>JAUIMM010000350.1:11230000-12430000 GCA_031769625.1 Taudactylus pleione | reverse complement strand
AAACTGAGGGAAATCATCGCCCAGTGGCTTACCCCACTTAGACTCTCCTGGGGATTTGTGATATCTGACAACGCCACCAATATTGTGCGGGCATTACATCTGGGCAAATTCCAGCACGTCCCATGTTTTGCTCACACAATAAACTTGGTGGTGCAGAATTTTCTGAAAAGCGACAGGGGCGTGCAGGAGACGCTTTGGGTGGCCCGAAAAATTTCTGGCCACTTTCGCCATTCAGCGACTGCGTGCCGAAGACTGGAGCGCCAGCAAACACTCTTGAACCTGCCCCGCCATCACCTGAAGCAAGAGGTTGTGACGCGGTGGAACTCAACCCTCTATATGCTTCAGAGGATGGAGGAGCAGCAAAAGGCCATACAAGCCTATACATCCACCTATGACATAGGCAAAGGAGGGGGTATGCACCTGACTCAAGCGCAGTGGAGAATGATTTCCGTGTTGTGCAAGGTTCTTCAGCCCTTCGAACTTGCCACACGTGAAGTCAGTTCAGACACTGCCAGCTTGAGTCAGGTCATTCCCCTCATCAGGCTTTTGCAGAAGCAGCTGGAGAAAGTGAAGGAGGAGCTAAGACGGAGCGATTCCGCTCGGCATGTGGGACTTGTGGATGAAGCCCTTCATTCGCTTTGCCAGGATTCCAGGGTGGTCAATCTGTTGAAATCAGACCACTACATTTTGGCCACCGTGCTCGATCCTAGGTTTAAAGCCTATGTGGTGTCTCTCTTTCCGGCCGACACAAGCCTGCAGAGGTGCAAAGACCTGCTGGTGAACACACTGTCAGCTGAAGCGGAACGTGACACGTCAACGGCTCCTTCTTCATTTTCTCCCGCAACTGGGGCTGCCAGGAAAAAACTTAGGTATCCTAAGCAACCCGCTGGCGGTGATGCAGGGCAGGCAGGACCAAGTTTGGACATCTGGTCCGGACTGAAGGACCTGGCAACAATTTCTGACATGTCTACTGTCACTGCATATGATACTGTCACCATTGACAGAATGGTGGAGGATTACATCGGTGACAGCATCCAAGTAGGCATGTCAGACAGTCCATACCTGTACTGGCAGGAAAAAGAGGCAATTTGGAGGCCCCTGTACAAACTGGCTCTATTTTACCTGAGTTGCCCCCCCTCCAGTGTGTACTCCGAAAGAGTGTTTAGTGCAGCCGGGAACCTTGTCAGCGAAAGGCGTAGGAGGTTGCTTCCACAGAATGTGGAGAAGATGATGTTCATCAAAATGAATTATCAGCTCTTCCAGGGAGACCAGCCTCCAGAAGGTACAGAGGGACCTGTGGTGGTGGATTCAAGTGGGGACGAGTTAATACTTTGTGAGGATGAGGATGTACACACTGAAGAGGGTGAGGAATCGGTGGATGAGGAGGATGAGGATGACATCTTGCCTCCGTAGAGCCAGTTTGTGCAGGGACACATTAATTGCCAGCTTGTTTTGTGGGGGCCCAAACGAACCAATGATTTCAGCCACAGTTGTGTGGCAGACCCTGGCGCTGAAATGATTGATTTGTTAAAGTGTGCATGTCCTGTTTATACAACATAAGGGTGGGTGGGAGGGCCCAAGGACAATTCCATCTTGCACCTCTTTTTTTCTTTGCATTATGTACAGTTTGGGGCCTAGTTTTTCTAACTGCCATCCTGCCTGCCACTGCAGTGTCACTCCTAGATGGGTCACGTGTTTGTGCCGCCCACTCGTGTCGCTTAGCATAGTCATCCAGCTACCTCGGTGCAACCTTTTGGACATAAAAACACTATTGTGAGGTGTGAGGTGTTCAGAATAGACTGGAAATGAGTGGAAATTAAGGTTATTGAGGTTAATAATAGCATAGGAGCAGAAAAACCTACAAATTCTGTGATTTTAGCTGTTTTTATGCTTTTTTTCAAAAAAATACAGATCCAAAACACAAAACCCAGAACCCAAAACACGGAAGGGTGGTTTTGGCAAAACCAATCCAGATCCAAAACACGAAGAAAGATCCAGATCCAAAACCAAAACACAAAACACGAAAAGTGGCCGGTGCACACCCCTACTGAGGAGAGGATCATCATGCATTAATAGTGACAGCCGTTGCTGTAGAGTCAAGGACAGAGGAAAGGGCTTGGCCATAGCGGGTAGACAGCTTGGTCTGACAGAAGAGAGTGGAGACTGTGGAGAGAAGAGAGACTAATGCTGGGTACACATTAGACGATCATGGATTGTGGCCAATGGGATAACCGATGTAACGATACATCGCCGGTACACACAAGTGATATGTTACGCGACCGCGCGATATATCGTTCAGTGGCTGCATCCAAAAGCATGTCGTCTCACATCTGCTGTGCAGAACAGCAGATGTGACAATGTCGCTGACAAACCGTGGTAGCGCAATCGAGGGTACACATTAGACGATGTGCCAAATATATTGTTCCGATCTACGTCAAAACGTTATATCGGAAGATATATTGTCTAATGTGTACCCAGCATAAGGATAAGGTAAAAATATATATTTGTCTTGCACTTGTATATATAAAAGGTAGCAGTTCATATATATATAATATCATAAATGTGTGAGAAAATGAGCGCTTATATGTATAGTTTATATAGCATAATAATCATACAATAAAATACAAAAAAAATGCAATGTTTATAGTCCTTTTTGGACAAGTTAGGAATGGTGATTGCAGCGGTGGCACCCTGGTGTGACCCGCAGATGTCTATAGTCCATGGAACAGTCCCCTCTCCCTAGCTATCCCTACCTCTACGGTTGTGGCCTCCTAGCCAGCCGTCTCCTCCTCAGCCTGATGAGTTCTGGCTAGTATTGGGTGCGGCGCTGTAAGATGACGTCAGACGCCGGCTGTATCCACAGACTTAGCGGTGGGTCTTCTCAGCTAGCAATACACTTCTCTTCCACTCTCCAATGTGTTTCGGACCTCCTCAGGCGCTGATTATGTAGATGACGCCAGCAGCTGCTGGGGCTCCGATGACCGGCGGGGACTGTTCCATGGACTATTGACATCTGCAGGTCACACCAGGATGCCACCGCTGCAATCACCATTCCTAACTTGTCCAAAAAGGACTATAAACATTGTGATATTTTTTGTATTTTATTGTATGATTATTATGCTATATAAACTATACATATAAGCGCTCATTTTCTCACACATTAATGATAAGGTAAAATTAGAGTGATCAATATTGCTGCTAATGAGATTAGTCTTAGAGGAGGTGTGGGGGGCAGAGTGAGGGAAGAGAAATGCTGAAGAAGTGGAGGTGGTGGTCAGAGGACCTGATTCACTACGGATCGCTATTGCAATTGCAGCTGCGATCAGGCACGCAGGTCTGCTGCCAAAAAAAGGTTATGTTTGCAATAGCAAAGATAGAGATTCCCACTTCCCCTATGTCACATCCGTAATACCTTGCAGTGCTGCGTTTACATCGGGAACATAAAGTAACATCGGAGCCTCATGCACAATTACAGCAGGTCAGACCTTACTCGGAAATTGCTAACCTCGTCGCATGCAGTAAGTACTCAAGCTGTGTATGCCGTCACAGTGGCTAATTTATGCACACCCATGTAACGGCATTCAAACAGACTGGCACGCTTGCATTGCTGCGACCCTCCCCTTCTTCACACTGAAATGCTGACTACCTGTCACTTACTCTGTGATGGCTTTCCATAGTCTGCTTGATCGCAATGTGAATGCAATGCTGCCATTGCACACTGTAGTGCATACGCAGTACTCAACAATCGTCCGTCTGTGTACACTGTTGTAGTTGCGATCCGTGCTGAATCAGGCCCAGATGAGGGAGAGGATGTTATAGATAGAACAAAGGTAAGTGAAAAACAAGTAGAGGGATTGGTTATTGTTATGGGAGGGGGTAGAAGCCCATTGAGAGAGGCCAAATGAGGAAGGGAGTGTGAGAAGTTTGAAGGTAGTAGGATTGGCGAAATCATCAATTGGAATATTAAAGTCACCTAGCATGAGGCCGGAGAGATTAGAAGAGAGAAAGTGGGGAGCCAGGTAGATAACTGGGAAATGGGAGACGGAAACAGGGGTACGACAGATAGTGGGTACAAGGAGATGGGCAAGATGGAAGAGGTGGATGGTGTACATAACTATAGCTACAGAATGTTGTACAAAAAATGAAAGGCCTGATTCAGAGATGTACACACTAACCCAATGGTTAGTGCACATATCCTATGGTGAGTGGTCTGTGCATGCCTTGGACTCATTCTGTGTATGTGCAGAATGGGTCCTGTGATACCACACGGAGTTCCCCATAGCCTCTGCATAATTGACAGGAAGCATTTTGGGGGCAGTGCGGGGGTGGGGACAGCATGTGTTACTGGAAATGGGAGTGTTTCTGGTAGGGCTGAGGCCATGGACACAGACTTCCTGGCCTTGCAAGCTGCAAGGAGCCAGACAGCCTGCAAAAGCTGAAGCTTATATAGCTGCGAACTTCCAGGCTGCAACCTCGGTCGCAGCTCTGGGATCGCAGATGCTGACAGGAGGCTTCTCTTAAGGCATCTCCTGCAACATTAGCATTTTAGATGGACGGTATTGCTTATGTGCAGCTCTGCAATTCCATCCATCTCTGAATCAGGTCCTAAATAAAAAAATACAGCCTCACATATATTAAACCACTTTGTTTATGTGTAATAATAATTGCATTTGCTATACAGCATTCATATATCTAAAACCTCTTTAATACTGTACAACAGAAACATATCCCGTCTTGTGGGCCTGATTCAGTGGTGGATGGAAATTGCAGAGCCGCACACTAGCGGCTGTGCAATTCCGTCCATCTAAAATGCTAATGCAGCAGGAGGTGTCTGTAGGGGATGTAGTTAATAGACTGGTGCACTACAGGCCGCCGGTCTGTATACCGACAACTAAAGCCTGATGGGGAACTTAAGATATTTGTTGAAATACAAATGCCTATCTTAATCCCGACTCCGGAATACAGAAGGATGCCGGACTGATCGAGGTAAGTCCAGGCATCTTAACACTTAGCCGTGGGGAAGGGGTGGTTTAGGGACTCCCGGGGGGATTTAGGGTTAGGCACCCTCCGGGCAGGGTTGGTAGGGGAAGGGTGGATTAGGCTTTGTGTACGGGAAGGGAGGGTTTGGTTTAGGCACCCCCTAGGGGGGATTTAGTGTGCGATGACATGCTCCTGCTACTGAACAATATATCACGCGGTCGCACAACATATCACTTTGTGTGTACCGGAGACCAATGTATCGTTACATCGGTTATCCCGTTGGTCACAATCTGTAATCGTCTAATGTGTACCCAGCATTAGTCTCTCTTCTCTCCACAATCTCCACTCTCTTTTGTCAGACCAAGCTGTCTACTCGCTATTAATGCCATCTAGTCGCTTATGAAAAATAATTGCTTTCCAATCTAGTCTTGTGGTCCCAAGCTAATCTTGTGGTCCCAAAAAGTTATTTTATATGAAAAGGGGTAACAAATAAAGTAGTTTAACAATTCAGATAAAATAACATAGAAAAATATATAGTACAGCCCATACATACGCTAGCGCACTGAATCCAGCATGCAGTCATTCAGTCCTGAAGAATGCAGTCACAAAATGGAGATGACTGAGTGCTGGACCCAGGACACAGGTATATATACAATTCAGTTTACATTGGAAACAAAGGAGACAGTTGGCAGGTTTTCATTGATCCCGGCTTTAAGTCATCTGGTACTATGCAGGTCATTGGTCAGTACATATGGTGTCATCAGGGGTATGGGTCAGTTCTCCAACAGTCTCTATTGTGCGTTTTCCCACCAAAGAATGAGTTTAAACTGGCTACAACACTACCTACAGAAAATGGCATTCTAATCAGTAACTCCCTATTATCCATAACTAGTATATGCATGATGCGATCTCTTTGCTGATAGAAATGGATGTCTGCAAATAAATAGGGATTTAGTATGATACCAAATATGACATGTCCACTGTATTCTGAACCTTAGATCTCTTTTAAATACATCTTACATCGTATTTATTAGCTAACAATACCTTTAATAACTCTGGTTATTAACTATAATGTATGGGAAACATTTTATAAGTGTGTGTGTGGGTGCTTATATGTGTGTGCATTCGCCTGTAATTGTGTTAAATTCGCACCAGCACGCAGTAGCGTGCCATTCACATACTATTAGACAAGGGATGATAGTGTCGACAGATAATAATTGTAAAAAATGATCCCATCCAATCATCTGACTTTGACAGTCCACCCTTTGATAGCAAACAAAACACTATCATATTCTGTTCTTATCATATTTTAGTCACACATAATAAATTATTATCTAATGTTCTATACGGTATAACACAAATAGGTAATTGAACCGTCAATAATGCGCCTCAGGAAAGGGTAGAACAACCTTTATACGCAATCTGCGGATCTATAGGGGACCATTGGTAGGATGTTTGGGGAAATTGAGACTACATTATCTATGATGTTTGATGTAACATTTGCAATACCTATAAGTATATATGACATTATTATCTGATGGTACTTTCAATTTCAGGATTATACTGCAGTTTATCATCATATTAGCGTATGTGTTATATATGTTGATCGTACAGGTGGTAAAAGAGAAAATTCAGTTTGGAGAGAATCATAACAATGTAATTTTCACAGTTCGAAATAAAAAGTAATGAAAGGGCAGAGAAGTAATGGTCCTCTCCTGCTTCGCATATGTAGATGGATAAAAACCTTGTTTGTGTGTATGTAAGGATAAATTAAAATCTTTCATATGTGAACCAAACCCTTTCCTAATTTTTTTAACATTTGGAATCAAAAGCCTATAGTTGTTCCCATGATGTTATCTTCGCCAACTGGGGTGAGGGCGCGCTTCTGGAGTGTTGTCATCTTGGACATCTGTTTTGGATGATCTGTATCTCATCCTCCCAATCTGTGTCCCATCCAATCATCTTAGGGTTTGTGTAGTCATCTGCCAGGAATATCGTCTGTCTGCAGTTAGGCCTCATCAGCACCTAAATAAGAAATTGGGAGATATCAGTACTTTTGAATGTCTCCATCTTTCCTACCAAATCTGACGTCTTGTCTTCCATCCGATCAGTCTGAAGTCCTGCTGTTGACTTGATTTGCCTATATGGATTAAAAACAGATTCTCCATGCGTTAGCGGGCCCTCCCCACCCATTGTGATAATTTAGAATTTTGTCTACTCCATATTGAAGCTTCCAAAAATCACATATTATTAATATTGACGAGTGTTACAGACTCAACTTTACATTGTTTCCTCCACTAGGTGGCATCCAAGATCCTACAACGCCTTTGTTTTTCTCATTTTCAATGAAAATCTCCAAAAAAAATATCCCTAATCTGGGAAATTCGAATTTTCCAACCTTCAAATACCCGTATAACACCCCCCCTTTTCTCCTGACAATAATCTGTGCATTAATTGTTGAGGAGAATCGGAGAAATCCTGGGCTCTTTGATACACTTTGACCTGCATTCCGATGTTCCAAAAAAAAAATTTGAAAGAAATGTTAGTATACATAATACAGGCATGTCAATATGTAACTAATTCCTATCCATTCTCAACATACAAACTGTTAATAGATATACCCAATTAATTTAGTAATAACAGAAAATCATCATGTGGAACCTGTTTAAATATAAGACCATCTTAAAACAATCTTAAATCTATTTTTTTTTTCTTTGAAAACCATAGTAATTCCATAGTAATTCCAGGCATTACCACCTCTGCTGGGAAATGGAAGTGTATTTCCCCTTCTACTACTCCTAGGACCTGTGAGTGTCCCTATGCCAGTGTTGGCTAACCTTGACACTCCAGCTGTTGTGGAACTATATATCCCAGCATGCCCTGCCACAGTTTCAGCATGCCCTAATAGCAAAACTGTAGCAGTGCATGCTGGGTTATGTAGTTCCATAACAGCTGGAGTGTCAAGGTTAGCCAACACTGCCCTATGCATATTTTTATGATCTATGTCAACCCCCCTGTTCTGGTGAATGAAACCTCCACCATTGGGTTATCCATAATACCTACATCACAATTTAACTAGATTTTACAGGGATTTATAAACACAAAAATATCACGTTTGTGCCTGTTACTAACAATCACTTGGGATCTTTAAAAACTATTTCTTATGAACTGTTGCCACTTACAACAGTTCCGATGTCATTTCACATACGTCACTTCATAGGATATACACAGTATTTTCATCTATATTTCCAAGATCCTACAAAAAAGACCTTGTACACCCATCTTCCAATTCCTATGAACTTGGTCAGGGGTTGCAATACTTACTTTCTACCACTAGGGGAATTTTGAATCCTTTACTCCGATATAAATATTTATACTATTATAGTTTACCTGTATACACCTGGGATTTTAAAATGAGCAGGATTTTATATCACCTGTCTGTTTTTAACCCATATTAAACCATATACAGTCTTAAGAACAATTGCATATACCATAAACATTGCTATAAGCATAAAGGCTAAACCCATTATCACCTGTAATCATAAGGACATCTCCTTATTTACTGCAGTAATGACAAACCTAGATTTCCTTATTCCTGCTTTTCATATGATATCCCTCCTTCTAAGGAATATCTCATGTCCAACGTTCTGAGTATTACATATATCACATTGTTCTTAATATCTATAATGTAATGTATATCGCTGTCTAAAATCATATTTCCTGCAGTTATATATATACTTACCACATGACCAGTTTACCTAAAGGAAAACAATTATTCAGACATCATAACATCTGTGGCATCTTAAATTAAATGATCCATTTTTACATTTATTACAGACTTCACCAATCTGTGATTCAGTTTTTATCAACCATTCTGCTTATCAGTATATATAGAACGATTATTACAGGACTCATTGCGAACCTGCTATATGATCCAATTAATCAAACCCTGCTTAGTAATACTGCACCTGATTCTAAGCTTCACCTTGGTGTTACCTATATAACTGTTGCAGAATTGAATAGCTGGGTCAAACACAAATACCTCCCTTTGCGAGTTCCTTAATCTATTTACAGAAATCAATATCTATCTGAGTTATGACTAGTATACAGGGTCAGACTGGGCCATAGGGGTATAGGAAGCCTGCGGAGGGTCCCACTGTTCCAGTCTGACACTGCTGGTGTATTACTTTTTCCAGTCTGTACCACTACAGACCCCAGACACCGGGTCATCATCGCTATTCTATATATGTATAGTGACTGAAGCTACATGTGAGCTAAACATGCCAGCTTTTGCAGGGCTAATATTGCCCTAAAATTCCTTGACAAAACACATCAAGTCCCTGATTATCTTAAACAATGTATTATGCATGTTACGCAAACCTTCAAATCATTCTCAGTTATAACTGCAATATTATATGTGGTTTACATGCGATCTAATACACAGATAATACAGTATAACACACCACATGTTATAACTTACTCAGAATTGAATTTCATAACTTAAAATAAATCTATAAATTGCTATACTGCAAGGATTTTTCAGAAGTATATACAAACTACACACAGAAATTATCGTATGCAGCACATACAAACTGCACACAGATGAGTACCTACAAACTATACACAGAAAACCAAGATCATGTGTATAGCACAAATACCTCAAAACTTCTGTATTGCAGCCATGTGTGTTCAGTAATGCTCATATGACACAGATCCCTGTTTTCTGAGATTGTGTGTAAACCTTCCCTTTGTGCACAACCAGACATTGAGAACAACGGAGAGTAATAAATGCAAATCATGATTCATATTTGGGTTTGCTGCGATTAATTATGAATTCTCTAGTACTTTAAAACATGCACTGTACAGGTGCCAATGTGTAATATGTGACCTTAATGCACAAGTTTCACTGCAGATATGCTGCAGGGTGAATTAAACAGAATAAATGGAGTGATATACCATGAATATATGTGTGGGAAGTGTACATGCATGTGTGTATGGGGGGATATATGATATGATGATATGTATCTTTAAGGGAATGTTAATTATTCACTTGCACTTCCAGCCCGACTACTGGTCTAGAGATAAATTGTGAAAAGCAATCTTATCAGAGAAAATAATTATTTGTGTATGTATGTGCATGTGTGGGTTGTTTGATTTGTGTTGTTTTGAATTGGGATGGTAGGGCCTCATGGTAATGCAGCCATGACAGTATAAACACATCTATTTTACCAAGTGTGAGTGTGTTTACATATTTTTTTATGGTTATGTAGTGTGTTATTGCAGATATGATATAGGCAGCACAGAAAGGGTTAACACAGGGTACCTTGAATAACCAGGAGCTACAATTTATTCAACAATAGAGCCTGCTGTTCAGTGTGACTTCAGTCTTGTAAAATACTCTTTTTGGAAAGAAAACTTAAAATTCATTGCTGGATTGCCTTTCTATTGAGACACCACCTTATAACCAAGTTAACATTCCATCTATTGTAACCTAGAATCCTAATTTTGGTCAATACCTGATCAAAGTGAACAAATGAATCTATTGTCTAAACCTCCAAGTAGACTAAAGAAAAACCTGTTCTTATTAACATATCCTATTTTCAATATTTACTGTAAACAAGGACACCTGATCTTCCCAAAATGCACAGTGACTAAAGCTGCATACACTTTACATATATAGTACATTCAAAATTGTTTCTGTGAAGTATTATGTATGTAAAACATCCACTGTGGTCAGAATCCTAACATTCCAAAATTATGACTAATTACCTAAATATCTAAAATTTTAACAATTGCCCCTTTATGGCCATGGTAAATTATTTTGATTGACAACACATTACACTAACGTAATTGTTCTCAATACTTTTTTAAATATTTCTTCAAACCATTACTTTCTACACTAATCTCACCAATTTCAGCCGCTGCTCCTGCTGGTGGGACCACCCCTTCCTTGCCTGCATGGTACTTCTTGCATGTTAATAGTATGGGGAATGGCTGAAATTACAGTGGGTTCATTATCTTCTTCAGAAACATTACCTTAAAAATGCCTTAACACAGGATATGAATTACTTATTACATTTTTTTGGGTTTTTGGTATCGGCTGTACTTCAACCTCCAACTGCATAGGGCGGCGGGAGGGCGCTTGCGCTCCCTTCTTTTTGCATAGTAGTGCTACCTTCCAGTGTGCGTTGGCTACCTTCCCACGTGTTCCCCTCGTGTTGCCACAGTTTTAAACAGTTATTATTCTTAACCCTTTTGTTCAGTGATTTAATTAATCATATGTTATCTCTAACATTACTTAAGACCTCTGAATCGAAACTGCCAACCTTGGGAAATGGTCTCATGCATCCTTTGGTCATCTTGACCCATATGTCGCAGTACGCCGTAGCGTACGCACCATGCTTCATTTACATTATATACCTTGCCAAACTAGTTGGCCCTTGCTTAAGCAGCACCTCATCGACCATCTCTAGCGTTTGCTTACCACCCATCTGGAAAAAGATTTTTTTCCAATGCTTTGCAACTCACCTCCTGCTAGAGATTTTGTTCACCCTACTTTGAGTAACCTACACTGGTAGAATTTAAATGTTTACCACACTTACCCTTGCCAGTGATTTACTCTCACACAACCCCAAGTCACAATCACAGTTTTATACGCAACCATGCGGTGTGTACACAACCGTGCGGTCCAATCACATTGCCTATAGATACTAACTACCAATAAGCTTTGCGATTACTATTGGGTGTGTCTGCCGAAAACCCCTTATTTTCGCCGAAAACAAAAATCCCTGTTTTCGCTGCCAGTATACCTACTGTGTATACCTACTCAGTTGCCCCTACTTTTACCTGCCTCGTCAGACAGCTAACCGCACTGTACTATTTCAACAGTAATCACAACTTCAGGCACACATTCCACATTCACACATACCATGTTTTCTGTGAAGAAAAATGCTTTCCCCAAATAATTGTAATAACTATTCAGAGGTTTTTAACAAGTGATCATACTATAAATACAACAAGACTATCTATCAGAACGATTGTTTAAACATGTGGCAACATTGCGGGAAGTACGCATACGCTATGCGAAATAAATCACATTAAATTGCAAAATGACAAAAAAAGAAACAGTTTTTTTCTCCTCTTGTCCCTAGGTCCTAATCAGCGCTCCATAAATCACACAAAAACGGAAATTCGGTTTCACAACACAGAATGATAAATAGGCTTTGAACACATTGCGTTCTTACCCGTATATGATGCGTCCCTCCACCCTTTGTTGAGGAACTGAAATCCGTATGCTCTGCGATCTTCCAGTAGCGTGATTCCACTGAAGAGCCCCCATCTATTAATGCCGTCTAGTCGCTTATGAAAAATAATTGCTTTCCAATCTAGTCTTGTGGTTCCAAAGCACAAAGAGTGATTTGATAAGAAAGGGGTAACAGATAAAGTAGTTTAACAATTCAGATAAAATAACATAGAAAAATACATAGTACAGCCCATACATACGCTAGCGCACTGAATCCAGCATGCAGTCATTCAGTCCTGAAGAACGCTGTCACAAAATGGAGATGACTGAGTGCTGGACCCAGGACACAGGTATATATACAATTCAGTTTACATTGGAAACAAAGGAGACAGTTGGCAGGTTTTCATTGGTCCCGGCTTCAAGTCAGTCTGGTACTATGCAGGTCATTGGTCAGTTCATACGGTGTCATCAGGGGTATGGGTCAGTTCTCCAACAGTCTCTATTGTGCATTTTCCCACCGAAGAACGAGTTTAAACTGGCTACGACACTACATACAGAAAATGGCATTCTAATCAGTAACTCCCTATTATCCATAACTAAAGTATGCATGATGCAATCTCTTTGCCGATAGAAACGGATGTCTGAAAATAAATAGGGATTTAGTATGATACCAAACATGACATGTCCACTGTATTCTCAACCTTAGATTTTTTATAAATACATCTTACATCATATTTATTAGCTAACAATACCTTTAATAACTCTGATTATTAACTATAATGTGTGGGAACCATTTTATAAGTGTGTGTGTTGGTGCGTATATGTGTGTGCGTTCGCCTGTAATTGTGTTAAATTCGCACCAGCAAGCAGTAGCGTGCCATTCACATGCTATTAGACAAGGGATGACAGTGTAGACAGATAATAATTGTAAAAAACGATGCCATCCAATCATCTGACTTTGACATCGCTATGGCCAAGCCCTTTCCTCTGTCCTTGACTCTACAGCAACGGCTGTCACTATTATTAATGCATGATGATCCTCTCCTCAGCCTTCATCACTCACTCTGACCCTCTTTCTCTAAATATACCCACTTACTGCTGAGCTCCTGTGAAGGAAATTGCGCTCTCCTGCTGATTTCCTCCACTTTATATTCATGTTCTCCTCCTATAGCTCTGCACATTAATGTGCCAAGCAGTCTAAGTTTAAAACTCTCATCTCCTCCCAATAATCCAACCCAGGGCATCTCTTCACCACATTGAACTTCCTTCTCTCCCTTTCCCGTCTACTCCTGCACTTATCCCTCTCCGCACTTAATTATTCCACCCACTTTTCTTCCAAAATCATTAGATCTGATATCTCCTCCTTGCATACTCCTTCTTTCACCCCCCACCCACACACACACTCTCACACACATACACACAGCTGCCAACTTTGTCTTCTTCCCCTTTGTCAGGTGTTGAAGTCCATAACATTATCTTTTCTTCTTCTTACTCCACCTGCCCTTTTGACTTTCCCACATCCACTGGTGCCTCTTCCTGATTCCTGCTCCCGCATGCTTAACTACTCAACTTATCCCTCTCATCAGGTACCTTCCCCTTTTTCTTCTGATGTACCATGGTCTCCTCCATTCTTAATAAACAAACCCCTAACTTATTCCCTCTCCAACTAACTCCTCATCTCTCTTCATCCTTAGGCCTCCAAACTTCTTGAGCAGATTGTTTACAACAGACTTCCCTAATTCCCCTACACGCAAGCTCTCCTTGACCCTCTATAATCTGGTTTTAGACCTCTCCATTCTACCAAAACCACTCTAAACAAAGTGAATATTAACAGCCTATCAGCTAAATCGAAGGGTCACTTTTCTCGCCTGATCGTTCTTGACCTAATCAGGCGAGAAACAGAGGTCCACCCCCTCCATCATTGAATCCTCTATTCTGTTGGCTTCCTTGACATGGCTCTCTTCCTGCATGTCCAAGCACTATTCCTCTGTCTACACACCTCCCACCACGCCCCCTCTTCTCCACTTAACTATTAATGGCCCTCAAGGCTCTGTCCTTGGCCTCCTTTTTTCTATCTACACCTCTTCCCTTGGTGGGCACCAGCTCCTTCAGCATGCAATTTCATCTGTATGCAAGTGACATTAAAATGTACCTCTCGTCCCCTGACCGCACCCCTCATATCCTCTCCCATGCCACTCGTTCCTCTTGGATGTCACACCACTTGTTATAACTCATCCTCTTTAAAACTTGTTATTGCATTCCTACCCCCTTCCAAATCCATTAACAATATTATAGCACAGCATATTACATTGCGCTTTACAATTTAAAACAACATTAACAGAAAAAGACTGTGTTATAAGAGACAGACATATCTCCCTTTCCTCTGTTCCCCAAGTTTGATGTATGTGTGTCATACTTGCTTTCACCTTCTCCTTCTCTCCATGTAGTCACGCCCTCTCCCAATCATGTCATTTTCAGGATCATGCACCTTTTTACTCTGGAAGCCACTCATCCTTGCCCTCATCCTGTCTCTCCTTGATTTCTGTAAAATTTACTCACCCACTGCCTACATTTCTCTGACTTTTTCACTATCTTTTTACCTCTGCTGTCTGACTTATTTTCCTCTCTCACTGATCCACCTGCTTTTTCAAACACTTCTGAAATACTGGTTAAGGTGATCAGTGCTCCATTCCGGCACCCAAAATGGTTATCTAAGGTGGTCAGCGCCCTATTCCAGCACATGGAACAGCTATATAAGGTGGCCTACACCCCGTTCCAGCACCCAGAATGGCTATCTAAGGTGGTTTGCACCCCATTCCGGCACCCAAAATGGCTATCTAAGATGATCAGCACTCTATTCCGGCAACTGGAACAGCTATCTAAGGTTGCCTGCAACCCGTTCTGACACCCAGAATGGCTATCTAAGGTAGTCTGCACCCCGTTTCCGGCACCCAGAACGGCAATCTTAGGTGGCCAGCTCCCTCTTCAGGTACCAAGAATGGCTATTTAGGCGGTCTGCGTCCCACTGCAACTATCTCAGGTGGCCTGTGCCCTGTTCTGGCACCTTGAACAGCTGTCTAAGGTGGTCAGCTCCCCATTCTGGCACATGTATCAGCTATTTAAGGTGGCCTGCACCCCATTCCGGCACTCAGAATGGCTATATAAGGTGGTCTGCGCCCCATTCCAGCACCTAAAATGGCTATCTAAGGTGGCCTGCACCCCTTTCCGACACCCAGATCGGCTATCTAAGGTGTCCTGCTCCCCGTTCCAGCACCTGGAATGGCTATCTAAGGTGGTCAGCTCCCCTTTCCGGAACAGCAATCTTAGGTGACCAGCTCCCTGTTCCGGCACACAGAATGGCTATTTAAGGTGGTCTGCATCCCATTGCAACTATCAACTATCTCAGGTAGCCTGTGCCCTTTTCTGGCACCTGGAACACCTATCTAAGGTGGTCAGCTCCCCATTATGGCATATGTAATGGCTATCTAAGTTGGTCTTTGCCCCATCCAGCACCCAAAATGACTATCTAAGGTGGTCAGCTCCGTGTTCTGGCATCCAAAATGGCTATCTTAGGTGGTCAGCACCCTATTCCGGCACTTGGAACAGCTATCTAAGGTGGCCTGCACCCCGTTACAGCACCCAGAACAGCTATCTAAGGTAGTTTGTGCCCCTTTCCGGCACCCAGAACAGCTATCTAAGGTGGCCTGCACCCCGTTCCAGGAACCCAGAACAGCTATCTAAGGTGGCCTCCACCCCGTTCCGGCACTCGGAACAGCTATCTAAGGTGGCCTGCACTCAATTCCGGCACCCAGAACGGCTATCTAAGGTGGTCTGCACCCCTTTCCGGCACCCAGATTGCAATCTAAGGTGGCCTGCTCCCCATTCCAGCACCCGGAACGGCTATCTAAGGTGGCCTGCACCCCATTCTGTCACACAGAATGGCTATCTAAGATGGTCAGCGCTCTATTCCGGCATCTGGAACAGCTATCTAAGGTGACCTGCACCTTATTCCGGCACCCAGAATGGATATCTAATGTGGTCAGCGCCCCATTCCAGCACCCAGATCGGCTGTCTAAGGTGGCCTGCTCCCTGTTCCAGCACCCTGTAATGGCTATCTAAGATGGTCAGCTCATCCTTCCAGAACCTGAAACGGCAATCTTAGGTGGCCAGCTTCCTGTTCTGGCACCCAGAATGGCTATTTAGGGTGGTCTGCGCCCCACTGAAACTATCTCAGGTTGTCTTAACTCTATTCTGGCACCTGGAACAGCTACAGATGTGTTCTCATACACCTTTCCCTTTTTGCTTCATTTGGCACGAGATGCCATCATGGCTAAGATGCACCACGATGAGTAGCAATTAGATAAAAGCCTAAATTTTTTTTCCTGCAAAAGTATTTGTTTAGAGTATGGCACATTTGGCCATATGGCTCAATTTAAGGAAATGGTATGTGGGCACATCTGTATCTAAGGTGGTCAGCTCCCCATTCTGGCACAAGTAACGGATATATAAGGTGGTCTTTGCCCCAATCCGGCACCCAAATGGCTATCTAAATTGGTAAGCTCCCCGTTCCAGCACCCAAAATGGCTATCTAAGGTGGTCAGCACCCTATTCCGGCACTTGTAACAGCTATCTAAGGTGGCCTGCACCCCATTCCGGTACCCAGAATGGCTATCTAAGGTAGTCTGCGCCCCTATCCGGCACCAAAATCGGCTATCTAAGGTGGTATTTGCCCCATTCTGGCACCAAAAATGGCTATCTAAGGTGGTCAGTTCGCTGTTCTGGAACCCAAAATGGCTATCTAAGGTGGTCAGCACCCTATTCCGGCACTTGGAACAGCTATCTAAGGTGTTCTGCACCCCTTTTCGCCACCCAGATCGGCTATCAAAGGTGGTCAGCTCCCCCTTCCGGAACCTGGAATGGCAATCTAAGGTGGTCAACAGCCCATTCCGGCACCCGGAACGGCTATCTTAGGTGGTCTGCTCATTGTTCCGACACCCAGAATGGCTATTTTAAATGGTCTGTGCTCCATTGGGCACCTGGAATGGCTATCTAAGCTGATCAGCGGTCCATTCCAGCACCTGGGACCAGTGCCAGATTAAGGCCCAAATGGGCCTGGAGCTGAAATTTATGAAGGGCCTATTGTATTCTGCCGCAGGGGTGTGATCAGTGTCACAGGGGTGTGACTAATGATGTGGGGGGCGTGACAAGTGTTGGGGAGTGGTCTGTACAGGGGGTGTGACTAGCACCATGATGGGCATAGTTAGCGCCTACCTTCCACCACCCCAATGACTCTCTCCTCTTCACATATATATTTGTGACCCCCCCTCCACCCCACAGACACGTATTTTAGTAGGCCAATAGTACTCACCTATCGCATCACCTTTGTGCAGGCACAGGTGTAGGTATTGCTCCCTGTATACACTACCTTACCCACCACCCACTGAAATACCTTTCGCCCATCAATCAATGCTGTATATCGAATTCATACCATTCATAGAGACCACCTCTCAAACACTGAAGTACCCATCGTTCACTATCGCTCATTGATTTCATATTTCACTATCTTTAATTCCTCTCACCACCACTCCCTGACCCTAATGCTAACACACTGATATACCCCTCACTCACCATCATGCCCATACCACATAACAGACACACAAATACCCCTCACTCACATCATGCCCAGACCACATAACAGACACACAAATGCCCCTCACTCACATCATGCCCTGACCACATAACAGACACACAAATACCCCTCACTCACCATAATGCCCTGACCACATAACAGACACATGAATGCCCCTCACTCACATCATGCCCAGACCACATAACAGACACACAAATGCCCCTCACTCACATCATGCCCTGACCACATAACAGACACACAAATACCCCTCACTCACCATAATGCCCTGACAACATAACAGACACACAAATGCCCCTCACTCACATCATGCCCTGATCACATAACATGCATACATACTCCTCACTCACATCATGCCCTGACCACATAACAGGCACACATACCCCTCACTCACCATCATGCCCAGACCACATAACAGACACACAAATGCCCCTCACTCACATCATGCCCTGACCACATAACAGGCACACATACCCCTCACTCACCATCATGCCTAGACCACATAACAGACACACAAATGCCCCTCACTCACATCATGCCCTGACCACATAACAGGCACACATACCCCTCACTCACCATCATGCCCAGACCACATAACAGACACACAAATGCCCCTCACTCACATCATGCCCTGACCACATAACATGCATACATACTCCTCACTCACATCATGCCCAGACCACATAACAGACACACAAATGCCCCTCACTCACATCATGCCCTGACCACATAACATGCATACATACTCCTCACTCACATCATGCCCAGACCACATAACAGACACACAAATGCCCCTCACTCACATCATGCCCTGACCACATAACATGCACACATACTCCTCACTCACCATCATGCCCTGACCACATAACAGACACACAAATATCCTCACTCACCATCATGCCCTGACCACATAACATGCATACATACTCCTCACTCACCATCATGCCCTGACCACATAACAGACACACAAATACCCCTGACTCACATCATGCCCTGACCACATAACAGACACACAAATACCCCTCACTCACATCATGCCCTGACTACATAACAGACACACAAATGCCCCTCACTCACATCATGCCCTGACCACATAACAGACACACAAATACCCCTCACTCACCATCATGCCCTGACCACATAACAGACACACAAATACCCCTGACTCACATCATGCCCTGACCACATAACAGACACACAAATACCCCTGACTCACATCATGCCCTGACCACATAATAGACACACAAATACCCCTGACTCACATCATGCCCTGACCACATAACAGACACACAAATACCCCTGACTCACATCATGCCCTGACCACATAACAGACACAAATATCATTTTCAAAATCTGACATAAAAAGAAAAACACCAAATGAAATTTATAACAATTTAATTTCTTAAATTAAATTGTCCTACCTCTCAATTGGCCTGTTGTTATTCACTCCTCCTCCCGCTGGCTGCATTACGCAGAAGCTTCTCTATGGATGTCTTTCTGTCACTGGCCTGGGACACAGGGGTTTCCCGTTTTAAAAGGGGGTTCACAAAATACAAAAGAAATAATGGCACAAATACAGTATATAAATAAATACACAGGTAAATAGAATATATATTATGCTTGTAATAATAATGTTAGTGTAAATGCTATCTAAATATATTAACCTCAAAAATTCTCATAGACAAGGTGAATGGGGTAAAGTAATAAAAAGTAACTGACAATTATCTATTCTGACGAAGCCCATTTACCTTCTCGGCTTTATATATTCAGATAGACAGCCTTTATTCTAATATTACTATTGCAGTCATAATATCCATTTTATTTAGATTATTCTTTCCATCTAATATTTTTTCTTTGTGTTATCCTCCGTCCTTTGATATGTCTGATTGTACCTCTCTTGGTCTGTATGTCCTTTATTGTTTACCCCCTCACCCCATAGCTATATGTTCTGTCTGGACCAAAATTGCAATAGATAGCACCTATCCTTGTGTATCAATGCCTATTTCCCTATAGATTGTAAGCTTGCGAGCAGGGCCTTCCTACCTATATATCTGTGTGTTATTACCCAGTTTTGTTCTATTTATGATTCCAATTGTAAAGCGCAATGGAATATGCTGCGCTATATAAGAAACTGTTAATAATAATAATATGTGTTGCACTAAGCTCCCAACCTCATCTGTATGTTCTGTCTTGTGCTACCTCCTTATCTGTTTGTTTTGTCTTGTGCTACTCTGTGTCCATAATGATGGACACAGAGGAGGAGGAAGGGGGACACAACACAGAACATACAGTTGAGGGGGTCATCTGTATGTTCTGTGTTGTGTCCCCCTTCCTCTTCCTCTGTGTCCATCATTATTTACTCTAAGCCTCCTCTGTGTCCGTTATTATGGGCCTGATTCAGACCCACTCACGAGCGGCTGTCCGCTCGCAAGTGGGTCGATGGTGTGCACTAAGCATGCGCACGACGGAGGGAGCTCCGTCGTGCGCATGCGCGAGACGCGACGAGCAAAGGACTTTCCTTCGCTCGTTGTGTCTGATCAAAGGGGGCGTGCTGTCGATGTTGATTGACAGCACGCCCCCTTTGGTGGGCATGCCGGGGGCGTGCCTCCCAGACGGGGGCGTTCCCGAGGGAACGCCTACCGTCAGAAGCCGGCCCACTGACATCACTAGTGATGTCAGTGGGAGTGATTTGGGCTCTAATAGAGCCAAAATCACTCCGGGCTTGTGGTCGAAAAACCCGGCCACAGGCTTCTGGTCGCACTGGCGATGGTCGCGATGGTCACCATCATCCTGCACGCACGTATGTGCTGTGGGTGGTGACCCACAGCTATACGAGCGTCCAGGAGGACGCTCCATTTTTATGGAGGATGGCCCTCATTCAGAGCGAGCGCTCTGCTCAGAGCGTCCGGCTCTGAATGAGGGCCTATGTTCTCTCCGGCTCCTCTGTGTCCATTATTATGTCCTCTCCTCTGTAACTATTATTATGTCCTCACTTATGTCCATTATTATGTCCCCCCCACATCCATTATTATGTCCTCCCACCCTTTGTCCATTATTATGTGTCCCCCTTTGTCCATTATTATGTCCTCCCTGTGTCCATTATTATGTCCTGCCCCTCTGTGTCCATTATTATGTCCCCCTCCCTCTGTGTCCATTATTATGTCCCATGTGTCCATTATTATGCCCCCCCGTGTCCATTATTAAGCCCCACCTCGGTATCCATTATTATATTTCCCCGAGGCCATTATTATGCCCCCCCCTAATGTGTCCATTATTATATTCCCCCGAGTTCATTATTATGCCCCCTCTCTGTGTCCATTATTACCCCCCTCAATGTCTATTATTATGTCCCCCCGTGTTCTTTATTATGCTCCCTCTCTGTGTCCATTATTGCCCCCTCAATGTCCATTATTATGTCCCCCCGTGTTCTTTATTATGCCCCATCTTTGTGTCCATTATTACCCCCCTTTTATGTCCATTATTATGCCCCCTCTGTGTCCTTAAGTATATGCCATCCCCCTCTGTATCCATTTTTATATCCCGCTGTGTGCATTATTATGCCCCCCCTCTTTGTCTATTATCATGTACCATCAGTTGTGCATCATTATGTCCTCACCCCTCTGTGTCCATTAGTATGTGCCATCCCCCTCTGTGTCCATTACTATGCTCCCCTCCCTGTGTCCATTATTATGCTTCCCCTCTGTGTCTATTGTTATGTCCCCCCCTTGTGTGCATCATTATGTCCTCTTCCCTCTGTGTCCATTAGTATGTGTCACTGCCATCCCCCTCTGTGTCCATTACTATGCCCCCTCTCAGTGTCCATTATAGTGTTCTCCCCTTCCCACTGTCTGCACACGTTTCCCCCTACACGTAGTTCACTTACCTTCTCTATTGTCTGTTCCTCTGCCTCGGCTCCGGTCTTCTCCCCACTGGCACTGACAGGAAGATCAGGTCACGAGCTGTCGGCGTCAGGTGTGTCTCCTCCTTAGTCCACCACGAGAGCCCGGCGCAGGCCGCGTGGTAGCATCTATGTGACGTCACGCGGCTTGATATCACATGGTGTTGAGGAGGAGCTGAGATACCCTACGCGGCGCAGGAAGGGCTTGTGAAGTGAAGCCTTCCACTGCGCCGCTCAGGCAGCCAAGACTCGTTCTCCCGGGTGGGCGGGATTGGGAGGGGGTGTGGACTGGAGGTGGTGGTTGGGGGTGCGGTTTGAAAGAACAAGCGACCGTCCGAAGTCCTCCCCTAACAGGAAAAAAAATTGTTCCTGTCTGCAGCGGATCCTCCTTGGTGGTGTGGGCCTATTTTCATGGGAGGGCCTGGAGCTGTAGCTCCACCCGCCCCATTGTTAATCCGGCCCTGCCTGGGACGGCTATCTAACTTGGCCTGCTTCCAATTCCGGCATCCGAACTGGCTATCTAAGGTGGTCTCCGTCCCGTTCCACCACCCGGAACGGCTATCTAACTTGGTCTGCGCCCGGTTCCGGCTATCTAATGTGGTTTGCATCCCATTCCGGAACCTTGACTGGGTATCTATGGTTGCCTGCACCCCATTCCACAGACCAGGAACAACTGTGTTCTGTGCCACCTTCCAGCACCCGGAATGGCTGGATAAGGTGGTATGCGCCCTGTGTTGGCATCCGGAATGACTGTAGAACATTTTGCACAATAAATGGAGGTGTCTGACTGGCATTGGCATTACTAATCACTCATCTTAGGGCTACACCCTTTAACCTCCAGTTTCAACCATTAACATTTATTATTGATTATATCTAATACAGACAAAATTGCAAACATCTGACACCCCCGGTCTGGCATTCCGGCATCTGGCCTGGCAGGGAGCCACTATAATTGCTCCCTCCCCGGTGACAGCCTGACACACCCCCCGGATGGGGAGTCGGGGATGCGCATTACACAGCTGACAGCTCTGCAGAGGTCGCTGCAGGGAGCTGGTCCGGTCCGGCATTCCGGAATCTGGTCCGGTCTGGCTTTCACCTAATCCCTTGAAAAAGTCCAGAGAACTGAACAAAATGCATTGCTGTGTGCCTTTTTGGAACTCAACTTAAAACATCACTGTAACTTAATTACAATCGAACTGTTAAGCAGTAGTAATTGGTGACTTTGTCCACATTATCCGCATTTACCTGCATGTTTCCAACTAACGGCCCCTGTCTCTGCACAAACAGGTGAGATTGAGAGCGAGGTTTAATCCCTCAATAGGCAAGTGCAAGGAACTGGACACGTACACTTTTGTCCACCCCGGATCCATAATCGTGCCGCACCAAGCATCCAGGGGCCAACACGGTAACTGGTGGGCTGCTGGACCGGCCAGGTGAAGATGGTAATGTCTAAATCCCCTTCACGGAGAGGACCCTGACGTCATCAGTTAGTTTCCAACATCATTCCCTACCATCCAAGTGGGTATAGAGGGGGAATACAACCTTGTAGCGAGCATAGCGAGCCACCGAGCCCGCGAGGGGACAAATTTCTTCTTTAGGTGGCCTTAATGGGCATGAAACTGCACTTCCACCCTCACTCATGTCACTTCCAGGTCCCTAGCATGAAGGGGAAATAAGCTCAACCAGGAAAGAGGGACTATGAATATAGAGGTATTGTGCCTTATCTCGATTACTGTGACTTTCCTTCCATATTGCGATTTAGTTTAATATAACTTGAGGGAGTACAGTGCTTATCGGATGAAACTAATAGCAGTTTATGCAAAAGGAACTCTTTTTACTACAGCAGTACGGATATAAATACATCTGAGCTCTATCAACCTGAGCCTCTTTCAGTTCCTACTCTAAGCCAAACAGGACATTTATACATTGTTACTATTGCTATGGTTCTGATTAATGTGAAGTGGCATAATTGTCTCCGATGTTAACAACCTGAGAACCATTAGTAGATTCATTTTTACTGGAATAGTTTTTAGGTGCCTTTATTTTTGATTTTGGTTTTATGTATATGACAGAATACATATTTTTATTATTGAATAGTAAATGTGATCTAGATATTTTGCTTACCAGCACATTCTCCTTCTTTTCTACCCCCTTTAAATTAAATATATATGCAGTTAGGATGGGTAGCAGGGGTAGCTTCATTTATTCATACATTTTCCTTTTACAGCCTAACACAGGAGATATCTGAGATCTCTTCTACAAAAGATGGATTAGAGCTGCAGAATTCAGTCCACATCATTCTGAAAAGCATACGGCATCTTCAGATGGCATTAGCTGCTTTGTGCCTGTGGTCCCCCTGCAGCAACCTCCATCCTCCTCAGGATTAGGTTGTTGAGGTAGCAATACCAAGCTCTTCTCCAGGACAGCAAATTATGGGAGCTGCTATCCCCGAAATAGATTTTTGATAAACAGCTACAAAAACTGCCACATGCAATAAATAGGCCCCAAAGAACATTACCTCCAGTAGGTCAAGGACTGATGTTTAAGATTAAATATTCTCATTACAGTACTCCGTAATATGATTATATTATCAGTTTTTCATATAGCGCACACATATTACGCAGCACTTTATTATTATTATTATTATTATTATTATTATTTGTTTATATGGCATCACAAGTGTTCCACAGCACCTTGCAAAGTACATAAACAAATAGGTGAACAAGAAACCAGTGACTTACAGTACAATACAGTGCAGGACAAGGACATGGTTTATACACATTGCTGCATAAGCAATCATAACACTCAAAATAAGCAGCGGGTGGTAAGTAATGAGGAGTTAGGAGCCTTTGAGGGGAGTAAGGAGTAGATGAAAGTATAAGTAAAGAGAAGCACATGAGGGAAGAGGGCCCTGCTTATGAGAGCTTACTGTACATTCTAAAGGGGAGGGGCAGACAAACAGGCGTGAAACAGATGGGGTAGACAGGGAGGAAGAAGCATGTAGCAGTGGGTTAGTAAGATAGCTAGAAGGCTTTGATGAAGTAGTGGGTCTTGAGAGACCATTTGAAGATTAGTTAGAGAGGTGGAGAGTCTGATATGGAGAGGGAGAGAGATCCAGAGGAAGGGAGCAGCACGGGCACAATCTTGGAGGTGCTGGACTGGGTCATGAAGGGCCCACCAGGGAAATGCAATCATAGGGGCCCACTAAGTGGTGTGGCCAGTCTCTAGAAGGGGTGGCTCGGAAGGGGTGTGGCCAACCACAGAGGAGTGGCAAGCCATTATAGGAGCATTATAGTATGGATGGGCAACCGATAGTGGCATATAAGGATGCACCAATCGGTATCACAGCATGCTAAAAGTGGTCACTCGGCCACATGGATGTACACAAAGCAAGGGGTTTGTAGTGTTTATTTGACAACTATGGAAGGTGATAGTAATAGGGAAATATATGACAGTTGGGGATGGAGGTAGTAGTATCGATATACTGTACATGATAGCTGTAAAAAGTAGTAGTAGTAGTAGGGACTGGGTGGAGGTAATAATGACACAAAGCAACAGAGCGCGGTGGTGGTGGTGGTGATTATAGTAGTATTAGTAGGGACTGGGGACCTTATTTAGAGTCGGACGCAAGCGCCAAAGCGCTCGTAACCGACTCAATCGTTTGTCCTGCGCACGTGCAGCAGCCGCACTGCGCATGCTCGCTACCAAAGGGGCGGCTGTCGATGTTGATCGACAGCTGCCCCCGTTTGGTCGGTGGGCCCGGGGGGGTGGTTTCCAAAATGGAGGCGTTCCTTTACGAACTCCTACCGTTTTGTGGGCGGCCGCACTGACATCATCAGTGATGTCAGTGGGGAGCTTCCTGCTCCATCAGAGCAGAAAGCTCCCTGGGGCTTACGAGTGCCCAGACCCAACCTTAGGGTTGATCGTGATCACCATCGCGACCATCAACCTGGTCGGATGTTAAGCTGTGGGTGGTAACCCACTGCTTAACGATCGACAAAGAGGAGGCCGTTCAGGATGCAAGCGGCCGCCCTGATTCAGTGCGACTGCTTGCAACTAACGACCGCCTCTGAATGAGGTCCTGGGTGTGGGAAATTGCAGTGTCACATGGCAGCTGGGAGAGGTGGGGTGGGTGATGGCGGTATTCATAAAAGGGGCTAGGTGGGGTAGTAGTAGGGACAAGGAGGTCATGTGGATTTAGCACAGTTGATGAGATAGAAGCACAGAATGACATATGACCCCCCTCTCCCCTCCTGAATCCACAAATGCCCATTATACCTGTAATAATGGCTGGCTACTGGGTAGCTTCTCTGCATTCTCCCTGCCTTCAAAAGCTCATGCTGGGAGCAAGTGGCAGTCAGCAAACTACTTCTCCCAGTGTAAAGGCCCCCATACATCAGCAATTGATTGCAGCAATCCTGCAATTTGCAATCGATTGTGTAAAAATCTTTCCCTTTTTCAATCGATTGTGGCAATTCTGCAATCTGCAATCTATTGAAAAAGTCAAAGATTTTTATACACAATCGATTGCAATTGCACAATTGCTGCAATCAATTGTTGATGTATGGGGGCCTTAAGCTCTCACAGACAGGGAGAGGGTAACCTGACTCACTACAGAGAGGAGCCAAAGCCATCAATGCTCAGCAGCAGCAGACTCCTGAGAGTTTTAACAGCACTGGCACCCCGTGGCCATGTTACCCATTCCCATCAGCCATGCAAACAGCCTCCAGTATTATGCTTACCTTTTACTGGCCCCAAGTCCATATCCCGTCTACTGATTCAACTGGTGACCTTGACTGTCAGCTGATCTCCCTGTTGGTGTGGTGGATGAACTGCGGGATGCTGGACCCCTTCCACCAGTGGCAGTGGCCGGGACCAATGGGTGTGGGTGGAGCTAAAAGTCAGGGGCAGCCTTCAGAGGAGAATTGAGCTGACACTTCATTCACCAGCCGACGGCAGCTAGCACCAATTTATTAATGTAAAGTGCAGCTGTTTCCCGGCCGGCTGTGTTGTGAATGAAGCGAGGCAGGCCTGGCCATGCCCACCAACAGATGTGGGCGGAGATACAAGTGGGGGGGCAGGGGACAACCCACAGAGCAGAGTGGAGGTGAGTGACACTTCTTTCACTGGCCGGCGGCAACTTGCACCATGCAGCCGGCCAGTTGGGTTGCGAAAGATGTGAGACAGGCTTAGCCCCACCCATTCACAGGAATGGGTAGAGCTAGAAGTCCTGGGGGATTACCAGGGTTTTCCCTGACTCCCCGGCGGCCCAGTCCGAGCCTGGATCTGAGTATCATCCACATAGAGATGATATTGGAGGTCTTTACAGAGAGTATTTTAGTGGTGCTGGATGCACAGTGGAAATGGAGGTTAGCCCACACAGTCAGAGCCAAATTATGCACAAAGCGACACAGGTAGGACTGTGAGGCCCAACTGCCGCTGAGGAGGGGGACCCAGTTGCGAGCATGGAGTCACTGAGCAGGGTTGGGTGGGTCTGGACGCGAACTGGATCTGGCCCAGAGCAAGAGAGGGAGGTCAGGCTGTAGATGGGGAAGGGAAAGGTCCGTCTGTGAACAGGGGAGGGGGGGTTTCCCCGCAAGTGAGGCAGGGGATGCTCATGAGCAGGGGAGGGGCTGACATGAATGGGGGAGATGGTATACACTATGTGACTCAGAGTCTGTGACTGTCTGTGAGTGACACAAACAGTCTCTCATTCTGGGCTCCGGGAGGGATATAGTGGAAGTTGTGTTGCACTACTGGTTAAATCCCATGAGAATCTGCAAAGGGGTCAGAGAAACATGTGATGGAGGGGTCTATCACATGGTGCTATGACCCATGGAGATCAGCAGAAGCCTTATGGGAAATATACAGTGAGAAGGATAGCAACAGGTAAGTTGAGCTGGTATCACTTAGGATAGTTTAAAAGTTGTGCATGGTTTTTAATATGAGGGTGAGTTAAGATGAGGGGGTTAATGCTTTTTGGGGGTTAATTAATTTTATTATATGGCAGTCATTCATATGCTCTGTATTATATGGCAGTCATTGACATGCTCTCTGTATTATATGGCAGTCAGTGCTCTCTGTATTATATGGCGGTCATTCACATGGTCTCTGTGCTATAAGGTGGTCAGTGTTATATGACAGTCACAAAAATGATATCTGTAGAGTCTGGCGGTCACAAAAAATTATCTCTGTAGCGTTTGATGATGACAAAAAGATCTCTACAGTGCCTGTCGGTAAAAAAAATGCTCTCTGTATTGTAAAAGCAGTCACAAAAACATTCTCTGCAGTGTATGGCAGTCACAAACATGCTCTAGTATTATATGGTAATCACAAAAAAGCTCTCTGTAGTATATGATAATCACAAAAATGCTCTTATGGTGTATGGTGGTTATAAAAATACTCTCAGGATTGCATTGCAGCCACAAAAATGCTCTCCGAATTGTATAGTAACCATGAAAATGAGAAGGGGGCCTTGCATACTGTATCAGAATTGTATGTATCTCAGTCCTATGTGGAACTATTTCTATTTGCAAATCTAGGTTGGGAAACCACAAGCCTAATGTTCTTGTCTTTCTGGGCTGGCAATGCACGAACCTTAGCATTTGGCTTTTGCTAGATTGCACTGCCTTCACTTGCATTATAATTATAACACATACGGATGCGCCCAGTTACATTGTGGCTGATTGGTCCACAAACGTGCGCATGCATCGCGCCATGCGATTCCCCGCACCTGTATATGCTATGGTACGCTATGGTGCGCACTGTGATTACACCATACATTCCTATGGAGGAGCGATCGTGTACACAGTGCAGATATCCGCTCTCGGGGCGCACTTCTCGCACTCTGCGTTGCATGATTTGCCACGCCAGCGGCAAGAATATAGCCGGGCATATCTGTAGTCTGCCACAATGGACAATAATTATCTACTTGCAGCAGTGCAGCTCAAGTGATATGCATGGTCCTCCTCTGATATTAACTCTAGTAATACTATTCCACCCACACAGCAGCTCCCTATCTTAGCAGAGCCAGCAAATCCACAATCAGGGAATTAACCATCTCTACAACTAAGAGCCGTATACAATATGAGCCAAGCCGCGATACTTTTTCGCGGCCCGCACTTTCCGCCTACTTCGCCTGTTTTGTAGGCGGAAAAGTATCGTGCCCGATTTACCCCGTATTTAATTTCAAAGTACGCGAAAACAGGACCCGGCGAAACTTGAACAGGCGGAAAGTACTGTCAGTTTTAGGGAAATCAGCCCCCCAAAAGATGCTCTGACATGGTAGTTCCCTATGGTACCCCCTGATTTGGCTTTGCTGAAGGTATTTGGTGTTTTTAAATGGGCTCAATAGCTGCTAAATAGCGTTTTTCTATACGTGATGTAGAATAGTATTCTGGAGTATTTTTTCCAGAAAATAACTTATCCCATCAAATTTGGGGTACTTGTCAATGGGGGTCAGTATATTTAAAAGTTGCTAAAGTGAATTTGAAAAAATTTAAAAAAATCCACCTGCTGCAAACACCTGCAATAAAAAAAACACCTGGGGTATACTTGGGGACCCCCACAGAGTCAAGTTCGCAAGTTTTTAACTTTGTACAATTTTTTTTTTTGCCCCCTTTTTCAAAGTGATTTTTTGGGATGTCCTTAAGTATTTTTTACATTTTTTTGACACAGTTTACCTTTGGGGGACTGTCTGAAGGCTGCACGGGGGTTCCCGAAATGTTGCACCCCAAAACCCCAATTCTGCACTTTTTTCCGCCTGCTATTCATAGGCGAACTTTTCCGCCTATTACATTGCATTGACTTTTCGCCTAGGCGGAAAGTCTTTCAAATTGAATACGGGGTAAAAGCAAAACAGGCGAAAATTACGTCATCGGCGAAAAAGTATCGCGGACCCTGACTTTTCGCCTCAAATTGAATACGGGCCTAATTGTTGGTTATTAATTCCTGTAACTGAAAGATAAGAAGCTCATTCAGATTTATGATTTATGAAGAAAATCTCAAAAAGTTACATAGCATTATATATTTGCATTGCTAATTTAGAGGTACTGGGGCGTTATGGGGTTCTATTCATGAAGAAGTAAAAAGCCCTGTTTTACAACCCACGTGTGATGACAGCGCTTTTCACATCTTCGTCCTTTTCAGAAAACAGGATTACCATGGAGAAGTCTAAAGCCCCATACACACTGGGCAATATTTATATATTTATTAACGATATGGATGATAACGACATTTCTGGATGATATGTCATTTAAATCGTCCAGTGTGTACGCACTATTCGATCAATAATGTGCGTTCCCATGGTTCTTCTGTCATCTGTACACACAGATCAATTTAGACTATGTTGTTGTTTAGTTTGTATGCAATGAATGGTGAACGATAAACGTCATCACAGCCACTCCCCGGACACTCCCAATCCTCCAGTTTCAGCTGTATATGTGGAGCTGCAGGAGCCTGAAGTGCCACGGAGCTCCTCACCATCAAAAAATCAGTAAGTACAGTGCTGCCACCCATGTATCCCACACCACTTCCCAATTTATCCCCTCCTGAAGTCCTGCCCACCCCCCCCCCCCCTGAAATTCCTGCCCAGTATTTCCATTAGCAGAAAAACCCTAGTGTTGGAAGAATCCTGTATATCGTTTGGTCATTTGTAATATCGCTCAGTGTGTACACACAATATTGTTTGTCCGGGAAGTTCAAGGGAAAGCATTGAACGATATCGCTCCTGGAGCATATCATCTAGTATGTATGGGGTTTAAGATTTCTCTAGTTCTGCCCCTTATGTTAAAATCAGTTCCCCCATACAATAGTATGGGGAGAACAATTCGTACAAGGACAGAAAGCTCTGCTTTCTGTTTCCCTTCACAAAAATAATTTGCCATCTCCCTTCCATACTGTTAATGCGTGAGCCGGAGAAATCAGAGCTTTATCTTGCCTTAACTTAATTACCATCACTTACTGGCATCCCCATGGACCTCTGTGGGATAAAGTAATTTATCTTGAGGTGAGTTGCCTGTACCCGGTATTGGGGACTAGCAAAGCCAGAGAAGTTTCGCTGGATCCTTGCTGGGATAAACAATTATGTGCACTTGCAGATGTCAGCTGCTCATGCTCATTTTACATTCACCATTGACCGAGAGAAGGCAGACGAGGGAGATAATACTGCACATCACAGAACAGGTAAGAATTGTTGAATACAGGCTGTAGCAATGTATGTTTTGCTACTAGGGGTGTGCACCGGCCACTTTTCGTGTTTTGTGTTTTGGTTTTGGATCTGGATCTTTCTTGGTTTTGCCAAAACCACCCTTCCATGTTTTCGGTTTTGGATCTGTATTTATTTGGAAAAAAAGCATAAAAACAGCTAAAATCACAGATATTGTTTTTTTTTGTTCCTATGCTATTATTAACCTCAATAACATTAATTTCCACTCATTTCCAGTCTATTCTGAACTCCTCACACCTCACAATATTGTTTTTAGGCCAAAAGGTTGCACCGAGGTAGCCGGATGACTATGCTAAGCGACACGAGTGGGCGGCACAAACACCTGGCCCATCTAGGAGTGACACTGCAGTGGCAGACAGGATGGCAGTTTGAAAAACTAGGCCTCAAACAGTACATAATGCAAAGAAAAAAAAGAGGTGCAAAATGGAATTGTCCTTGGGCCCTCCCACCCACCCTTATGTTGTATAAACAGGACATGCACACTTTAACAAACCAATCATTTCAGCGCCAGGGTCTGCCACACGACTGTGGCTGAAATGATTGGTTCGTTTGGGCCCCCACAAAACAAGCTGGCAATTAATCTGTCCCTGCACAAACTGGCTCTACGGAGGCAAGATGCCATCCTCATCCTCCTCATCCACCGATTCCTCACCCTCTTCAGTGTTGTGTACATCCTCATCCTCACAGAGTATTAATTTGTCCCCGCTGGAATCCACCACCACAGGTCCCTCTGTACGTTCTGGAGGCTGGTCTCCCTGGAAGAATTGATAATTAATTTTGATGAACATCATCTTCTCCACATTTTGTGGAAGCAACCTCCTACACCTTTCGCTGACAAGGTTCCTGGCTGCACTAAACACTCTTTTGGAGTACACACTGGAGGGGGGGGGCAACTTAGGTAAAATAGAGCCAGTTTGTACAGGAGCCTCCAAATTGCCTCATTTTCCTGCCAGTACAGGTACGGACTGTATGACATGCCTACTTGGATGCTGTCACCGATGTAATCCTCCACCATTCTACCAGTGGTGACAGTATCATATGCAGTGACAGTATACATGTCAGAAATTGTTGGCAGGTCCTTCAGTCCAGACCAGATGTCCAAACTTGGTCCTGCCTTCCCTGCATCACGCACGCAGTCGCTGAATGGCAAAAGTGGCCATAAATTTTTCGGGCCACCCAAAGCGTCTCCTGCATGCCCCTGTTATTTTTCAGAAAATTCTGCACCACCAAATTTATTGTGTGAGCAAAACATGGGAAATGCTGGAAATTGCCCAGACAAAGCCCACACAATATTGGTGGCATTGTCAGATATCACTAATCCCCAGGAGAGTCTAAGTGGGGTAAGCCATTGGATGATGATTTCCCTCAGTTTCTCTAAGAGGTCGGCAGCGGTGTATCCCTTACTGAAACCGGTGATATACAGTGTAGCCTGTAGCCTGAGATGCTGCTACTGGTGACGCTGTTGTTGTTGCTGCGTAAGGTGATTCATCTATCCAGTGGGCTGTCACAGTCATATAGTCCTTAGTCTGCCCTGTACCACTTGTTCACATGTCCGTGGTTAAGTGGACATTGGGTAGAACCACATTTTTTAGGACACTGAGGACACTTTTTCTGACGTCTCTGTACATTCTTGTTATCGCCTGCCTAGTGAAGTGGAATCTAGACGGGATTTGGTACAGGGGACACACTACCTCCATCAATTGTCTAAATCCCACTGCACTAATGGTGGATACCGGATACACGTCTAACACCAACATAGCTGTCAAGGCCTCAGGTATCCGCTTTGCGAGAGGATGACTGCTGTCGTACTTCATCCTCCTTGTAAAGGACTGTTGGACGGTCAATTGCTTATTAAAAGAAGTAGTAGTGTTCCAACTTCCTCTCTGGGATGATGAACGACTCCCAGTAGCAACAGCAGTAGTGGCAGCAGTAGGTGTAGCAATGCAGGATCCTCCAGAGGAATCCCGGATAGGAGAGGAGTCAGTCATGCCAGTGACATGGCCTTCAGGACTAATTCCTATCCTGACTGAGGAAGAAATTGATGAGGAGGGAGTTGACGGTTTGGTTTGCAGGCGCCGGGATACAACAGGACAAAGGGATTTAGGTGTCCCTGGACTGCTTATGGTTTTAACCACAGTTTCTGAACTTGGCAGTAACACTTTATGAACTCGCTGCAGGTGACGTATAAGGGAGGATGTTCCTAGGTGGTTAACGTCCTTACCCCTACTTATTACACCTTTACATATGCAACATATGGCAAGACAGTTGTTGTCCAGATTTGGACTGAAATATTTCCAGACCAAAGAGGTGGAATGTTTAGTCTCCTGCCCAGGCATGACAATGGGCTTTTTCATCCCACGGACAACAACTTTCACCCCCGGTGCCTGATTTAAACAAACCACATCACCATCAGAATCCTCCTCATCAACTCCCTCCTCTGTGCCAGCTACACCAATATCCTCATCCTTTTGTACTTCAACAGTGACATCTTCAATTTGAATATCAGCAACTGGACTGTGGGTGCTCCTTCCAGCACTTGCAGAGGGTGTGCAAATAGTGGAAGGAGCCATCTCTTCCCATCCAGTGTTGGGAAGATCAGGCATCGCAAATGCCGTCACACTTGGACTCTCCTTGGAGATTTGTGATATCTTCTTACAATGCACAGTTCTTTGCTGTGCTTTTGCCAGCTTAACTCGTTTCATTTTTCTAGCAGGAGGAGGGCTTCCATCATCATGTGAATCTTACTCTCTGTATCGTAAATGGCATATTGGCAAGTTTATGTTTCTCCTCAGATGATTTAAATTTATTTTTTAAGATCATTATCCTGAACTTTGGCATATTGGATTTTATATACCCTCTACTATGACACTGGGCATCGGCCTTGGCAGACAACGTTGATGGCATTTCACCATCTATGTCATGACTAGTGGCAGCAGCTTCAGCACTTGGAGGAAGTGGTTCTTGATCTATCCCTATTTTATGTTTATCGGACAAATTTTTGTCCTCCATTTATGTGATATTAATATGTGCGGCTAAGGCGCACACAAACACAGAAAAATATAATTTTTTTATATTTATTGCACTTTGGGGGTTACACCACCCTTCAACAGATGAGCCAGACAGCCCTTGACTTATGATACAGGCGCACGCTTGGCACTGCAACTTTGTTGATGCACGTGCAGCTAAGGCGCACACAAGTCACAAACACATAAAAATAATTTATTCTTATTTTTTTCTGGCACTTTGGGGGTTACACCATCCTTCAACAGATGAGCCAGCCAGCCCTTGACTTATGACACAGGCGCATGCTTGGCGATGTTATTTTGTTGATGCACATGCGGCTAATGTGCACACAAACATAAAAAAAATTATTTTTTTTGCACTTGGGGGGAGCACCCCTGATGGACAGAACACCCCCTGGACAACACTACAGCACCCCTTTAGGACTACAGCCTTTATGGGACAACAGCACTGCACAGCACAGACCAGCCAGCCCCTATGGACTTTGGACACAGCCCCTATGGACAACAGCAGCACCAGCACAGCAACCCCCACCCTACCTCTATGGACAACACAGCCTTTATGGGACAACAGCACTACACAAGACAACCCAGAAATCCCCTTTGGACTTTGGACACAGCCACTATGGACAACAGCAGCACCAGCACAGCAAACCCCCAGCCTCCCTCTTTACTGTCCACAGCCGGAGTGAAAAATGGCGTAGACGCGGGGACCTTTTATTGAATCCAAAACCCGAGAGAAACCGACAGCGGGCTGATGAAGTTTTGCCTCGATTCCAGATCCGAGGCAGGCGGGAAAACTCGAGCCGGACACGGTTTCCGGCTCGGATCGGGGGGAGGGGGGTCGGGGGGATTCAGATTTCAGAAATCCGAGCTCGCTCATCCCTAATTGCTACAATAAGTAGCGATACAAAACACAAGGTACCGCCGGTTGTGGACCATATTGATAAATAGAGCCCTCTTTCCCCACTTGCTTGGTTTGTTGCTATTATTATACCCAGGCCTCAAAATCTCAAGGTGTCAGATGTTGGACTGAGCACCAAGACGTATGAGACACATTGATTTTGCCTTTCCGCACACCTTAGAATCAAAATTAAAGAATAGTGTTGCTAAGCTTTTCATAGGAAGTGGTCTCTATAGACAACCACAAAATGTGGTTGCCTGTAAATGCAGTCATTATTTATTAATTTGTTTGAATATCTATGATAATAAAATCCCATGAGGAATCTCAATGAACTAAGGGGCCTACTGACATGATATTTAATATTTTATAGAGAAGATTTACAACAGTCCAAAATAAAAATAAATATGTTTTATCTCTTTGACCAGTTGACGATGTTGCCTATGTGGAGTCATTTGCAGACAAAAGTCTTTTCACTGTGGAATGAAAGGTGCTTGAAGTCACAAAAGTTTGGAAAGGTTGGAAAAGAAAGAGCTGTATTCTCTGCATTCTAGGTTCTCACACTGTAAGGTAATTTTAAAAATATAAAAATGCTGCTCTATAATGCAAATGCTCTTTTGATATATTATTATCTTTTATATGTTAGGCACCAAGAGGTGTTCGCAGAGCAAGGATGGCCAATCCACAGTTTCATAACGATCTTTTTGCTTGATTGGCCTCTCTGTATTTAATACAGAGAACAATCGTAAAAATAATATCAATCTTTCCCGGGATTGATCTCATTCGCATGCACATGCAGTTAGGGAGTGTGAAAGGTGTGCTATTGAAAAAATAAAAAGTTACAGTGCATTGGAAGAAGCAGGGCCGGATTTACCATTGGGCAACCTAGGTGCCCGCCTAGGGCCAGTGGCTGGGCCCGAGCCTGCCCCCCCTCCCTGATATCTGGCCAAGGAGATAACCTGTTGCTCTGTGTTTGCACTGCTGCTGCTGGCATTGGCCTAGGAGAGGTCACAACACAAACAAGCAAGGCAGCAGCAGCAGCACAGTCAGAGGCGGAGTTGCAGTCCTTCAGCTGGGAGCCCAGGGAACCAGAGTCACCACTGCAGTGCAGCACCGCTGATCACCACCTCCACCCATGTGATGTGCAGTGTGAGGCTGCTGCAGTCACAGTATGTTCTCTGCCCAAACCCCGCCCCACCTCCCCACAGGAGGCACTGATGTCAGCCCACACTCCAGACTCCCTCCCCACAGCCTGCATAGCTGTAGAAAGCCCCCGCACTCCTCCCCCTCCACAGAGTAGCTAGCTCCCCCTCCACAGCATGAGCAGATCTAGTCAGCATATTCCAATCAACCCCCTACGTGCCTCCTTTAAAAATAATGCTTTAGCTCTATCACCACCACAAGGGGATTCTGGCACTGATCAATGACCATATACTTTAAAGAGGATAGTGCATGACTGAAATGTTGATGTATATCAATGCACATTTTTTGCATCATTGATTGTGTCCTTGGAGTTCCGTTTATTGCTTGGGAATTATATATATATATATATATATATATATAGAGTATATATATGATGAGGGGTGTTTTTCCTTCTTTCTTTTTTGTACCCGCAGGCCATTGCCAGCCTGTTTAATCCCAATATATCTGAAGCAAATATTCTATTCATTATTTAAATAACTAATATCAGGTTATATGTAACAGAAATATATAAACTCGTAACGTGTTTAACCAGAATTATATACCCTTTAAATCATTTGGATAATTTTCTTTCATAAGGATAACGATGCACACAAAATGTTATAAGTAAAATGTTTTTATATTCATCAAATCAATCTTCATAAAACAGTGTTTAAACTTAACAATACTAGACACGAGAGAGAGAGAGAGAGAGAGAGAGAGAGAGAGAGAGAGAGAGAGAGAGAGAGAGAGTGTTGTTGGGGCCCGTGTCCTATTGTTCAAACCGCATGGTCCCTGAACACAAACTCCATTTTGAATGTCAGAAAAACCCTCATTGAAATCTTCCATAATGCCATAATTAATTAAATATGCAAGCTGAATATCATGCCAACACATCAGGCAAACACTGCACTATTTTATATTCCAACATGTACAACAATACCATCCTACAACAAACCTCATCCAGTACCCACTAGACTGTGGGGAGGGGGAAGGGCCAAAATACATGTTCTTCCTTTGTTTACAAGCCTCATGATCCCTAGGCAAACTCCATTTTGAAAACTCACATTGAAGACTCCCATAATGCCATGTTCTGTAATACCAATATTCTCACACACCACAACTGTGTGATATCTTTGGACCAAAATAGTACATTATATTGTATACCAGTGTCTAATATTTTCAACTTCCATGATGTAACACTGATACTAGCCTATGATTACATCCACTATACTATACAAGCTTTTCAGATACTATAAAGTTATATATAAGTTACATATAAGCTGATTCCTCTGTAATAGTTAAAATACCAGTATACAACTCATAGTACACAATTCTATCATAATACTGAAATAACACCAAAACTATGATAATATTATAACTATGATCACACATGAAACTGAGTATGTATGTATATCTCTGTACACAATTCTATCATAATACTATAAAGCATCCACCAACCACATGGATCAACTTCAATTTCCATTAAACACATGGTTCAATGGTGGAAGGGGGAGAGCACATGGAATTTCCTTTGTAACTTGAAATCTACACCATGTTACGAAACTGTAGCTTCCATTAAACAAGACAACGAATACACTACAAATCCACTGTATGCATTGCTACATATTCTACATTACAGAGTCACCCATATAGCTTGCTGTTAGAAATTCACTTCACTATTGAATGTTAACCCAGCCTTTTCCGAAACTACAATACAAACGTGTTACACATATAGTCTACTACAGATTGATTACTACATAAATCACTACAAACTATCTATATAAGCTATAAACAGATTAATACAAACTTGTTACAAATACTCATATAGGCTATCTAATGTACAGTTTTATTTAGCCATTATGAGTAGATATCTCCAGGCCTCCTGGGGAATGAAGCTGCATTTTGTCCTCCTTCTGGGGGGGGAGTCTGCTCTGCCTGTGTCTCTAGTGTCTCCTTGCAAGAATGTGTGTTTCTCCAAGTGTGTGTGCCTGCATCTGTGTGAGACCCTTTGTCTGACCTCTGTGAGAATCCAACCGTTTTTCTATTACCTGATAGGTGTGTTCAAAAAGGGGGTGTTTCAATCCTTTACTTTGAAACTCATGTCCAATCACCTGTGAGGAGGCTTCAAGACAAAAAAGCCTCTTGCCGGGGGTATGCTGTGAAGTGTGAACACCTTAACAAATGTTAATTGATTGTAGTTTCAGTTAGCCATCTCTATTGATTGGACTGGAATAACCAGCTCTCTGGGCTCTGGGATGACTGATTATCTAATTGTATAAGGATTTATTATTATTCAGTCAAATGCTTCAGAACTCATTGGACGGCGCTTCACAGTGCAGATGGACAATGACCCGAAGCATACTGCAAAAGCAACCAAAGAGATTTTTAAGGCTAAAAAGTGGAATGTTATGCAATGGCCAAGTCAATCCCCTGACCTGAATCCAATTGAGCATGCATTTCACTTGATGAAGACTGAAGGGAAAATGCCCCAAGAACAAGCAGGAAGACCAGATTAGAGTTTGCCAAACAACATCTAAAAAAGCCATTACAGTTCTGGAACAACATCCTATTGACAGATGAGACAAAGATCAACTTGTACCAGAGTGATGGGAAGAGAAGAGAAGGAAAGGAACTGCTCATGATCCAAAACATACCACTTCATCAGTGAAGCATGGTGGTGGTAATGTCATGGCGTGGGCATGTATAGCTGCCAATGGAACTGGTTCCCTTGTATTTATTGATGATGTGACTGCTGACAAAAGCAGCAGAATGAATTCTGAAGTGTTTCGGGCAATATTATATGCATATATATATATATATATATATATATATATGTAAACAAAGAGAGAGTGCACTCGTAAGTAATGAATAGCAAAACACTTTACTGAACTGTAATTGTTCACATACATTGGTCGATCAACGCCTGTTCTGGAAAACAGCGGGTGACGCTCACACACGTCCACATAACTGGCCACGCCCAATGCGTTTCATCATTGATTGACTTCGTCAGGAGGTGTGGCTAACTCTTGTTACTGCTCTCTTATACAAGTCAGCGATTATTCAATTAGGTTCAATTGTAACACAGAATAACACATTGGGCGTGGCCAGTGACGTGGACGTGTGTGAGTGTCACCCGCTGTTTTCCGGAGCGGGCGTTGATCGGGCTGTGACCTGCAAGTGGCTGACTGCTATGTACTGTATGGTGGACAGAAATTCATCCACAGCTAAGATCATTACTTTTAACTTCAATGTATGTGAACAATTACAGTTCAGTAAAGTGTTTTGCAATTCATTAATTACGAGTGCTTACGAGTGCGCTCTTCCTTTGTTTACATATCTCTGGGACTTTTCTGCTCTGTGGCTGGAGACGGGGATGTAGCTGCACTGCATGTGAAAAAGAGCTGATTCATCTGGATACACCCATAAGAGACTACTGTGCATATTGGATTTGTGTGATATATATATATATATATATATATATATACATACAGTACCAGTCAAAAGTTTGGACACACCTTCTCATTGAATGGTTTTTGTGTATTTAAATTATTTTCAACATAGTAGATTAATACTGAAGACATCAAAACTATGAAATAACACATATGGAATTATGATGTAAACAAAAAAGTGTTAAACAAAATAAAATATGTTTTATATTTTAGATTCCTCAAAGTAGCCCCCTTTTGCTTTGATGACAGCTTTGCACATTCTTGGCATTCTCTCAGTCAGCTTCATGAGGTAGTCTCCTGGAATGGTTTTAAATTAACAGGTGTGCCTTGTCAAGAGTCAATCTGTGGAATTACATATATATATATATATATATATTCATATACAGTGCTCGAAGTGTGTCGGCATGCAACGGTATGACATACCGGCACTTCATGCACTAAACTTTTTTTTTGTTGTTGCAAGTTTCAAGGAGGAACTATGTGCTGAGTGACAGTCTCACACAGGCACGATCTGCGTGTGTATGTATCACAAAGTTGTGAGTACGCACTAGTAATACAATTGAAATGAATGGAAAATTGCTATTGCATAATTGATACCAACATCATGGTTCATCACAATAAAACATTTTTGGATGACTCTAAGTTGGTGGTGCACCCTAAAGGATTGTGCTAAACACATATAAAAGAACTTTCTGCAAAGTCCTCCCAAGCACAATCCTCTTAGTTATATGGGGACACAGACTTTATCACTATCAGCAATGTCAATATAGGTATACTGATATTTAATTACAATATATATCCCTCACTCATCTACAGGGGACACAGATTTCAAAGCTGCTGGATTATCCTAATAATACCCCTTTTCCACCTAAATTCCGGGTCTGACCCAGAGTTGGAACAAAGTTCCTATCCGGATCAGACCCGGAATTTTGCCGGCGCTGACTCGGGATATTCCCGAGTCAGCGCCGCTCACACCGCAGTCGGGTCTGCATAGACCCGGCTTTTGCGGAGTGAAAGTGGACACTTGGAGATGACGTCATCTCCAAGCGCCACTGAAGCCGGACCAATCAGCCGGCTAGCAGCGTACTCCAGGTCATCGTGACCCGGAGTGCGCTGTTCCCATAGCAGGGTTTCACGGGCTACGCCCATGTTAAACCCTGCTAGTTACCTGGGTTGGATTGCCGGGTCACTCGACCCGGCGATCCAACCCTCTGCCCTTTTACACCAGGGAGCTGCCCGGGTTAACCCTTCAAAAACCCGGGTTTTAGCTCCGGTGTAAAAGGGGTATAAGTCATCTTTCCTAGTTATCATAGTGTGGTTCCTTACAATATATAATTGTTTCTGACCAACTATCATTTATGTATATGTCGATCACAACAGAGATCTAACTAAAAACTACTATAGTTCGCCAGATATGTACTGTAAAGTTGCATACACACACAACGATATAGTTAATGAACGATTTTAGTAAACGATTTTTTCCCTTGAAAAAATTAACTAAAATCGTTTACTAAAGTTGTTCATTTACTAAATGTAATGAACAATTTTTTTAGAACTACAAACGATTTTTGCATATTAACTTACTGAAAATCGTTCAGTTGACAAGTCTGACTGAACTACAAATTACAAACTACAAACTACAAACGTGAACGCGCAAGAACGATAATCGTTCATCGTTTGACTAAGAAAGTGAACGATTTTTTCAAACGATTATCGTTAAACGATATCGTTTAACGATAATCGTTCAAAAAATCATTGTGTGTGTATGCACCTTATGAAGTAATCATATGTGCCTCCCTGTAGATTGAATTAGGGTTAATTAGAATATTCATTACCCTTAACAGGAGCTGATTACTCATTGAATTTTTATCAATAATAAATAATAATACTCATTTACACTTCAAAGGACGTTTATATTGTTCTTTTTTGTCCTTAGTAGATTTCTATATTATATCTACACATCACCCTCTGGGGAGAACTTCATTTTAAAGGTGTATATTAAATGTTAAGTTTTATTCTTACTAATCATTCCATCATCATCCATATATAAACAATTATCTGTCATAAGAGTGCCCCTACAAAGGCATATTTGTCCTTTTCCTCTGCTTCTTGCAGAAAGTACTTTTACCCCTGCGTGTGTACCCTGACACTGCTGACTGCTGTCAGTGTAATACCCCGATGGGGGTATTCTATTTTTGCAAAGTTGTGGGGCTTGTGCTATGTAGGGTTTTCTTACCACTTCTCTGTCTCTGAGAGGCCCGGATTCCGACCAGGAGGTAAGTATTAAATATAGGCAATTGTATTTCACACAACTTGAATTTATTCCAACAAAAGAATATGCAAGATAAGACAAATGCAATTTAGCAACTTTACATTGAAACAATTATATCACCATCAAATTGACACTTTTTTAAGAATTGAAACACTCCGTCGTTCATTTATTTATCTGGAACTCTGGAATCTCGAATCCGAATACTAGGAGAAGGGTTAATCGGTGGATATGCAAACAGGCAAATATCAATATGCAATGTCAATACCGGATAGAATATAACTATTATTTTGTGCACAAAACAAGGAATAGTTTTACGTCACTAATGCATGCAAGTGAATGACTAGTCAATGAAAGGTTTGCAAACGGTGCCCGGGTTTTGAGTCACAGTAGTTACAATCCCCAATGTACTGCAGGCTGCATTAAAGTGTATTTGAGTTTGAAGAACGGATGTATAGCTCCCTGTCTCCTTATTTTCCTTCCCTTATGCTTGCAGCGGTAAGACGTTATCTCTGTCAGATTATATGTGTTCTAGCCGGATGTTTAATAGGATCCAATTCCTCTCAATTTTATATACTGACTTTTGCGGTAGGGTTCTATACTGAGGCCACTTTGTTTAACGAACGGTTAATGTGGGAAAGTCTGCAGCAGATACGGAGATTTACTGCTATTTTCACTTTTGTCTTCTGCAGATTTTAGCTTTAACACTGAGGCGGTTATGACCTGAAGAATTATACTGCGCTGAAAGGATTTATCTGTACAAGCTGACTCCTCACTGGTACTGCAAATCTTGTGGTCATGAATGTAACTAATAAAGCAGTCCATGACTATATATATTGTTGTATTACAGTCCCAGTAACTAATTCTCTAGGGGGAGGCTGTGGTATGTCCCAAATGCTGTCTACAGATTGTCCCTGAACTTAGTAATCAGTGAGGGGTGTATGTCCAGACAGGGGTGGTGATGGTACTCACTGCTCCGCCTCCAGGGCCGGTTCAGCCACAAGTGATGGCTCCAATCTCCTCCCCAGGGCTGCTCCCTCAGCTCCCAGCTGTCAGTCAACAAGCCGGGGGAAGAGGCAGGGCGGCTCCACTGACACCGCTTCCTGCCGGCAACGTCAGTCACTGCTCTCTGGCTGTCCGTTCAGCATGTCGCGCTCCGGTCAACAGTAGGTGCTGCAGCGCAGGTCTCCTCACCCCACCGGCCCCTTCAGGACTCCAGCGGCACTGCTCAATACCACTCGGCAAGTCCCGCTCTCCCCCTTTACTACAGCAGGACTTAGCCCCGTGTCACCGTCACTGTAACTCCTGAGGTAACGGGCCACTCGTCACAGGGGCTCTCCTCCACACCACAGGCTCGAGCCAACCACTAACGGTCCCTGCAGGTGCTCCCTATATAAGCAGCGGTCGCGTGCGGGTCCGCTTCCCGCCGACCGCACGCGCCGCTCTGCCTGACTGTTGTAGGTTTCCATGGGGACAGTGTTCCCCTATTGCTGGCTGCATACAGTGTCCTGTGTCGCGTGCCCCTATGGTTCCTATAGCTCAGTATGGCCAGTCCGTTTCAAGGGCCCCTCTGTGAGGGATGTTGATATATATATATATATATGGGCAGCTTTCTGCTATAGTCATGTAAATAAATGAATTAATCGGTTATCTTAATTATTCACATACAGTATACATACATCAATTAAATACCAACATTTAGAAAATGGTAACCACTACAGGGGTGTCACATTCCTCCCCGCTAGAATGATGCATGTCCCCATGCATCTGTCTTTCCTAGCAAATTTTAACAACCATTTCTCTTAGCAAAACTTTTAACTGCTTTATAACAATTAGAACACTAACACTTATGCTTTATAAGTTTAAAGAGCTAAACATTCAATTGCCAAGATGGTTCAGCAGTGGCTTACAGATTATTGTCTAAATCTAATCGGAAGAGTTCCTTTGTTGGGTCTGGTAGACCGTCTTAAACTGGAGATTCTGACTGTTTCTTCAGGGACTATTTCGGGTTGTAGTCTTTCCAACTGTTCCCCTACTTGAGGGATTTGACGATCATGGACTACTGGCCAGTATAAGCTCATTGTTAGTTTTAAGGCATTGTCCGGCGGCTTATCAGCCCCTACCTTCGAAATAGTTGTTGGCTCTTGCTGTCTTATTGCTGGCATAGAGTCCGAGGCTGAGTATAGCTTTAGTTGATCTCGATGGACAATTTTTTCCAAGTATTCGTTCTCCCGCCTAATTTTATAAATTGGAATCTCAGAGTTGGGTATTTCAGTCACTGTGTGCGGAATTGTCCCCCAACGTGGATCCAACTTACTACGTCGCTGGTTGTTCCTTTTTAGCACTTGATCTCCTACTTTTAAAGGTCGGGCATGGGACTTCTGGTTATAGTATTCCTCCTGTCGGTTTCTTTCTTTTTCCATGTGTTTATCGACCAAGGCCTGAGCAGTTTTTAATCGGTGTTGGTGCTCTTCTACCCAATCAGTCTTGGGGTGAGTCTCTGAGACAAAGGATTGAGGTAGTTCCAACTGTAAATCAACGGGTAGTTTTCCAGGCCGGCCAAATAGTAAATAATAAGGGGTATATCCAGTGGAGCCATAAACGGTGTTATAGTAAATGAACATAGGTTCCGCCAGCAAGGTGGGCCACTCTAGGCTCTGAGACGGCGGAATGGCACGTAGCATGTTGATGATGGTCCCATTCATTCTCTCACAGACTCCATTTCCCTGTGGATGATAAGCCGTAGTCTGCATCTTTTTACATCGGTATAGCACACACAATTCGTGAAACAACTGGGACTCGAAAGCTGCACCATAGTCTGTTAGAATTTTAGAAGGATACCCATAGGGGCGTACAAAAGCTCGCCAGAAAAGCTCTGCGGTAGTCTTGGCTGACAAGTCTCTTATGGGCAAGACAACTGCAAATTTGGTGTAATGGTCGATCATTGTAAGAGCATACTGGTAGTATCCCAATCGACTGGTCTCTAACTTGACGTGGTCAATGGACACTAGCTCCAGTGGTTGCCGACTGATAATGGGATGAAGAGGTGCCATTTGTCCTGGAGAAGCCGGTTTGCGAATAATACAGGTCTTACAAGTTCGGCACCAATCTTCTACATCCCGACGTAAGTTACTCCAATAAAATCGTGCTCTGATATTTGCTTCCATTTTCTGACATCCGTAATGTCCTGACTCATCGTGATAAGCACTCAGCACTGTATCAATCTTTGTTTTGGGTACCAATAGTTGAGTGATCGGCAAATGGGTTTTAGGATCGGTACTTTGTCGTACGATTAGATTCTCTTGTATTTTTAGTCTGTCACGGTGTCGCCAGAGCTGGATCAATTCGAGTTCCGCTGTCTGTCTTTCATGTCTAGTCAACCCCTGGCGAGTATTCAGCATTCTCCTCAATTGCTTAAAACAGGGATAGTCTCTTTGCCATTGTGCCCATTCACTTTCACCCCCTACAAGTTCTTGTGGGTTATTTTCTGCAGTAGCTGACATCAGTGTATTCTGTTTAGGCGTGCCAACTGGGAGATTGAAGTTCAGTGTTTCAATTATTTCCCATGGATCATCTTCCTCAGTCTGTTCCTCTATGTTAGGTAGCCGTGATAAGGCATCTGCATTTGCATTGCTACGACCACTCCGATATCGAATACGGTAGTTGTAGTTGGCCAAGCGGGAAGACCACCTCTGTTCCAGTGCGCCCAATTTTGCAGTATCTTGGTGTGACATAGGATTACAATCAGTGTAGGCTATGAATGGGGTCGTAGCCAGGTAATCTCTAAATTTTTCTGTGACGGCCCACACCAATGCCAGGAACTCCAGCTTGAAGGCGCTGTAATTCGCATCATTCTGTTCGCTCTTTCACAGGCTCCAGCTTGCGTAGGCTATGGTCCGCTCCTTGCCCTCTTGTACCTGGGACAAAACCGCCCCCAATCCGTACTTGCTGGCATCAGTGTATAACCGGAAGGGTTTGCTATAGTCGGGATACGCCAGTAACGGTGCTTGAGTCAAGTTTTTCTTCAACTGGTCGAAGGCAGTCTGCTGTTCATCGGTCCATTGTATGTAAATTTGTCTCTTGTACTGATCTCTTGAGATCCCTTGAAGTGACTCTAGCAGTGGTGCAGACACCTTAGCGAAGTTTGGGATAAATCTCCGATAGTATCCAACAAATCCAAGGAACCTGCGGATATCCTTCACAGTCCGAGGTTGTGGCCAATCCATCATCGCCCTAATCTTTTCCGGGTCCGGAGACACTCCAGTTGAACTCACGATGTGTCCAAGATACTGAACTTGAGGCTTTAGCAAGTAGCATTTAGACGGTTTTAACTTTAGGCCAAATTTGATCAACTGATGGAAAACTTCTTGGAGATGTTGGAGATGCTCGGAATAGGTTTTTGAAAAGACGATGATGTCGTCTAGATAGAGTAGGACAGTCTCAAAATTTTTGTGGCCCAGGCAATGCTCTATTACTCTCTGAAATGTGGCTGGGGCGTTACATAGCCCAAAGGGCATCTTCAAAAACTCGAACAACCCCATGGGGGTGATGAAGGCCGTTTTCTTCCTGTCTTCTTCTGACATTTGTATCTGCCAGTATCCACTAGTGAGATCGATCGTGGAGAAGTACTGGGCTGATTTTAACGCTGTGAGTGACTCTTCTATTCGCGGAAGAGGATATGCATCCTTGTGAGTTAGACCATTTAATTTCCTGTAATCGACACAGAAACGGAATTGCCCATCTTTTTTCCGGACCAGTACCATTGGAGCTGCCCAGGGGCTATGGCTTTCTTGGATGATCCCGGAGGTCTTCATATCTTCCAACATTTTTCGCACAGTTTGGTACATTCCTGGAGCTAATGGTCGGTGTCGCTCTTTCACAGGTAGATGTTCTCCAGTGAATATCCGGTGTTGAATATTGGTCACTACTCCGAGATCTGTTGGGTATTTACTGAAAGCTTCTGAACTTTCTCGAGCCACGCGAAGAGCCCCTTGTCGTGGCTCCTCTGGGGTGGCGCTGTCTCCGATCTGAAGTTCATTCCACCAAGCTGTTTCAACTTCCGGCTCTACTTCAGGATTAGCTATTATCTCTTTTTGTCGGTTGTTGAATTTGGGATCGATCACGTTCTGAAAGGTAGTCCAGTTCAACTGTGCCATGGGTTGGTGTCGATACAATTTGACTTGACAATTATGAGGATTGAGGACCCGAAGGGGCACTCTACCATTTTTGACGGTCACCAGAGTACTGGCCACGACTACATCTGGATTGGCTGAAATGACACAAGGTTCAATAAAGGCCTCAAACTCTTGACCACGTGAGCCATGACAGGCTTTTCCCCACACTATGGTTTCTGAATTTGGTTGGAGTTTAATGGGTTTACCATCGGTTAATCTCACAGTACCTACTGCTACCTGCGCCAGCCTTTGATGACCCTGAATAATCTTGATAACCTTCTGTAATGTTTGTTGAATGGGTAACACGGCTTTGGGTATCTCTCCCCTCAAGATAGAGACTAATTCTTCTGGGCATTGTTGCAGGATGTTCATTCCCAGTATGACTGGAGCTACTTTCGCGTCATTTGTTTCTGTGACCAGGCATCCTTGTTTGGCTAGGAGGGTTTGCCCAATCCGTACATCGGCCTCCCAATATCCTACACAAGAAATGCCTAATCCATTACTGGCGATCAACTGTAGCCACGTTGGCAGTGGTCAAAGTAACTGCCCACCTTTCCAGTGTTGGTTAAAGGCAGACAATTGTATCGTAGTGATCTGCGACCCTGTATCCACCATGGCCAAGGTTTCAATTCCATTGATGGTAATGTGAATAGTGTCCAACATATTGGGGCCACCAATCTTCCGGCTTGGGATCTACTCGACTGGATCTCCCCGAGGTGCGGCCCCTATCCTCAGGATTTCGGAGTTTAAAGGCTCCATACGATCACAATTCCGTTCCACATGACCACTCCTCTCGCACCTTCTACAGATGGGTCTCCCCTGGGAATCAAATCTGTCGGTGGGTCTCCTTCCATCTCTTCGGGGGGGTTCCCACCAGTCATCTCTTGTACTCCTCTAACCAGAATCCCTCCGCACTCTGGGGGAAGAGGTAGACTTTGAACGGGCTAACTGCTTCATCTCCTTGCGCATTTCCGTTAACTCGATAGTTAAATCCGCCAGTTGCTCTTTTAAGACTTGAATTGGATCTTGGGTAGGCACTTGAGCGCTCTGTCCAACTAGATCTTTTCCAGAGTGGTTTCCTGCTCCTGTGGAGTGAAAGGTTTCCTGATACCCCGGCATTTCCGGGAATGTAACTCCATGTTTAACGTGACATCCTATCACTTTGATAGCAGCCTCTTTGAAGTCTAGAAAAGTATATTCCTCAAGTTGCATCCTTAACATTCTTAGTTGACTGCGAACACTCTCTTTATTGGCGCCCTCTATGAATTGTGCAATCAAGGTTTCGTCAGGATTCCTTATTTCATATTTATCCAAGGCCTGAATGGCTTTCAAAGCTTCTTGAAGACTTAAAGCATAATCTCTGAGTGTTTTGCCAATTCTTTGGTGCCGGCCATAAAATTTCATTTTCAACTCAGAAATCGTCTGGGTTTCAAAGATGGCAGTCAATCGTTCCAGTATCTGTTCGACCTGTTTTCGCTCCGCTCGCGGCCATGATGAGACCTCCCTTAGAGCAGCTCCCTTCAACTGCCCCATCAGTATCTCTATTTGTTGCTGCTCGTTCACAGGGTATAGGCGGAACATTGCTTTGATCTTTTTCTTGAATTCCAGCAATGTTGTTCCTTCTTCTCCCCTATTGTCTCCACTATAGGTCAGAAGCCAAGGGGCCCTGAAATAATATGGCATCGTGATAGGTGACACCAGTGTTGATGGTGTTTCTCCCCTGGGTGATGCATTTTCTGATGATGAAGGTCTCTGACCCGGTGAAGTAGGTAGAAATCTCCGGCCTGGGGTGGATGTAGGGTTCTGGGGTTCCGGCATATTTTATTTTTGTTCGTCCTGTTCGTATGACGCCAAAATGTAATACCCCGATGGGGGTATTCTATTTTTGCAAAGTTGTGGGGCTTGTGCTATGTAGGGTTTTCTTACCACTTCTCTGTCTCTGAGAGGCCCGGATTCCGACCAGGAGGTAAGTATTAAATATAGGCAATTGTATTTCACACAACTTGAATTTATTCCAACAAAAGAATATGCAAGATAAGACAAATGCAATTTAGCAACTTTACATTGAAACAATTATATCACCATCAAATTGACACTTTTTTAAGAATTGAAACACTCCGTCGTTCATTTATTTATCTGGAACTCTGGAATCTCGAATCCGAATACTAGGAGAAGGGTTAATCGGTGGATATGCAAACAGGCAAATATCAATATGCAATGTCAATACCGGATAGAATATAACTATTATTTTGTGCACAAAACAAGGAATAGTTTTACGTCACTAATGCATGCAAGTGAATGACTAGTCAATGAAAGGTTTGCAAACGGTGCCCGGGTTTTGAGTCACAGTAGTTACAATCCCCAATGTACTGCAGGCTGCATTAAAGTGTATTTGAGTTTGAAGAATGGATGTATAGCTCCATGTCTCCTTATTTTCCTTCCCTTATGCCTGCAGCGGTAAGACGTTATCTCTGTCAGATTATATGTGTTCTAGCCGGATGTTTAATAGGATCCAATTCCTCTCAATTTTATATACTGACTTTTGTGGTAGGGTTCTATACTGAGGCCACTTTGTTTAACGAACGGTTAATGTGGGAAAGTCTGCAGCAGATACGGAGATTTACTGCTATTTTCACTTTTGTCTTCTGCAGATTTTAGCTTTAACACTGAGGCGGTTATGACCTGAAGAATTATACTGCGCTGAAAGGATTTATCTGTACAAGCTGACTCCTCACTGGTACTGCAAATCTTGTGGTCATGAATTTAACTAATGAAGCAGTCCATGACTATATATATTGTTGTATTACAGTCCCAGTAACTAATTCTCTAGGGGGAGGCTGTGGTATGTCCCAAATGCTGTCTACAGATTGTCCCTGAACTTAGTAATCAGTGAGGGGTGTATGTCCAGACAGGGGTGGTGATGGTACTCACTGCTCCGCCTCCAGGGCCGGTTCAGCCACGAGTGATGGCTCCAATCTCCTCCCCAGGGCTGCTCCCTCAGCTCCCAGCTGTCAGTCAACAAGCCGGGGGAAGAGGCAGGGCGGCTCCACTGACACCGCTTCCTGCCGGCAACATCAGTCACTGCTCTCTGGCTGTCCGTTCAGCATGTCGCGCTTCGGTCACCAGTAGGTGCTGCAGCGCGAGTCTCCTCACCCCACCGGCCCCTTCAGGACTCCAGCGGCACTGCTCAATACCACTCGGTAAGTCCCGCTCTCCCCCTTTACTACAGCAGGACTTAGCCCCGTGTCACCGTCACTGTAACTCCTGAGGTAACGGGACACTCGTCACAGGGGCTCACCTCCACACCACAGGCTCCAGCCAACCACTAACGGTCCCTGCAGGTGCTCCCTATATAAGCAGCGGTCGCGTGCGGGTCCGCTTCCCGCCGACCGCACGCGCCGCTCTGCCTGACTGTTGTAGGTTTCCATGGGGACAGAGTTCCCCTATTGCTGGCTGCATACAGTGTCCTGTGTCGCGTGCCCCTATGGTTCCTATAGCTCTGTATGGGCAGTCCGTTTCAAGGGCCCCTCTGTGAGGGATGTTGATATATATATATATATATATATATATATATATGGGCAGCTTTCTGCTATAGTCATGTAAATAAATGAATTAATCGGTTATCTTAATTATTCACATACAGTATACATACATCAATTAAATACCAACATTTAGAAAATGGTAACCACTACAGGGGTGTCACATCAGTGTCAGTCTCAGGACAGCCACAGTTATGTTGCTAAGCCCTGCAGAATTCTGCCGGCCACCCACTAGTGTACAGTATATATGTTTCTTCTCTGTCTGCACCCCCCTCACAGCAGCATTTTTAGTCTCCCCTGCCCATACCTCCCTCCCATGATCCACTCTCCACCCCTGCAATACACACCCACAGCTGTACATTCAGGTTCCCTTGCCCGCATCCCCCTCACGATCAACAGCCGCACATTCAATCTTCCTTGCAGCTGCCCACACACTCCCCCGTGATCACACGCCCCAGGCACAGCCGCACATACCATCATCCCTGCGGCTGCCCACACGCTTCACCGCGATCAATCCCCCCAGTCACAGCCGCACATACCATCATCCCTGCGGCTGCCCACACACTTCACCGCGATCAAATCCCCCAGTCACAGCAATGCATTCAATGTTCCCTGCAGCTGCCCACACGATCACCCCCCAACCCCCTTCAGCATTGTTTCCCCTGCCTAGAGCTGAACTTTCAGCCTCCTTTCCCCATACCTTCATCCTTTAGATTATCACCTCCACCATTCACAATCACCTTCCCCACAGCAACACATTCAGTCTCCTGCCTGCACCCACCCTTCCTGCGATCACACCCCAAATAGCTGGAATTCATACATGCAGATACCAGCTTCCCCTCACACACACAGACACCAGCAGCACCTTTCATACATGCAGACACCAGTAGCACCTCTCACACACACAGACACCAGCAGAACCCCCACACACACAGACACCAGCAGAACCCCCACACACGCACACACCAACAGCACCCCTCATACATGCATACACCAGCAGCACCTCTCACACATGCATACACCAGCAGCACCTCTCACACACAAAGACACCAGCAGAAACGCCCACACATGCTGGCACCATCAAAACCCCACACACACGCAACCACCAGAAGAAGCTGGTTGCCATGGTTACAGAGTACATATAAGCTGTTTGCCTTAATAACGGGCTCGCCAAATTAAGATGGTTGATATGGTTACGGTCCATTACCTGACAAATTAGGATGTTGCCATGATTATGGAGTCAATTTAAACTGGTTGCCATTATAATGGGCCATTGCTAGGCAATTTAACATGGTTGCTATGGTTACAGGCCGTTGCCTGGCAAATTAAGATGGTTGCCATGGTTACAGAGTCAATCTAAACTTGTTGCTATGATTACTGGCCGTTGCAAGCAAATTAAAATGGTTGCAATGGTTACAAAGTCAAATTAAGCTGGTTGCCAAGGTTTTGGAGTCAAATTAAACTAATATCCATGGGCACAGGCCGTTGCCTGGCAAATTCAGATGTTGCCATGGTTACAAAGTCAATTTAAGCTGGTTGCCATGGTTATGGAGTCAAATTAAACTGGTTGGTATGGTTATGGGCCATTGCTAAAAATTAAGCTGGTTGCCATGGTTACAAAGATGGTTGCCATAGTTATAGACTAAAATTAAACTGGTTGCTATAGTTATGAGCCATTGCTAGGCAAATTAAGCTGGTTGCCATGGTTACGGAGTCAATTTAAGCTGGTTGCCATGGAAATGGCCTGTTGTTAGCCAATTTAAGATAGTTACTATGGTTAAGTGCCGTTGTGTTGCAAATTAAGCTGGTTGCAATGGTTTCGGAGTCAATTGAAGATGGTTGCCATGGTTACGGAGTCAATTTAAACTGGTTGCTATGGTTACGGGCCATTGCTATCAAATTAAGCTGGCTGTCATGGTTATGGTGTCAATTTAAGCTGTTTGCCATAGTAATGGGCCACTGCTAGATATTTTAAGATGGTTGCTATGGTTATGGTTTGTTGCTAGAAAATTAAGCTGGTTGATATGGTTATGGAGTCAATTTAAGCTGGTTGCCATGGTTTTGGAGTCAAATTAATCTGGTTGCTTTGGTTACGGGCTATTGCTAGGCAAAGTAAGCTGGTTGACATTGTTATGGAGTCAATTTAAGCTGGTTGCCATAGTTACAGACTCAAATTAAACTGGTTGCTACAGCTATGGGCCAGTGCTAGGCAAATTAAGCTGGTTGCCATGGTTACAGAGTCAATTAAAATTGGTTGCCATGGAAATTGCCCATTCCTAGCCAATTTAAGATTGTTGCTATGGTTAAGTGCCATTGCCTTGCAAATTAAGCTGGTTGCGATGGTTATGGAGGCAAACTGGTTGCTATGGTTATGGACCATTGCTAGGCTAATTAAGTTAGTTGCTATGGTTATAGGGTCAATATAAAATGTTTGCCATAGTACCGGGCTGTTGCTAGCCAATTTAAGATGGTTGCTATGGTTACGGTCTGTTGCCTGGCAAATTAACATGTTGCCATGGCTATAGAGTCAAAATAAGATGGATGCCATGGTCACAGTGTCATTTCAAACTGGTTGCTATGGCTATGGGCCACTGCAAGCAAATTAAGATGGTTGCCATGGTTATAGAGTCAATTTAAGCTGGTAGCCATGGTTTTGGAGTTAATTTAAACTGGTTGCTAAGGTTATGGGCCATTGCTAGGCAAATTAAGATGGTTTCCATGGTAATGGAGTCAATTTAGGCTGGTTGCCATGGTTACTGAGTCAAATTAAAATGGGCTGCAATGGTTATGGAGTAAATTTAGGCTGGTTGCCATGGTAATGGGATGTTGTTAGCTAAATAAAGATGGTTACTATGGATACAGGCGGTTGCCTGGCAAATTAAGCTGGTTGCCATGGTTACGGAGTCAATTTAATGTGGTTGCTATAGTTACGGGCCGTTGCTAGCAAATTAAGGTTGTTTTGCAATGGTTACAGAGTAAATTTAAGCTGTTGCCATGGTTACGGAGTCAAATTAAATTGGTTGCTATGGTTATAGGCTGTTGCTTGGCAAATGAAGCTGCTTGTCATGCATACTGAGTCATTTTAAACTGGTTGCTGTGGATTTGGCAAGATGCTAGCAAACTAATCTGGTTGTCATGGTTACAAAGTCAATTTAAACTGGTTTCCATGGATACAGAGTCAAATTAGATGGTTGCCATGGTTAAGGAGTTAAAATAATCTGGTTGCTATGGTTACAAGCCATTGCTTGCATAGTAAGCTTGTTGCCAAATTTATAGAGTCAATTTAATATGGTTGCCATGGTTATAGAGTCAAATTAAACTGGTTGCTATGGTTATGGGTCATTGCTAAGCAAATTAAGCTAGTTGCCATGGTTATGGAGTCATTATAAGCAGTTTGGCATAGTAACGGGCCGCTGCTAGCCAATTTAAGATAGTTGCTATGATTATGGTCTGTTGACTGGCAAATTAAGCTTGTTTCCATGGCTATGGTGTCAATTTAAGCTGGTTGTCATGGTTATGGAGTCAAATTAAACTGGTTGCTATGGTTCTGGGCTGTTTCTTGGCAAATGAAGCTGGATGCCATGCTTAGAGAGACATTTTAAACAGGTTGCTATAGTTCCAGTCCATTGCTAGGCAAAATAAGCTTTATGCCATGGTTATGGAGTCAATATAAGCTATTTGCCATAGTAACAAGTCATTGTTAGCCAATTAAAGATAGATGCTATGGCTCGGTCCATTGTGTGGAAAATTTGGGTATGGAGTCAATGTAAGCTGGTTGCCATGGTTATGGAGTCCAAATAAACTGGTTGCTATGGTTACGGGCCTTTGCTAGCAAATTAAGCTGGTTTTTATGGCTACAGAAGCTATTTAAGCTGGTTGCCTTAGTTGTGGAGTCAACTTAAACTGGTTGATATGGTTATGGGTCATTGCTAGCAAATTAAGCTGGTTACCATGGTTATGGTGTCAATTAGGGCTGGTTGCCATGGTTGCGGAGTCAAATTAAACTGGTTGCCACGGTTACGGAGTCAATTTGAATTAAACTTGTTGCCATGGTAACGGGCTGTTACTAGCCAAATTAAGATGGTTGCTATGGTTATGGGCCGCTGCCTGGCAAACTAAGCTGGTTTCCATGGTTATAGAGTCAATTTAAGCTGGTTGCCATGGTGATGTAGTCAAATTAAATTGGTCGCTATGGTAATGAGCTTTTGCTTGTCAAATTAAGCTGGTTTTAATGGTTATGGAGTCAATTTAAGATGTTTGCCTTGGTTACAGAGTCATTTTAAACTGGTTGCTATGGTTAAGGGCCATTTCTATCAAACTAAGCTGGTTGCCATAGTTATAGAGTCAATTTAAGCTGGGGCAATGTTTTTGGAGTCAACTTAAAATGATTGCTAAGGTTGTTGCTAGACAAATGAAGCTGGTTGCCATGGTTACGTAGTTAACTTAAGCTGGTTGCCGTGGTTACAGAGTCAAATTAAACTTGTTGCAATGGTTGCGGGCCATTGCTATAAAATTAAGCTGGTTGCCATGGCTATGGTGTCAAATTAAGCTGTTTGCCATAGTAACGGACCACTGCTAGCCAATTTAAGTTGGTTGCTATGGTTATGGTTTGTTGCCTGGCAATTTAAGATGTTTCTATGGTTACGGATCAATTTAAACTGGTTGCCATGGTAACAGAGTGAATTTAAGCTGGTTGCCATGGTTTTGGAGTTAACCTAAACTGGTTGCTATTGTGATGAGCTGTTGCTAGGCAAATTAAGCTGGTTGCCATGGCTACAGAGTCAATTTAAGATGGATGCCATGGTTACAGAGCCAAAATAAACTTTTTGCTATAGTAACGGGTCGTTGCTATCAAATTAAGCTGGCTGTCATGGTTATGGTGTCAATTTAAGCTGTTTGCCATTGTAATGGGCCACTGCTAGCCATTTTAAGATGGTTGCTATGGTTATGGTTTGTTGCCTGGCAATTTAAGATGTTGCTATGGTTATGGAGTCAATATAAGCTGTTTGCCATAGTAACAGTCCATTGCTTGGCAAATTAAGATATTGCCTTGGTTACGGAGTTAATATAAAATGGTTGCAATGGTTAGTCATTTTAAACTGGTTGCTATGGTTACTGGCTGTTGTAGCAAATTAAGCTGGTTGCCATGGTTATAGAGTCAATTTAAGCTGGTTGCCATGGTTCTGGAGTAAACTTAAACTGGTTACTATGGATACAGGCCATTGCCTGACAAATTAAGCTGGTTGCCATGGTTATAGAGACAATTTAAGCTGGTTGCCATGGTTACGGAACCAAACTAAATTGATTTCTATGATTATGGGCAGTTGCTAGGCAAATGAAGCTCATTAATTTTAAACTGGTTTATATGGTAATGGTCCATTGCTAGCAAATGAAGCTGGTTGTCATTGTTATGGAGTCAATTTAAACGGATTTCTATGGTTATGGGCCGTTGCTTGCAAAATAAGATGGTTGCCATGGTTACGGAGTCAATTTATGCTAGTTGCCATGGTTATGGAGTCAAATTAAACTGGTTGCTATGGTTATGGGCTGTTAATGGTAATGGAATGTTGTTAGCTAAATAAAGATGGTTACTATGGATACAGGCTCTTGCCTGGCAAATTAAGCTGGTTGCCATGGTTACAGAGTCAATTGAGGCTGGTTGCCATGGTTACAGAGTCAAATTAAATTGGTTGCTATGGTTACAGATAGTTGCTTGGCAAATTAAGCTTGTTGCCTTGGTTATGGATTTATTTTAAACTGGTTGCTATGGTAATGGTTCGTTGCAAGGAAATTAAGATGGTTGCCATGGTTTCTGAGTCAATTTAAACTGGTTACTGGAATGGGCCATTGCTTGGCAATATAAGCTGTTTGCCATGGTTACTGAGTCATTTTAAACTGGTTGCTATGGTTACGGGTTGTTGCTTGGCAAATGAAGCTTGCTCATGCTAATGGGATGTTGTTAGCTAAATAAAGATGGTTACTATGGATACAGGCCATTGCCTGGCAAATTAAGCTGGTTGCCATGGTTACAGAGTCAAATTAAATTGATTGCTATGGTTACGGGCATTTGCTTGGCAAATGAAACTAGTTGCCTTGGTTATGGATTTATTTTAAACTGGTTGCTATGGTTAAGGCCAGCTGCTAGCAAATTAAGCTGGTCACCATGGTTACAGAGTCAATTTAGCTGGTTGCCATGGTTATGGAGTAAAAATAATCTAGTTGCTATGGTTACTGACCATTATAGGCAAAGTAAGCTGGTTGCCATATTTACAGAGTCAATTTTAACTGATTGCCATAGTTACAGAGGTAATTTAAACTGGTTGCTATGCTTATGGGTCATTGCTAGCAAACAAAGATGGTTACCATGGTTACATAATCAATTTAATCTAGTTTACATGGTTATGGAGTAAATTTAAACTGTTTGCCATAGTATTGGGCCGCTGCTAGCCAATTTAAGATGGTTGCTTTGGTTATGGTCCGTTGCCTGGCAAATTAAGATGTTGCCATAGTTATGGAGTCATTTTAAAGTGGTTGCTATTGTAGCCATCTGTTGCTAGCAAATTAAACTGGATGCCATGGTTATGAAGTCATTTTAAAGTGGTTGCTATGTTTACGGGCTGTTGCTAGCAAATTAAGCTGGTTGCTATGGTTACAGAGTCAAATTGAACTTGTTGCTATAGTTATGGCCCATTGCTAGCAAATTAAGCTAATTGCCATGGTTATGGAGTTCATTTAAGCAGTTTGACATAGTAATGGGCCAATGCTAGCCAATTGGTTGCTATGATTACAGTCCATTGCCTGTCAAATTAAGATGTTGCCATGGTTACGGAGTCAATGTAAGCTGGTTGCCATGATTTTTTAGTCATTTTATACTGGTTGCTATGGTTATGGGCCATTGATAGCAAATTAAAATGGTTTTTATGGTTACCAAGGCAATTTAAGCTGGTTGCCATGGTTTTGGAGTCAACCTAAACTGGTTGCTATGGTTATGGGTCATTGCTAGCAAATTAAGCTGGTTACCAATGTTATGGTGTCAATTTAGGCTGGTTGCCATGGTTATGGAGTTAAATGAAACTGGTTGCAATGGTTACAGAGTCAATTTAAGCTAGTTGCCATGGTAACAGGCTGTTGCTAGCCATTTAAGATGGTTGCTATGGTTACGAGCCAGTGCCTGACAAACTAAGCTGGTTGCCATAGTTACAGAGTCAATTTAAGATGGTTGCCATGGTGACAGAGTCAAATAAACTGGTTGCTATGGTAACAGGGCTGTTGCTTGGCAAATGAAACTGGTTGCCATGGTTACATAGTCAATATAAGGTGGTTGCCTTGGTTATAGAGTCATTTTAAACTGGTCGCTATGGTTAAGGTCCATTGCAAGCAAATTAAGCTGGTTGCCATGGTTACAGAGTCAAATTAAACTTGTTGCTATAGTTATGGGCCGTTGCTAACAAATGAAGCTTTTGGCTATGGTTATGATGTCAATTTAAGCTGTTTGCCATAGTAACAGGCCACTGCTAGCCAATTTTAGAAGGTTGCTATGGTTATGCTCCATTGACTGGCAAATTAAGATGTTGCCATGGTTACGGAGTCAATTTAAGCTGGTTGCCATGGTAATGGGCTGTTACTTACCAATTTAATATGGTTGCTATGATTACGGGCCATTTCCTGGCAAATTAAACTGGTTTCCATGGTTACGGAGTTAATGTAAGTTTGTTGCCATGGTTATGAAGTCAAATTAATCTGGTTGCTATGGTTACGGGCCATTGATTGGCAAATTAAGCTAATTGCCATGGTAATGGAGTAATTTTAAACTGGCTGCTATGTAACGGCCTGTTGATTGCTATAGTCATGAAGTCAATTTAAGATGGTTGCCATGGTTACAAAGGCAAATTATACTGGTTGCTATGGTTACGGGCCATTGCTAGAAAATTAAGCTGGTTGCCATGGTTATAGAGTCAATTTAAAATGATTGCCATGGTTTTGGAGTCAAATTAAGCAGTTTGCCATAGTAACGGGCCACTGCTAGCCAATTTAAGATGGTTGCTATGATTACAGTCCGTTGCCTGTCAATTTACGATGTTGCGATGGTTACGGAGTCAATTTAAGCTGGTTGCCATGGTTAGCAAGTCAAATTAAACTGGTTGCTATGGTTTTAGGCTTTAGGTACGGTCCGTTGCTAGGCAAATTAAGCTGGTTGTTATGGTTACAGAGTCAAAATAAACTGTTTGCCATAGTAATGGGTCTATGCTAGCCAATTTAAGATGGTTGCTAGGGATACGGTCATTTGAGTGGAAAATTTAGATGTTGCCATGGTTATGGAGTCAAAGTAAGCTGCTTGCTATTTTTGCAGAGTCATTTTCAACTGGTTGCTATGGTTACTGGCCATTGCTAGCAAAGTAAGATGTTGACATGGTTACAGAGTCAATGTAATCTGGATGCCATGGTTACGGAGTCATTTTAAACTGTTTGCTATGATTACAGGCCATTGATAGCAAATTAAGCAGGTTGCCATTTTTATAGATTCAATTTAAGCTGGTTGTAATAGTTTTGGAGTCAACTTAAACTGGTAATCCATGGTTAAGGGTCAATGCTAGGCAAATGAAGCTGGTTGCCATGGTTACGGAGTCAATTTAGGGTGGATGCTATGGTTACAGAGTCATAATAAACTGATTGCATTGGTTATGGAGTCAATTTATGCTAGTTGCCACAGTAATGGGCTGTTGCTAGCCAATTTAAGATGGTTGCTATGGGCCGCTGCCTGGCAAATTATGCTGATTGCCATGGTTATTAAGTAAATTTAAGATGGTTGCCATGGTTACAGAGTCAAATTAAACTGGTTGCTATGGTAATGGGCCGTTGATTGGCAATTGAAGCTGGTTGCTATGGTTAGAGTCAATTTAAGCTGGTTGCCATGGTTACGGAGTTAATTTCAGATTGTTGCAATGGTTACAGAGTTAAAATAAACTAGTTGCTATGGTTATGGGCCATTTCTTGGCAAATTAAACTAATTGCCATGATAGCGGAGTAATTTTAAACTGACTGCTACAGTAACGGGCTGTTGCTAGCAAATTAAGCTGGTTGCTATGGTTACTAAGTCAATTTCAGCTGGTTCCCATGATTAAAAAGTCAAATTATACTGGTTGCCATGGTTACATACCATTGTTAGGCAAATTAAGCTGGTTGCCATGGTTATGGAGCCAACTTTAGCTGGTTGCCATGGGCCATTGCTAGCCAATTTAGGATGGTTGCTATGGTGCCATGGTTATGGAGCCAATTTAACCTGGTTACCATGGTTACAAAGTCAAATTAAAGTGATTGCTATGGGTGCTGACCTTTGCTTGGCAAATTAAGCTGATTTTCATTGTTATGGAGTAATTTTAAAGTGGTTGCTGTGGTAACGGTCCGTTACTAGCAAATTAATCTTGTTGCCATGGTTTTGGACTCAATTTAAACTGGTTGCTATGGTTATGGGCCATTGCCTGGCAAATTAAGCTGGTTGCCATGGTTATGGTGTCAATTTAAGCTGGTTGCCATGGTTATGGAGTCAAATTAAACTGGTTACTATGGTTTCAGGCTGTTTCTGGGCAAATAAAGCTGGTTGCCATGGTTATAGAGTCATTATAAACTGGTTGCTATAGTTACGGTCCATTGCATAGCAAATTAAGCTGGTTGCGATGGTTACGGAGTCAATATAAGATGTTTACCATAGTACCTGGCCTATGCTAGCCAATTTTAGATGGTTGCTATGGATACGGTCCTTTGCATGGAAAATTTAGATGTTGCCATGGTTACGGAGTCAATGTAAGCTGTTTGCCATGGTTACAGAGTTATTTTAAACTGGTTGCTATGGTTACGGAATGTTGCTAGCAAATTAAGCTTTTTGCCATGGATATGGTGTCAATTTAAGCTGTTTACCATAGTAACGGGTGACTGCTATGGTTTCAGTCCGTTGCATGGCAAATTCAGATGTTGCCATGGTTATTATGTCAATTTAAGATGGTTGCCATGGTAATGGGCCATTGCTAACCAATTTAAGCTGGTTGCTATGGTAATGGGCCATTGCCTGGCAAATTAAACTGGTTTTCATGGTTTTGGAGTCATTTTAAAGTGGAGTTAATTTAAGATCGTTGCCATGGTTACTGAGTCAAATTAAACTGGTTGCTATGGTTTTGGGCTGTTTCTTGGCAAAGAAAGCTAATTGCCATGGTTACAGAGTCATTTTAAACAGTTTGCTATAGTTACGGTCCATTGCTAGGCAAATTAAGCTTGATGCCATGGTTATGGAGCCAATATAAGCTGTTTACCATAGTAATGGACTGTTGCTAGCCAATTTAAGATAGTGTCTATGGTTAGGTCCATAGCGTGGAAAATTTGGTTACGGAGTCAATGTAAGCTGGTTGCCATGGTTATGGAGTCCAATTAAACTGGTTGCAATGGTTACAGGCCATTGCTAGCAAATTAAGATGTTGCCATGGTTACGGATACAATGTAAGCTAGTTGCCATGATTATGGAGTCATTTTAAACTGGTTTCTATGGTTATGGGCCATTGCTAGCAAATTAAGATGGTTTTTATGGTTACCAAGGCAATTTAAGCTGGTTGCCATGGTTTTGGAGTCAACCTAAACTGGTTGCAATGGTTATGGGTCATTGCAAGCAAATTAAGCTGGTTGCCAATGTTATGGTGTCAATTTAGGCTGGTTGCCATGGTTACGGAGTTAAATTAAACTTGTTGCAATGGTTATAGAGTCAATTTAAGCTAGTTGCCATTGTAATGGACTGTTGCTAGCCATTTAAGATGGTTGCTATGGTTACGGGCCGCTGCCTGGCAAACTAAGCTGGTTGCCATAGTTACAGAGTCAATTTAAGATGGTTGCCATGGTGACAGAGTCAAATAAAACTGGTTGCTATGGTAACGGGGCTGTTGCTTGGCAAATGAAACTGGTTTCCATGGTTACGGAGTCAATATAAGGTGGTTGCCTTGGTTATAGAGTCATTTTAAACTGGTCGCTATGGTTAAGGTCCATTGCAAGCAAATTAAGCTGGTTGCCATGGTTACTAAGTCAATTTCAGCTGGTTCCCATGATTACAAAGTATAATTATACTGGTTGCTATGGTTACATACCATTGTTAGGCAAATTAAGCTGGTTGCCATGGTTACGGAGTCAACTTTAGCTGGTTGCCATGGGCCATTGCTAGCCAATTTAGGATGGATGCTATGGTGCCATGATTATGGAGCCAATTTAACCTGGTTACCATTGTTACAAAGGCAAATTAAAGTGGTTGCTATGGGTGCTGACCTTTGCTTGGCAAATTAAGCTGATTTTCATTGTTATGGAGTCATTTTAAAGTGGTTGCTGTAGTAACGGTCCGTTACTAGCAAATTAATCTTGTTGCCATGGTTTTGGACTCAATTTAAACTGGTTGCTATGGTTATGAAGTCAAATTAAACTGGTTACTATGGTTTCAGGCTGTTTCTGGGCAAATAAAGCAGGTTGCCACGTTTATAGAGTCATTATAAACTGGTTGCTATAGTTACGGTCCATTGCATAGCAAATTAAGCTGGTTGCGATGGTTACGGAGTCAATATAAGATGTTTGCCATAGTACCGGGCCTATGTTAGCCAATTTAAGATGGTTGCTATGGATACGGTCCTTTGCATGGAAAATTTAGATGTTGCCATGGTTACAGAGTCAATGTAAGCTGTTTGCCATGGTTACAGAGTTATTTTAAACTGGTTGCTATGGTTACGGAATGTTGCTAGCAAATTAAGCTTTTTGCCATGGATATGGTGTCCATTTAAGCTGTTTACCATAGTAATGGGTGACTGCTATGGTTTCAGTCCGTTGCATGGCAAATTCAGATGTTGCCATGCTTTCTATGTCAATTTAAGATGGTTGCCATGGTGATGGGCCATTGCTAATCAATTTAAGCTGGTTGCTATGGTAATGGGCCATTGCCTGGCAAATTAAACTGGTTTTCATGGTTTTGGAGTCATTTTAAAGTGGAGTTAATTTAAGATCGTTGCAATGGTTACGGAGTCAAATTAATCTGGTTGCTATGGTTACAGGCTGTTGCTAGCAAATAAAGCTGGGTGCCATGGTTACTGAGTCAATTTTAGCTGGTTGCCAAAGTAACGGGCCATTGCTAGCCAATTTAAGATGGTTGCAATGGTTACGGGTCATTGCTTTGCAAATGAAGCTGATTGCCATGGTTATGGAGTCAATTTAAACTCTTTGCCATGGTTATGGAGTCAATTTAAACTGCTTGCCATAGTAACGGAGGAAATTTAAGCTGGTTGCCATGGTAATGAAATCGAAATAATCTGGTTGATATGGATACGCGCCGTTATAGGTAAACTAAGATGGTTGCCATATTTACAGAGTCAATTTAAGATGGTTGCTATGGTTACAGAGTCAAATTAACCTGTTTGCTCTGGTTACAGGTCGTTTCTAGGCAAATTAAGCTAGTTGCCATGGTTATGGACTCAATTTAAGCAGTTTGCCATAGTAACGGACCGCTGCTAGCCAATATAAGATGGTTGATATGATTACGGTCCATTGCCTGTCAAATTAAGATGTTGCCATGGTTCCGGAGACAATTTAAGCTGGTTGCCATGGTTACGGAGTCAAATTAAACTGGTTGCTATGGTTTTGGGCTGTTTCTTGGCAAAGAAAGCTAATTGCCATTGTTACAGAGTCATTTTAAACAGGTTGCTATAGTTACGGTCCATTGCTAGGCAAATTAAGCTTGATGCCATGGTTATGGAGCCAATATAAGCTGTTTGCCATAGTAATGGGCTGTTGCTAGCCAATTTAAGATAGTGTCTATGGTTAGGTCCATAGCGTGGAAAATTTGGTTACGGAGTCAATGTAAGCTGGTTGTCATGGTTATGGAGTCCAATTAAACTGGTTGTAATGGTTACAGGCCATTGCTAGCAAATTAAGATGTTGCCATGGTTACGGAGACAATGTAAGCTAGTTGCCATGATTATGGAGTCATTTTAAACTGGTTGCTATGGTTATGGGCCATTGCTAGCAAATTAAGATGGTTTTTATGGTTACCAAGGCAATTTAAGCTGGTTGCCATGGTTTTGGAGTCAACCTAAACTGGTTGCAATGGTTATGGGTCATTGCAAGCAAATTAAGCTGGTTGCCAATGTTATGGTGTCAATTTAGGCTGGTTGCCATGGTTACGGAGTTAAATTAATCTTGTTGCAATGGTTACAGAGTCAATTTAAGCTAGTTGCCATTGTAACGGGCTGTTGCTAGCCATTTAAGATGGTTGCTATGGTTACGGGCCGCTGCCTGGCAAACTAAGCTGGTTGCCATAGTTACAGAGTCAATTTAAGCTGGTTGCCATGGTGACAGAGTCAAATAAAACTGGTTGCTATGGTTACGGGGCTGTTGCTTGGCAAATTAAACTGGTTGCCATGGTTACGGAGTCAATATAAGGTGGCTGCCTTGGTTACAGAGTCATTTTAAACTGGTTGCTATGGTTAAGGTCCATTGCTAGTAAATTAAGCTGGTTGCCATGGTTACAGAGTCAAATTAAACTTGTTGCTATAGTTACGGGCCGTTGCTAGCAAATGGAGCTTTTGGCTATGGTTATGGTGTCATTTAAGCTGTTTGCCATAGTAATGGGCCACTGCTAGCCAATTTAAGAAGGTTGCTATTGTAATGCTCCGTTGACTGGCAAATTAAGATGTTGCCATGGTTACAGCAGTCAATTTAAGCTGGTTGCCATGGTAATGGGCTGTTACCAATGTAATATGGTTGCTATGATTATGGGCCATTTCCTGGCAAATTAAACTGGTTTCCATGGTTACAGAGGTAATGTAAGTTTGTTGCCATGGTTACAAAGTCAAATTAATCTGGTTGCTATGGTTACGGGCCATTGCTTGGCAAATTTAGCTAATTGCCATGGTAATGGAGTAATTTTAAACTGGCTGTTATATAACAGGCTGTTGATTGCTATGGTCATGATGTCAATTTAAGCTGGTTGCCATGGTTACAAAGTCAAATTATACTGGTTGCTATGGTTACGGGACATTGCTAGAAAATTAGCTGGTTGCCATGGTTATAGAGTCAATTTAAGATGACTGCCATGGTTTTGGAGTCAAATTAAACTGGTTGCTATGGTTTACAGGTCATTGCTAGGCAAATTAAGCTAATTGTGCCATGGTTGTGGAGTTAATTTAAGCAGTTTGTCATAGTAACAGGCCGATGCTAGCCAATTTAAGATGGTTGCTATGATTACAGTCCATTGCCTGTCAAATTAAGATGTTTCCATACTTATGGAGTCAATTTATGCTGGTTGCCATGGTTACCAACTCAAATTATACTAGTTGCTATGGTTCTAGGCTGTTTCTTGGCAAATGAAGATTGTTGTCATGGTTACAGAGTCATTTTAAACAGGTTGCTATAGTTATTGTCCGTTGCTAGGAAAATTAAGCTGGTTGTTATGGTTACGGAGTCAATATAAGCTGTTTGCCATAGTAATGGGCCTATGCTAGCCAATTTAAGATGGTTGCTATGGATATGGTCATTTGAGTGGAAAATTTCGATGTTGCCATGGTTATGGAGTCAAAGTAATCTGGATGCCATGGTTATGGAGTCATTTTCAACTGTTTGCTATGATTACAGGCCATTGATAGCAAATTAAGCTGGTTGCTATTTTTATAGATTCAATTTAAGATGGCTGTAATGGTTTTGAAGTCAACTTAAACTGGTTACCATGGTTAAGGGTCAATGCTAGGCAAATGAAGCTGGTTGCCATGGTTATGGAGTCAATTTAGGGTGGTTGCCATGGTTATGGAGTCAATTTAGGGTGGTTGCAATGGTTACAAAGTCAAAATAAACTGATTGCCTTGGTTATGGAGTCAATTTAAGCTAGTTGCCACAGTAATGGGTTGTTGCTAGCCAATTTAAGATGGTTGCTATGGTTATGGGCCACTGCCTGGCAAATTATGCTGGTTGCCATGGTTATTAAATAAATTTAAGGTGGTTGCCATGGTTACAGAGTCAAATTAAACTGGTTGCTATGGTAATGGACAGTTGATTAACAAATTAAGCTGGTTGCTATGGTTACAGAGTTAATTTTAAAATTTTGTTGTAATGGTTACAGAGTTAAAATAATCTAGTTGCTATGGTTATGTGCCATTGCTTGACAAATTAAACTAATTGCCATGGTAACGGAGTAATTTTAAACTGGCTGCTATAGTAAAGGGCTGTTGCTAGCAAATTAAGATGGTTGCTATGGTTACTGAGTCAAAGTAAGATGGTTTCCATGGTTACATTATACTGGTTGCTATGGTTTTTTACCATTGCTAGGCAAATTAAGCTGGTTGCCATGGTTATGGAGTAAATTTTAGCTGGTTGCCATGGTAATGAGCTGTTGCTAGCCAATTTAGGATGGTTGCTATGGTGCCATGGTTTTGGAGCCAATTTAAGATGGTAACCATGGTTACAGAGGCAAATTAAACTGGTTGCTATGGGTGCAGGCCATTGCTTGGCAAATTAAGCTGATTTCCATTATTATGGAGTCATTTTAAAGTGGTTGCTGTGGTAATGGTCCGTTGCTAGCAAATTAAACTGGTTGCCATGGTTTTGGACTCAATTTAAACTGGTTGCTATGGTTATGAGTCATTGCCTGGCAAATTAAGCTGGTTGCCATGGTTACGGTGTCAATTTAAGCTGGTCGTCATGGTTATGGAGTCAAATTAAACTGGTTGCTATGGTTTTGGGCTGTTTCTGGGCAAATAAAGCTGGTTGCCTTGGTTATAGAGTCATTATAAACTGGTTGCTATAGTTACTGTCCATTAGATAGCAAATTAAACTTGTTGTGATGGTTACGGAGTCAATATAAGATGTTTGCCATAGTACCAGGCCTATGCTAGCCAATTTAAGATGGTTCTATGGATACGGTCCTTTGCGTAGAAAATTTAGATGTTGCCATGGTTGCGGAGTTAATGTAAGCTGGTTGCCATGGTTACAGAGTCATTTTAAACTGGTTGCTATGGTTATGGGCCATTGCTAGCAAATTAAGCTTGTTGCCATGGATATGATGTCAATTTAAGCTGTTTACCATAGTAACGGGTGACTGCTAGCCAATTCAGGATGGTTGCTATGGCTTCAGTCTGTTGCATGGCAAATTAAGATGTTGCCATGGTTACGGTGTCTATTTACGCTAGTTGCGATGATAATGGGCCGTTGCTAACCAATTTAAACTGGTTGCTATGGTAATGGGCCATTGCCTGGCAAATTAAACTGGTTTTCATTGTTTTGGAGTCATTTTAAAGTGGAGTTAATTTAAGATCATTGCAATGGTTATGGAGTCAAATTAATCTGGTTGCTATGGTTACAGGCTGTTGCTTAGCAAAATAAGCTAATTGTCATGGCCTTTTTATACAGGCTGCTATAGTAAAGACTGTTAATAGCAAATAAAGCTGGGTGCCATGGTTACTGAGTTAATTTTAGCTGGTTGCCAAGGTAACAGGCCATTGCTAGCCAATTTAAGATGGTTGCTATGCTTACAAGCAATTGCCTGGTAAATGAAGCTGGTTGCCATGGTTATGGAGTCAATAAAATATATATAAGAGTACCACTCCGGCGCATGGTTACAAAGGTAAATTTATCCACCAGATGATTCTTTCAACTCTTTATCCACAATTGTTCTTTTCCTCCTCAATTTCTCAATAGGGCACACCAAGAGCCTTTATATTCAATATTCCTCACAAAAAGAAAAAGGAAAACATAATGCAATAACGTATGATGCACAAAAGAATTATTTTAATAAATCATCACACTCACATAAGAATAAAATCACAAAGCATATAACACCACACAGGGTGCATAATCCACATGGGAGATATACTGGACCCGGATGCCAGGGACATAAAGATGTAAAACGCCCAACACCGGGGGTCCCAGACACCAACCTGAATTCCCACTCAGTTCACCTGGTCACCAGTCCATAAAGTTCTCTCCCTTAGCATTCACCCGCTTAGCGCTTTTTGGACAATGATGTCCTTCATCAGAAGCGTGGTGATCACACAACCTAATAGGGCTTAAATACCCCTTTTAGTGGGTCATGTGACAACATTGATTCCCGCACTTTCCATAAGCCACTCCTTCCCCAGGAGTAATAAAAGTGATGTCCTCTGGATATCCTGCCTATCTATTGAACCGGAAGTCGTCATTGACACGCATCGTACACAGTTCCAGCGTCATGACGCACTTCCGGTTTGCGGCTGGTGACAGGAAGTTTACAGATGGAAACCGCCCATCCAGCATTGCGTTCCAAGTCCAGGAAGTGTTTCAATCATGATGGATTTAAATAGTAAAAGTCCCGAATAAGGTGCAATACGCGAGGATATGTAAAAAAGAAAAGAAAATCTGCATAAAAATCTAGAATACAATATAAATAATGAGCAGCAGAGGAACATTAAGAAATGAGCAGCAGAGGAACATAAAAAATTATGAGCAGCAAAGGCACATTAAAACTTTAAAAAAGAGAGGTGTATAAAAAACAAAGATAAAACATAATTAATAAAAATCATCATATAAACAAACATCGGTATATAAATATTCATAAAAACCACTTAAGTTCAAATTCACCATTCAGACCACCAGGTACCAGGGTTTTAAGTTTATGGATCCACCTCATCTCAGATTTAGAAAGTCTCACTTCTAAATCTTTGGTTCTCCATGTAGCATATAACTGTTGGATCCCCCAAAAAGATTTTAAATGGCAAGGATTTGACCCGTGGATAAGTTTAAAATGTGCAGATACAGTATGGGTCTCCAAACCCTTTTTAATATTATATAAATGTTCTGATAATCTCGTTTTTAAATTATGACTGGTTTTGCCAATATATATAAGGCCACATTTACATTCCAGTCCATAAATCACGTTCTTAGAATTACATGTTATAAATTCTTTTATTGGGTATTCAACCCCCTTAACATTAAAATGTTTAATTTTAGATGGGCCCATAACTGTTCTACACATATTACACATTCCACATCTGTGGAAACTCAGGGGGTCATTCAGACCCACTCGCGAGCAAAGGACGCTCACAAGCGGGTCGATGTTGGGTGAATGCGCATGCGCACGATGGAGGGAGCTCCGTCGTGCGCATGCGTGAGACCCGGCGAGCGACGAGGAATACGTCGCTCGGGGTCTCGCACCAAAGGGGGCGTGCTGTCGATGGTGAGTGACAGCACGCCCCCTTTGGTGGGCGTGCCGGGGACGTGGCTGCCAGATGGAGGCATTCCCATGGGAATGCCTACCGTCTGAGTCCGGCCCCACTGACATCAGTAATGATGTCAGTGGGAGTGATTTTGGCTCTGATAGAGCCAAAATCACTCCTGGGCTTGTGGCAGTCTCGTCGAAAGCCCGATGGTCACGATGGTCAAAGACCATCGCGACCATCATCATGGCCGCTCGCTATAGCTGTGGGTGGTCGCTCCATTTTTAGGGAGGAGGGCCCTGATTCAGAGCGAGTGCTCTGGTCAGAGCGTCTGGCTCTGAATCAGGCCCTCAAACTCCTAATGCTAACTCTCGGATTTATTTCTAAAGAACTTTTCACCAATTTGTCCTTTAAAGATGGAGCTTTCCTATATATATATAAATGATGGTTTATCAGGTATCTTATCACCAATAATGGAATCTTGTTTCAAGATCTTCCAATGTTTTCTAAACACTGCTTCTATTTCTTTATACTGGGAATTAAAATGACTTAAGAAAGACCATTCAAATCTATTAACCTTTACATCTTCCTTTCTCTTATTGACTAAAAGGTCATGTCTATCTATGGTATTTAGTCTATCCTGAGCTTTCTTTAGGGATTCTTCATTATAACCTTTATCTAGGAAACGTTCAGTCATTTCCTTTGATTGCACATCACAGACTTCTTGTTCTGTGCAATTACGTTTCACTCTTAAATATTGACTGAATGTAATCCCTTCAAGCCAATTATCATGATGTTGGCTGTCCCTCATGATATAACTATTAGAGTCAGAGCTTTTTCTATATGTTTTTGTATGTAACTTCCCATCTTTAACATAAATATTTAAATCTAAGAAAACAATTTCTTGTTTACTTATAGAGAAAGTAAATTTTAATGTTAAAATCATTCTCATTAAGGGACCTACAAATATAGCCAATTCTTCATCCGTACCTCTCCATATAAATAAAACATCATCTATAAAATGTTGCCATGATACCAGGCCCGCCCCCAGCTGATCACCATGCCAAACCGTCTAATCCTCCCAGAAGGCCATAAAAAGGGTGGCACAGCCATGGGTACCAGATTCGCCCCCAGCTATGCCAACCTTTTTATGGCCTTCTGGGAGGATCAGTGCGGGAATCAACATTGTCACATGACCCATTAAGAGGGGTATTTAAGCTCTGTTAGGTTGTGTGATCACCATGCTTCTGATGAAGGACATCATTGTCCGAAATGCGTTAAGTGGGTGAACACTAAGGGAGAGAACTTTTTGGACTGGTGACCAGGTGAACTGAGCGGGAATTCAGGTTGGTGTCTGGGACCCCCAGTGTTGGCCGTTTTCCATCTTTATGTCCCTGGCATCCGGGTCCAGTATATCTCCCATGTGGATTATGCACCCTGTGTGGTGTTATATGCTTTGTGATTTTATTCTTATGTGAGTGTGATGATTTATTAAAATAATTCTTTTGTGCATCATACATTATTGCACTATGTTTTCCTTTTTCTTTTTGTGAGGAATATTGAATATAAAGGCTCTTGGTGTGCCCTATTGAGAAATTGAGGAGGAAAAGAACAATTGTGGATAAAGAGTTGAAAGAATCATCTGGTGGAATTACCTTTTATCTTTATGTAAGGAATTGATCCCTTTTAATATATAGATTTGTGACTGCGCCGGAGTGGGACTCTTATATATATTTTATTGTACATCATTTAGGGATTTATAAGGAGTCTCTAGAGTCCAACTGGCTGCAGTCTCTGCGCAGACTCATCACTTATTATATTTTGATATTCCTATGGTTATGGAGTCAATTTAAGCTGGTTGCAAAAGTTATAAGGTCAAATTAAACTGGTTGCTATGGGTAAAAGCTGTTACTTGGCAAATGAAGCTGGTTGCTATGGTTACGGAGTCATTTTAAACTGTTTGCTATAGTTACGGGCTGTTGCTAGCAAATTAAGCTGGTTGCCATCATTACAAAGTAAATTTAAGCTGGTTACCATGGTTACAAAATCCAAATAAACTGGTTGCTATGGTTTTGGGCCGCTGCTTGGCAAATTAAGATGGTTTCCATTGTTATGGAGTCATTTTAAACTGGTTGCCATAGTTACGGCCAGTTGCTAGCAAATTAAGCTAGTTGCTATGGTTAAAGAGCCAATTTTAACTGGTTCCCATGGTTCTGGAGTACATTTAAGATGATTGCCATGGTTACAGAGTTAAAATAATCTGATTGCTTTGATTATGGGCCATTATATGCAAAGTAAGCTGGTTGCCATGGTTACAGAGTCAATTTAAGATGGTTGCCATGGTAACAGAGTCAAATTTGCCTTGGTTACGGAGACAATTTAAGCTGATTGCATGGTAACGGGCTGTTGCTTGCCAATTTAAGATGGTTGCTATAGTTATGGGCCATTGCCTGGCAAAGTAAGCTGGTTGTTATGGTTATAGAGTCAATTTAAGCTGGTTGCCATGGTTACAAAGTCAAATTAAAGTGGTTGCTATGGTTATGGGCCACTGCTTGGCAAATGAAGCTGGTTGCCATGGTCAATTTTAACTCATTGCTATGGTAACGGTCTGTTGCTGTTAAATTAAGCTGGCTGCCATGGTTTACGATGTTAGTTTAAACTGATTGCTATGCTTAAGGCCAGTTGTTAGCAAATTAGGCTGGTCACCATGATTACGAAGTCAATTTAGTTTTTGCCATGGTTACAGAGTCAAAATAATCTAGTTGCTATGACTACGGGCTGTTATAGGCAAAGTAAGCTGGTTACCATATTTACGTAGTCAATTTAAACTGGTTGCCATGGTTATGGAGTTAATTTAAACTGGTTGCTATGGCTACAGGCCATTGCTAAAAAATTAAGATAGTTGCCATGTTTACGGAGTCCAATTAAACTGGTTGCTACGGGTATGGGTCATTGCTAGGCAAATTAAGCTAGTTGCCATGGTTATGGAGTCAATTTACGCTGTTTGCCATAGTAATGTGCCACTTCTAGCCAATTTAAGGTGGTTGCTTTGGTTACAGTCCACTGCCTGGCAAAATAAGATGTTGCCATGGTTACAGAGTCAATTTCAGCTGGTTGCCATGGTAATAGGCTGTTGCTAGACAATTTAAGATGGTTGCTATGGTTATGGGCCATTACCTGATAAATTAACCTGGTTTCCATGGTTACAATGCCAATTTAAGCTGGTTGCCATGGTTACAGAGTCAAATTATTCTGTTTTCTATAGTTTCTGACTGTTTCTTGGCAAATAAAGCTGGTTGCCATGGTTTACAAAGTCATCTTAAACTGGTTTCTATAGTTATGGTCCGTGTCAAGGCAAATTAAGCTGGTTGCCATGGTTACGGATTCAATAAAAGCTGTTTGCCATAGTAATGTGCCGTTGCTAGCCAATATGAGATGGTTGCTATGGTTACAGTCCATTGCCTGGCAAATTAAGATTTTGACGCCATAATCATGGCAACCAGTTTAAATTGGCAAGTCAATGTAAGCTGGTTGCTATAGTTATGGAGTCATTTTTAACTGGATGCTTTGGTTACGGGCCATTGTTAGCAAATTAAGATGTTGCCATGTTTATGTAGTCAATGTAAGCTGGTTGTCATGGTTACGGAGTCATTTTAAACTGGTTGCTATGGATAAGGGTCATTGATAGCAAATTTAGCTGGTTGCCATAGTTACAGAGTAAATTTAAGCTGGTTGCTATGGTTTTGGAGTCAACTTAAACTGATTGCTATAGTTACGTTGCTAGTCAAATTAAGTTGGTTGCCATGGTTACGGAGTCAATTTAAGCTGGTTACCATGGTTACGGAGTCAAATTAAACTGGTTGCCATGGTTATGGAGTCAATTTAAGCTGGTTGCCATGGTATTGGGCTATTGCTAGCCAATTTAGGATGATTGCTATGGTTGCAGGCCATTGCCTTGCAAATTAAGCTGGTTGCCATGGTTTTGGAGTCAATTTAAGTTGATTGCCAAGGTTATGGAGTCAAATGAAATTGGTTGCTATGGTAATGGGCCATTGCTTGGCAAATTAAGCTGGTTGCCATGGCTACAGAATCAATTTAAGCTGGTTGCCACAGTTTTGGATTCAAATTAAAGTGGTTGCTATGGTTATGGGTTTTTGCTATGCAAATTAAGCTAGTTGCCATGGTTATCAAGTCAATTTAAGCTGTTTTCCCTAGTAACGGGCCGCTGCTAGCCAATTTAAGATGGCTGCTATGGTTACGGTCGTTGCATGGCAAATTAACATTTTGCCATGGTTATGGAGTCCATAATCCATTGAATTGTGGATGATAGCCTAATGACAGGCTGATATTAATACCCAGGTCAGCACAAAAACAGCTCCAAAAATGGGAAATAAATTGAGTCCCTCGATTAGAGTCAATATCTAACGGAAGTCCATGATGTCTATAGACATGTTGAATGAAAAGTACTGATATTTCTTTAACTGAAGATAGCTTGGTGAGGGGTACAAAATGAGACATCTTACAGAAATCGGTCAACAATGGTCCAGATGACCGAACAGCAAGAAGATGATGGAAAATCTACCACGAAATCCATAGCAATATGAGTCCAGTGTTTCGAGGGAGTTGGAAGTGGAGATAGCAGACCTGAAGGCGTAGTCTGGAGAGTCTTATTCCTGGAACAGATGTCACAAGCCAACAAAACTCACGAACATCCTGAGACATGGACTGCCACCAAACTGAATGGGAAAGTAATTTAGAGTTCTAGAGATGCCTGGATGACCAATAGACTTAGATGAGTGAAAGTCCTTCAGGACTGCTTTTCATGAGGAGCTTCAGATCTTTTAAAGCTCTAGTCAAGGCTAGATGAATACGGGAAGCCAGAATTAAGGTTTCTTCTGAAAGAGGAAGTAGTGAACAAAACTTTGTGAGAGGGCATCCGCCTTCAAATTCTTGGACCCAGGTTGAAAGGAGATAACATAGTTGAAACAGGTGAAGAACAGGGCCCAATGTGCCTGCCTAGCATTCAGCCTTTTGGTGGTTTCTGTATAGGACAGATTATTATGGTCCATCAAGACTTTAATCACATGATTAGCTCCCTCTAACCAGTGTCTCGAGTCCTCAAAAGCCCACTTAATAACCAAGAGCTCCCAATTTCCAACATCATAATTTCTTTCATCAGTGTCGAATTTTTGAGAAGAGAAGGTACATGGATGTAACTTGCCATCTTTAAGATCCTTCTGAGAATGGATGGCACCCACTCCAATCTCGGAAGAATCCACCTCGACCACAAACGGAAGATCTGGATTAGGATGTCGCAGAACAGGAGCAGAAATGAAAGCTGTCTTGAGCAAATGGAAAGCTTGGATGGCGTTAGTTGATCAATTACTGTAGCTACATCAGCCCATTTCTTGGTTAATTCAACAATGAGTGAGACAATGGAAGAGAAGGATTTAATAAATCTGTGGTAATAATTTGCAAAGCCAAGAAAATGCTGAATAGCCTTCAGCACAGTGGGTTGCTCCCATTCCAGGACGGCCTTCACCTTGTTTGGGTCCATGGTGAATCTTTGAGAGCAAATGACGTAACCCAAGAAGGAGACCTCCTCAACTTCAAATTCGCATTTCTCCAACTTGGCGTACAATTGTTCTCCAAGAGCCTCCATAACATCTGCCTCACATGCTGATGATGCTGCTCTAGGGACTTAGAATAGAACACTACCTCTGCGGAAATGGCCAGTTTGAGACCGAGAAACACGTTAGATTCGCTCACCCATTATTGCCTCTTCATAGAACTATCTACTGGCAATCAGCCCACGAACACTCATTTGGATCTCCAATTCCGGAGTACCATACGGTGACATACTACATGAACAGTATTGACGGCAAACACCACTACAGCCGCGCCCTACTCGGAGCTCATTAGAGCGGAATACAAATTGCAGTTCTATACTTCTTTCCCAGCCGGGACCAATCCACTAAGACATGTCGAAGCTGGAAAATTGGCTGAGACAATATCAGTTTAAAATTGAATCGTGGCGACGCCATCTTGCGTCTGGCCGCAAGAAGCCATCTTGGAAATGAGATCGCAAGACGCCATTTTGCGAATGGCCACCCAAGCGCCATTTTAGATAAACTCACATTTAAGTACATATGGCAATATTACTAATAGCATCATTTTACACCGTAATACACACAATTGCGCTGTTGACTAGTCGCATATTAGCAAATGACTAAATTCCTATATGAAAACACAGTTTAGTAGCTAAATGCGCACGCACCCGCACCAAGTTAACTAGTGTCTTTATATCAAACCCCGCAAACTCACACATTAAAGCTTATGAAACCTTGTATGGGAATATGTAAAGTATAAGATTTAAGTTAGTTCAGTTAGTATAAATGCTGTGAAATAAAGATATTTGATAACTAGGGTTTTATACATGCTAAGAAAGCCGTGTTTGGCTTCATACTGATGCGTACTCTTTCAACAGAATTCCGGTACTATCGGTATGGAGATCGCGTCATGCATTCTCAACTTATGGACCGCAGAGACTTCAAGCAACAAAATGTATAACTGTTAGGATTTTGCATGGGGGCGGGAGGGCAGAGACCCCCAGTTGTTGGAGGCTGGGTGAGTCTATTTGAACCAGCCTGTTAAACTCTCTGTAACAGATGCTTCCTCCCTGGGAACCAATGACATCAGCAACAAACTTCTCTATTGTCCAGTCTATTCTGGGGGGTATAAATATGTGTGCTCCAACACTGGGTCTTTAGTCTTCATGCTGAATGCTCATAGACGAGGGGTTTCTTGCTGATGCCTAACATCTGGTCCGGAAGCACTGTGTATGTATAGTGTACTTGGGTCTGTATAATTCCTTTGCACCGAATTGTGTCTGGATAAATAGCGTGTAACTGACTGTACTTTTACTTGAATAATACTTGTGCTTTGGAACCACAGATTCCAGGTCTTAAGTCTTTATTTACTGTATGACTGCGTACGCAAATTAGCGTCATCTTTAGAAGGTATAGGCAGGATATTAGAAGGTATAGGCAGGATATTAGAAGAAATAGGAAGGAGTGTATAGAGGTTCTGATCCAGTATCGTTAGTTGGGTGCTCGTAGTGAAGTCACTTACCTGCTCACATGGTACATATGTCTATCGATATTTCAGCAAAGGGTGGAGTGGCTACATGTAGGGTTTACCTGCAACCACTTTGTGCTGAAAGATCGCTATCCGTCTCCGTGTGAATCAAGGAAGCTGACTAGAATCCAGGGACAAGAGAGGAAAAAAGTTTGTTTTCCTCTGTTGATAGAACCTTACGTTTAAAGGGGTGCTGCAGTACTGAGTACGTGGCTGAGTCGCAGGTTTGCGCACAGCAAAGATGCACTTTTGTGTACGCAGCTAAAGGTTGTCATACAGTTGTGTGGTAGTCGCATTATTGTGTATGCGACTGGTCGCACAATAGCGTATACGTACTTCCGGTTGTGCTGCAACGTGTTTTAGATAAAGCCGTTGAGGTTTACATTTTTCAATTATTATCAATATCTGGGTTAACTTGTATTTTTCTGCGCAGGAAAAAAAAAAGTGTGTAACAGTGAGTGTTTGTTGGTAGGGGTAAAGTTAAAGGTACCATATGACCTTTAAGGGCTAAGTGCTAGTCGTTCGGTAAGCTGCTTTACCGTTCTATACACAGTAGCAGGTGTACATGTTGTCTTTGTTGTAGAGAGGTGCGTGGAAGTGGCCGACATACAAACTTCCATAGGTGTGGAAGTTGCCTTACTAAATCTTATCTGGGTGTGGAAGTTGCCTTTTTCAAATCTTATCCAGGTGTGTGGGCGCCGCCGACTTAAATCATCCACAGGTAAGTGAAAGTATCTTGATAGTCTTTCACCAGTTTAAATCTTCATTGAAAAGCGTAGGATTTTGTCTCAGAATGGGAGCCACAAATACAGTAGAGATGTTAGACAGTGATGTGCTGCTAATGGAGGAGCCAATCGGATCGGCTCGTCGTATTATGCATACTAAGTACGGTACTTATGCGATAAGGTATTGTGATGTATGGTTTAAAATGACGATGAAGAGTGTTAGACCGTTTCCCAGAATTGGTAGGTTTGATAAAAATGTATTAGATAATGTCCGGGATCACATCAGTCTGATGCACTCCCAAGAGAAAAAGGTTAAATATTATGAAAGTTTAAAATTGTGGCAGCATGAAGGGGATGCGTGGCTTAAAAATGTGCAAACGACGCAAACTAGCGTTGCAAGCACGTTGCCAGAGAATACTTTTGCGACGCTAAATTGCAATACGGGCGAGCCGCAAAATGGCGCACATGCGGCAAGGTAGCATTGTGGAGAGTATTGCCAGCAGTTCACGCTCACCTCCCCCGCCTTATGTGGATGGAGGTGCAAGTACAGTTACCAAAAATACTCATAAAAATGTAACAAGCAATTTGTACCCTCTCTTAAGCAACCATAAAGAAAATGTTTATGATGTGGATGATGAGCCTATTGTAATGTCTGGCATTTCCCATGCTGTGCAGATGATTGATGCTGCATCACCACAATCACGAGTGGTGCCGCCATCTCCATCGGTAACAGCAAGGGAAGTGTTAACACCCTCTGCACCCATACGTAGCAGCAGCAGACTAAACCCCCAGCCAGGTAACCAGGTCAACGGTAGCAGCGCTACCGGTCTGCATCCCATTCGGACAATAACCGTTCCAAATGGAAATGCAGATGCGAACGGTATAGTGGCCACGATGGAAGTGGTAATGCATTGTACTTGGACAAGAGCAGAACTAAATTCCATCATAAATGATTTCCCCGATCCCAAAAAGGAACTAGCCAAATGTCAGAGATTTTTGAGAAATCTGGGTAGTTTGCATGAGCCCACTAATAAAGATTGGCGTGTGGTGTTAAGGGCCTGCCTACCACGCAATACCGACGTTACAAAATTTATCACGGATTGTGTATTGGATGGTGACGTTCCCTTAACCGACCAAGTAAACCAAGGCAACATTTCCCGCATTGTAACTCAATTGGGTATATATTTTCCAGTAGTAGTTAACTGGAACAAAATTTTCACCATTAAGCAGAAAGAGAGTGAGACTGCAGAAGATTATTGCAATCGGCCTCTGCAGGCTATCACCTAGTACACTGGGATAGAGGATATTAAAGATAGCACTCACCACAGGGGAATGATAGTCACGGTACTCGTGGACGGTCTGAAAGAGAGTTTAAAAACCTTGGTTCAGACCTCACAGCCTGGCTGGCGGGGACTCACAATAGATACCCTCTTAGAAACTGCCATCAAACATGACAAAAACATCTCAAAGAAGAGAGAAGCCCAGAGCGAAAAACTAATGGCTGTCAGTATCCAAGCTCTGGAAGGAATGACGGTAACATCACAGCCAACAGACACACTTGCACTTGCACACACACTTACATCTGAACAAGTATGTGCCCTCACTAACCCCACGCAACAACAAACACAACTCTATCCCACTAACCTGATACAACCACAGGTCCCATACTACTCACAAACTTCTTATACCCCACAATACCCTTACCCTCCCTATCCTTACCCATATCCACCACCTTTACCCTCTGCTCATACCTCACCACAACACATGTCTTCACCCGACACACGAACATGTTTTAACTGTAAACAAACAGGACACTTAAGTAGAAACTGTACAGTAAAAACAGTAGGAACCCCAACTCAGGGAAGACCTGGATATCCTCATAAGGGATATGCACAGTGACCAGCAAATGTCTAACAGGCCCCAGCTCCAATTGTGGCCGTAAATGCTTTATTGGAGAATGGTAGCCAACGCTAGGGGTCAGGTCATACCTGTAGTCTACAGATAGTCAGATTAACAGTAAGTACTAGGGAAGAACCGGTCATGATGGTTGATGTAGCTGGTACTGAATATCCTTTTCTTATAGACACAGGAACGACCAGGTCAGTGATAAAATCTCCCGTTAATTTACAGGTGACCAACGAGACAGTACCAACAATGGGTGTAACAGGTAAAGTGGCACATTATCCTTTAACAAAGTCCACAGAGGTTACTATTGGGCCATTGCATACCAGGCATTCTTTCCTCCTGGCTGCTGCGGCTCCTACTAACCTGCTGGGAAGAGACTTGTTATGTAAGATGGGATGTGTTATATACTGCACCCCTGATGGTGTATTTTTAGATATCCCAGAGAGAGTTGCACACGAGGTGCGGGATATATTGAACACTCCCCAAAGGATAATGTATCATTCTACAGGTTTAAATGAAAATCCATCCCAGGTAGATGAAATGTTGTCCCAAATTCCAGATTCCCTTTGGACTAAGGATGGACAGGACACTGGATTAATGGCAAACATAAGCCCTGTAAAGGTGAATTTAAAAGGCGGTAGGCAAGCTCCAAAAAGTCACCAGTACCCACTAAAACAGGAGGTAGAATTAGGGGTTTTTCCAATAATTGAGCGATTAATGCAACAGGGAATTTTAGTTCGTACAGCTAGTATAGCCAACAGTCCAATCTTTCCAGTGAAAAAGAGTGGTGGGAGGGGTTATAGGCTGGTACAAGACCTTAGAGGTGTTAATAAGGTGGTAGAGAGCCAATTCCCTGTAGTGCCAAATTCAGCTGTCATTCTGATGCAGATCCCACCAAATGCAACCCATTTCACTGTCATTGACCTCTGTTCTGCTTCCTTCTCTGTGCCTCTCCACCCTGACTGTCAGTATCTATTCGCATTTACATACAGAGGTTTACAATACACATGGACACGGTTACCCCAAGGTTTCATAGACAGCCCCAGTATCGTCTCCCAGGCATTGCACGACTGTTTACAATCTTTCCAATCTGCCAATGGATCTGTTCTAATTCAATATGTGGATGATTTATTGCTATGTTCTGACTCGTTTATGTCGTTTAAATGATACTAAACTTTTGTTACTTCATCTCTCGCATACAGGACACAAGGTGGCTAAGGACAAACTACAGCCGTGCCAATCCAGAGTAAAATATTTGGGACACTGCCTAACCCAGGGTTTACAACATCTTACAATGGATAGAATCCAGGCCATACAACACATGACACTGCCGCAGAATCAACAGCAAATTCATACCTTCTTGGGCATGTGTGGATACTGTAGAATGTGGATCCCAGGTTTTTCTATTTTGGCCTTACCTTTACAGGAATTAGTCTCTTCCTCAAAGCCGATCGTGTCGTACACATAGAGGAATCAGAGCAGGTTTTCCATAATCTTAAGGATAGTCTCGCAAAAGCTCCTGCATTGGGAATACCTGATTATGAAAAACCTTTTGATTTGTATTGTTTGGAAGCCGATGGTTGTGCTGCAGGTGTCCTCACACAAAAACATGGTGATGCCAGTAGGCCCATAGCATACTACAGTGCCCAATTGGATACTGTGGCAAGATCACTCTCCACCTGTTTGAGAAGTATAGCAGCTACCGCTCTATTGGTGAGTAAAAGTGAGGACGTAGTATTTGGTCATGATATGATTGTCTACACTCCCCATGCTGTATCTGCTCTGTTGAATTCAGCTCAAACCAGACACGTCTCTTCAGCTAGGTTTGCCAAATGAGAACTAGCTCTAATCGCATCCGCAAACATTATTGTTAAACGTTGCAGCACGCTGAATCCAGCAACGTATTTACCATATGTACAACATGATGTACAAAGAGTGGAAGGAGAGGAGTTGCTGCGGGAGGTGAGTTCAGCAGACATAATGATACGCACGATTGTATGATATATCTGAATTAGACCTTTACTGCTAGACCTGACATACATGACACACCTTTAGAGAATGTGGATGTGACATTTTATACGGATGGGAGTTGTCATAGACAAACAGACACAGGTGAATTATGTACAGGTTATGCTGTTGTAAATGACACAGACATCATAGAATCTAAGCCTCTTGGTCCTCCTCACTCAGCCCAGGTGGCAGAGTTAGTAGCACTAACTAGAGTGTGTGAACTGGCAGCAGGCAAATCTGCTAACATTTACACTGACTTGAGGTATGCGTTCGGGGTGGTGCACGATTTTGGAGCTCTATGGCGTCTGAGAAATTTTATGACAGCAGCAGGCACACCAGTTGCACATTGCCGACATATAAAACAGCTTTTAGAAGCAATCCAACTGCCCAAAGTGGTGGCAGTAATTAAATGTAAAGCCCACAGGAAGACCTGAAGGGTAACAACGAGGTAACTGTAAAGTATCTTATATCAATGAGTAAGAAGTTAAAGCAACAGCAGCAGAACCTGAAATTGTTGTCTAATGATATGCCTGAAACTAACTGTCATGATATTGAACCAGGAGAATATGTAATGATCAGAAATTTCTTGCGTTCAGGTTGTTTGATTGACCGGTGGGAAGGTCTGTACCAGGTGCTGCTGATGAGAACTACATCTTTGAAGGTGGCCGAGAGAGATACCTGGGTCCATTCCACTCGCTGCAAAAAGGTCAATCAACCGGTGGAGAAACAAGTCGGAGACAAGGCTGATAGTGTGGACCTGTCACTCGCAAGCTTGTTCCGGGAGGATTGAAAAGGTTGTAGTGAGATACCTGAACTAAAAGAAACTTGCAGGTTTTGTTGTGACAATGGATGGGCCTGCTGTGTTCATTTTCATATTCTCTTTTAGAGTGTTCACCATCTTGGTTGGTTCGGGGATATCCAGTTTCTGTGATGGGAGACCGATCGAGGAAATGGGCGCTGATGGCAGTGCTGATGGAGTGGAGTCAGGAGGAGTGCAATGCCAATCAGGGGAGTGTCTGACCAATCTTAGTACTGTTATTGTTAAGAGAGCTGTCATTCCGGATACTCGGGGAAGGTGTGGAGGTTTATCGTCTGAAGATTCCTGTATTTGTGAGCTACGTGGGTCCCTAGTTGATGAGAACTGTATCCAACGGTGCCAACCTAAATATAGCCCGTACTGGAGTGGGTATCCTTTAGAGGATTATCATAGTATGGTAGGCAAAGTATTAAATCAAACTGATTGCTGGGTGTGTTCACATGTGCCACAGGGACAGCATAATGTAGGGTTGGTGCCATTTCCACTGAATATCACGGAAATTTTAGAATTACAGAAAGGGAAAACATTGGATGGAAAATTCCTCTCTTCCAAACCACCTCACTTCAAACTCTATCAATTCCAAGTAGGTAGATCACTTTTGTGTTTAAACATAACCAACCCCAATAAACCCGGGAGTTGGGAAGTGACAGGGAATAATCAGACGATGACCTTCTCACAAAGAGATGATAATGAGTCCATATACCATGATCTGTTACTCTCAATAAAATCTGGTGGGAAACATTTTAGGTATAGGTATACATTGAGTTCCACCAAAGAAATTATTGGTAAGGTGCCAAATGGTTATTGTGCTAAAATAATACAGCCAGAAACTTGCATGTACCAGATGGAAGACCCAGAAATAGGATTGTTTGCAAGGGAAATGTGTTTAATGATAATGATGCATACCATTCCTTATGTTCTCCCTGATAATGTATATTTCATATGTGGAAGAAAAGCGTATAAATGGCTCTCCCCGAGTTCCGAAGGTTTGTGCTACCTGGGAAGAGTAGTCACAGAAGTTATGACCCTCACACATGTTGAAATGCTTGGTATACATAAAAACACACCGTCACCATATCTTCACACACAATATGAACACAGAGGCAAAAGAAATATGATACCTGGTGAAGTGCATAAAGCCACTCAGTTAATCAGTGAGACAACTGGCTTTCAAGTTTTAGTTGCACTGGATCCCACCAGGATTGCTCGGGGTACATTAAATTTTAGATATTTTCAGGAACTTGCTAAATTGATAGATAATATCACCGAGATGTACGATGACACATTCAGGTATCCGGTGAGAGAATTGCAAGCGTACAAGAAAGAACTGTTGCAACACAGGTTAGTGTTGAATTATTTAACTGCTGTTACTGGAGGGTATTGCATAACGTTAGCCACCCAGTTTGGAGTAAAATGTTGCACCTATGTCACCAATGATACCAGCGACCCCAAGGAGGTGATAGACCGAAAGATGGATGAAATTCTGCAGCTAAAATGGGAGTTTTGTAAGAACCATAACGCTTCAGTGGCTGAAGTAGGGGAAGAGATAGAAGGATGGGTTTCATGGCTGAACCCAGTAAAATGGTTCTCAGGTCTAGGGGAATGGGTCCAGGAAGTGATCGCTAGCATAGGCAAATTCTTGATCCTTATACTAATTGTCATCATAATAATTGGCATATGTGTCCGATGTGTTCCTATTGTATTGAAGTGTGGAAAATGTAAAAATAGAATAAAACACATGAACAAAACTATGATGGTGGTCAGTAATGACAATATGAATACCGTGGTAAATATAGAACTGCATTACAACCCTGAACTAGGAAATACCATCATTTGATGTATTATATTTAGACGTGCATAGAATGTATTATTGAAATGTTATTTTTAACACCTCAGATAATGTAAAGTCTCAATTCCCCTTCAAGACTGCTTTTGTAAGACTGGTGCATTCCCACACCTTTCACATGATCTTCCAAGATCCGCAGTGTACGTATCATAGTAGTTTTATATCCTCACCCAGAGACACATTATTGATGGATTAAGAACCACCTTCTGCCATCCCATAATAACACGAAATAATATGTAAATGTAAGCCTAAATTAAAACTCAGAGAATAGATTGTGATAGCATGTTGTTTGCTATCAAAGGGTGGACTGTCGAAGCAGGAAAATTGGCTGAGACAATATCAGTTTAAAAGTGAATCGCGGCGACGCCATCTTGCGACTGGCCGCAAGACGCCATCTTGGAAATGAGATCGCAAGACGCCATTTTGCGAGTGGCCGCCCAAGCGCCATTTTTGATAAACTCACATTTAAGTACATATGGCGATATTACTTATAGCATCATGTAATTGCATCTTTCACCATTTCTCATTTACACCTTAATACGCACAATTGCGCTGTTGACTAGTTGCATATTAGCAAATGCCTAAATTCCTATATGAAAACACCATTTAGTAGCTAAATGCGCACGCACCCACACCAAGTTAACTAGCATCTTTATATCAAACCCTGCATACTCACACATTACATATTCCCATACAAGGTTTCATAAGCTTTAAAGTATAAGATTTAAGTTAGTTCAGTTAGTATAAATGCTGTGAAATAAAGATATTTGATAACTAGGGTTTTATACATGCTAAGAAAGCCGTGTTTGGTTTTGTACTGATGCGTACTCTTTCAACAGAATTCCGGTACTATCGGTGTGGAGATCGCATCATGCATTCTCAACTTATGGACCGCAGAGACTTCAAGCAACAAAATGTATAACTGTTAGGATTTTGCATGGGGGCGGGAGGGCAGAGACCCCCAGTTGTTGGAGCCTGGGTGAGTCTATTTGAACCAGCCTGTTAAACTCTCTGTAACAGATGCTTCCTCCCTGGGAACCAATGAAATCAGCAACAAACTTCTCTATTGTCCGGTCTATTCTGGGGGGTATAAACATGTGTGCTCCAACATTGGGTCTTTAGTCTTCATGCTGAATGCTGATAGACGAGGGGTTTCTTGCTGATGCCTAACATCTGGTCCGGAAGCGCTGTGTATGTATACTGTACTTGGGTCTGAATAATTCCTTTGCGCCGAATTGTGTCTGGATCAATAGCGTGTAATTGACTGTACTTTTACTTGAATAATACTTGTGCTTTGGAACCACAGATTCCAGGCCTTAAGTCTTTATTTACTGTATGACTGCGTACGCAAATTAGCGTCATCTTTAGAAGGTATAGGCAGGATATTAGAAGGTATAGGAAGGAGTGTATAGAGATTCTGATCCAGTATCGTTAGACACAACACTGTGTCCTCCACTATACCCCTAACAGACATGTCCATCGAGTGGGTAAGCAAGTGGGACTATTGCAGATATCCCATAGAGGGACGTGTGCACACATATATATGTTGATAAGGCCATAGCTAACTATGTTACAATAAGAACTCCAGCTCCATTCCAATTAAACATCTCCAAATGTAGAGACTCAAATTCAATCCTGCATTGTAGAATTTCCATTCTGTTTGCAGATATTGTCTCTGTTTAATTTCTTATGTTCATTTTGTTATTTGTTTTATGTTTATCTTTCATATTGACATATATAAGACCATAATCAATATTATAGTATTTTAAGTATTTTACGATTCATTAAATTAAGGGTTATATATCCTTTACATTTGAATCTGCATTTGTATTCATATTAATTCTATCTTTATTTCTAGTTAGCACTCCCACATCTTTAGATACAAGATTTACATTTTTGGGGGTAAGCCATTTCCACTTAGTGATGAGCTGCTTTTAGAATTATCCATCAGTCACAGTTGTTTGGAGTGCCTAGTTTGGGTTTTTCCCTTTGGTTGTGACTTAGAATAGATGAGTATATCATTAAAAGTAAACCACCACAGAGACTCAAAAAAAATGCCTTAGTACCACATTTATGAAGTCTTGGTAGACAGCTGTGGCATTTGAGATACCCAATGGCATGAAGAGGTTTTCATAATGCCCTATGTCTTTGATTCAGATTAGATTATAGGCTCCTCTTAAATCAATTTTAGAAAATATAGAAGCCTACCGAAGCTGATCGAAAAGAACAGATAAGCGGCAAGGGATACAAATTCTTGATAGTTATCATGTTAACCAACATAAATCAATGCAGGGATGGAGTGAGCCTTCCTTTTCTGGACAAAAAAGAAGCCTGACCCACCGGAGACTTGGATGGCCGGATAAATCTCTTCTCCAGGGCCTCTTGGATGTATTCCTGCATCGCTTTGGTCTCACGAATAGACAGGATGAATAATTTGCCTTTGGGAAGTCTAGTACCAGGAAAGAGATCAATTGCACAGTCATATGATCAATGAGGTTGCAGAATGTCGGCCTTGTTTTTAGAAAATACCTCAGCCAGATCATGATATGGAGCAGGGATAGATGATGGCGAGTCTGACTGGATGGCAGCAGCAAAACAAATTGGTTGAGAGAGACACTGTGAGAAACAGAAGGATCCCTACTGAAGTATTTCTCCAGTTTGCCATTGAATCACTGAGTTATGGCTCTTAAGCCAGGGTAGTCCAAACATCACCGTTGCAAGTGGGCATTGAAGCAAGAGAAAGGTCAACTCTTTGAGATGCAAGACACCAACAGACAATCGTATAGGAGGAGTATGGAAGCAAATCGGATTCTTGGACAGATTATCGCCATCAAGACCAAAAACTGAAACTGGATGTGGTAAGGGCTCAGTAGTTAGCCACAATGTATTTAAAAAGGACACTTCCAAAAAAATATCTGCGGCTCCACTTTCCAGAAAGGCAGGAATGGGGATATGAGCATCTTTTAATTGAATTACTGTGGAGATAAGGACTGAATTTTCTGGAGAGATCGATCCAAGGCCTAGATTTAACTCTCCAAATACACCTAGACTTTGCCTTTTCGCTACTAAACAGAACAAACCTGGGCTACATGTCCTTTTCCGCCACAGTTGACAAAGGCCCAATGAACATCTCCTGTGCTTCTCCTCAGATGGAAGGCAAAAGGCTCCCAATTGCATTGGCTCTTTCGGTTCAGGTGAAGACATCGAAACTGGAGATTGTGGTGCCAGAGAAGGCAAGTTCTTTTCTACTCTTCACTCCCGAAGTTGTCGGTCGATGCGAATGGCCAGGTTTGTAAGGCCATCAAATTTCTCCTGAGAAAGATATTGGACCAGGATATCCTTTATTTGGTCAGAGAGTCCCCAACTAAATTGACTCCGGAGAGCAGAATCATTTGACAGCCCATTTACGGAATTCCGTACAGTAATCCTCAGCTGCCCTGTTCTCCTGCTTCAGGGACCTGAGGCTAGCCTCCACCATAAATGCTTTATCCAGATCATCATAAAGCAGACCAAGTGCTGTGAAGAAGGCATCCACGGTCTGAAGCGTATTAGTAGATGGGAGACCCAAGTCTGAGGGTCTCCCTGTAACAAGGAAATAATGATCTCGACTCATTGAATCTCTGAGCCAGGGGATCTGGGCCGGAGTTTGAAGTAGAGTTTACAACTCTCTTTGAAATTTAGAAAGTTTTATGGTTTACCTGAAAAATGGTCAGGCATGTTTAATTTTGGCTCGACTACAGCTGCTTGGATAGGAGCAAGCCGATTCTCTTCTACACATTGTGAAAGTTCCTGCAACTTTTGGGTAAGAACCTGAATCTGGGCTGCCAATGATTTGAGCAGGCTTCATGACAGGCTAGGACCCAAATGAGTGTAAATACCCCTATTGTCTTTTGTCTTTTGGCCGGTAATAATGTTATGAATGGAGGGGTATCTCTTAAGAGCAGAGTCCAGCAACAGCCTTGGGGGCTGGTAAAGCTTGGCTTGATGCAGCCATGTAACAGCCTTGAGGGCTGGTAATGCTTGGCAAGGTGCACCCCTTAGGGCCGTGTAGCAGCCTTGAGGACTGATGATGCTTCACAAGATGTGGCCGTGTAACAGCCTTGAGAACTGGTAATGCTTGGCAAAGTACAGCCTTAGGGCCGTGTAGCAGCCTTGAGGGTTGGTGGTGTTTTAAACAAGATGTGGCCTTTGGGCTGGGTAGCAGCCTTGAGGGCTGGTGATGCTTGAGCAAGATACAGCCTTTGAGCAGTGTAACAGCCTTGAGAGCTGGTACTGGAGTGTGACTTGTGCAGCCGAGTTGACATTAGAGGCAGTACACTGGATTGCATGAACAGGAGATGCTGGCGTGCGACTTGTGCCGCCGAGTTGACACAAGCGGCAATAGACTGGATTGCGTGTACAGGAGACACTGGAGTGCATCTTGTGCCACTGGGTTGACACAAGCGACAGGATGCTGGGGTGCAGCCGGTGCCGCCTAGATGACAGAAGCAGCTGGACGTTGAGGTACGGCCTATACCGCCTAGATAGAAATGGAAGGAGATATTCTAGACAGGCAAAGGCACTGGACACTCGACTGAACAGGAACTAACCACCAGAACCGGAAACACGCGTAACGCTATCTCCGGCATCAACCTACAGACAAGATAGAAAAAGCCACAGGAGCCAATCCAGTTAGTTCAGGAATGACAGGCAGGAGTTCAGTGATTGATCACCCGGCGTTCACATCTCCTAGCAATGTAGCAGCTTTTGACAACTGCCCATTCAGACGTTAGGGGTAAGCAATTTACCAAATGTCTATTAACATAGTTCCCTACTAGTGTCCAGAATCTCCGTATTTTTGGACATCCCCATACACAGAGCATTAATTCAGCTCAACATCTATTGCATGAGGAGTCCTCTAACAATCCCATAGCATGTCTGCGATGGGGAGATAGATATGTCCTGTGTAATATATTCAGGAACAATTCTGTATATGAAGTTGCAGGTAACAATTTGATAGATAATTCAAATTATCGCAACAATTTTTCTGTATTTAAAGATGGAAAATACTCCCTCCATTGTGCCAGACCAGTTTTCTGCTTATCATATTGTATAGGAGTGTGTAGGAATGAGTAATGTATTGAAATGGCCATATAGTGAGGATCTTCTCCCAGTAACAAATCATCTAGCCTGTTATTATAATCATCTGGTGAAAGTTTTCTAGAAAACTTGGCTACATAGTGTTGGGCCTGCAAATGAGCCAGGGGCGAAGAGCCAAGTATTGGATATTTTTCTACCGCCTGGACAAATGTCAGTGGTTTCTTTGAGTCACAATTTATAAATTGTCGGGTCGTAGTGATTCCTTGTCTGTGCCACGAGGTTGTCCTGCAGCTCCATTTTGAAAGTTTGGATTGCTTATGAATGGGAGATGTAGAGATACATATGGGTTCAGTGAGTGTTTGTGACGCAATATATGCCACATTCTTCTAGTGGACATCATTAATGGATTAGCCCGAATTGTTTCAGATATCTCATCATCATGTAGATGCAAAAAGGGAACAATACCAATATTATCTAGGAAAGCTGTTTCCAATACAGTATTCATATACAGATTTTTATTGTGTATCCAATCTCGTAAGAAATGTAGGTGAGCAGCATGACTATAGGCACTAATATTGGGTAGATTAATGCCACCATTAGATCTATGTTGCTGGAGTTTTACAAGTCCAATTCTCGCTCTCCTGCCATTCCAAATAAATGTGCGCATCATCCTCTCAATCAGGGGCGTTTTAAGAGAGTAGGGGGCCTGTGTGCACTCCTCGTGCAGGGCCCCCTCCTCTCTCCCTGGTGGCTGGCAGCCGACTGATGCCGCTGGCCAGCCACCAGAGCATTAGTAGACTCCGAGCACTAGAGTATGCCCAGAGTCTACTGCTCATGTGCAGAACGCCGAAAAATGGCCGTGGCGGCCATTTTCCAGCGTTCTGTGCATGCACAGTAGACTCCGGGCACACTCTAGTGCCCGGAGTCTACTGTGCATGCGCAGAATACCGGAAAATGGCTGCGGCAGCCATTTTTCCGGTGCTCTGAGCAGCAGTGACACCCGATGCGAGACCTCAGACAGGTAAGTTTAAAAAAAATATGGGTGCAGTGTGTGCGGTGTGGGGCCTCCCTGGACCCAGGGGCCCGTTTGCCCCACACACACTGCACCCATTATAGATACGCCACTGCTCTCAATCTCCATCATGTCTTTTTTAGTCAATAAAATGGTTTGCTTGGCCTAAATAGGAAAGATGAAGGTGTCACCATCTCTCTGTATCTTCCTTAATATTGCGCAAAATACTTTTCATGTATAGAGTATATAGATTATTTAGATATTTTGGTAGTTATATCCCTAATTATGAGATTGATTTAGTCATCCATTCGATGGGGATCTCCCTACACTAAACTGGGCGTGATGGGGATCTCCCTACACTAAACTTGCCAAATAAAGTGCTGCTGATTTCTCAAAATTTACTTGAAACCCTGATACTATTCCTATTTATTTGTGTTATCAGTGGCCAATGGCTCCTTGGGTCTGAAATAAGTAAAAGAACACCGTCTTCAAAAGTAGAAATCTTTATGGTTTCCACACCAATCCCAATCCCCTTAAACTGTGACCAATTTTCCTAAATTCTAAGCATGGGGTCTAATGTCAAATTAAAGAGCAAACGGGAAAGCGGGCAACCCTGTCTTGTTCCCCTGGTCAATGTAAAGGTGCCCACACACATACCGATGTACTCATGATCCGATTTCTTGTCCAATTTCCTCATGAACTTTCACGGGAGCTCCCTTGCCGTCGTGATCATGATTTTGGAAAAAAGACACCCAATCTGTTTTGCGATCTCACGATCTATCGGATCGTACGCATCGTGAGATTGGACATAACAAATCATGAGTTTAAAAAAAAAAAAAAAACAGGCTCTTGACTATTGCTGGGAAATGTAAATAGCCATAACAATGGGAGGGGCTATCTAGGGAGTATAAAAAGCAGGCACCCTTTAAAATGTGTGTACATTCTGCTCTGCTACTAGATGAGGCTACGTGTATTCCTGCTGAATCCTGTACATTGCTACTGTGCTCTTTGTATTTGGCTTGCCTTTTACAAAGTTTATTCTACCTGCAAGTGTGTGCTACCTACCCGCATTCTATCCTGTTCCTGAATTCTGTACTGATGCATCCCTATCGGTATAGAGTGTTGGTTGCTGAAGCCGGGGTCCGGGAGATTAGGAAGAGGGCCCAGCGAAGAAGGACGAGAGCATGCTGGACCAAGGAGTGGCTTCTACAAAGGGATACCCACAATCACATGTCCCTGCTGATGGAGATCAAGGAGAACAACCCGGATGACTATCGGAACTACCTGCGCATGGATGACGCCACTTTCCAGGAATTGCTGCATCTGGTGACTCCCCACATCCAGACAGGACACAAGGTGGCGGAGGGCAATCCCTGCTGAAGACAGACTGGTAGCCACCCTGAGGTACCTGGCTACAGGAAGGTCATTTGAAGACCTGAAGTTTGGAACACTCATCTCACCTCAGTCCTTGGGCACCATCATTCCAGAAACCTGCAAAGCCATCGTTAAAGTGCTACAGTACCACTATTGCAAGGTAAGTTAAAAAAAACACACCACACATTGGAAATTTTGTTTTTATTATTTTTTACTCGCTATGAAGCAAAAATTTGAATTAATTTAGTACAATGTGCACTGACCTGCAGGCAACTGAATGTGTGCACTAAACTGTGTGCAATATACTTTTTTTGTAACAATTTCACAAAAGAACATTATCACCAAATTTTATGAATCCCAATAGGTAGCTGGCTGTATGTGATAGGGTGGGTCAGATGCCAGTTTGAACAGGCCAATACACACATGGCACAAGTACACATTGTGGCCCCGGCTTCCAGCAATGTGTACTTGTGCCATGTGCGTAGTGACCTTGTCCAAATGGCGTCATCACCACCCTATCCCATGCAGCAAGCACCTATTAGAATTCATAAAATTTGGTGATATTAAAAGCAAGAAAAACTTGACATCCTGTATATTGGGGCGACTCATCCGCTGCATCCAGCAGAGCATTATACAAGGTCGTGCTGGTGCTTGGGGTGCTTGGTGGGGGAGTAATGTCTAACTTGGCAGGGGGGGACGGACATACCTATTTGGGGCAGGGGAAAATAGCATTGGGTCTGCTATGTAAGTAGAATTTGAGATATTTTTGCTCATACAGCGACTCAACACGTTGTAGTTTAACCTGAGAAATTTTCTTTGGATATCTGTATCCATATTTCTCAATGTGCTGTTCACATGAGCTGTGAAATCATCTATTGCATCTGGGGGTTTCTGCAGCAGCCGTTCTTCATTTTGGAAAAAATTGTCGTCACCTTCAGTAAGGTTCTCCTTTCTCCCTTGTTTTTTTTTCTTTTTTTGGGGTTGTTGAGAAGATGAGGGTCCAGGTGGAAGTGTAGTTTCCACTTGTGTGGTATTCTCTAGCTCACTGTCACCACCGACCAGACTGAGGTCCGGTGTGGATGCTAAATCAGGGTCTTGGGTGGGAGTCTATATAGGGAAAAAATATATAAAAAATATTATAGTCATGTTTTAACCACTTTTTTACTATTTTTACAGTTTCTTAACACCGTGGAGGCGTGGACCAGCATCACGGAAGATTTTGAACAATGTTGGAATTTCCCTAACTGCAGAGGAGCATTGATGGGAAACACATCCGCATCAACCCACCTGCCAACACTGGATCATATTACTACAACTACTTCAGCATCGTTCTCATGGCAGTGGTGAATGCCAACTAAGAATTTCTGTTTGTGTATGTCGGCAAGAATGGCCGTGCTTTGGATGGTGGGTCCTTCAAAAAGACAGCTTTCTACCAGAGACACGCCAACAAAACCCTCAACTTGCCCTCACTGGACCAGACAAAGCATGGCCTAAATTACATTTTCCTTGCAGACTAGGCTTTTGCTTTACATGAACATGTGATGAAGCCATTTGCACAGAGGGGCCTGACCAGAGAGAAAAGGATCTACAGCTATCGTCTATCCGGGCACGGTGCATTGTGGAAAATGCGTTTAGAATAATGAGCAACCGCTTCCGCATTTTCCACACCACCATCAATCTACGTGTGGAGAAGATAGACTGGGTCGTGATGGCGTGCTGTCTGCTGCACAACTTTCTGTGAAGAAAATCTACTCAACGAGGACCAGTCCCAGCTAGACCAGAAGATGTAGGACCCCTGGAGGACATTGAACATCTGACATCTGTGTTTGTACCACCAACTACAACAACATCCACCGCACATGCCAAAGAAGTGAGGGAGGAGTACATGACCTATTTCAATGGACCACGTGCTGTACCATGGCAGGAGGACTGTCTGTGAACTACTGACTAAATTGGATATTTGGGATTTAACAACAAAAACATTAAGGATTTTGGTTTAAACTGTGTCACTACTTACCAAGACTTCTGCAACCTCCTCTTCTCCCTCACGCTCAGTCATCAAGACGATAGATTCCCTTTGAGGCTCTTGTTCACTGATGAATGACATCATATGGTAGTACCACAGTGCAGGACTATATATTTCATCTGTGCCCACTCCTGATTTTTTTGGAGTCATCCACCTTCTTTTTTTCTTTGATGTACACTGTCCTGAGCTTTTGAATCTTTTGCCGTACAGTTTTCAGGTCTGCATCAGATATGTATTTTTTCGTATACTCCAAAATTTCCTCTAGTGTGGCCAACTTGTGTGACTTGTTGTGGTACTTCTGAGAACTGATCTTCCACAGACACTCTTTTAAGTGCAGGTTTTCAATGAATCCTGTAACGAATTCACGTTCAGAATCCATGGACATTATCTATGAAGAAGAAAAAAAAGGACATTTAAATATTTGTGTATATAGTTTTGTTAAATGTAATGTTGTTATAGTTCACATTTTTATGTTTTAATATTTTCTTTTTTACAGGTTATAAATATGCAATGTTGTTGTAGTTCACATTTTTTATGTTTTAATATTTTCTTTTTTACAGGGTATAAAAATGTAATGTTGTTATAGATCACATTTTTTATGTTTTAATATTTTCTTTTTTACAGGTTTTTAAAGGTTTGGTATGGTATTGTAATTGTGTTTTCTTTAACAGGAATGTCATGTGTTCATTTATTGGTAATATAATGTTTTTCTTTGTTTGACAGCATGGGTCTTCCACTTTTGGGCCTGTCGCTGTTGTAGAACTACAGATCCCAGGATTCCCTAAAAAAATTTTTAACATGCTATTTCCCCAAGGGTGGGTGGCAGGGCATCCTGGGATCTGTAGTTCCACAACAGCTGTAGACCAAAAGGTAGAAGACCCTAGCTTTAAATGATGTGTGTTTTTAAATATAATGTATGGTGATTATTTTGTTAAATATGTGTTTATTTTTTTTTGTATTATTACTTAAAAAAAAATTTCTGTATTCAATTGATTTTATACATGATTATTATTAATATAATATGTTATTTCAATATGAATAGTCTTCTTGGAATGTATTTGTTTATCTTGATTAAATATTTTTGGCTATTAATTTAAAAAAAATTGATTGGTTTTCTAATTAATTATTAGGTGGCCCCATTAATTTGTTTGCAAGTTAGTGGTTAGGTAGGGGGCACACATTGGTGAGTAGTGGGAGCTTAATGCATGACCCAGCCACTGCCCGCCTCATTATGGTGGGCGGTGGCTGGGTCATGCATTTATTACCTGGGGACACACATTGGTGGGCAGTGGGAACTTAATGCATGACCCAGCCACCGCCCGCCTCATTACGGTGGGCAGTGGCTGGGTCATGCATTTATTACCTGGGGGCACACATTGGTGGGCAGTGGGAGCTTAATGCATGACCCAGCCACCGCCCACCTCATTACGGCGGGCAGTGGCTGGGTCATGCATTTATTACCTGGGGCACACATTGGTGGGCAGTGGGGAGCACATATTGGTGGTCAGTGTGGTTGTATTTAAACTATACAAATACTCACCAAAAATTGTCCAAAACTAGAATCCAGTGTTTGGGCTCCTCAATGTGCGACTGTCTTGCTCCATACACAATGCTGCACAAGATGGCGATGGGGCATGCCCAGGCTCCTGTCAGTCAAATTCCGCATTGTGCGATGAATTGTACGATTCGTCGTGAGGGAAAAAAACCCTCACGATTGGCTACCATCGTGTTCATGTTTGGCTAATCTGCCCTACAGCATGGCAGATCAGAGGATGCGATGTACGGCGAGCGGGGACGTGCATCGGCATCATGCTTGTGAGTATAAACTCACGATTTTTACTTTTTTTACCCGATTCGTCATCACGATTTGTCTAAATCGGCCTAATTGGATGAAAAGTCGATATGTGTGTGGGTACCTTTAGTCTATCTCCTACATTCCCATTAACCAATAATGAAGTAGTTTGGAGTGTATAAAAAATGTATTCATGGATTGGAAAATCGGTCCGAATCCTCGTCTATCTAGTAGCTCATAAATTGCGAATGCCTTGGTAGCATCTAGGCTTAAGAGCATGGCCGAGGAGTCAGGATGAAGATTAGCCACCATTATGGCTGCAATGACTGTGTGGATGCCTTTTACTGAGTGTCTGCCTTTAGTGAAACCCAGTTGGTGGTTCTTAAGCAAGGAGGCAAAAAATTTCTATAAACGATCTGCTAATATTTTGGCTAATATTTTAAAATCAACATTTAGCAGAGTGATTGGGCGATATGATGAAGGGAGAGTCAAATCTTAATTTGGTTTTGGCATTAGGGAAGTGATGGCTTGATTGAAGTTAGGGTAGTGAGAACTGTCTGTATTTTACCATAAAGAGCACAAAGTGTCGGCATCATATTATGTTGTAGAATATTGTAGTATTCTGTTGAGTAGCCATCAGGTCCTGGGGTTTTGTTAAGACAAGATGCATAGAGGCTATTTTACCATAAAGAGCACAAAGTGTCGGCATCATATTATGTTGTAGAATATTGTAGTATTCTGTTGAGTAGCCATCAGGTCCTGGGGTTTTGTTAAGACAAGATGCATAGAGGCTATGGCATTAGCAATTTCTTCCTCAGTTATATTATTTTCTAACGCCTCCCGTTGTACAGTGCTGCCTTGTCCAATATTTTAGCCATTAAAGTAGGATTGTGTTTGGTGGCCATATAGATTTGCATGAAATAGTCCTGGAAATTCTGAGATGTAGGTTTTAGTAAACAAAGTCTGCGTGTGGGTGTCTTTCAGAGCAGCTATATGGTGATGTTTCCTAAAACTTTTTGTCATATTTGCAAGTAGGGTACCAGTTTTGTTACTCAACAGAAAATATTTTTATTTAGTGTAATCCAGTTTCATCTGGGCAGGGCCGTAACTAGGGTAGTGCGACCTGTGCCATGGCACAGGGCACTGCAGGGCAGGGGGCGCTGTTTGGGCCTGTCAATTTTCCTGTTTTTTACCATTCTCACTTGTAGCTTCCTCTCATTTCATCCCCAGCATCTCCTGGCTCCCCCTATCTCTTCCCTGGTCCTTCCCCAGGAGGCCATGGCCCCTTTTCAGGTGTACTCTCACATGTCCCTATCTAAAAAATGGGGGGGTGCACCAATGTCCTCTCTGGCACAGGGCACTAAAAAGTCTAGTTACGGCTCTGCATCTGGCCCTGGGCTAATAAAAAACTGTATAGCAGTTTTTTTAATCCTTATATTTAACATGATTATCCTCAGTAGGGTTCCTAATATAAGCCTCCAAAGTGGATTTCGTAGTTTGTTGTAATTCAGTAGGTTGAACCCTAATATGCTTGTTTATTCTAGCAACATATGAAAGAATGTGCCCCTTCATGATGACTTTAGACGTTTCCCAAAACAAGACAGGGTTGTCCCAATGCTCTAAATTGTCATCCAGAAATTCCATCCATTTTAACCACTTGCCTGGCACGTTCGTATCAAATACGACCATACCAGAGTGGGCTTACCCTGACATGGTCGTATCTGATACAACCAGTCAGAAACACACAGTGGGCGGCTTGCAGGAAGTTAACTTCCAGCAGCCGCCCACCTCAGAGGGACCTGCTGGTCCCTCTACACTTGTGGCTCCCCTTCCTTTGTATCCCGATCACTGCTGGCCACAGTGATCGGGTGCCGGTGGCACCCCCCTAGAAGCAGCAGCCACGTCTCATGTAGCCGCGGCTGCTGCTGTGACCCGATCACTGTGGCCAACAGTGATCGGGCAGCAAGACCGTCAGAAGCAGTAGTGGCGGCTCTGGTAGCCGCCGCCGCTGCTATGTCTCCGGGCCACTAGCGGAACACCCACCCGCTGCGGCTTCAGAACACAGTCATCAGTAAGATCACTGTGTACGAGCAGCAGCAGACATGGCTCTGGTGGCCGCCGCTGCTGCTATATCTCCGGGCCGCTAGCAGGTGTCCCACCCGCTGCAGCTCTGGAACAGTGAGATCACTGTGTGTGTGTACCAGGAGCAGCGGCGGCTCTGGTAGCCACCACCGCTGCTATGTCTCAAGGGCCGCTAGCGGGACACCCACCTGCTGTGGCTCCGGAACACAGTCACAGTGATCAGTGAGATCACTGTATAGGAGCAGCAGCTGCAGTAGGAGCAGCAGCACCACCCCCGCCCACTCTTTTCTGGCCTCAGCTCCGCCTCCCCAAGTGCCCATGTGTCCCGATCACTGCTGGCCACAGTGATCGGGCAATATATAAACAGTTGTAAATAAAATATATATATATGTGTATACATATGTATGTATATATATATATATATATGTATATATATATATGTGTGTGTGTGTATATATATATATATATATATATATATATATATGTGTGTGTATATACGGGTACGAAGAGGTCTAAGACACTTGAAAAATCCCACATTTGGGGTGGATGATCCAGTATTTATGGAAAAATGGGACAACACCCTACATAAATGCTCCATAGACCTTATGAAACTGATTATAAATGAAAAGAAATTGATTCTCTCTGAATTAGAGACAGAAATTAAAAACAAGGAGACAAAAATGGAGGCTTTCAAAGATAAAGAGGACTATAGAACAAATGATGTGGTACTAGTACGTAAACTAGAATGGATTGAGGAAGATGTCATGAAAGGTAAAGAAAAAAAGTTCATCAGGGACAAACAAGACTATGAATTAAACAAGGTGAAAAACTGGAGTAGATTTCCTAAACTTTTAGGACAAGCACAAACACATCATCCTGGTCATGTAAGAACTCCATGGAGAATGGTGCCATATAGAAGGAGAAACAGTTTCAAAAGAGATGATGACCATACAGAATTCAATCAACATAAAACCTATCATACGAAGAATCGATTTTCTACACTTCAGCGGTATGAGTCCAATACTGATGCTGATTTTTTATCTCCGGGCCCAGAGTACAACAGGACGAATCCAAGAAAAGCTTTCTTCAAAGAAACCACGAGGTTACCATCACCCATGAAAAGAAGAACAAGAGAAGAAGAGGAACTAGAGGGGGCAATAGGAAGAAACTACAAAAGAAGGAATGTGCAATAGACCCTAAGGCGAAGGGGATTTTTAATTTATCTAAACACATATTAACACAATCTGAAGTGTCTCTTCTGAGTAAAGGATTATCTTTTGCACCCTCTAGTAACATGAATACATTTCAAAACCTTTATCGACCTGAATAAATTTGTGAGGAATCTCACACTAAAACGTCATTTCTTGAGAAAAGATAATGCAGTTATTAAGAACTATACTGAAAATGAGTCAAAATCATGTTTGAAAAATAAATCTAAATACTATCCAATAGAATCTAAAGGTAACTACCTCAGCATCTTCTATGAATTGGTGAAAAAAGACTTGAAAACATTGAGGCTCCCATTGAACAAAATTTGAAAAACAGGGAGAAAGAAGCACTTAACTATTTCTTGATTCTTCTGAAGATTCTTATCAAACAAGCTGACAAAGGGGGGGGATTGGTAATAATGGATCAATCTTACTATCTTGAAGAATCTAATAGACTCATAGGAGATACTCATACGCTATATTGAATGGAGATCCCTTAGAAGAGTAAGTTGATGAATTGAGAATATTACTTGTATATGGATTACGTAATGGTATCATCACAAAAGAAGAATTCCAATATCTCCTGGTAACCAATCCAACTACCCCCATTTTTTACTTCCTAAAGTCCATAAATCAATGATCAGTCCACCAGGGAGACCAATTATTGCAGGGATTGACTCCCTGACATCACATTTATCGGAGTATGTGGACATATTTCTATGAAAATATATCATACAGCTACAATCAGATCTCAAGGATACTACTAACGTCCTAGAAATTATGGAAGGAATAGAGTGGAAAGCATCCTATTCATGGATAACAATAGATGTACAATCATTATATACATGCATCGAACATGATAAAGGAATCAATGCCTGTAGAGAATTTTTGGACATGGATTCATCTATTAGCACCCCACATAGAGAGTTTTTATGTGATATTATGGCTTTTATCTTGAACCACAACTATTTTAAATTTTGAAATAAATTTTATAGACAAATTTGTGGGACTGCAATGGGGACAATATTTGCCCCAAGGTTTGCTAATCTTTTTATGGGGTGCTGGGAGAATAATTATATTTATAACAACAATCCATTTAATAATAATGTTATATTATACAAATGCTACATAGTTGATATCCTTATAATATGGGAAGGTACGGAGGATCTTTTTAAGTCATTCCTAGATTTTATCACTGATAAAAATATGAATCTTAAGTTCACGTCCAACATCAATGCGGCTTCCATTGAATTTTTAGATTTGGTTTTAATTAGTGAAGGTAATCAGATATCTACGAAGAATTATATAAAAGAAGTTGATACCAACAGCTATCTACACTACAAGAGTGGACACTTACAGAAATGGAAAGAGAATATACCACGTTCTCAATTCCACAGAATAAAAATAAATTGTAGTGAGCAAAATACATGTGATGAACAGATACAGCTGTACACCAATAGGTTCCTAGAAAAGGAGTGTCCTGCTAACATCATACTGGAAGCAGAAAGTAAGACCAACCAACTTAAAAGATGTCATCTACTTAAGTACAAGGATTCCAAGAAACGAGAGAACGACATCATTCTGTTTATTACTACTTATAATGCACAGGAAAAAAAGATAAAGACTATACTTAATAAACATTGGAAACTCTTGTTAATGGATCCAATCCTGAAAGAAGTCATTCCTCCTAAACCTCCAGTTGTGTTCAGAAAAGCCAAAAGCCTGAAAGATACATTGGCCCCAAGTATGTTAAGGATAGGCAATTCTACAAAGACACCCCTTTCCATAGTTGTCCGGGTTCCTATAAATGTGGAAAATGCAATGTATGCAAATTGGTGCATCGACAAAGAAGGACTTTCATGAATGCTGACAACACTAAAGAGTACAAGATTAAACATCACATGAATTGCAATTCCACTTCTGTGATTTACATATTAGAATGCAGTTGTGGGATGAAGTACATGGGTAAAACTAAGAGAACCCTGAAATTGCGGATACCAGAGCACGTACGCAACATTAAAAACAAGATAGAAGAACATATAGTTGCTAGACACTTTACTTTACATCACAACTCTGATCCAGAAGATCTAACTTTTCAGGCAATCGAGCATGTTGAATTGGGAGAGAGAAGAGGAGACTTAGCGAACAAACTTTCAAGACGAGAGATGTACTGGATCTTTGAATTGGATACCATGACTCCCCGAGGCTTCAATGAGAGTTATGAGATAGCTCCTTTTATCTAAGTACTGTGGCAAACACAATTGGGTAGATATATTTTGTACTAATTATCTTAAGCCATACCCATGTTTAAGCACCCAATCTCATCTGATCTTGGAAGCTAAGCATTTGGGGCCTGGTCAGTACTCAGAAGGGTGACCGCTGGGGAAGACCAGGTGCGGTAGATGCACATTGGACATGTATGTATATCCCCTAACAGTGTTCAGACATGGTATGTGCATCATGTCCCAAGAATTGGAGGATCCATGTACTATGGATAAGCAAAAGAAAGGCAAATTTTACCTTTTGAGAGACTAATTATAATTTGTACATTGAAAATATCTATACAAATGACTGAGAACATATGCCTTTGGATTTTCTTTTTTGTTCTTTGGATGTTTTATTAACTTATTTTTCAACATCTCCTCCAAAAGCTCCCAATTTTTTTGGATCTCTTTTTTGGATCTCCCCTGTGTTTTGATATATATCAATTGATAACTATCTCATGGTTGAACATTCCTTATTAAGCGTCATAATATTTATAATAACAATAACAATAATAATACTTTTATCAGTTCATTTATATGATTTATTGCTGAGAGTTACATAAGTAGGTCATGCTTTTAGACCACTTCATTAGTAATATTCATCAAGCATTTTACTGAAGTCTTTTACCTATAGAAGAATTACTAATATTCTGTGGATTATGTTATCCTTGTTTTTTAACATAAGACTAGATCAAACTTTATATACTATTTCTAAGAAAAAGATGCCTCTAACCACTTTGTTTCAATTATTAGAATATAATGGCCTGGATCGTGAATTAATAAGAAGTGGGTGGACAAAGATGGCAGTGAGGACAAAGATAGCCGAGACATGTTTGTGCTTAAGGGCGGAAGTGATGTGACGACTAAGAGTCAGAACATCCACAGCAAGGGCGGAAGCTGCACGCTGAGTTGAGATGATGAGTACCATGAAGAATCGCGAGGAATAGTACATCACGAGGAGGATTCGGGTGGATAAAGATGGACGCGACTTACTTAAGTGAGGACCAAGATGGCCGCAACCGGGATTAATGAATGGGCGGAAGTGACGCACCTTAAGGGCGGATGTCGGAACCAGTCAGTGATGATGCTTTCTAATTGATCCGAGGAGAAGGGCGGAAGTGACGCTCTGAGAGGTCTCAGGATGGGCGGATGTACTACAGTGCGCTGAAAAAGTTTATTAATGTTAAATTACTACTTATTTTAGCCTTATCCATATTAACTTACATATTCAGTTCCTTGGATCCTGGTTACTGAATTTATTATTATCCAGGAACCGGAAATGACCTAATTAACTTGAAATTGAGGCTAGTTTGTCCCTATTAAGGGGGTTTATAAACCAGACACCCCACAGGAGCTTTTATTCCTTGAAGAAGTCTGATTGGCAGATGAAACGCGTTGGATGCTCCTCTTACCTTTCATGAACTCACTACTATTATACCAGATAAGCCGCAGAAATCCCTTTTTTTTTTTTTTTTAAATATATTAATTGATATGTCTTTTTTATAGTGGTTATTTATTTGTGTATGCTCTAATATATTGGTCTATAATGGATATGTAATTGTTGTGCACAGCACGTGACTTTTGCACAGCATTATTTATTTATTCTATCTTTATATAATTTTAATTGCTTTAAAATAAACTCTGTATATTTTTTATGTATATGTTTTAGTCAGAATACAGTTTTTACTCTTACATCACTTGCACTTTATTAGGAGGTAATATTGATTTACATTTATTACCAAGGAATTTCTTCATTACTGCACTATGCACATTCTGGTTTAACTACCACACAATAACCTTACCTACCTTAAATAGCTGATTATTAGTATTTATTTATGTATGCACAGCACTTTGTTTAGCACATAGGTGCTTTTAAACAGATTCAATTTTTTCACAATTTTAATAACAGCAGATCACCACTGTTGTATTTCTTCTGTTGGAGCTGACACCCACACTATAGGGGAGTGCTATATACACATGCTCTTTATACTTAAAAAAATATATATTTTCAAGAAATATGACTTAAATATGTTTGTTTGACTGTACAGTTTTTAATGAGAAGAAATTCTCTATTAAATCTAGTAAGGGTGCTTATTATCTTTTGGCGCTGTGTTCTTTAATTTATATATATATATATATATATATATATATGTGTATATATATATACATACACTTGTGTGTAAGCAGGAGCAGTTGGTCTGGCTGAAAACAAGTGGTTTGCCATTGCTGGTGGCCATCAATGTTGCACCATCGATGGTAACTCTTAATCGATGTTTATGAAACATCGGAAGTTGTGGTCTACACAGATCTCCTCGACCAATCGCGAAACAATTGATGGCTTCTAACGATGGTTGAACCATCGATGGTACAGCTGTCAATGGCCATCACTACAGTATAACATAAAAATTGCTTTTTTTATGTTATACTGTGTTTTAAAAAAATATTTTTTTAAAATAAATAGTGATGGATAAGTTTAAAATTATGTTCGTGACCTAATTCAATCATAAAAGAAACCGACAATTTTGGAGCGGTTTTTGGAAAAAGAATTAGTCAGTTAAGTGGTTAATGTAAGAAATTGTTGAAATTGTTCGGAATGGTAAAGATATGTAAGAAAGCACCAAAAAGAAGGGCTTCTGAGAGCCAATTGAGTGTGAAGGGCTACTGATACTGGAGCGTGGTCGTATACTACTATATCTCCTAGAGAACTTGACACAATTTCCGAGAGGAGTGTTGTTGAGAGAAGTATGTAGTCAATACTAGAGAGAAGGACCCATGGACCGCCGAATGAAAAGTATATGACCTGTCAGTAGTGTTAGGAAACCTTCCAGGGGTCTGATAAGGAATGACAACAGTACATAAAAGCAGCCTATGAATCAGAGGGTGGTTACAATTGACATATTCAATGGATACTCTGATGTGTATCAAAAATGAATTGTTTAATTATAAAAAATAACAAGTGATCATAAACAGTAGGTATCAAAAAGCATGTATAACACACAATGTGTACAATTGACACATTCTCCTCTCTCTGTAATGTAAATGACAGGCACAGCTGATTTCCAATGAACAACAATATTACTAGTTCAGGATAGATGTGGTATTTAGGAAATTTTAGAAAGTACAGTATATACTTGCCAACGGAATGTGTAAAACTCTGTGCCGCTATTCTGCTTGTTACTGAGGGTCTTCAGAGTTTGTATTGTTAGACTTAGGGAGCCGACAATATGGATATATAGCCAGGTACACAGAGGTCACGATGCAATAGCTCCACCCGCTTTGCGGGGAGCTTGGATCTCTGTGTAGCGGCTTTGTCTGACGGCAGCAGATTGCATATAATTCCAAGCAGTATTCTTCTTTGGGAAGTTAGCTCTTTATTCCCACAGTGGTAGGTTCAAGTAGCAGGCAATATGGATTTTAGTCCATGGTCACAAGGTGGTAATGTGATGGATCTACCCGTTGTAAGGGGAGCCTATTTCTTTCTGTTATCTGACAGTAGGTATCCGCTTCGTCAGGGGCTGTATCCAGATAATATAAGAGAGAATTTCTCTTAGTGTAGACTGTGTTCTTTTGCTTCAAGTAGCATCCAGATAGTACAATAGTGTCCGGTCAGTGAGGAGTAGTGTAAGGGACGTTCACCTACACATTTCAATGCTTCCTAGCATCTTTATCAAGGTGTCTGATAAGGAGTGATCTTTCAATAATTGGGGAAAATGGGTCCATGGGTCCATTGGGGAGCTAGGGGATCAGCTGGTATTGGGAATTTATCTACATAAGGGTCTGCAACTGTATTGAAATCACCTCCAAATATCAAATTATAATTGAATCTACTATGCAAAAGCTGGGTTATACTGTAGACTGATAAAAGGCTTGTATCTCATTATTAGGAGCATATATTTTGAGTAATGTATATATTTAGTTTCAGAAATTTGGACATCTAATAAAATATATGGAGCCTCTGGGTCCAAAACTGAATTCAGTGTAGTGTAAGGGAGGAGTCTAGCAAATACAATGGCTGCACCACAAGATTTGGAATGGTAGGAAGCCAAAATACACTCTCCAATCCAACGTTCACGTAAAGTAGAATCTTCTCCCGCTTTCCAATGTGTTTCTTGTATATAAACTATGTCAGGTTTTAGTTTTTTTAAGGGATGTAAGGACCAGTTTACACTTAATTGCAGGGTTTAGCCCCCAACATTCCAGGAGGTAATATTAATAGTTTGGGGCATCTGGACATTGGTATGATTTGGTGGTGGTGGTGGAACTGATGGTGTCATCTCATCTTATTTAGCAAAAGAGTTGTAAGGATATAATATCCATAAAAAAACAAGACTCCTCCCGTCCCAGCCTGCAGGGAGAGTCTTTAAAAAACCTAATATGTAGAGACCCAGGCTCACTTCACAGAATATTAATGTGCTTACATAATATATCAACAAGAAAACATGCCTCAAGTCATATTTCCCAGAAATTGGTGGAATTGTATAATCATATAATAAAGAAAAAAAAAAACAATAAGAACATAAAAATGAATTGAGATTCTCTATCTCCGTAGTGAAACACATCAAAACAATGAATCATTGTAATTAGAAAAATAGGTATTTTATGTCCTAGATGAAGGGCTTAAATGTGTGCGGTGTGGTGAGCACCTAGGAGAGCTGGTGGTAAGAAAATGATTATGTACTAGCTCTGGATCCTCAAAAATAGGCATTTGTTCATTCTCAGTGACCTTCAGTTTGACTGGATACAACAGAGCAAATCTCTTGTTGTTATTCACCAAAAATTTACAAACTACCGCTACAGAGAAATCTTGGAGAATAAGAATACGATGGTCGTCAATGATCAGGTCCCTTTGACGTTTAAAAGTCAGTATTTTTTCTTTAACACGATAATCTAAAAATGTAGCTATCACCGGACGTGGTCTCCCACTAAATCCCTCTCTTTCTGGGGCCCAGTCTGTGAGCTCTTTCAATTTGTGGAATCCCCAGATCACTTTGCAAGCCAAGTGCAGAGACCAGAGTTTTGTCTAAAAAATCAAGCACTGTGGACCCTTTAACCTGCTCTGGAATGCTTATAAAGTGCAAATTATTGCGTCTGTGACGATTCTCCAAATCATCCACTTTGTCAAGCAATGATTTATGAGAGATCAGATAAGTCATGTGACGTTTGCAAAGTATGTAAATTGTCTTCTATGTCACTAGTCCTCTGCTCCACTGCATCTAATCTATTAGTATATTCAGTTAATTTCGACAGTGCAGAATCTAAAGAGGATTGTATATATCTAATCTTTTATCAATCCTAGGAACAAGTTGGTCAAACTTGTCTTCCATTTTTGGTAGAAATTGGTGACATTTTTCGACAATCATAGGTATAAGTGGTTCAAACTTTTCATCAATTTTGGGCATTATAACATTTAGGAGCATAGTCGCCATATCTGGTGTAGGCGACGCGGAGTCACCTTTCCCCAATTCCGTATGCTCAGTAGAGGGGTCCCCAGTGGGCGAGGGTGGTGGTGCCTGCTTTTGCAGGTGTTTTATTTGGTTTGACCATATTGCGAGAAGAAAATCTCGGTGGTAATGGGGGCAGAGATTTGTAAAGGAATTTATCCATATACCGTATATAAAATCAAGAGAGAAACAAATCAATAATGAGCAAAATTGGTTCAAATCATCAATAGGGTCACCTAAGACGATGAGAAATATATATTTTAGTTATCCAGTTCAACCTAAGTGGCGTCACTGGGCCCTATAATCACTCTAGTGTAAAGACAAATGATATCAAATACAAAGAATTAAAGGAACTGTTACTAGACGGCAAAAGGTGTACCAATGTATCACCAATTATAAAATGAAGAACGATATCAGTAAACAGTATGTTGCCCACAAAGTAATGAAAATGTTAAGCAATATTTTACACGAACATACACTTAATATTAAAAGTGAACATAAAGTGTGTAATATGAGACAGAGATCGCTACAATATACGGGAGAAAAACTGCAACAACGTATATTCCCCTGTAGATGGTGACAAAAGCAAAGAAATAAAGTCCACTGATGAAAAAATACAGTCACTGTAATACTGCACAGTAGGTGTATTTCTGAGAAATAGTGAGAATACTCACTGGTCTCCAACTGCGGCTTCACACAGCCAAGGATAACCAGAGCCAGGACGGGCCACAGCGCGGACATGCTGCTTCAATGTTTATACACTCATTTTATTACTGACTATGCTTTTTATACCATCTATAAGTGTGGTCATTATTTTCACACTGTGACGCCAGTAGAGAAAGAACTATATTAACCAACGGAGCCTTGCTGTGGCTAGTATCTGTATGCGGAATTTGGTTTTATGCGCATAGCAATTGTTGCAAAATAATGACAATATAAACATCCTTCAGTGATTGGGAACTCTGTCTGAAATAGTTACCTATGTATCAAGAATACATTTATACAAAGTTTCTTAGCTAGCGATATCTCATTGGAATAAGCTCACTGTGATTCCATTCAGTTTTTATTGTCTGTTTGATTGTTGTATGTCTAGTATTAAATTGGTATGTGATCCATGCAATAAATATTGTATTTTATTGAAGCCTTCTGATTATTAACAGACAGCAAACCCTATTTCTATTATAAATTATCTCCTGATATCCACTGATATTAGAGCAGTAAAACCACTTTTTACAATTGATTTTTCTGTATAGAGATCGCGGTCTCTAGGGTTCTAACTAAGGACCTGATTCAGACCTGCTCGCTAAGGGCCGATCGCTCGCTGTGAGCGATTTTCCCCCATCTGCGCATGCGTATAATTCACAGTGCGCGTGCGTAAGCCATTCGGTGCAATCTGCTTTTGGTAGCTCATAGACCACTATCATGTCGCTGCTTGGAGTGACAGATAGTGCCGTTTGTGGGTGGTAACAGGGGAAGGTGCATGTGAACGGGGGAGTGGTGTTGCGAACGCAGGCGTGTCTGCCCGCCAAAACGGCGTTTAAAGGGCGTGCATAATTAGCAAAGTAGTGTCATTGTACATGTCACCTGCATGTATTTCAGCCCGCACTGATCGCTGTGCTTGCGGCAGGTTAAGGCAACCCCAAGGGCTGCAAGCAGCTCCGATGGCTCACGATGGTCCCGATTAATCATACATTTCCTGGAGATGACGTGTGTTGCGAGTGGCAAGGGGGCATCTTCAGACACTTGCGAGTGCACTTTGCCATAGCTAGCTAACACAGTGGGCGTCCTTATGTGACGCAGTGCGAGTGCTTAATTTACATATCCGGCTCCTTTCTGTAGGCAAGCGATCGCATCTTGCGAGCGGGTCTGAATCAGGCCCTAAATCCATAATACTTGCAGCAAGCACTGACTGTTAAACTAATTTAGTAAGAGCCAGGTGTTGTCAGTAGTTATACTGTTGAGTGTTTTTTCCTGTCCTAGGGGTAGGTCAGCAGTCCAGAGCAGCGGCAGAAGAAAGTCCCTCACTAACACTCCACAGCGTATCCTTCAAACTGGCCACAGATAATAGAAGGGACCCTTTAGATCTATTTGCGGATCCACGATAGATGTACTAGCACCCGCTGCTGTGTGTACAGAGGGAAGCAGCCTAGTAGCCGGGTGTAGTAGGTATTACCACCGGCCGCATGGCCGGCAGTTCAAATCCCGACAGCGGAAGCCCGGCAGAGGTGAAGATCCCGAGCGCTAAATAAGGTAAGTACTGCTAACCCTACTCCCTATCCTAAACCTCACTTAGGGGTGCCCAACCCTACCCCCCTCTAAGTGCCTAAACCTAACCACCCCTTCCCCGCTGCCTAAACCTAAGTCTCCGGGGGGTGCCTAACCCTAACCTCCCCCGGGGGTTCCTAACCCTAACCCCCCTTCCCCTAGCCTAAACCTAACCCTCCCGGGGGGTGCCTAACCCTAATTCCCCCCGGGAGCCCTAAAACCTAACCCCCCCATGGCTGTCCACACCCGGCTTACCTTTGTTTGGTATGCCGGGCGTCGGTCTTCCGGCGTAGATCTAATTACAGGTGCTGAGATTTCAACATCTCTAGTACCTTGCCGGTATTTGACAGTCGGGAAGCCGGCGGTCTGCATTTAGACCATCGGCTTCCTGACTACATCCCCAGCAGCCAATGTCAGAGATGAAGGTGGAGTTCTCCCAGGAACCAGTGATTAGATGAGAGCAAGGGAGCAGGCTGTGTCAAAGTAACCAGGAAAGTACCATTGGAGATAACAGCGCAATATTCCTGGTGTCTTGTGGTCAGAGTAGGACTCCAATCCAGGCTGAGTCAGGGTACCAGACGTCAGAGGAAGCGGCTGTGGAAGCATCGCCAGCAGACACAGCGGAGACCACCCAGGGTCACAGATACAATCTCCCAGTAGAGAAGAACCGAAGTGTAGATGGGAGGACAGCGCCGGGAAGCACTCAGATGGGGAACTGTAATAGATGCTCTGCAATCCAAAGCACCTCCTCCGTGCCGGTAGAAATGGGGGCAGTCGAGTCACAGGAGATAGGATCTGAACCAAGCAGTTTCCAGACACCTTGAAAGGTTTCACAGCCCGTTGAAAGGTGATCTGTCAGCGTCTGCTGCCTCAGGGGATCAGAGCAATGCTGTCCAGTAGAGAAGTCACTTACAATCACCAGGTTACCACTTGGAGGGACACAAAACACCTAGATAAGATGCCAAGCATGGAGTTAAGTTAAACTGCGGCCATCACGGATGCCACACCCACCGGAAGTCCCCTTAGGCTTTATTTAATCAGTGCACATAATTTTACAAACATTCATGAGCTATTACCTTAAAGATACTTGCAGTGTAGTTTAGGACACAAGGGGAGCAGTAACTCATACACACAGACTGCATGCTTCAGAGTTGCAGGGTAAAACGGGCGGGTTTTTTGCTGGGTGTGAAAATTAACTAAGCATGGAACTGGTAGCTCCTTGCAGACACAGCATGGCACAGCCACAGTGTTACAGCCGGGAATATCCACTGAGCAGGACGGCTGCTGTGCCATGTCCATGCCGTCCCGGCAAGGCAGTCAAGTATATAATACAATGTTTCCTTTCACACACAACGTACTGCTGCTGCTGCGCATGCACAATACATGAAGAAAAAAATAACAGAACATTAAAAACGGTTCAAAGCCGTTGCATGTGAAAGGCACTGAGTGCCTCAAACAAACGGACGGCTTTTGCCCTGTTTTTTGCCGGCCGGTGAAAACCGGCTGGTGTGAAATAGGCCGGGGTGAAGATTGGATGGTCATGGCTGTGAGTTAAGACATCAGCAATTCAATTTCTATTTATATCACCTTCCAAAGGCGAAATAGAAGCACCAAATCTATGCATATACAACCACATGCACATACAACTGTCCTACCACCAACAAAACTCACTTTTCCCCTTCTCTTACACCAGAGATTTTCAACTTGTGGCACACTGAGGATGCTAAAATGATCACTATCAGTTATATTGGAGAATGAGAGCTTAAAGGCCTGTCCAAGTATGTGCCCCTGAGGGTACCACATTCCTCAGTCCAGGACAGGACCGAGCTGTCCCCATGGTCCTTGAAGCTCCTTTTATACTGCAGTGAGCCAGCTGATGCCAATTCTCTGCACAGCCAAAGTGAAACAAGCAGAGTGCCCAAGAAAGTTCACCACTGATGAGCGAGTGAGGAACAGAAAGAGAAGGGACAAAGCAACCCTGTCTTGGCTGCTTCACAGAGTCTGGGGCAAGCGACGGGGGAGATTCAAGAGTCTCCCATCCCCACTGAATATGGCAATGGTAGGCAACTATTGGTCCAACAGGCTCTGTGTCAGAGGGGCCTATCGATGGTCACCCTGCCAGCACAGCACAATCCTCAGGGACCAGCCAGCATTTGCCCCTTGTGATGACTGATGGTAGTAGAGGCAGCTGGGGATGTCAAAGCAGGGCTGATGCTGGGAGGAAATGACTGAGTCAAGGTGCGGCAACTCATCTATAAATGGATGGGGACTGACAGAGCCAGATCTTATTGGCTGCAGTGCGTTCTACGTGACCCACTCATTTTGAAATAACGATTCGCTTGTCGCCCATATCACGTAAAAGATGTGCTATAGCACATAAGTACGAACTCTAACATGTGTGCGTGTACATATATATATATGTACACACACACATACCGTACATATCTATAAAAATATACATATACATATCTATTAATATATACAACATAATTGTGTTATACTGTCATGTCTCCTCAATGTACAAACCACAATGGCTTCAACTGCGAGAGGGACAGGACAGCCTTTGGAGAGGAGGACTGGCCACTGGTGTAAGTATGAGAGTGGTGGGGTGAAGGGGGTTTTGAGACCGAGCCATGATTGGGTGGGGGTTAGGACTTGGCTGCAATGGGGGAGGGGGGTGGAGGTGGAGTACATCAGAGAGGGGATGAGATAAGCCAGAGAAAACGCTTATCCCATCAGAGCAGGGGAGGTCTGTGAGTGAGTTGACCAAGCAGTTAAACCATCTACAGTATACTGTATATTAGTATATATACCCAGATACACACACATCACAGTGTCCACAAATATAAGTAACTAGAGATGAGTGGATTTGGATTTCAGAGATCCGAACCCACCCGAACTTAGATGATCCGAGCCAGATTCGAGTCGGCTCGGCTTTTCCCGCCTGACTCTGATGTCAAAACGAGGCAAAATGTCATCATCCCGCTGTCAGATTCTTACAGGTTTTGGATTGTATAAAAGGACCTGCGATCGCTGCCATTTTCATTCTGGCTGTGCAGAGTGAAGAGGAAGCAGGGGGCTGTGCTGTGCTGTTGCAACTTGCCGTGTGTTTAAGGGGCTGGCTACTGTTGTCACTTGTCAGGGGCTGGCTTCTTAATGTCCATACTGCTTAGGGGCTGGCTGGCTGTTGTCACTTGTTGTCATAGGGGCTGGCTGGCTGTTGTCCACTCGTCCATATCCAAATACTAGGGCTGGCTGTTGTGCTATGCCTGTTGTCCATAAGGGCTGTGTTACTGACACTGTACATATATATATATATATATATATACTAGGAGGAGCTGTGCTGCAGACAGAAGAGGGGGGCTTCAGTGGCTACTGTGTCACTGCAGTCCATAAGGGGTGCTGCTGTGTTGTCCAGGGGGTGCTCTGTCCATCAGGGGTGCTCTCCCCACAAGTGCAAAAAAAAATGTAAATTTTTTGTGTGCGCGCATAAGCCACACTTATCAGCAACATTGCGGCTTCAGGGGTGCTGCCTGTGCTGTTTATCAAGGGGCTGCTGCCTTGTTCAGGGGTGCTCTGCCCCCCAAGTGCCAAAACAAAAAATTCTGTGTGATGGTTAGCCACAGTTATCAGCAACATAGCTACGTAGGGGTGCTGCCTGTGACATTAATCAAGGGGCTGCTGCCTCATTCAGGGGTGCTCTCCCTCCAAGTGCAAAAAAAAATAAAAATAATTTTCTGTGTGTGCGCTCGCCCCGCCAAGTGGCAAAAAAATAAATTCTGTGTGAGCGTTAGCCACACTTATCAGCAACGTAGCTGCATAGGGGTGCTGCCTGTGTCATTTATCAAGAGGCTGCTGCCTCATTCAGGGGTGCTCTCCCCCCAAATGCCCCCCCAAAAATTAATCAATGTGTTTTTTTTTTTGTGTGTGTGCGTGTTAGCCGCACTTCACCAGCAACGTAGCTGCGCATGGCTGCTGCCTGTGTTTATCAAGAGGCTGCTGCCTCGTTCAGGGTGCTCTCTTCCCCAAGTGCAAAAAGAAAATTAATCCAACCAATCAATCGTGTTTTTTTTCTGCATGTGTGTGCGCATTAGCCATGACATCACAAACGCCTCAGCTGAGATTTGCATAAATATTTTCAAAAGGTGAAAATAGAAGATATGGTTTAAAAATGGAATAAAGCAGCTAAAACTGTGTTCTCTGATTATAGTGTCCCTACTCCCTACCCATGGCCCTTCTACCTGAAATTCAGCGAGTCAAAAGGGCAACTCCAGGAAACTGTATTCCAGAGTGCAGTTGCTCCTCCTGTAGCCCAGGTCAGAAGATGTGTAGGAGGTGTGGTGATATGGACTAAAATGGAGCTTACATCCACTAAAGTGGACAATGAATCCACAATCTAACAGGGAACGCAGCTGTAATTTATACACAACACAGGATGGAGTGACAATATAGGCTTGGGTGATGGTATAATCTTTGGTGATGTATACATCATCTTCTTCACACAATGTTAATTTTTCCCCGCTGGAATCCATCATTACAGGTGCCTCTGTAAATGTTAAGTAGAATCTGATTGTTTGCTATGGGCAACATCACTTGTAAAAACTCTCACTTTAGTAAATTAAATTTACCCCTTAATCTTAAATCTTGCGCTTGTCCACATATCTGTGCTGGTTAAGTGGCAGTTTGGAGGCCACTAACTAACTATGTTTTTTTTAATGTCCCTGTTCAGGTTGGGAAATGCTTTTTCATGTGGAAGCTTTGCAAATGATTATTTAACAGTCAATCATTATGGTGAGCACTACTAGAAGTCTTCCTGGTCCCCTTCTGGGATGAGAAAATCCACTCCCAGCAGCAGCAGCAGGCATGGCACTCAAGGATTCTTCTGGGGGCAAGGACTGATGTGAATGAGTAAAATATTTTTTAGTAATTGCCTTCCCTCCCCTTTTCACTCATAAATTTACTATGTAATCCAAAAAATAAATAAAATTTACTACCAATCAACCCTTCCTGTCTATGCCTTCAACTACATACATATTCCAAATCCAGCAGGCCTCTCTTAAATAATAAAAACATTTATTTCCTGATGTGCCATTTTGGAAGTTGAACTGCCACATGTTTGTGCCACCCACTGCTGCCGCTTAGCTTAGTCAGCCAGCTAGCTTGGTGCACATTTTGGGCCTAAACTGGATGAAAACAATATAGTGAGCTGTGACGTGGGAAAAATTGACAGGAAACGAGTGGAAATTATTGTTATTGTGATTAAAAATACTGTAGGAACAAAAACAGGTAAATTTTATGTGATTTTTAGCTGTTTTTATGATTTTTTTAAGAAAAAATCCAGGTCCCAAACCAAACCAAAAAACAAAACACGGAAGGGAGGTTTTGGCCAAACCAATCCAGATCCAAAACCAGGGGAGATACAGATCCAACACCAAAACACGGGGGTCGGCAGTCATCTCTATAAGTAACTGCTTCAAAAAATCTAATTTATGCAAGTGGCTCCATACCTTGTACAGATCAGTAGCAGCAGCCATCAGGAAACAACACCCCGATCAGCAGCACTGCAGGACTGACACTGGAGTCAGGATCAGTCATCCGGCTGGTCAGGAAGCCTTCACGGAGCTAAGGCTGAGCTCCTGCTTGGCTGCAGTGCTCAATTATGCATTTGTAGGGGCGTCACCTAGGTGAAGGCACGGGAGCTGAGACACTATGCGGTACATTGAGGGCTAGACATCACATAGCAGCACAGTGGAGTGGTAGACTTCACTAGGTGAAACCTTCCACTCCACTGTGCCGCTATGTGATGCCTTGTGTTTGAACTGTGGTTGGGTGGGAGGGAGGCACCACGGCGCTAGGGTTTAAGCGGGTGGGGTCGTGGATGGCCGCTGGTGAGGCATCAGAGGCAGGCTGTGTAGTGTATGTGTAGCAGGAAGTCATGTTACTGTGCATGCAGAGCACAGCTGCAGGTGGCCCTGAAACATCAAAATCACACCGGCCCAGGGGGCCGATGGCACCCTGCCCCCTGGCCCAGCCCAGCCCTGCTCCAGGGTTATTAAATATTAATAGTAATACTAATTCACAAAATGGTGCTTATACCTGTATTTTTATTTCTGGGATCACAAGAGGAAATGGCTGAAGAACCCAATTAACGGTGGGCGATATTAGGAAGGAAAGCCAGTATGGCAATCTGTCATTAATTAATGAATAAAGGAAAGGAATGGTGTGAGGTTTCAGTTGCAAACCAATCGGATAAATGATGCATTTCTGTGCCAAACTATATCTAACATGGAATAGACATTCAATGAAGGTCTACTACTATTTACATATTTAGTAGTCACACGCTCTAGCTGATATTATGGGGTATATTTACTAAGTTGCCAATAGTTATGGGCAGTGCTTTAACTAGCTGTGTCTTGCTAGTAAAAGCACTGTCCTTTTAAATATCGGGCATAAACACAAACAGAAGTGTCAGGTTCTACAACCCAACACTTCGTAAATATACCACTACATGTACATACAATACTGTGCAAAAGTTTTAGACAGGTGTGAGAAAAATGCTGCAAAGTAAGAATGCTTTCAAAAATAGAAGTGCTAATAGTTTATTTTTTTATCAATTAACAAGATGCAAAGTGAATGAATAGAAGTGACATCTAAATTAAATCAAAATTTGGTGTGACCACCCTTTGCCTTCAAAACAGCATCAATTCCTCTGGGTACACTTGTAGAAAGTCAGGGATTTTGTAGCATTATAGTCAGGTGTATGAATTACCAATCATACCAAACAAGTGATAATGATCAACATTTTCATATGTAGGTTGAAACACAGTCATTAACAGAAACATCTCTGTAGGAGACTTAAAACTGGATGAGGAACAGCCAACTCTGCTACAAAGGTGAGGGTGTGGAAGACAGTTTCATGTCACAGGTCATACACCATGGCAAGACTGAGCACAGCAACAAGACAAAAGGTAGTTATACTTCATCAGCAAGGTTTCTCCCAGGCAAAGATTTCAAAGCAGACTGGGGTTTCAAGATGTGATGTTCAAGCTCTTTTGAAGAAGTACAAAGAAACGGACAACGTTGAGGACCACAGACGCAGTGGCCAGCCAAGAAAACTTACTGCATCAGATGAAAGACACATCATGCTTACTTCCCTTGGAAATTGGAAGATGTACAGCAGTGCCATCAGCTGAGAACTGGCAGAAACCAGTGGGACAAAGGTATACACCCATCTACTGTTCAGAGCAGTCTGGCCAGAAGTGGTATTCATGGAAGAATTGCAACCTAAAAAGCCATACCTTCAATGTGGAAACAAGGCCAAGTGACTCAACTATGCATGAAAACATAGGAACTGGGGAGCAGAAAAAAGACAGCAGGTGCTCTGGACTGGTGAGTCAAAATTTTTAATATTTGGCTGTAACTGAAGGCAGTCTGTTACCTGGAAAGCAGTACAATAATGAGTGTCTGCAGGCAACAGTGAAGCATGCTAGAGGTTCCTTGCAAGTTTGGGGCTGCATTTCAGTAAATGGAGTTGGGTATTTGGTCAGGATTAATGGTGTCCTCAATGCTGAGAAATACAGGGAGGTACTTATCCATCAAGCAATACCATCAGGGAGGCAGCCGATTGGCTCCAAATTTATTCTGGAGCAGGACAACAACCCCAAACATACAGCCAGTGCCATTAAAAACTAACTTCAGTTTGAAGAAAAACAAGGAGTCCTGGAAGTGATGATATTGCCCCCACAGAGCCCTGATCTCAACATCATCAAGTCTGTCTGGGATTACATGAAGAGACAGAAGGATTTGAGCAAGCCTACATTCACAGTAGATCTGTGGTTAGTTCTCCAAGATGTTTGGAACAACCTCCCTGCCGAGTTCCTTCAAAAACTGTGTGCAAGTGTACCTAGAAGAATCAATGCTGTTTTGTAAGCAAAGGGTGGTCACACCAAATATTGACTAATTTAGATTTCTCTTATGTGCATTTACTTTGCATTGTGTTAATTGATAGAAATAAACTATTAACACTTCTATCTTTGAAAGCATTCTTATTTTGCAGATTTTTTTTCACACCTGCCTAAAACTTTTGTGCAGTACTGTATATACAAGGCCCACTTAAGCTTTAGTGGTTGGGCAGTGCAACTAAGTTGTCATGGACCTACTGTACATACAGAAAATGCAATTACATTCATATGACAAGCTGATATCAAACAAGTTCAAAGAAGTCAGTGCAGAGAGCTTTCCTTTGATGGCCTGGTACACAGGGAGGTTGCCTTTAGTGCAGATGTGGCTGTCACAACTGGTATGAAGTGTCCCAGGTGTATTTAATGATCAGAAATGAGATAAATTACAGCGGTGGCTTTCTGGCCTGTAGGGTGAGTTCATAATAACTAGGCTATGGCTCACCAGAACTCCAGAGAAACTTTGAGCACACTGTGTAGAGACTTATTGATGAGTGGGAATGGGGGGTCCAGATGCAAGCGTGTGAAGCAGTAAGACTGCTGGAGCTCATGAACGCTGCTTCTGCTTACTTTGTCTATCAAGCAATGCCACTGCTAATCTATGACTCAAATAAGAGGTGGCTAGCCTTTGAGGAGGAAGCAAGCCACCAGGTAACAGAATATTGGCAACATCCAAATACAATATATAACATAGCAAAGAATTTTTCCGCAATGGCAGATATGGGATAAAATGTTCTAAAAGGTTAAACTTGGGCAAAATAGTGGGACATTGTTTCCATTGCTATCCCACAGCTTTTTCGTCATGAGTTTAACTCAGGGTCCTGCTCTTCTATTTGCTGGGATTACCTCCTGGTGCCCCAGTTTCCTCCCACAGTCCAAAAACATACTGTGGGTTTTCTCACTCCTGGGCTGAGGCAATTTTAAAAAATTTTTGGCTTGTCCCATTCTGACATCAATATTATCACAAATTATTATATGCATTACACATTATACCTTGGTGGGTTTTTAGAAAATACCATTAGCCTTTAACATGCCAAATAAAATGCAACCAAAGTGGCCAACGCATTCTAGCAAATTGAACTAAAAGCAATGTGCTCGTATATATTTTTTCTTATTATATACACCACATAGAAATACTTTGTAGTTCTTACTTTTTCATTAATCGTCTTTTCAAAACAGAAAAATAGCAGCATTCTATGCGGAGGTTTTCAGAATAAAATTTGCTCTTGGAAATTATTTATATTGCTAGTTTTTGCTTCTATAATCTAACTGCATTTACAAAGAGTAGGAATGATAGGGAGGTAGTGAAATCTCAGCATTTGAAATTCCAGCACTCAGAATGCTGGTGCCGGAATCCCAACACCAGTCAGAATCCCGGTGTCAGCATCGCGTCGGTAAGTAGTGGGGTTAGGGAGATGGTTAGAGTTAGGGGTTAGGGTTTGACACTAGGGGGAGGGTTAGGGTTGGGCACAAGTGGGGAGGGTTAGCCACTATGAGGGTGGGGAGGTTAGGTTTAGGGTGCAGGGAATCCCGTGTCGGGATTCTGACCACCGGGATCCCAAGAGCCAACATCCCGTACTCTACACAAATAATATGGTTCTGCAACAAGGAATTTTTTTTTTTTTTTACATCAATAAATTTTTATTGAGTATAATGCAAAATATTTATGGGGGTACAGAAAAAAGAAAAAAGGGAAACATACATAAAATAAATTATAGGGAGGTGACAGTACATTCAAAGACATTAAACAAAAACTAAAAAACCACAATTACCAGAATAGATAATTAAATTAAATGTTTTGGTCCCCCTCTGGAATCTCATTCAGATCAAAAGTAGAGGCACTTTGAGGGATTGGAGAGGGCAGGGACAGGGGCGCCACTCCTCCATCTGTAACATACAGATGCCAAGGATACCATTTCACAATAGGGGATGAAGTAGCCGTAGAGTAATCAACCTCCCTCGTCTCCATTCCAAAATGGGATTGTGTTTTAGTTATAACTTTGGCAAATGGGGGAGGGGAAGGGGACTTCCAATGCAGAGCTATAGTGGCTTTGGCAGATATCAGAATGTGGGCGAGAATGTACCGGTCAGATTTGGGAACGGAGATTGGATACCAGTGGAGAAGGGCGAGGGAGGGATCTAGAGTTAAAGTGAGACCTAGGACATCTTTAATAAGAATTAATACTTCTTTCCAGAAGGGGCATAATAAAAGGCAATCCCAGAAGACATGAACAATAGAGCCTTCAGAATGACAGAGACGCCAACAGAACTTTGAGACTGTAGGCCAGATTTTGTGTAATCTAGAGGGTGTCAAATATAATCTATTTAAAAGTTTTACATACATTTCAGTGTGATTAGTACATTTAGATATAGAGAAGGTAGAGAGATAAATAGTCTCCCATTGTGAGAAGGTGAAGGAACTATCGAAGCTGGAAAATTGGCTGAGACAATATCAGTTTAAAATTGAATTGCGGCAACGCCATCTTGCGACTGGCCGCAAGACGCCATCTTGGAAACGAGATCGCAAGACGCCATCTTGCGAATGGCCGCCCAAGCGCCATTTTAGATAAACTCACAGTTAAGTACATATGGCGATATTACTATTAGCAAACAAAAATGGCAGCTGCTCAATCAATCTAGCAGTACTAATCAGGTGCATGAAAGGGAGGGGTCATACTAAGTAGAAAAAGGAGGGGGATTTAACCCCCTATTGTACCTCAGCACACTGAATAATACCTGCAACAATATATGAAGACTATATGGTCATAGAAATTCAGAGATATTAGTTGCATGCATTTGCAAATACATGGGAGGCTGCTGGGCCACGTCACGGCTTCTCTGTTACCAGCAGTCCCTAACACTAAGGGGTTCACGTCTGGGGTGCAGTGCACCCCAAAAAAATGTCCAGCCCAGGACCCCCCCAGGGCATCACACGAAAATGGAAAAAGAGTGACAGTGCAGTGTAAAGTATAGCTGTGTGTGAGTAATCATTAAGTGTGGAATGAGAGGTTAAAATATATGTGAAAAAATACATGAATAATAAACAAACATAAAAGGTGAAGTGAAAAGCAACTATGTGTATTAAGTGGTGATGCCCTGAGGAGGCCCAGCCAGACCAGCCCCTCCTTTTTCTACTTAGTATGACCCCTCCCTTTCATGCACCTGATTAGTACTGCTAGATTGATTGAGCAGCTGCCATTTTTGTTTGTTTGTTATGAGTTGCATGAAGGAGCCAGCATTAGTAGGGCATGCTGGTTCTAGTAGTGCTAGTTGGAGTTCCCAGGGGTGACTCCCAGGTAAGCTGGCTCTCAATTTGGATGCATTTATGTATGTGCCTTTATCATGAGGCCTTACATTTGTCAAAATTATATATGTGCCTTTATCATGAGGCCTTATAATTGGTATATTTTACATTTGGGGTGAGCGTTTGGGCGTAGGGCCCCCGGGACTGGTCTGGCTGGGCCTCCTCAGGGCATCACCACTTAATACACATAGTTGCTTTTCACATCACCTTTTATGTTTGTTTATTATTCATGTATTTTTTCACATATATTTTAACCTCTCATTCCACACTTAATGATTACTCACACACAGCTATACTTTACACTGCACTGTCACTCTTTTTCCATTTTCGTGTGATGCCCTGGGGGGGTCCTGGGCTGGACGTTTTTTGGGGTGCACTGCACCCCAGACATGAACCCCTTAGTGTTAGGGACTGCTGGTAACAGAGAAGCCGTGACGTGGCCCAGCAGCCTCCCATGTATTTGCAAATGCATGCAACTAATATCTCTGAATTTCTATGACCATATAGTCTTCATATATTGTTGCAGGTATTATTCAGTGTGCTGAGGTACAATAGGGGGTTATATCCCCCTCCTTTTTCTTCTTCTAGATATTACTATTAGCACCATGCGATTGCATCTTTTATCATTTCTCATATACAAAGTAATACGCACAATTGCGCTGTTAACTATTCGCATATTAGCGAATGCATAAATTCCTATATGAAAACACCGTTTAGCAGCTAAATGCGCATGCACCCGCACCAAGTTAACTAGTGTCTTTATATCAAACCCTACATACTCACACATTACATATTCACATACAAGGTTTCATAAGCTTTAAAGTATAAGATTTAAGTTAGTTCAGTTAGTATAAATGCTGTGAAATAAAGATATTTGATAACTAGGGTTTATACATGCTAAGAAAGCCGTGTTTGGTTTCGTACTGATGCATACTCTTTCAACAGAATTCCGGTACGATCGGTGTGGAGATCGCATCATGCATTCTCAACTTATGGACCGCAGAGACTTCAAGCAACAAAATGTATAACTGTCAGGATTTTACATTGGGGCAGGAGGGCAGAGACCCCCAGTTGTTAGAGGCTGGGTGAGTCTATTTGAACCAGCCTGTTAAACTCTCTGTAACAGATGCTTCCTCCCTGGGAACCAATGCCATCAGCAACAAACTTCTCTATTGTCCAGTCTATTCTGGGGGGGTATAAATGTGTGCTCAAACACTGGGATTTTTAGTCTTTGTGCTGAATGCTGATAGACGAGGGGTTTCTTGCTGATGCCTAACATCTGGTCCGGAAGCACTGCGTATGTATACTGTACTTGGGTCTGTATAATTCCTTTGTGCCGAATTGTGTCTGGATCAATAGCGTGTAACTGACTGTACTTTTACTTGACTAATACTTGTGCTTTGGAACCACAGATTCCAGGTCTTAAGTCTTTATTTACTGTATGACTGCGTACGCAAATTAGCGTCATCTTTAGAAGGGATGGGCAGGATATTAGAAGGTATAGGCAGGATATTAGAAGGTAAAAGAAGTAGTGTATAGAGGTTCTGATCCAGTATCGTTAGTTGGGGGCTCGTAGTGAAGTCACTTACCTGCTCACACGGTACATACGTCTATCGATATTTCAGCAAAGGGTGGAGTGGCCACATGCAGGGTTTACCTGCAACCACTTTGTACTGAAAGATCGCTATCCGTCTCCGTGTGAATCAAGGAAGCTGACTAGAATCCAGGGACAAGACAGGAAAAAGTTTGTTTTCCTCTGTTGATAGAACCTTACGTTTAAAGGGGTGCCGCAGTACTGAGTTCGCGGCTGAGTCACAGGTTTGCGCACAGAAAAGACACACTTTTGTGTATGCAGCTAAAGGTTGTCATACGGTTGTGTGGTAGTCGCATTATTGTGTATGCGACTGGTTGCACAATAGCGTATACGTACTTCTGGTTGTGCTGCCACGTGTTTTAGATAAAGCCGTTGAGGTTTACATTTTTCAATTATTATCAATATCTGGGTTAATGTGTATTTTTCTGCGCAGGATAAAATGGGTAACAGTGAGTGTTTGTTGGTAGGGGTAACCTGTTCCCTACAGTTAAAAGTACCGTATGACCTTTAAGGGCTAAGTGCTAGTCGCTCGGTAAGCAGCTTTACCGCTCTATACACAGTAGCAGGTGTACATGTTGTCTTTGCTGTAGAGAGGCCGACATACAAACTTCCATAGGTGTGGAAGTTGCCTTACTAAATCTTATCCGGGTGTGGAAGTTGCCTTTTTCAAATCTTATCCAGGTGTGTGGGCGCTGCCGACTTAAATCATCCACAGGTAAGTGAAAGTATCTTGATTGTCTTTCACCAGTTTAAATCTTCATTGAAAAGCGTAGGACTTTGTCTCAGAATGGGAGACGCGCAAACAGTAGAGATGTTAGACAATGATGTGCTGCAAATGGAGGCGCCGATCGGATCGGCTCGTCGTATTATGCATACTAAGTACGGTACTTATGCGATAAGGTATTGTGATGTATGGTTTAAAATGACGATGAAGAGTGTTAGACCGTTTCCCAGAATTGGTAGTTTTGATAAAAATTTATTAGATAATGTCCGGGATCACATCAGTCTGATGCGCTCCCGAGAGAAAAAGGTAAAATATTATGAATGTTTAAAACTGTGGCAGCATGAAGGGGATGCTTGGCTTAAAAATGTGCAAATGACGCAAAATAGCATCGCGAGCACATTGCCAGAGAATACATCCGCGACACTAAATTGCAATACAGGCATGCCGCAAAATGGTGCGCATATGCGGCAAGGTAGCATTGTGGAGAGTATTGCCAGCAGTTCACGCTCACCTCCCCCACCTTATGTGGATGGATGCGCATGTACAGTTACCAAAAATTCTCAGAAAAATGTAACAAGCAATTTGTACCCTCTCTTAAGCAACCATAGAGAAAATGTTTATGATGTGGATGATGAGCCTATTGTAATGTCTGACATTTCCCATGCTGTGCAGATGATAGATGCTGCATCACAACAATCATGAGTGGTGCCGCCATCTCCATCGGTAACAGCAAGGGAAGTGTTAACACCCTCTGCACCCATAGAGGAAGTTGTTCATACCATACGTAGCAGCAGCAGACTAAACCCCCAGCCAGGTAACCAGGTCAAAGGTAGCAGCGCTACCGGTCTGCATCCCATTCGGACAATAACCGTTCCAAATGGAAATGCAGATGCAAACGGTATAGTGCCCACGAGGGAAGTAGTAATGCATTGTCCTTGGACAAGAGCAGAACTAAATTCCATCATAAATGATTTCCCCGATCCCAAAAAGGAACTAGCCAAATGTCAAAGATTTTTGAGAAATTTGGGTAGTTCACATGAGCCCACTAATAAAGATTGGCGAGTGGTGTTAATTTAACACGGATTGTGTTAAATTTAACCGACCAAGTAAACCAAGGTAACATTTCACGCATTGTAACTCAATTGGGTATATATTTTCCAGTAGTAGTTAACTGGAACAAAATTTTCACCATTAAGCAAAAGGAGAGTGAATCTGCAGAAGATTATTGTGACCGGGCACTGCAGGCTATCACCCAGTACACTGGGATAGAGGATATTAAAGATAGCATTCACCACAGGGGAATGATAGTCACGGTACTCGTGGATGGTCTGAAAGAGAGTTTAAAAACCCTGGTTCAGACCTCACAGCCTGGCTGGTGGGGACTCACAATAGATACCCTCATAGAAACTGCCATCGAACATGATAAAAACATCTCAAAGAAGAGAGAAGCCCAGAGTGAAAAACTAATGGCTATTAGTATTGAAGCTCTGGAGGGAATGACGGTAACATCACAGCCAACCGACATACTTGCACTTGCACACACACTTACATCTGAACAAGTATGTGCCCTCACTAACCCCACGCATCAACAAACACAACTCTATCCCACTAACCCGACACAACCACAGGTCCCATACTACTCACAAACTTCTTATCCCCCACAATACCCTTACACTCCCTATCCTTACCCGTATCCACCACCTTTACCCTCTGCTCAAACCTCACAACAGCACATGTCTTCACCCGATACATGAACATGTTTTAACTGTAAACAAACAGGACACTTAAGTAGAAACTGTACAGTAAAAAGAGTAGGAACCCCAAGTCAGGGAAGATCTGGACATCCCCATAAGGGATATGCACAGAGACCAGCAAATGTCCAACAGGCACCAGCTCCAATTGTGGCTGTAAATGCTTTATAGGAGAATGGTAGCCAACGCTAGGGGTCAGGTCATACCTGTAGTCTACAGATAGTCAGGTTAACGGGAAGTACTAGGGAAGAACCGGTCATGATGGTTGATGTAGCTGGTACTGAATATCCTTTTCTTGTAGACACAGGGGCGACCAGGTCAGTGATAAAATCTCCCGTTAATTTACAGGTGAACAACGAGACAGTACCAACAATGGGTGTACAGGTAAAGTGGAACATTATCCTTTAACAAAGTCCACAGAGGTTACTATTGGGCCGTTGCATACCAGGCATTCTTTCCTCCTGGCTGCTGCGGCTCCTACTAACTTGCTGGGAAGAGATTTGTTATGTAAAATGGGATGTGTTATATACTGCACCCCTGATGGTGTATTTTTAGATATCCCAGAGAGGGTTGCACATGAGGTGCGGGATATGTTGGACACTCCCCAAAGGATAATGTATCACTCTACAAGTTTAAATGAAAATCCATCCCAGGTAGATGAAATGTTGTCCCAGATTCCAGATTCCCTTTGGACTAAGGATGGACAGGACACTGGATTAATGGCAAACGTAAGCCCTGTAATGGTAAATTTAAAAGGCGGTAGGCAAGCACCAAAAATTCCCCAGTATCCACTAAAACAGGAGGTAGAATTAGGGGTTTTTCCAATAATTGAGCGATTATTGCAACAGGGAATTTTAGTTTGTACAGCTAGTATAGCCAACAGTCCCATTTTTCCAGTGAAAAAGAGTGGTGGGAGGGGTTATAGGCTGGTACAAGACCTTAGAGGTGTTAATAAGGTGGTAGAGAGCCAATTCCCTGTAGTGCCAAATCCAGCTGTCATTCTGATGCAGATCCCACCAAATGCAACCCATTTCACTGTCATTGACCTCTGTTCTGCTTTCTTCTCTGTGCCTCTCCACCCTGAATGTCAGTACCTATGTGCATTTACATACAGAGGTTTACAATACACATGAACACGGTCACCCCAAGGTTTCATAGACAGCCCCAGTATCTTCTCCCAGGCATTGCATGACTGTTTACAATCTTTCCAACCTGCCAATGGATCTGTTCTAATTCAATATGTGGACGATTTATTGCTATGTTCTGACTCGTTTATGTCATGTTTAAATGATACTAAACTTTTGTTACTTCATTTCTCGCAAACAGGACACAAGGTGGCTAAGGACAAACTACAGCCGTGCCAATCCAGAGTAAAATATTTGGGACACTGCCTAACCCAGAGTTTACGACATCTTACAATGGATAGAATCCAGGCCATATAAAACATGACACTGCCGCAGAATCAACAGCAAATTTGTACCTTCTTGGGAATGTGTGGATACTGTAGAATGTGGATCCCAGGTTTTTCTATTTTGGCCTTGCCTTACAGGAATTAGTCTCTTCCTCAAAGCCCAATCGTGTCATACACACAGAGGAATCAGAACAGGCTTTCCTTAATCTTAAGGATAGCCTGACAAAACCTCCTGCATTGGGAATACCTGATTATGAAAAACCTTTTGATTTGTATTGTACGGAAGCCGATGTTGTGCTGCAGGTGTCCTTACACAAAAACATGGTGATGCCAGTAGGCCCGTAGCATACTACAGTGCCCAATTGGACACTGTGGCAAGATCACTCCCCACTTGTTTGAGAAGTGTAGCAGCTACCGCTCTATTGGTGAGTAAAAGTGAGGACATAGTACTGGGCCATGATATGATTGTCTACACTTCCCATGCTGTATCTGCCCTGTTGAACTCAGCTCAAACCAGACACGTCTCTTCAGCTAGCTTTACCAAATGGGAACTAGCCCTAATCGCACCCGCAAACATCACTGTTAAACGTTGCAGCATGCTGAATCCAGCAACTATTTACCATATGTACAACATGATATACAAAGGGTGGAGGGAGACGAGTTGCTGGTGGGAGGTGAGTTCAGCGGACATAATGATACGCACGTTTGTATGACATATCTGAATCAGACCTTTACTGCTAGACCTGACATAAATGACACACCTTTAGAGAATGTGGATGTGACTTTTTATACGCATGGGAGTTGTCATAGACAAACAGACACAGGTGAATTATGTACAGGTTATGCTGTTGTAAATGACACAGACATCATAGAAGCTAAGCCTCTTGGTCCTCCTCACTCAGCCCAGGTGGCAGAGTTAGTAGCACTAACTAGAGCATGTGAACTGGCAGCAGGCAAATCTGCTAACATTTACACTGACTCGAGGTATGCGTTCGGGGTGGTGCACGATTTTGGGGCTCTATGGCATCTGAGAAATTTTATGACAGCAGCAGGCACACCAGTTGCACATTCCCGACACATAAAACATCTTTTAGAAGCAATCCAACTGCCCAAAGCGGTGGCAGTAATTAAATGTAAAGCCCATACATGTGAGGATGATCCGGTGTCACTGGGCAACAACAGAGCTGATGAAGCTGCAAAATGGGCAGCAGGGTTAAAAAAAATTTCTCCAACTGAAAAAATTATGTCTTTCCAAACAATTCATATGTTGAAATTAATTGAGATGCAAAATTTGTGTTCAACTCAGGAAAAGTCCATCTGGAAATCCAAGGGATGTGGGCAAGAGTCCTCCGGGCTCTGGAGGGATGGACAAGGTAAGCCGGTAGCCCCAAAAGCATATTACCCCAGCCTGGCTGAGGCAGCACACGGTCTGACTCATCTGGGTAAAAAAGGTATGTGCAAGTTGGTGAGGGCATACTGGTGCACACCAGGTTTTTCTTCACAAGCAGAAAAGATAGCAATGTCCTGTCTGACCTGCTTGAGGAAGAACATAGGGAAAGCGATCCCTACTGAATCGTCCCACATTCACCGACTGATGGACCTTTCCAGGTGATACAAATTGATTTCATCCAATTCCCACCCTGCAGGAACCTTAAGTATGTATTAGTGTGCACAGACGTATTTTCTAACTGGGTTGAGGCCTACCCAGTGGCCACTAATACTGCTGCATTTACTACCAAGAAAATAGTTCAGGAATTTGTATGCAGGTACGGTATCCCTAAAATCACCGAGAGTGATAATGGTACTCATTTCGCAGGTGATGTTTTCAAAATATGTGTAAGCTGATGGGTATTAATAGCCGACTTCATACCCCCTACTGACCGCAAGCCAGTGCCAAGGTAGAGAGGATGAACGGGACTATTAAAAATAAGTTAAGTAAAATCATGGCAGAGACTGGACTAGGATGGCCAGAAGCGTTACCTTTGGTCCTACATAACATAAGCACCACTCCTAGACCTCCTCTGAATCTGTCCCCATTTGAAATATTGTTCGGTAGACAACCTCATTTGATTATAAGTCCACAGGAAGACCTGAAGGGTAACAACGAGGTAACTGTAAAGTATCTTAAATCAATGAGTAAGCAGTTAAAGCAACAGCAGCAGAAACTGAAATTGTTGTCTAATGATATGCCTGAAATGAACTGTCATGATGTTGAACCAGGAGAATATGTAATTGATCAGAAATTTCTTGCGTTCAGGTTGTTTGACTGATCGGTGGGAAGGTCCGTACCAGGTGCTGCTGATGAGTACTGCATCTTTGAAGGTGGCCGAGAGAGATACCTGGGTCCATTCCACTCACTGCAAAAAGGTCAATCAACCGGTGGAGAAGCAAGTCGGAGACAAGGCTGATAGTGTGGACCTGTCACCAGGGCCGTAGCTAGGGTAGTGCGGCCGGTGCCATCACACAGGGCACCGCAGGGCAGGGGGCGCTGTTTGGGCCTGTCAAATTTCTGTTTATTATCATTCTTGCTTGTAGCTTCCTCTTATTTCATCCCCAGCATCTCCTGGCCTCTCCTATCACTTCCCTGGTCCTATCCCATGAAGCCATGGTCCTTTTTTGGGTGCATTATGTCCATTTGAAAAATGAGGGGGGCGCCAATGCCTTTTCTGGCACAGGGCACCAAAAAGTCTAGTTACGGCTCTGCCTGTCACTCGCAAGCTTGTTCAAGGAGGATTGAAAAGGTTGTAGTGAGATACCTGAACTAAAAGAAACTTGCAGGTTTTGTTGTGACAATGGACGGGCCTGCTGTGTTCAATTTCATATTCTCTTTTAGAGTGTTCACCATCTTGGTCGGTTCGGGGATATCCAGTTTCTGTGATGGGAGACCGATCGAGGAAATGGGAGCTGATGGCAGAGCTGATGGAGTGGAGTCAGGAGGAGTACAATACCAATCAGGGGAGTGTCTGACCAATCTTAGTACTGTTATTGTTAAAATGGCTGTCATTCCGGATACTCGGGGACGGTGTGGAGGTTTATCATCTGAAGATTCCTGTATTTGTGAGCTTTGTGGGTCCCTAGTTGATGAGAACTGTATCCAATGGTGCCAACCTAAATATAACCCGTACTGGGGTGGGTTTCCTTTAGAGGATTATCATAGCATGGTAGGGAAAGTGTTAAATCAAACTGATTGCTGGGTGTGTTCATACGTGCCACAGGAACAGCATAACGTAGGGTTGGTGCCATTTCCGCTGAATACAATGGAAATTTTAGAATTACAGAAAGGGAAAACATTGGATGGAAAATTCCTCTCATCCAAACCACCTCATTTCAAACTCTATCAATTCCAAGTAGATAGATCACTTTTGTGTTTAAACATAACCAACCCCAATAAACCCGGGAGTTGGGAGGTGACGGGGAATAATCAGACGATGACCTTCTCACAAAGAGATGATAATGAGTCCATAAACCATGATCTGTTACGCTCAATTAAATCTGGTGGGAAACATTTTAGGTATATGTATACATTGAGTTCCATCAAAGAAATTATTGGTCAGGTGCCAAATGGTTATTGTGCTAAAATAATACAGCCAGAAACTTGCATGTACCAGATGGAATACCCAGAAATAGGATTGTTTGCAACGGAAATGTGCTTAATGATAATGATGCCTACCATTCCTTATGTTCTCCCTGATAATGTATATTTCATATGTGGAAGAAAAGCGTATAAATGGCTCTCCCCGAGTTCCGAAGGTTTGTGTTACCTGGGAAGAGTAGTCCCAGAAGTTATGACCCTCACACATGTTGAAATGCTTGGTATACATAAAAATACACTGTCACCATATCTTCACACACAATAGGAACACAGAGGAAAAAGAAATATGATAACTGGTGACGTGCATAAAGCCACTCAGTTAATCAGTGAGACAACTGGCTTTCAAGTTTTAGTTGCACTGGATTCCACCAGGATTGCTCGGGGTGCATTAAATTTTAGATATTTTCAGGAACTTGCTAAATTGATAGATAATATCACCGAGATGTACGATGACACATTCAGGTATACAGGGAGAGAATTGCAAGTGTACAAGAAAGAACTGGTGCAACACAGGCTAGTGTTGAATTATTTAATTGCTGTTACTGGAGGGTATTGTGTAACGTTAACCACCTAGTTTGGAGTAAAATGTTGCACCTATGTCACCAATGATACCAGCGACCCCAAGGAGGTGATAGACCAAAAGATGGATGAAATTCTGCAGCTAAAATTGGAGTTTCGTAAGAACCATAACGCTTCAGTGGCTGAAGTAGGGGAAGAAATAGAAGGATGGGTTTCATGGCTGAACCCAGTAAAATGGTTCTCAGGTCTAGGGGAATGGGTCCAATAAGTGATCGCTAGCATAGGCAAATTCTTGATCCTTATACTAATTGTCATCATAATAATTGCCATATGCGCCCGGTGTGTTCCTATTGTGTTGAAGTGTGGAAAATTTAAAAATAGAATAAAACGCAAGAACGAAACTATGATGGTGGTCAGTAATGACAATATGAATACCGAGGTAAATATAGAACTGCATTACAACCCTGAACTAGGAAATACCATCATTTGATGTATTATATTTAGACGTGCATAGAATGTATTATTGAAATGTTATTTTTAGAACACCTCAGATAATGTAAAGTCTCAATTCCCCTCCAAGACTGCTTTTATAAGACCGGTGCATTCCCACAACTTTCACATGATCTTCCAAGATCCGCGGTGTGTGTATAATAGTAGTTTTATGTCCTCACCCAGAGACACATTATTGATGGATTAAGAACCACCTTGTGCCATCCCATAATAACACGAAACAATATGTAAATGTAAGCCTAAGATAAAAATTCCAATAACAGATTGTGATAGCATGTTGTTTGCTATCAAAGGGTGGACTGTCAAAGCTGGAAAATTGGCTGAGACAATATCAGTTTAAAATTGAATCGCGGCGACGCCATCTTGCGACTGGCCGCCCAAGCGCCATTTTAGATAAACTCACATTTAAGTACATATGGCGATATTACTATTAGCACCATGCGATTGCATATTTTATCATTTCTCATATACACAGTAATACGCAAAATTGCGCTGTTAGCTAGTCGCATATTAGCGAATGCATAAATTCCTATATGAAAACACCGTTTAGTAGCTAAATGCGCACGCAACCGCACCAAGTTAACTAGTGTCTTTATATCAAACCCTACATACTCACACATTACATATTCACATACAAGGTTTCATATGCTTTAAAGTATAAGATTTAAGTTAGTTCAGTTAGTATAAATCCTGTGAAATAAAGATATTTGATAACTAGGGTTTTATACATGCTAAGAAAGCCGTGTTTGGTTTCGTACTGATGCGTACTCTTTCAACAGAATTCCGGTACTATCGGTGTGGAGATCGCATCATGCATTCTCAACTTATGGACCGCAGAGACTTCAAGCAACAAAATGTATAACTGTTTGGATTTTGCATGGGGGCGGGAGGGCAGAGACCCCCAGTTGTTAGAGGCTGGGTGAGTCTATTTGAACCAGCCTGTTAAACTCTCTGTAACAGATGCTTCCTCCCTGGGAACCAATGACATCAGCAACAAACTTCTCTATTATCCGGTCTATTTTAGTCTTCGTGCTGAATGCTGATAGACAAGGGGTTTCTTGCTGATGCCTAACATCTGGTCCGGAAGCGCTGCGTATGTATACTGTACTTGGGTCTGTATAATTCCTTTGCGCCGAATTGTGTCTGGATCAATAGCGTGTAACTGACTGTACTTTTACTTGAATAATACTTGTGCTTTGGAACCACAGATTCCAGGTCTTAAGTCTTTATTTACTGTATGACTGCGTACGCAAATTAGCATCATCTTTAGAAGGTATAGGCAGGATATTAGAAGGTATAGGCAGGATATTAGAAGGTAAAGGAAGGAGTGTATAGAGGTTCTGATCCAGTATCGTTAGTACATTGAAGATCTGCCTCCCACCGGAGCTGAGCAGGGGACTTAACTGTTGGGGCTATGGGAGACAGTAAGGAATACCAAAAAGATATAGCCCCACTAGAGGAGGGGTTATTAAATTTACTCAGAATTTGGTGGAGTCTGGAATATGGTAGGGCCGGTGTTCATCAAAGCATACCAATGTGTAAATTGGTGATAGTAAAACCAGGCTGGGGGTCCCAATGGATACTTAGTGCAGAGGTCTAAATACGATAGAATAGAGGATGAGGAAAAAAAGTGTGCTAAGGACACAATACCCAAAGTCATCCAGTAGGACATATTAAGACTAGGTAAAACCCTGCTCAACGCCTGAAGGGAAACATTTCTGGTAGGCAGGGTAAAATCAAAATGGGCCGGGAGACTATAATCCCAAACTTTTAAATTATCCATGATTGTTTTAGGGAATAAGGGGAATTGTGGTCGCAATCTAAGGGGTATCCATAAAAGGTCAGGAAGGGGAAATTGTCAGAGGAGAGCATGTTTCAGATCTACCCAAGGTTTAACAGAAGGGAGGAGAAACCAGTCGCATATTTGAGAGAGAAGGGCCGCTTCATGATATCTGGTCAGGGAGATTAAGGCCTCCCTGAGGTTTAGGACGAACCATACGACTATAAGCCATTCTATGGGCTTTACCCTTCCATACATAAGAAATCATCAAGCGGCGCATCTGTTGCAATAATTTACCTGGGATAGCATACGGAATAGCACAGAATAGATACATCAATTTTGGTAATAGCATCATTTTGAACGCTGCTATACGGCCCAACCAGGAGATTTCGTGGCTGGTCCAAGCAGTAGCTAGAGAGGACAATTGCATCAAAAGGGGAACATAATTTTCAGTAAAAACATAATTAATAGAGGATGGTATATTAATTCCCAGATAGGATAGGGAAGACTTCTTCCAAATAAAAGGGAAACAACTCTTTAATGAACGTAGAGAGAAAGGTGGAATATTAATAGGTAAAGCTTCAGTTTTTGTAACATTCAATTTATAGTAGGATGCTGCACTATAGTTGTCTAAAATGCTGTGGAGCGATGGCAACAAAATCTGCGGGTCGGTGACAAACAACAAAACATCATCTGCAAACAGACATCATTTATGAGAGGTGTCATAGATAGAGAGCCCTGGAAACTCAGACGATTGGCGGATTTTTTGAGCAAGGGGTTCTATGGCCAGCACATATATAAGTGGGGAAAGGGGGCACCCCTGTCTGGTGCCATTGGAAATTGAGAAGGGTGAGGAGAAAAACCCGTTACTAAAAACACGAGCAGAGGGATCAGAATAAAGGGCATTAATGGACCGGAGAATGTCACCCCGAAATCCATACCTATATCAAACCTGACCATATATTCCCAGTGGAGTCGGTCGAACGCCTTCACTGCGTCAAGAGATAAAAGGAGGCATTGTAATTTATAGAACGACACCCATTCAACCAAATCTAAAACCCTCCGAGTGTTATCGGGAGCCTGGCATCAATGAACAAAACCCACCAGGGTGTATCAGCCAGGGAAGTAATGGGTTTAAATGGTTAGCTATCAATTTAGCAAAAATTTTCAAATCCGTATAAAGGAGCGCGATGGGTCTATAATTTTTACTCTCAGAGGGATCTTTACCAGGTTTCGGAATGGTGACTATTTGTGCTTCTACCATTTCGGGTGGGAAAGATGCGATATCAGAAGCTTCTATAAACAAGTTTAAAAGAATTGGGGAAAGGGCTTCAGTAAATACAGAATAAAAAGCGTTTGAAAAGCCGCCAGGGCCGGAAGCTTTGCCCTTGGGTAATTTCTGAATTACTTCCTGAATTTCCTTCAAAGACCAAGGGGCATTCAGGGACGCCAGGCCATCCGCATCTAGAGAGGGAAAAGATAAATTGTCTAAAAAAGAGGAGATAACATTAGCCGAAGGTTGGGGGATTGAAGGGTCCTCACGTAAATTATATAATTTCGCATAATAGTCCAAAAATAGATTAGCAATGTCAAGAGGACTAAGGCATTTCAATCCAGAGGGGGTTAAAAGACATCTAATTCTATTGCGAGCTTGATGACCACGCAGCTTACGTGCTAAAAGATGGGAGGCTTTGTTACCGGCCGTAAAAAATTTATGTCGAAGACGGGTAAAAGCCACTTGCATACGTGACATAAAAAGTTTTTGGAGCTGCGCTCGCACTTCTTGAAGTTGTTTTGCGCAATACTCTAGTAGGGTGGATTTGATTCTGGGACTCTAAAGACCGTAGGGTAGATTCCAGACTATTCTGTAGTTCACAAGAGCAAGCTTTAAATTGAGCTCCTTTTTGGATGGAGGTACCATGGAGTACTGCTTTTAAGGCACACCAATGTGTGAAAACAGAAGTATCAGTAGGAGAATTAGTCTGTATATATAATGTAAGAGAATCAGTAAGGGCCTGCAGAGTCTCAGGATCTTTTAGTTGGTACTCAGGAAGATGCCAGGGATGCCTGGTAGAAATTTGATGGCCTATATCCCAAATCCATAAGACAGGCGCATGATCAGACCAAGTAATAGGGAGGATCTTAACCCTTTTAGTAGATTGTAGAATTATTTTATCCAAAAGGACAAAATCAATTCTAGAGTAACTATTATGGACTGTGAAAAAAAAGGTATAATCTCTCTCATCTGGTAGATAAGTACGCCAAGGGTTATACAAATCGTACTTCGCCAATAATTTCTTAAAGGCCAATGAAGGGCCCGTATCACAAGGGGAAGAAGAATGTCCCTGAGGAGAGGATCTGTCTAGTTTAGGGTCGAGAACTAAATTAAAGTCACCCAGCAAAATAAGTGCTCCTTGCCGAACTTTAGATATTTCCTCAAAAGTGTCTCGTAAAAAGGGGACCTGTCGGGAATTAGGGGCATAGAGAGAAACCAAAGTGACTAGAGTCTCCTCAATCTTCCCAATAAGAATGAGGAACCTGCCGTTCCCATCCTCTATTTTTCTACGTAACTCAAATGGGGTATTAGCGTGAAACAGTATAGCAACTCCATTACATTTGAGAGGGATATTAGCAGTATAGCATACAGGGTATCTCTGGTCCTTAAATATGGGGGGTGCTGAGGATGAGAAATGCATCTCCTGGAGAGCTACAATATTAGCCTTATGATGATGGAAAGTAGAAAGAGCCAAGCGTCTCTTTTGTGGAGAGTTAAGTCCCTGGACATTTAGCGAAAGGACTTTAACCATTGGATCATTTAAAACAGTGGATAATTGAGAATGTTTTAAATATATGTGTCACACAACAAGAAAACAAAAAATAAAGGTTACACATGTAAATAGGCAAAAGGGGAAAAGATGAAAAACAAAGGCAAAAAAGGGAAATAGAAAACCCAAAAGGCCCAGTATATCGGGCCACAGCAGTTGCCGTGAAAAAACAGTACGGCAAAATGGTTAACATGTGGGGCTGGCTGTGTCGTTCCCCATCCCTGAGACCTATTATGAAACATATTATAAACATATAGTAATATATCACATTTACCATCCCCTCTTCTAAATTAACAACAGAGAATTAATCTCAATACATACTGTGGTGAGAAAGAAGGCAGGAGAAGAGGAAAAAATTATTGTAATCAAACAGTAAACCACTTACTTTAAATGGAACAATAAACAGAAATTGCAAGGATACAACAGACCTTACACCGGAAGTGCTCGTATTTAAGAGGTACAGCATGGAGCGTCCACAAAGAATCCAGATCTATAAATATGGAAGAAACATAGTTACTAAAGAAGGACCTTGGCTGTGGCGAAAAGCTGAAGAATATTGAAATGGTTCGCATTAGTCCGTTGCTGAACAAATCTAGATGTATCCAATATAAGACCAGGAGACTTCGAAAAATTCCAAAAAGGCAGCATAAATCGGCTTCATCCCACTCGAGACCACTCCGATTTTAGAAGAGGAGCTTGTGAAGATGTGGGAATCGAGACAGAAATCTTCCATTCTGCTAACAATTTGACGCCAGCTTCCAGTGAAGAGATAATAAATGTTGAACCATCTTTTCGCACCAGAAGCTTCACCGGGAAACCCTATCTGTATTGAATGTCGTTATCCCGAAGCGCTTTTGTGAGAGGTTGGAATGTTCTCCGTGTATTAATGGTGTGGATCGAGAAGCCGGGAAACAACTGGAGATTATTAAGAACTTCCGCATCTGCCGAATCTCGTGCCGCCCTTAATATCTCTTCTTTGATATGGAAGAAGTGAAGTCGCAGGAGGACATCTCTGGGAGAGCCTGCCGGAGCTGAGCGGGGCTTAGGTAGACAGTGGATGCAATCGATCAACAAGTCGCGAACCTCTGCAGATGGCAATAACTTCTGGAAGATGTTCAAAGCAAAGTCCTGGAGTTCTGCGTTTGATACCGATTCCCGGGACGCCTCTGATTTTAACGTTGTTCCTCCTGGATCTATCTTCCAAATCCGCCAATTTGTTTTTGACAGCCGTCAACTCCGTGAGGACCGAGTTATGAGAGGTTAGAAGATCATTACGCGAGGAAACTAGTTCTTGCATCTTAGTCTCCAAGTTGTTCGTACGGTCCCCAATACCAGTCACTTCACTGGTGAGTTGTTTAATAGACACTTGGAAGTCAGAGGTAAGGTCCATGCGGAATGCTTGAAGCATTTGATGGAGAGTGCGGACAGTAAGCGGAGCATCAGCAGAAAGATCAAGGTTGACATCAGAGCTAGGAGAAGGGACAACCTTGGTTGTCAGTGGAGATTTCCCAGCAGAGGATGAATCGGTGGTTTTCTGTGCTACAAATTTGATAGGAGGTGCGAGAGTAGAGAACTTGCTTCTTTTGTTAGGTATACTGTCTTCTTCGTATAATGAATATGAAAAGTCAAATGGTTACTGTTGCGGTCAATGCAATATTAGGTAAATATGGGCTGTGGAGGTCTCATAGGGATGAGTGATGGATATCACTTAAAAAACATGGCAGCAATGGATGCTACTACCCTGCTATTAGGGAGATATTGAGGGGTGAAATATTCATCCAATAGCAGGAGTGTAATATTGAAATAGATAGGGCATGTATACTGTACAGCATGGTGTTAGGAGCAGAGCAAGCTGTAAGGAGATACGTTGTGGGTATGGGGCCCTGGTCCAAAATGGCACCTGTGGCTTCCCCAGAGGTGTTTGTATCAAACCTGGTGGTCAGCAGCCCTAGAGAGGGAGAGGTCTGGCTCAGCAGGGGAAGCAGGAGCCAGGAGGCAGGATCGAGGTGTCCAGGTGTGCCGAGCGGCGTCCGTGGCAGTGATGTCACGCAGGTCCCCGCCGGAGCTCCAGACTCAAGCCCGCGGCTCCCAGAAGGTGAGTAGGCTGCAGGACTCTGGCAGACACTGAGACCTCAGGAGGGATCAAGGGCCTCGCGAGAGGGCGTCAGGTACCACCGGACAGATCGGGGATGAGGCAGCTACCGCGGTGGCAAGTCTCGCGGGTCCCCGTCCGGGCTCCAACTCGAGGCCGCAGCTTCAAAGCGGGAGGTAGGCCGGAGAGCACCGGAGGCCACAAGAGACTCAGGGATGCAGGTAACTGAACGGGGGGGGGGAAGCAGGCACCTTTAGGGAGTTGATGGTGAGTAGCAGGCTCCCAATAGCCAGCAAAACAGGCTCCCTACTGGCATATGTGGTAGGAGCTCCTCCAAAGCACATCCGTGCCAGCAGACAGTTAGGCCACACCCCACAAGGAATTTTTTTAAACTAGAAAACCTATTGTATTACATGTTGCATCCCTGTATTTATTTGACACAAGATGGGAGGACATTTAGGCATTAGTTCTCTCCATCTTTGTGTACTTTTTATTAATTGTATAGTGATCACTAAAGGGACTTAAAAGAATTCCTCCTTAGTAGTTATTGTCTTGTGACCACCATACAATGACTAAAAAGTGCACAAAATACATTTTTTCAAACAAAACTTCCCCATATTTGTTTGGGACAGTATTGGAGAGAGGGGCCATATACACTGCCCTCCCGTCATCTATGGAAAACTATTTTTCCGTATTGCATGGAGTATTATCTGGTGATCACTATGATGCTGCATCATTTGAAAGAGAAGACTCATATCCTCCAAATTTGGGTGCCTCCACGTGAACAGGTGTCGTTATCTGAATGATAGGACAAGTATTGCTTCCATCTTTCAAAGTTTGTGAGGTAAGGCCCCCACATTTTTTTATTTATTTTTTTACAATTGTGATGCTGTCTTACATTTCTCAAACATCTTTTTAATGTACAGAGACTGCAGACATGGTGAAGTTGGTTAGGCCATTGCTCAAATGACTTTAAATCTCATTGCAAAAGCACTCAACTCTCCCCTGATTATCATTTATGCAGGGGTGCAAGTAAGGTGGTATGAGCAAACATTAAGAAATTGTTTGCCGACACACTATCTAGGGATTAAAGTGCTCCAGAATGGGGTTGAACTGAAATTATGTCGACTTTGTTGGGAGGCAGGATGCAAAACTAGTTCTGCAGACCTGAACGGTGCCTGCCAGCTGCCTCTAAAGAAGATTCCTTCTATCAGAGGAGTCAGAGTACTGCTGTGTGCCGCCCAGCACAATAGATGATGCAGACAATGCTACTGTCTTACCTAAATTTTGTTAGTTGGTTCGCGCTCTAAAAGTTTATTGGTCAACCTCTAGCAGCTTATCACACGGTAGGTATCCCCAACCTACCACAAATGTGCAATAGTAACAGGATATTGTGTAAGCGCTCTGAGGTATGTTTTTGTTATTTTATAATATATATATTTTAAATGTTACTGATGTCTACTATGTGTTGTTGTCGATCTTTATATACATTAATATAGTCCTGGTGTTATCCACCTAGATGTTTCTGTGGGATGGGTGTTCTTTAAGAATAATTGTCCAAATTGTACCAAACGTCCAGACTTTGTCTATATCAGTGTGCAAGAACTGTAGGCAGAATGTTCATCTGTATGAATAGTCTCTTATTGAACAATCACTAACCTCTGTGCACCAAAACTGTAGTATTTCCTTATTTCCAAATGTTGATGGACTGTCACTCCACCTCAAAATCACAATAAAGAAACCAAGTATCTGGTGCTAGAAGACACTATAGTGCAGTGCTGTAGGTAAGATATACCAACTTACCCAGATGGTGTTTTTCACTGCTGGTCCTCCAGAACAACTTCGTATCTATGATTGATGTGTGTGGGTGTGTGGGGTGGTCACTATGGTCCAGCTGGACCCAATATACTAACGTCTGACACAGATGTATCAAAATAATTCTTTATTCCTTATCACATGCCATCCTGGCTCCTGTGTTAAGGTTAGATCAATAGGGGTATATAAGCATACATACACAGTTAAAATTGGATTAACACTGGGGTTAACAAAAGTTAGTACAGAAAGTTCATGGATTAATATGTTGCAGTGACCCAACGCGTTTCATCCAGCTCGGGGACTTTTTCAAGGGTAGGTGGTGCGTTGCTGAAGAAATGAGGCTTTAAATACCTTGCTTTGGTGTTTCTATTGGTCTAGTCCCGGAAGTACTGGTGACTAGACCAATAGAAACACCAAAGCAAGGTATTTAAAGCTTCAATGCTACTGTCTGTCGGCACTCCTCCTATGGCTTGTATGGAGGAAACAAGATACAGTGATGTCATGACATCCGCCGCTGAAGGGAAGAGGAGCTGCAAAGAGGAGCAGACAGCCAGAAGACAAAAAATATGGGCCAGATAGACACAGGAGGGATGTTGCTGAAGTGAAAAAGGGATGAAGCTGAAGAGACACAGTGAAGCTGGAGAGCCACAGGAAGGAGGAAGCTGGAAAGACACGGGATGAGAGGGCTGGAGACTATTTCCAACTATTAAGTTGCTAAGGAAAACGTTGGTGCACAGAAAATTTCATTAAGACACCAAATAACTGATACAAATGGTATTCCAAGTTTGCAATACAATTTAATAACACTAATTGTTTGATCATGGAAGATCCCATTTTGCTATGCCACAGTTTCTATGTATTATCTGGTTGAACTTCTTGTACAATGATGTCATTGACTATATTCCTACACAAACAGGTGGCTTCTGTACAGTGTGATCTCCTATACACATAATTAATACAGTCTCAAGACACTTTCTGTCCAGGGAGGATGAATTTCTGCAGAGGTTCTCCACAGCAGAGAAGCCACCATATATGTAAGAAAAGACTCGCAAACACTTGACTTGTTTGAGGGAATCCCATTAAAAAGCAAATCATATAACTCTGTGTGGTGGCAGAAAAATAACTAAGAGTGACACTGATGGCATAGAACCATTTATGTTTTTTTGAGTGACCTGACATTGTAGTTTTAGCTGGTGACAGAAGTGTTAAAAACGCATCTAAAACATGTATTTCAAATTATCAAAGTCCTTAAAGCTTGTAAGCTGAGACGGCCACCAGACGTCAGGTCATTCACTTACATTTTCATATCCGCAACAGTGTGAGAGTGTGTACAGTACAAGGTATTCATCCCAGCACCCCTTTCACTTAGCTTACAACCACATTAATATGGTAATGGAAGAGATCTGGATGTAATATGGAGGATTGTTTTGTGGATATGGCATAAAATGTAATGAGAAGACAAAGACAGTTTAAAATATATTGTGCAAAATGTCAGTGTGGTGCACAGGTGGAAAGGGGGATGGTAATGTTCAGCACCACTAAGAATTTAAACTTGCACCATTGCATTTATGCAGGTTCTAAACATATTATTAGCAGTATATCATCCATGCGCAAATCCACCTACAGTATATGCTAGTCTATCTTACATATACAGCAGCACACATTCACCATTCTGCGCACAGGGCCGGATTAAAGTTTGTGGAGGACATGTGGCAACTAACTTGTGGATCCCCTACTAATAAAATTGTTCATAAGATATGCTGGTGATGTTATTAAAAAGGATACACTGTAATAAATAATGTGTAAATAGTCCCAGCAAAACAGATGTATTAAACACACTGTCGTACCCCCAGTTCACATTATGACAAACATGATGTAGCTATATGTGGGGGCCCCCCAATCTGTGGGGCCCTTGGGCGACTGACCTGTTGTTACTCTGGCTCTATCTGTGTAGCTGTAGATGCCTCGCATGGGGCACACTTACCTTTAGAGGAAAGATGCAATACAGCAGCTCTTGTTGTGGGTGGGACCGGGGAAATGTGTCATTAGGCCCTGCCCCCTTGCAGCATAATGTTGATATTCACAGGTGTCTGGGAGGGGACGGAGCCAAAATGGTACCTGCAAATCACGGTATAACGCAGTGGTTCCAATTGTGGTAAGGAGGGGGGGGGAGAGTTCTAGGTACTTAGAAACCCCACCTGTGTGTGCCATTGATCACATCAAAGTCCTCTTTTTTTTTTTTTTTTTGGAACCATCTCTTAATTTCCAACCTTTCCTTTTTTTTCTACTAACTTACTGCTGGCTTGAGCATAATTTATACCCAGCTCTTCTGTAGCCAGAGTGTTACAGCAAGCTATGAATGATCATTTAGAAGCACAGAAAGAGGACTAGAACAACACTGTGTCATAAAGAAGCTGATTGTCCATACACAAAGGCAGATGCAGCTGCCCTGAATCCATTACATATGCGTCTGATTTAGCCTGGTACCACAGATCTACACTATGCCAGCCTCATACTGTTCTTTAATGAATTTGTCATGTAATATTGGGTTGATGGTCATCTTATTGCTGTCAGACTTCTCTGAAGCTGATCCTGAATTTTCAGGTGAGAACTCTTTAGCTTATTATCTATGTACTTTTTACTAAAATATCAAATAACGAAGTAAAAACTATTGTGGGATTCTAACCAACTTACTTTTTATTTCAATAAGGTTTAATATGTAATAATGAAAATAATGTTTTTATTAATAGGATTATTAAAGTAAAAATATTGCTACTTTTATTTGGAAAATAAGTCAATTAAAGTACTGTAGCATGCTATTTATACATCAAAGAAAGAGAGAAGTAGTAATATATAAATGATAGAATATGTAATTTTACAGCTGTACTGTGTTTTTTCAAATGTATTAAATACATTTTATTTATTTGTTTAACAGTTTCTTATATAGCGCAGCATGTTCCATTGAGCTTTATCATCCTCCTACCTTCCAAATTTCTAATCTATACAGTAATTTTATTACTTTTCTTTACTGTTTCATACAGTAAATGATAATTAACATGTAACAGTTCATAAAATGTAAGATTAGGGTGCATATTTAACAAGGAGATTTGCAGAAAATCTTTTGAAAATTGCTGTTTTCGGGAGATACAAGCAAAAACTAAGTATCCCCAGGATTTAAGAAGAGGGTTCCTCCATTATCGTAATACAAATGAGATTATCTGCGCAAGACCTTTCGGGGTTAATGAGACTATCTGCGCAAGACCTTTCGGGGTTAATGAGACTATCTGCGCAAGAGCTTTCGGGGTTAATGAGACTATCTGCGCAAGACCTTTCGGGGTTAATGAGACTATCTGCGCAAGACCTTTCGGGGTTAATGAGACTATCTGCGCAAGACCTTTCGGGGCTCTTCCTTTTTTTTTTTTATTTTTTATCTCTTTTTCTACCTTTCTTTCATCATGTTTCTAATTCTGACTTCTTCCTTATGCTCTAGAGGCGCTTTTACATAATGAATTTGAAGTTTAAGCGTATTTATTCAGATAAATGGATATATATTTTATATTTCATATCATGGAAACCACTATTGGCGATCAGTCTCCAACTACATATATATATATATATATATATATATATATATATATATATATACACACACACACATACTCTTTTTACTCTAGCAGTAACAGAATTATAATAGTGTAAGAATATCAGCTTTACATATTAACAAAATTGTTCTTTTCTCTGCATGTGAAGGAATGTATATACAATACCATTCCTCCTTCACTGCAAGGAAACTGTTTAAGAAATCTATTAAGGTGAAGGAACATGGCTACAGGCCATTCCTCCTTCACTGCAAGGAAACTGTTTAAGAAATCTATTAAGGTGAAGGAACATGGCTACAGGCCATTCCTCCTTCACTGCAAGGAAACTGTTTAAGAAATCAATTAATCAATTAAGGTTATGGAGAAGCCTACATAAGGGCTACATTTAAGCACATGAAGCATCCCTGACTAAGCCCAGACGGGTGAACCCAGTTGGATACTGTGATACTGTGTGCTCACTAAGGAGAGAGCAGAGAACCCCTGCATTTAAATTGGCTGCACAAGCCAGACCAGAAGCTGCCTCTATTTGCTCCATGGACATCTAAGCAGTCGGGTGCAGCATAAGGACGCCGAGGTGCTACACACCAGAGCACAGGCGATGCAGAGAGTGCAGCATAAGGACGCCAAGGTGCTACACACCAGAGCGCAGGCGGTGCCCAGAGTGCAGCATAAGGACGCCTAGGTGCTACACACCAGAGCACAGGCGGTGCAGAGAGTGCAGCATAAGGACGCCGAGGTGCTACACACCAGAGCACAGGCGGTGCAGAGAGTGCAGCATAAGGACGCCTAGGTGCTACACACCAGAGAGCAGGCGATGCAGAGAGTGCAGCATAAGGACGCCAAGGTGCTACACACCAGAGCGCAGGCGGTGCCGAGAGTGCAGCATAAGGACGCCTAGGTGCTACACACCAGAGCGCAGGCGGTGCAGAGAGTGCAGCATAAGGACGCCGAGGTGCTACACACCAGAGCACAGGCGGTGCAGAGAGTGCAGCATAAGGACGCCGAGGTGCTACACACCAGAGCACAAGCGGTGCAGAGAGTACAGCATAAGGACGCCAAGGTGCTACACACCAGAGCACAGGCGGTTCAGAGAGTGCAGCATAAGGACGCCAAGGTGCTACACACCAGAGCGCAGGCGGTGCAGAGAGTGCAGCATAAGGACGCCTAGGTGCTACACACCAGAGCGCAGGCGGTGCAGAGAGTGCAGCATAAGGACGCCTAGGTGCTACACACCAGAGCGCAGGCGTTGCAGAGAGTGCAGCATAAGGACGCCGAGGTGCTACACACCAGAGCACAGGCGGTGCAGAGAGTGCAGCATAAGGACGCCGAGGTGCTACACACCAGAGCACAGGCGGTGCAGAGAGTGCAGCATAAGGACGCCGAGGTGCTACACACCAGAGCACAGGCGGTGCAGAGAGTGCAGCATAAGGACGCCGAGGTGCTACACACCAGAGCACAGGCGGCGATGAAGAAACGGGAAATCTGACCTCCGCTAGAAAAAGAAAAGACCAGGTAACGCCAGTCAGTGTTAAGGTCTTTCCACCTCACTCCGTATTACAGGAGACGGAGCAACATCATGTTTAAATGGAATAACCAATCCTAATATTTATGGAACATACTTCAGCCATTTGGCTAATGGTTAACATTGTAGCAGGAGACAGAAGTTTTTATATATGCTATTTTCTGTTTTAAAAGGATTACAGGTCCCTGGACATTATCTAAGCTGGTTAGGCTTAATTCTTTGCATCACAAGCAGATGCATCTTGTGTGTTGTGTGAATATATAAACACAGACACATTATATACTTTTTTATAACTGATTGCAATTGTGCTTTTTATTATATATTGTTGTTTATACTTCTCCAGGTACCTGGTATTTTTTGTTATTTGTGAAACAATTTTATGAATACTTTGCTATAGAATAAATACATATATTTTTTAGCCATTTAATCAGAGTGGGAATTCTCTCATTCTTTATACTTTTCTTTCTTTCTTTTCTTTGTTTTAATTATCTTCCTTCTTTCTAATCTTAAAATGTTTTCGGCCCATAAGCATGGCTATAGTTTAGACTTTAGCTTTTTCTAGCTCCGTTCCTCCATTATCATTTGCAGAAGTAGCCCTCATATCTTTCTATGGGGGCTGCTAAATTGTGAAATTTACCAAGTTACAGAATGCGAAGCCAAGCTTTGGAATGGCCCCGGTAGCGAACGCCATCTTCATGTGGCGTTGGCCAATAGCAGCTTATGGGCTATTGTGTTGCTATTCTTCTGGATCCTTATTTGCAAGTCTGTACTGGCGCACACACATTTAGCTCTCCAGGGCCGTATCCAGAAACAAAGTGATAGCGGTAGCTACTGTATCACTGTGCATCCAACTCTTTGCCAGTAGAGGCGGATTGTAGAAAATATGTCCCTAAATAGTAGATAATAATATAGAAACAGTAGAAGTGATAAAAGTAATAAACAGTATGTTTTAGTTCACCTGAAACACACAACATGTATACAGGGCTGGCAACAAAAATCTCGGGGGGGTACACTCATGTTATTGGGGCCCCCTATCCCCTCCTGGTAGGTACATGCAGGTCGGCATTTGGCTCATCCTCTGTGTCTCTCTAGCCTCAACCCCAACTGTGTCTCTTAGCCTTATCCTCGCCTGTGTTGCACCAGCCTCAACCCTCATCTCTCCAGCCTCTTCCTCATCCATGTCATTCCAGTACCATCCCTGTCTCCTCCAGCCTCATCCCCTGTGCCTCTCATCTGCAGCCATCCACTCATATCTCTGCATCATTATCTCCCCACCCATGTCTCTAGCTTCATTTGCATCTCTCAGATTAATTTCCAAGCCCACGTGTCTCACATCTTTGTTCTTGGGACCCTGTATATCTCAGCTTCATTTTCCCGAGCCCTGTGTCTCAGCTTCATTTTCTGCAACGGTGTCTCAAATCTTTTCCCTAGCCCCAGTGTCTTTAAGCTTCATTTCCCCCAGTCCCATGCCCCCCTCTTCTTCAGCCCATGTCTGTCACATCCCCATCTTCCCCAGCCCCTGTGTCTGTCACACATACCAGTCTTCTCCAGCCCCTGTATCTGTCACACATACCCCTCTTCCCCAGCCCCTGTGTTTGTCACACATACCCCTCTTACCCAGCCCCTGCGTCTGTCACACATACCCCTCTTCCCCAGCCCCTGTGTCTGTCACACACACCCCTCTTCCCCAGCCCCTGTGTCTGTCACACACACCCCTCTTCCCCAGCCCCTGTGTCTGTCACACATACCCCTATTCCCCATCCCCTGCATCTGTCACACATACCCCTCTTCCCCAGCCCCTGCGTCTGTCACACATACCCCTCTTCCCCAGCCCCTGTGTCTGTCACACACACCCCTCTTCCCCAGCCCCTGCGTCTGTCACACATACCCCTATTCCCCAGCCCCTGCATCTGTCACACATACCCCTCTTCCCCAGCCCCTGCGTCTGTCACACACACCCCTCTTCCCCAGCCCCTGCGTCTGTCACACACCCCTCTTCCCCAGCCCCTGCGTCTGTCACACACACCCCTCTTCCCCAGCCCCTGTGTCTGTCACACATACCCCTCTTCCCCAGCCCCTGTGTCTGTCACACACACCCCTCTTCCCCAGCCCCTGTGTCTGTCACACATACCCCTCTTCCCCAGCCCCTGTGTCTGTCGCACACACCCCTCTTCCCCAGCCCCTGTGTCTGTCGCACACACCCCTCTTCCCCAGCCCCTGTGTCTGTCGCACACACCCCTCTTCCCCAGCCCCTGTGTCTGTCGCACATACCCCTCTTCCCCAGCCCCTGTGTCTGTCGCACATACCCATCTACCCCAGCCCCTGTGTCTGTCACACACACCCCTCTTCCCCAGCCCCTGTGTCTGTCGCACATACCCATCTTCCCCAGCCCCTGTGTCTGTCGCACATACCCATCTTCCCCAGCCCCTGTGTCTGTCACACATACCCCTCTTCCCCAGCCCCTGTGTCTGCCGCACATACCCATCTTCCCCAGCCCCTGTGTCTGTTGCACACACCCCTCTTCCCCAGCCCCTGTGTCTGTCGCACACACCCCTCTTCCCCAGCCCCTGTGTCTGTCACACACACCCCTCTTCCCCAGCCCCTGTGTCTGTCGCACATACCCCTCTTCCCCAGCCTGTGTCTGTCGCACATACCCATCTTCCCCAGCCCCTGTGTATGTCACAGCTCCCCCTCTTTCCCAGCCCATGTCTGTCACACATACCCCTTTTCCCCAGCCCCTGTATCTTTTACACACACTTCTCTTCCCAATCCCATCACACTCCAACCTTCCCCAGCCCCTGTGTATATCACCCCCCCTGTTTCACAGCCCCTTTGTCTGTGACACATACCGCTCTTCACCTGTGTCTGTCACCCCCCCCCCCTTCCTTCATCTGCAGCTCCTCACAACCTGCCCTGTGATTCTCTAGCCCATTCCAGCCCCAGATAACACTTACCTGCTGTTTAACGTTACTGGATCAGAACCTGCCTATACCTTCTAATATCCTACCTATAAACCTCTAAGGATGATGCTAATTTGCGTACGCAGTCATACAGTAAATAAAGACTTAAGACCTGGAATCTGTGGTTCCAAAGCACAAGTATTATTCAGGTAAAAGTACAGTCAGTTACACGCGATTGATCCAGACACAATTCAGCGCAAAGGAATTATACAGACCCAAGTACAGTATACATATGCAGCGCTTCCGGACCAGATGTTAGGCATCAGCAAGAAACCCCTCGTCTATCTGCATTCAGCACGAAGACTAAAAACCCACTGTTGGAGCACACATATTTATACCCCCCAGGAATAGACAAAACAATAGAGACGTTTGTTGCTGATGCTATTGGTTCCCAAGGGGGATCCATCTGTTACAGAGCTTTTAACAGGCTGATTCAAATAGACACAACCCAGCCTCTGACAACTGAGGGTCCCTAGATTGCCGCCACATGCAACATCTTAACAGTTATTCATATCATATACATTTTGTTGCTTGAAGTCTCTACGGTCCATAAGTCGAGAATGCATGATGCGATCTCCCCACCGTTAACACCGGAATACTGTGGAAAGAGTACGCATCAGTACAAATCCAAACATGGCTTACTTATCATGTTTAAAGCTTTAGTTACCAAACAATCTTTATTTCATAGCATCTATACTAAATGACCAAACTTAAATCTTATACCTTAAAGCTTATGGAACCTTGTATGTGAATATGTAATGTGTGAGTATACAGGGTTTGATATAAAGACGCTAGTTAACTGGGGACAGATGCGTGCGCATTTAGCTACTAAACAGCATTTTTATATAGGATCTTATGCATTCGCTAATATGCGATTAGTTACCAGCGCAATTGTGCGTATTAATGTGTGTATGAGAAATGGTGCACTTAAATCTCACTTACTAAGTGAACACCTAGCAGTGTGAAATGCTGAGCCTTATAGTTCCACACGCCCCCCCCTCTCAGCAGCCCCCACCATTCCCAGGCTCAAATGAAAAGTCCTTTGTTCTCCCAGACTCTTGTGTGAATGCAAATGTGTTACCCCTAGATGTGAAGCTGGGGCCATTCTGTCTGGGTGTGGGACTAAAACCTGTTTAGGATTCGCACAAATGCAATTGTGTAGATCAATGCCTGGGTTATATTACAATTGCCACAACTATACTTGTCTGCATACAGGGATTCCCAATTTGTAGTGTAAAACACACATTGTCTATTCTATTTACATTTTCTCAGGAGGCTGTTCTTCCAGTTGCCCTTGGTAGATTATCAAAAACATTGCCATCTGTACTTAGGTTGTGAGTTGTAACTTAAAATGGCGCTGGTCGCAAAATGGCGTCTTGTAGAATCTTGTTTCTAAAATGGAGTCTAGCTGCCATTCGCAAGATGGCGTCGTGCACGCTTCAATTTTAAACTGACCTTGTCTCAGCCAATTATCCAGCTTCGACATGTTTTACTGCTCTTCCCTGGTGGCTCAGATATGGACGACGGCTCCTCCCTGATTCAGTGGCGCAACGTCCTGATGTCACGCGCGGTGCAGCAGCTACCATCCACTCAACTCTGCACCGTGGTTGTGGATAGATGTACCCTTGACTCTGCCTGTGCTGATCCCGGTGTATCTAGCTGAGAGCCCTGAAGCTTACACAGAAAATAGCAGAGGCAAGGGGGACAAATGAACTCTGCTCCCAAAATTCCATGAGGGGTCGGGCCCCGAGATTCCGGGTGTCCCCTTTGCATCCCCTGTCGCCGGGCCTGCATGTATATAGGAGATTTGCTGCAGTTGGTAAAATGAAACAAACATGAAAACTGCAACACTTGCAGGCCTATTTATTACATGCCCACTCCACTATTTTCCGCTGTGCTAAGCAGCGGAGTATCCGGTGATCCTCTTGGCAGCCCAGGGCAGTTCAAATATATGTCCACATTAGTAAATGCAATAGGATCCAGACCTTGCAAAATTAATAAAATATTGTATCAGTTTAGGGAGTCAATCCAATATTGTGAGGTGCTATTTTCTCTTCAAATTTGCATAGCAAATTCATTTTGCAATCCAATTAGCAACTCTCACTGAACCAGTCAGATTGAATTCACATTTTTCCATTCGCACCTCCCTGAGGGTGAGAGATGGAAAGGAATTTTTTATTTTAAGGTTAAAATGTCGGGACACTGTGTTGAACCCCTTGGACAGCACACACCCCCACCCCACCCTGGACCAATGACTAATTAGGCAAATGGATGTTTCCAATTAGCTTACTTAGTCCAATAATTACATGTAATTTTTTGGGGTAAAAAATGTACTTCAAATTACCCCCAAATCATCATCTTCGTTAGTTTAGGCACCCCAAATTTAATTGCATTTTTTTTTAAAACAATTCATATTTTATTGACAAAAGAATCGTGATAAACATTTCCATGACAAATAGCTTCCATTGCAACAATACGCATACATCAGGAAATAATAAGTTCGTAGTTGAGTAACTGAATTAAACAATATTGTCAAAAACAATTATAAAGACAAAAATGCAATATGCAGGATGGTATCAGCAGTTACAATACAATATCAAATAATTTGCCATAGTACAAAAAAGGAAAAAAAAATATGAACTAAATATACAGACAATGGACAACAAGAAAATATAAATGAATAAATCCTCATTCGCTCCCTCCTCCCCTTCCAAGCCTCAGTGTGGCATCAAGACCACTCCATTGCATGAAGAATAAACCATGAAGTATTTTCAAAAATCTGAAACACGTGAGCTTGTGCCTCACTGTATACACACCATTTTTTTGTGAAATCGTACAACCCAGTCTCAGTATTTGGTAGTGCAAGTTTCTTATTTATTTATTAAGTTTCTTATATAGCACAGCATATTCTATTGTGCTTTACAATTGGAAACATTAATAGAAGAAAACTGGGTAATAGCAGACAGATATATAGGTAGAAGACCCTGCTCGCAAGCTTACAATCTATAGTTTCTTATCTAGATATAGGAATTGTAATAATGCAGATTTTACTGCTGACAGAAAGGGAGGTGTAGAGACTGTTCAGGAAAATATAAGCAGCACTATAGTGATGTAAATTAATCACAGATACATATAAGTAAAACACCTTATTTATTAAAAAAGATTAAAAATATTCTTTGAATCAGATAAGAATTACATCAAACAGTGTGTATAACAATTTGTGTACAAATATATAAAAAAATCTATTCATAGTTAGCTCAATGATTAAGTTCAGTCCAGAGCAATGTAAGAAAAAAGGCAGAAAGCAGTCTTTGCTAATAAATATGTAAGCAAAATAATTGATAGAGCCGGCTTGCGACCTGCCGTGTGCTCCAATACAGTCACTCACCGCCGGTATCCAACCACTGTGGTGTATTAAAGGGGCAAACTGTGCTGGCTTGCAGTCTGCCAGATGACGCTCCCATGTGATTGTATCCCGATACCTCCGGCATACACTCTTGCTGGTCTCCAGATATTGAGATGAAAAAAATCTGCTTGTCAGAAGGTGTGCTTGGGAAATTCATTATTCCTACCTGCTGCTATTCATGACAGTATACACTAGAGATGAGCGGGTTTGAATTTCCAAAATCCAAGCCCCCCCCCCATCCGAGCCAGGATCCCAGTCAGACTCGGGTTTTCCCGCCTGACTCTGATCTGAAAACGAGGCAAAACGTCATCATCCTGCTATTGGATTGTTGTGGGTTTTGGATTCTATAAAAGGTCCCGCAATCACCGCCATTTTTCATTCCGGCTGTGGAGCGTGCACAGGGAGGGAGCTAGGATTTGTGTCTTGGTTGCTGCTGACTATAGGTGCACGCTGACCATAGTGGCTGGCTGGCTACTGTTATCCAGTGCTGTGCTGCTGTCTGTCAAGGGCTGCTGCCCCGGAAAAAAAAAAACACACTTGTCACTGTCATCGGCATAGCTGTTGCTGATACTTTCATAAAAAAACACCTGTCACTGTCATCGGCATAGCTGTCACTGTCATCGGTGTAGCTGTCACTGTCATCGGCATAGCTGTCGCTGTCATAAAAAAAACACCTGTCTCTGTCATCACTGTAGCTGTCACTGTCATAAAAAAAACACCTGTCACTGTCATTGGTGTAGCTGTCGCTGTCACTGTCATAACAAAACACCCGTCACTGTAATCGATATAGCTGTCACTGTCATCAGTGTAGCGATCACTGTCATCGGCGCAGCTGTTGCTGTCACCGTCATAAAATAAAAAACACCTGTCAAAGTCATCGGTGTAGCTGTCGCTGTCATTGTCATCAGCATAGCTGTAGCCAGGGCAGGACTGGGACTAAAAATAGGCCCTGGCATTTAAATCACACAGGCCCACCCCACGTCAAAATCTGTCTCCTGGCATCGACTCCTCCCCTTACTATTCCTGACTCTGCCCACTTCTTAGTCTATGCTCTTACAAATATAATATCAGAACATACAAGTTATACGGAATGGGTATGTTTGACTGCCGGACTTCAGCCCTGTGGTTTAAATCCGACGCCGGCAGCAGGTTGCACAAGATCCCGACAACGGAGGTAAGTTAAGTATCCCTAACCCTCTCCCACCCTAAACCTCATTTGGGGGTGCCGAACCCTAACCTCCCCCCCTAGTGCCTAACCCTAACCCTCCCTCATAAGTGCCTGAACCAAACACCCCCCCTCCCCGCACCCCAAACCTAACCCTCCCGGCGTTTGCCTGACCCTAACCTTCCCCCTAGTGCCTAAACCTAACCCACCCTATCCCTGCTTAACCCTAATGGTGCATACACACGGTCAGATTTCTCAGATCTGTCAGATGAACGATTGAACGATTTTACCAAAGATTTGAACGATTGAAGGATTTTTGACTGCATTAAAATGAATGGAATCGTCCAAGTCTGACTGCAAACACATCAGATGTCAGATATTGTTATCTGACCATCGGGAACGCGCAACGTTCATGGTCCATCATTCATGAACATATGAACGATTGAATGATTTTTAAAATCGTTATCGTTCAGATCTGAAGAAAAATCTGACCGTGTGTATGCACCATAACCCTCCACAGGGGGCTGCCAAACACTAAGTCCCCCCAGAGTGCCCTAAACCTAACCCCCCCCCATCCCCTGCTACATATATACTTACCCCCTGCGTTGGACAATCTGTCCGGTGTCCTGTCGGCATCGGGATTAACATAGGCGTCGGAATTTCAACCCAGTCAATCCAGTCCCTGCATGTGCTGAATGATACATCCAGGCTCTATGATCATATCTTGCAATGCAATTATAGACGATACAGTCATAACCACATCGCATTGCAATCATTAATAAAAGGGGGGCCTAAATGTAGTAATGCTAAAAATAATTAATTTTATGTTTGGACTAGGGGTGTGCACCGGCCACTTTTCGTGTTTTGTGTTTTGGTTTTGGATCTGGATCTTTCTTCGTGTTTTGGATCTGGATTGGTTTTGCCAAAACCACCCTTCCGAGTTTTGGGTTCTGGGTTTTGTGTTTTGGATCTGTATTTTTTTGAAAAAAAGCATAAAAACAGCTTAAATCACAGAATTTGTGGGTTTTTCTGCTCCTATGCAATTATTAACCTCAATAACCTTCATTCCACTCATTTCCAGTCTATTCTGAACACTTCACAAGGCAAGATGTCGTCCTCATCCTCCTCATCCACCGATTCCTTGGATAAAACAGGAAAAAGGGATTTAGGTGTCCCTGGACTGCTTACGGTCTTAGCCAAAGTTTCTGAACTTGACAGTAACTTTTTATGAACGCGCTGCAGGTGCCGTATAAGGGAGGATGTTCCTAGGTGGTTAACGTCCCTACTTATTTCACCTTTACATATGGTACATATGGCAAGACAGTTGTTGTCCGGATTTGGATAGAAATATTGCCAGACCAAAGAGGTGGAATGTTTGGTCTTCTGCCCAGGCATGACCGTGATGGGCTTTTTCATCCCACGGACAACAACTGTCTCCCCCGGAGCCTGATTTAAACAAACCACATCACCATCAGAATCCTCCTCGCAACTTCCTCCTCAGCGCCAGCTACACTAGTATCCTCATCCTGTTGTACTTCAACAGTGACATCTTCAATTTGCATATCATCAAGTGGACTGTGGGTGCTCCTTTCAGCACTTGCAGGGGGCGTGCAAATGGTGGAAAGAGCCACCTCTTCCCGTCCAGTGCTGGGAAGGTCAGGCACCGCAACCGCCACCACACTTGGACTCTCCTTGGGGATTTGTGATATCTTCTTAGAACGCACAGTTCGCTGTGCTTTTGCCAGCTTAACTCGTTTGATTTTTTTAGCGGGAGGAGGGCTTCCATCGTCATGTGAAGCTGAACCACTAGTCATGAACATAGGGAAAGACCTTAGCCGTTCCTTGCCACTCCGTGTCATAAATGGCATATTGGCAAGTTTACGTTTCTCTTCAGATGATTTAAATGTTTTTTTTAAGGTCATTTTCCTGAACTTTGTCATCTGGGATTGTATGTGCCCTCTACTATGACATTGGGCATCGGCCTTGGCAGACGACGTTGATGGCATGTTATCGTCTGTCATGACTAGTGGCAGCAGCTTCAGCACTAGGAGGAAGTGGTTCTTGATCTTTCCCTATTTTATTTTTATCGGAGAAAGTTTGGTCCTCCATTTATGTTATATTGATATATTTGATATATACGTGCAGCTAAGGCGCACACAAACACAGAAAATATTTTTTTATTTTTGCTGGAGAGTAGTGCACTTTGTGGGTTACACCACCCTTTAAGAAATGAGCCAGCCGGCTCTTTACTTATGGGACACAGGCGCACGCTTGGTGCTGCTCCTTTGTTGATGCACGTGCAGCCACAGTGCACACAATTCACAAACACAGAAAATATTTTTTTATTTTGTTTGGAGTGTACTTTGGGGGTTACAGCACCCTTTACTTATGACACAGGCGCACGTTTGGCACTACTTTGTTGATGCACGTGCGGCTACTGCGCACACAATTCACAAACACAGAAAATATTTTTTTATTTTGTTTGGAGTGTACTTTGGGGGTTACAGCACCCTTTAATGGACAAGCCAGCCGGCCCTTTACTTATGACACAGGCGCACGCTTGGTACTACTTTGTTGATGCACGTGCGGCTACTGCGCACACAATTCACAAACACAGAAAAAAAAAATTTATTTGGTTTGGAGTGTACTTTGGAGGTTACAGCACCCTTTAACGGTCAAGCCAGCTGGCCCTTTACTTATGACACAGGTGCACGCTTGGCACTACTTTGTTGATGCACGTGCGGCTACTGCGCACACAATTCACAAACACAGAAAAAATATTTTTTTTTTAGCACTTGGGGGGAGCACCCCCTGGACAACACTACAGCACCCCTTTAGGACTGGGACACTGCACAGGACTTTGGAGTGGACACAGCCTCTATGGACAACTGACTGCACAACACAGTCCAGCCAACCCCTATGGACTTTGAAGTAGTGGACACAGCCCCTATTGACAACAGCAGCACAGCACAACACAGCCAGCCCCTATGGACTTTGAAGTAGTGGACACAGCCCCTATGGACAACAGCAGTACAGCATAGCACAACACTACTCTGCACTACACTACACTACACAGCCCAGCCAGCCCTAACTCCCACCCTCCCTCTTCACTGTCCACAGCCGAGTGAGAAGATGGCGCCGACGCGGGTACCTTATATAGGATCCAAAACCCGCGAGACCCGGAAGGCGGGATGAACACGGTTTTGCCTCGATTTCAGATCCGAGTCAGGCGGGAAAAGTCGAGCCTGACTCGGATCGGCCTCAGATCGGGGGGGCTCGGGGGGGTTCGGATTTCAGAAATCCGAACCCGCTCACCCCTAGTTTGGACTAACCTCAACGAAAATATATATAACAAATCTAGGCATAATGAAATATCTGGACTGAATGTAAATTAAGCCTGTGGATCAGGAGTCCAGTATATACATAGCCAATTCAAATACAAAAACACTAGACAATGTAAAAGCAAAAATGGGATATGTTCGGAAATTACATTACCAGCAACGCAGTGCCCAAGCCAATCAGAATCCCGGCGCCGGTATCCCGAATGTCGGGATACTGAAGGTAAGTAGCCGGGTTGGGGGAGGGTTAGCACTAGGTAGAGGGTTAGGCACTAAAGGGGAGGGATAAGTTTAGGGTGTGGGGAGGTTAAGTTCAGGCACTAAAGAGGGAGGGGTAGGGTTAGCATACCGACCAAAAAGTGTCAGCATGCTAACCCTGTCGGGATGCCGGTCGTCAGGAATCTGACCGTCGGGAACACGAATGCCGGCATCCTGTACCTAACCCGGCCAAAATATGTGGTGGATGTGACAAGGGGAATTAAACAAAAATTGAAGACAAGATTAGAATAAAAACACCACACCAGCAGGTATACTGTATGTACAATTTATAGTAGAATCCCATTTTTATATTACACCTGAAAATCCATATAATGCTACTAGGTAATTTTTATTGTTAGAACAACAAGTACGCTAGGCACGTGATATGTTCAGTTCAGACAGGAGGGATGCTGGAGGTCAGAATGCCGAGGCCGCAATCCCTACACTTGTCAGAATGCCAGTGCCGGCATCCCAAAGGTAGGTAGCGGGGTTAGGCACTAGGGGGAGGGTTAGGATTAGGCACTAAGGGGGGGAAGGTTGGGGGGAGAGGTTAGGTTTGGGCACAAGGGAGGGAGGGTTAAGGTAAGGGAGAGGGAGATCGTTAGAATACCGTCAGAAAGGTGTCGGTATCCTAACCCTCTTGAGATGCCGGCGTCGGGATATTGACCGCTGGCATCCCATACCCATCCTGCTAGGCACATACTGTATCATGCAAGTAATGTGAAAAAAGGAGTCAGGTCTGTTTGATTCAATACAGAGCCAATCTGATATATTCATTCACTGATGTTGTGTTTGTACCTAGGCCCTCATTTAGAGCCGCTCGTAAGCGGTCGTACGCTCGTAGTCATCCGATGTTGTTAAACCACGCATGCGTCGGTGTAACAGTGCGCATGTGCGTACGGCTGTTTGCGATAATTTTTGCAGTCGTTCGTCGAATAGCGAACAGGAAGTGACATGTCAAATGTGATTGACAGAACTGTCCGTTTTGGGGCGGTGACGGGGGTGGAGATGGGAAAACGCAGGCGTGTCGAGGCGTTTTTTGGGCGTACATAAATTATCTGATGTGAACGGAACAAGGGTTACGTCACTGTCTGATCCACTTTCCATTCAAACTGCTCGCTCAGCTTGTGGTCTGGTATTCTCTACCGCAATGACGATGGTCTCTTCGTTCTTCCCGTGGCTCATCAATGGTTTCCCGATTGATCAATTGAGGCCTAAAAAACAATCAGTTTTGAATTGCAAAAAGGCTTGTAAGGTGTTTAGCAAATAACCTTTTTTTAGTTGCAAAAAATCGTACGCAGGTGAACTACTCAGCTGATAATTTCTGGGTTAGACAATCAATTAGCTTACAAATTTATTTTACATTTGCGTGTTTTTTCCAAATTGTTTTTTTTTTTTTTTCAGGCAACAATATTGTACGCAGGTTGGTTGTTTTTCTTTGTTTTCTTGGCCCCTAAAGAATTATCGTCCTTTTGTTTTTTCCTAAGTGGTAATTAAAACTCATAAATTGTTTTTAACCCTTGGTTTATTTTTCCCTCAAAAATGTTTAGATTTCCGTTGTATTGTTTGTAATGTTGTTTGCGGGATTACCTTTTAACCAGTTTTTGAATAAATTAACAATAGAATTGTGCAGATTTTCAACAGTATTTTTTTTATTTTTTTGTTTATTTCTAAACAAATTTTGGGGAAATAAAAAAAACTTGATAACGTAAAAACAAATAACAAATTATTTTAAAAACACACAAACAAAATAAGTGGCATTTGAAATCCACAAACAAACACAATTAATAAAAAAAAATTCACAAGAAAGGAGAGGGAGGTTTTGGGCATTAAGGAATATGGGGCAAACACAGAGAAGGATTGTGGGAAAATTAGCCAGTGCTGTCATCGCCGTTTGGTCGGGGTAGGGAGGGAGCCTGAACAGGTCCGGGATGTCCTTCTGCTGGCCTGGCCAGAGGCAGATGTTGTGGCCTCTGGACTAGGCATAGGGCTAGGCACATTTGGAGGGATGGCTGTTGTTGTGCCAGAGGTGGAGGGTCCTGATGTTCCGGCAGGAAGGGAGGCCGGCTCCAACATGTGCTGGCGAACGAGCTGCTCCAGGGCATTTGCTATTCGCACGTTGGCCCCAGTATTTTCCGCCAGGGCCTAAGCAATGGTCACGTTGACCGCAGCACTTTGCTCCAGGGCGTCCGCTACCCGTAGCAGATTGGTGTCCATCCTCAGCAGAATCTCGGTCTGCTGATCCGTTTTAATATTGAGATCAGTGAGGAGGCCCACTGCCTGCGAGTGGGAATGCCCTGGACTGTCTACCACAGGGTCCACAGCCGGATCTACTGCTTCCTCCCCTGCAGAGCCAGCAGAAATTCTGCGGCCAAAGCTCCCCTCTGGAGCAGACTCATCCGCCTGTGTCTCTGTGAGAAAAGAGTAACATTATAATCTAGATATTGTCCCAAACACATTTCTGAGTTGTTAACATTACAACATTTACCTGGGGCAACATGAGGAGCCGCAAAGTCGGGCATGTCGGTATCCATGTTCGACACGTCAAACACCTCCTCATCCTGCACACACCCCTGGGCCAGCTCCTCCAAATCTGTGAGCTCCAGTGACACAGGGGTGGGACCCCCACCTGTCCCCCCTGCATGCCTAGCCTTATCAGACAGTTTTTGCTTAAGACGATATTTGAAGTCGCTCCATCTGTGGGGTAAAAAGTTGGCATTATTCCTGCAGTATTTGGATCTGTAAACACTTTTTACTAAAATGTAGTTTTTACGTACCGGCGTTTGACCTCCCGGGTTGAAAGTTCACAATCACCCACCCTATTGACACCACTGGCTATGTCATCCCACATTTTCCATTTCTGGCTTGCACCCATATTCCTTGGTGCCTGTGGCAGGTTGTCATTGCACATTTGCACCAAAATCTCCATCTCCTTTCTTGTGAATTGTGGCTGCCTTTTTTTTTTTGGTTTAGTTGGCCTACTAGGCCCAGCAGCCTCTTCCATGGCATCCTTCACTCCTTTTTTAAAAAAGATTGTAAAAATGATAATGTCAAACGTTACCCAAATTATTGTTAAACATAAACCTTTAGTCCCAAATAGACAAATACTTACCTGGCGCCTCTTGGCCAGTGCTTTGCTGCTCTGTAGCCATTTTTGACTTTCAGGTCTCACTACAGCAGACCGATTGGGGTCTTCAGTGACGTTTTTATACATGCGTCAGCATTATTCAGCCGCATCATTGATTGTGCGCTCCTATTGTCCGTCCTTAATTTGAGCGGGAAAATAAAGACTATTTATGGCTTGGTGTGACTCGAGTCGAGGTGGCGGGTTATGAATGTTGGAGGTTTGGCGTAGGAGTTGATTGTTGGCGGTATTTGGAGTTTGAGGCGGTTTTCTACACTTGTGATCGTTTTGTTTGTTTTCTTACTTATTTAAGTTCCGTTCGCTTTTTTTGGGGGGAGTTTTTGAGTAAGTCTTTTTAAAAACCACCTTAAAAAATAATAGTAAATAGTTTACAAATGTTAGTAATTTTTTTACATTTTTTTCTTTTTACAGTTATTTTGGCATTGCCCCATTGAAGTTTTTGTACTTTGGGATATTTGTCTGTTTTTGGTAAGTGTTTTTAGTTTCATGAAGTTACAATTTCGATGTGTTGGTATTCGCATATGTTTCGCTAAGTAATCTTGTTTTTTTTCTTGGACCAATCATGTCTTACCACTAAATATAGCGTACTCTTTTGCGAAATAATGTTTGAGTTGTTTTTAATTTAAAATGAACGTACTATTTAGCGCACTAATGTCTCCTTATGTAACTGTCAAAAAAGCGTCCTATTTAGCGCACTAATGTCTCCTTATTTAACTATAAATTGCATACTATTTAGCGCACTAATGTCTCCTTATGTAAGTGTCAAAAATGTGTACTATTTAGCGCACTAATGTCTCCTTATGTAAGTGTCAAAAATGCGTACTATTTAGCGCACTAATGTCTCCTTATGTAACTGTCAAAAATGCATACTATTTAGCGCACTAATGTCTCCTTATGTAAGTGTCAAAAATGCGTACTATTTAGCGCACTAATGTCTCCTTATGTAACTGTAAAAAAATGCGTACTATTTAGCGCACTAATGTCTCCTTATGTAACTGTAAAAAAATGCGTACTATTTAGCGCACTAATGTGTTTGGTTTTTTTCATTGTAAAATCATGTTTTACCACTAAATGTAGCATGCGATTTTCCGAACTAATGTGTGCTCCCTTCTCTATTTTTTACCCAAATAAAATGTGTTTACAATCCAAGTTTTAAAAAAAAAAAAAGCTAAAAATATTTTCTACTTTTGAAATGTAGGTTGTTCTACTCATGACAAGACGCCGGCCTGTAAGCATCTTTGGATTTCTTAGAAAAGATAAGTATATTTTTCTTTACACATTTGTCTAAAACAATAACTACCTGGTTTACCATTTCAGGTTGATGTTGGTCGTATTATATTGGCTATGGTTCCAGAACCCGACCAACCTCAACTTCGTCCCAGGCATAGGCCTCGTAGGCGTGCAAGGCCCCAGATATATAGAACACGTGTCACCCTTTTTGGAATGCCAGATGATGAGGTATTAAGACGATACCGTCTTTCTCCCCAAATCATCCTAGACACTCTCTCATTAATAGAGAGTGATCTTGAATGGCAAATTGACAGTCCTACAGCAATACCACCACTTACGTAATTAATGTCGGTGTTACATTTCAGTGCCTCAGGATCCTTTCAAACCACTGTGGGAATAGTTGCCGCAATCTCCCAATCCTCCTTTTCAAGGATCCTGAGGGCAGTGATGGAGGCCATTTTTAAACACCTCCATCATTTTATTACAATGCCATTGGATATGGGTTCCCTTAGTGTGGCAAAGGCCAATTTTTACCAAATAGCTGGCTTCCCACACATCATAGGGTTTGTGGATGGCACTCACATACCACTTCAGCCTCCAGCAAGGCTGGACGCTATTTTTCGGAACCGCAAACACTTTCATTCACTGAATGTAATGGTGGTATGTGATGCCTCCCTCCAGATCCTGTCCCTGAATGCCAAATTCCCCGGAAGTGCACACGATTCCTTTGTCATCCGGCAATCAGGGATTTGGCACAAATTAGACAACCTACAACCTGGTGATGCGTGGCTTCTGGGTAAGTTGATACCTTCTGTCGCAACCAATGCAAAGCTTGTTACACAATGGTCCTGATGTTTGTTTTTGTTTTTTCACAGGAGACAGTGGTTACACTTGCACGCCCTGGCAGCTCACTCCTTATTTGGCTCCCACACCAGGGCCACAAAGTGAGTATAATTCTGCACTTACAGCCACCGGGCAGGTGGTGGAGCGCTGTATCAGCCTTTTAAAAGGCCGATTCAGATGCCTCCACCGCTCTGGTGGCGAGCTCATGTATTTGTCGGATATGGTTTCCAAAATTGTGGTCATGTGTGGGATATTTCACAACATCGCCATAAGGAGTGGTGTCCCAATGCAGCCAGAGGATGCCTTGCCTGAAGATGGCCCCCCCAAGGTTGGTTGGAGGTCAGTATGTTGGGGGCAATACGCGATGATGTGGTGGCCAGATTTCTAGGTAATTATTGTTCCAAATTTAGTTAATTGACACAATGTAGATATGTAAGATTTTAATGGCCAATTTTGATTTTTTTTTCTTTTATTCCATAAAATTACCCGAAAAAACGATGCCTACTACCTGATCCAAAAAATTGACTTCATGTGGCCATATTGGATATAACTTCTGGAACAATGATTTCTTCGCCTCATTTGTGGATTCATGTTGGCATGCTACTTCTTCAAACAGTTCTTGATTGTTGTTGTTTTGTTGTTTTTGGTGTTGGTTGTAGTTTTGAGTGTGTTTTCACTGTGTGAATTGATTGTGACAATTCACTTTGTGTTTATTATTTGTGTGGAATAAATTTTTGGTTAACATGGTAAATTACAAGCAAGTGTAACCTGGTCCAAAAAAGGCAAACCTGCTTAATGGCTAATCCTGTAATGTGTTAAATTGTAAAGTATTTTACCCTGCTTTGTGGCTAAAAACAAACATCAAAGGTATTATGGTGAATCAGTATGGTTTCTAATCTATGCCTAAGCAGGTTTGATTTAATATTTACATTACCCACCAAAAAAAAAAAACTAAATTGCTGGTAATTCTACAAACCTATTGGTATTGTTAGGTGTTTAATGTGCCAGCTTACATACTTACTTGAGCTTTCTACAATCTAATTTACATTACTTCCAAAAACATGCTCCAATAGTCGACTTATGTAAGGTTAAGCAATCTAATATTTACAGACAAGGAATGAGACTTTAATAAATCAAAATATATTTTATTTTTTTGAACATTTTTATGGCGAAAAAACAAAAAAATTAGTGGCGCAGGAGCGCCAACATGTGATCCAGGACCACAAGCATGCCTACAACATGGCCCCTCAACCTGTGCAAGCCATCCTGCATTTCTTGCATCCGCCTCTGGTCCTCTGTGTGTTAAAAAAATGTGTGGATTACTAAACTGACACCTTAATTTATATGTTACCAAACAACTTACAAATCAGACTATACTTTAAAAAAAGAGAAACAAATCAAAAAAAAACAAAGTAATGGCAAATGCAAAGATTGTATAAATAAAAACTTAAAAAATTACACATAAAAATACAATAAAAAAAGGGACAAGTACGCCAAAAAACTACAGTTGTTGGTTCAGTAAACAAGAAAGACACAAGTATGAGTGTTTGGACATGTGTGATATGTGTAAGGGGAAAACATCCTAGACATTGTTTGGCCAAGATATATATCCAAAACATTAGAAATACTTAACAAATTGGAAATGCACAGGCAAAAGGACAACATCACCCAAAAACAAAAAAATGCAAAAGCAACCATAGTTTAAAAGGGAAACATACCGGTCAGAATGATGACTGGTCCTGGAGCCCCGACATCGTCCTCCTCTGAGGTGGGCCAGTGCTGGTCGGATGGAGGAGGGGTGATTTGGCTTGGTGTGGAGGGGGAGGAAAAGAGAGGGGTGGGTGGAGGGGAGGGTGATTTTTGAGGGATGGGAATATTATGAGAGGGAGGGGCATCCCAGTCTGGGGTGGAGGGGGAATTTGGGGAAGGTTGGGGAGAGGAGGTTTGGGTGGTAGTGGGGGATAGGGGACGAGGCCAACATCGTTGACATAGTAGACGTCGTAGTCTGCGCTCAGCCCCTAAATGATGGATCAAAATTTTTAGGATTATTTTTTTTTTGGGTTTTGTAAAAAATTAACCCCCCCAAAAAAATGTATAAAAAAAAAAACGCAGGGATCTGCGGTGGAGGTCGGACCAGCGCCTTTCGAGCTGGCCGATATTGCGGCGGTAGCCCAAGTTACGCAGGCGGCGCCGCACCTCTGCATAGGTGAGCCACTTGCGGAGGTTAGTGATGGGGGCCGGATGCTCCGTGATTCTCCGGTCCATCACATCTGTGAGGACCAGGAGTTCTCTGCGAGTAAATGCTGCGGCTCTCATGATGGCAATGATTTTTTCAACACAAAACAGTTTTAATAAAGGTCCCAGAAAAAATTTGATTGGCTAATGTACTTTGAAAATTAACAGAAAGCATTGTATTGGTTATTGTATGAGTTATGTGACCTACACCCTCACAAATATAATGTGAGTTATGATAGGCTTGATGCAGTGACACGCGTAAACTGATTTAAATATTATTAATAAAGATGAAAAATCTGCATATAAACTAACGCAAAACAATAGTAGCATTCAAACAAACTTTAAAATTTGATAAACCATCCCCTTGGTACAAACGTACATATTCTGCAGAAGGAATGACGCACACGAACAATAATAAAGTTTATTGACAGTGAAAAAAAAAAGATTGCAAAGATGTGAATAACAATTAAGCTAATGAATATACTGATTGCTATTAATCGATTCTAGTATGTTGGCAGAATGAAATAGCAGGCAATCGAAAACTGACAGGCCCACTTCCGGATTTGACTTGTGCGAGCGTTCCCTGCAACCAAAGAGGAGACGGACGGTCGCTATTTAGAACGTTCGCTAGCTAGAGGAGGGGTTGGGAGACTATGGGGCGGAAGATTAGCTGCGAGCGAACATACGAGCGAGCGCTTGAATTTACATTTTTTTCGCTCGTACGCCGAACGAACGGCCACTTGCGTCCGGCTCTGAATCAGGCCCCTAGTTCACAAATTTTGTCACTGCATATTCATAAGTATATACCTCCAAAAACCAAATATTGTTTAGTTGTTTTGGTTTTTGGAGGTATATACTGTACTTATGTATATGAAGTGACAAAACAGGGACTTGAGGATGAAAAAGGGCACAGTCTCAGCCTTAGGATAAAGGCAGGTAGCTAGTGTGGCTGAAAGGCATTGCAGGGGTTAACACCTGTCACTCGTCCAGTGTGTGTGCTGTTACCTCCAGTCTTGTTATCTCTCTCTATGCTCCGAAATGAAAGTTACTGCAATTACCTCACTGCTCTGCTCCCATTAGCAGCTGCTGGTGTCTGCAGTGCAGTGTGCAGGGCTGCGTGGGGGTGGAGGAATCACAAGCAGAAGGATCCATTCTAGTTCTATAGCCGTCGGGAGGTGCAGACTGCTGGGTAAAGAGTAGACCTGTGGACTGACAGTTCTGGTGACATCACAAAAGGGGCGGGGCTTAAGACATTTTTCAGCTCCGTGTTCTCCTAAGCAGTTTTTTCAGAACTAAATGGCTGCTGCTCGACTGGACCGGCCCATCTGGCCATCGGCCCTTCTGGCATTTGCCAGATGGCCAATCCAGCCCTGGCTGTAGCTGTCACTGTCACTGGCGTAGCTGTTGCTATAATAAAAAAAACCATCTGTCACTGTCATTTGTGTAGCTGTCACTATCATCGGTGTAGCTGTTATCAGCGTAGCTGTCACTGTCATCGGCGTAAAAAAAACTGTCATTGGTGTAGCTGTCGCTGTCACCGTCATAAAAAAACACCTGTCACTGTCATTGGTGTAGCTGTCACTGTCACCAGCGTAGCTGTCACTGTCATAAAAAAAATCTGTCACTGTAATATGTGTAGCTGTCGCTGTCATTGGTGTAGCTGTCGCTGCCATAAAAAGACACGTCACTGTCATTTGTGTAGCTGTCACTGTCATTTGTGTAGCTGTCACTGTCATCAATGTAGCTGTCACTGTCCTCAGCATAGCTGTCACTGTCATAAAAAAACACCTGTCACTGTCATCGGTATAGCTGTCACTGTCACTGTCATCGGCGTAGCTGTCACTGTCAGAAAAAAAACACCTGACACTAATCAGTGTAGCTGTCACTGTCATCAATGTAGCTGTCACTGTCCTCAGCATAGCTGTCACTGTCATAAAAAAAACACCTGTCACTGTCATCGGTATAGCTGTCGCTGTCACTGTCATCAGCGTCACTGTCATCAGCGTAGCTGTCACTGTCATAAAAAAACACCTGACACTAATCAGTGTAGCGGTCACTGTCATCGGCGCAGCTGTTGCTGTCACCATCATAAAAAAACACCTGTCAATGTCATCGGTGTAGCTGTCGCTGTCATTGTCATCAGCATTGCTGTCGCTGTCACTGTCATTGGCATAGCTGTCGCTGTCATAACAAAAACACCTGTCACTGTCATCAGTGTAGCTATCGCAGTCATGAGCGTAGCTGTCACTGTCATCAGCGTAAAAAAACAACCATCACTGTCATTGGTGTAGCTGTCGCTGTCACCGTATAAAAAAACACCTGTCATTGGTGTAGCTGTCACTGTCACCAGTGTCGCTGTCACTGTCACTGTCATAAAAAAACATCTGTCACTGTAATTTGTGTAGCTGTCATTGTCATTGGTGTAGCTATCGCTGTCATCAGCGTAGCTGTCGCTGTCATAAAAAAACACCGGTCACTGTCATCGGTGTAGCTGTCACTGACATCAGTGTAGCAGTCACTGTCATCGGTGCAGCTGTTGCTGTCACTGTCATAAAAAAAACACCTGTCAATGTCAACGGTGTAGCTGTCACTGTCATAAAAAAACACCTGTCACTGTAATCAGTGTAGTTGTCACTGTCATTGGTGTAGCTGTCGCTGTCATAAAAAGACACGTCACTGTCATTTGTGTAGCTGTCACTGTCATCGGTATAGCTGTCACTGTCATCAGCGTCACTGTCATCGGCGTAGCTTTCGCTGTCCCGGTCATTAAAAAAACACCTGTCACTGTCATCAGTGTAGCTGTCACTGACACTGTCATAAAAAACACCTGTCACTGTCAACAGTAAAGCTGTCACTGTTATTGCTGTAGCTGTCGCTGTCACTGTAATCAGCATAGCTATCACTGTAATTGGTGTAGCTGTCACTGTCATAAAAAAACACCTGTCACTGTAATTTGTGTAGCTGTCGCTGTCATCAGTGTAACTGTCGTTGTCATCAGCGTAGCTGTCGCCATCACTATCATCGGCGTAGCTGTCATAAAAAAACACCTGTTACTGTCATAAAAAAACACCTGTCACTGTCATCGGTGTAGCTGTCAGTCATCGCTGTAGCTGCCTCTGTCACTGTCATAAAAAAATACCTGTCACTGTCTTCAGTGTAGCTGTCACTGTCATTGGTGTAGCTGTCATAAAAAAGACACATGTCACTGTCTTTGGTGTCGCTGTCATCAGCGTAGCTGTCACTGTCTTAAAAACACCTGTCACTGTCATTTGTGTAGCTGTCGTTGTCACTGTCATCGGCATAGCTGTCGCTGTCATAAAAAAACACCTGTCACTGTCATTTGTGTAGCTGTCACAGTCACTCATCGGTGTTGCTGTCACTGTCATCAGCGTAGCTGTCACTGTCATCGGTGTAGCTGTCACTGTCTCTGTTTGGGTCACTGTAGTGGTCACTGGCATAAACAAACACCTGTCACTGTCATTTGTGTAGCTGTCACTTTCACCGGTATAGCTGTTGCTGTCATCGGCGTAGCTGTCGCTGTCACTTTCATTAAAAAAACACCTGTCACTGTCATCGGTGTATCTGTCACAGTCATCGGTGTATCTGTCACTGTCATCAGCATAGTTGTCGCTGTCACCTGCAGCGCATTCATAAAAAGTTACTATCAAGTTTAGAAAAGACAGTAAGCAGTCCATGGACACCTAAATTCCTTTGTCGTGTTGTATCCAAGCGCCTGCAAACCACACCGTCAATTCCCTCCTCGTCAATTTCCTCCTCAGTCAGGATCGGAAGTAGTCCTGCAGGCCATGTCACTGGCACGACTGACTCTCCTATCCGGGATTCCTCCGGAGGATCCTGCATTGCTACGCCTACTGTTGCTGGTGCTGCTGTTGATGCTGGGAGTCGTCAATCATCCCAGAGAGGACGTTGGAACACCACTACTTCTTTTACTAAGCAATTGACCCTCCAACAGTCCTTAGCGAGGAGGATGAAGTACAACAGCAGTCACCCTGAAGCAAAGCGGATAACTGAGGTCTTGACTGCTATGTTGGTGTTAGATGTGCATACGGTATCCGCCATTAGTGCAGTGGGATTTAGACAATTGATGGAGGTAGTGTGTCCCCGGTACCAAATCCCATCTAGATTCCACTTCACTAGGCAGGCGATACAGAGAATGTGTTCTAAAAAATGCAGTTGTACCCAATGTCCACTTAACCACGGACTATATGACTGTGACAGCCCACTGGGTAGATGTATTGCCTTACGCATCAACAACAGCAGCATCACCAGTAGCAGCATCTCAGAAACGCCAGCTCATTCCAAGGCAGGCTACGCTGTGTATCACCGGTTTCAGTAAGAGTCATACTGCCGACAACCTCTTAGAGAAACTGAAGGATATCATCGCTCAATGGCTTACCCCACTTAGACTCTCCTGCGGATTTGTGATATCTGACAACGCCACCAATATTGTGTGGGCATTACATCTGGGCAAATTCCAGCATGTCCCATGTTTTGCTCACACAATAAATTTGGTGGTGCAGAATTTTCTCAAAAATGACAGGGGCATGCAGGAGACGCTTTGGGTGGCCTGAAAAATTTCTGGCCACTTTCACCATTCAGTGACTGCGTGACAAAGACTGGAGCGCCAGCAAACACTCTTGAACCTGCCACCTGAAGCAAGAGGTTGTGACGCGGTGGAACTCATCCCTCTATATGCTTCAGAGGATGGAGGAGCAGCAAAAGGCCATTCAAGCCTATACATCCACATATGACATAGGCAAAGGAAGGGGTACGCACCTTACTCAAGCACAGTGGAGAATGTTTTCCATGTTGTGCAAGGTTCTCCAGTCCTTCGAACTTGCCACACGTGAAGTCAGTTCAGACACTGCCAGCTTGAGTCAGGTCATTCCCCTCATCAGGCTTTTGCAGAAGCAGTTGGAGAAAGTGAAGGAGGAGCTAACACAGAGCAATTCCGCTTGGTATGTGGGACTTGTGGATGAAGCCCTTCATTCGCTTTGCCAGGATTCGAAGTTGGTCATTCTGTTGAATTCAGACCACTACATTTTGGCCACCGTACTCGATCCTAGGTTTAAAGCCTATGTGGTGTCTCTCTTTCCAGTGGACACAAGCCTGTAGAGGTGCAAAGACCTGCTGGTGAAAACACTGTCAGCTGAAGTGGAACGTGACACGTCAACAGCTCCTTCTTCATTTTCTCCCGCAATTGGGGCTGCCAGGAAACAACTTAGGTATCCTAAGCAACCCACTGGTGGTGATGCAGGGCAAACAGGACCAAGTTTGGACATCTGGTCCAGACTGAAGGACCTGCCAACAATTTCTGACATGCCTACTGTCACTGCATATGATACTGTCACCACTGACAAAATGGTGGAGGATTACAAGGACAATTCCACCTTTTTTTTTTTTTTTTTTGCAGTATGTACTCTTTGGGGCCTAGTTTTTCAAACTGCCATTCTGTCTGCCACTGCAGTGCCACTCCTAGATGGGCCAACTGTTTGTGCCGCCCATTTGTGTCACTTAGCATAGTCATCCAGCTACCTCGGTGCAACCTTTTTGACTAACAACAATATTGTGAGGTGTGAGGTGTTCAGAATAGACTGGAAATGAGTGAAAATGAATGTTATTGAGGTTAATAGTAGCGTAGGAACAAATAAAAATGTGATTTTAGTTGTTTTAATGCTTTTTTCCCAAAAAAATACAGATCCAAAACACAAAACCCAGAACCCAAAAAACACGGAAGGGTGGTTTTGGCAAAACCAGATCCAAAACACGGAGAAAGATCCAGATCCAAAACATGAAAAGTAGCCGGTGCACACCCCTGGTATACACGCTGGTGTGCTGTTACCCAGGAGCAAATTTATTTGCATGCTGTTGCACCGCTGAGGTTATGCCACATTCTGCTCAATAGAGATCCAATATTTATGATACTAGGGGGGTCCTAGTCGCATTGGAGCCACATCTGGCAGGTCGCAAGCCAGCTCTGCTGGTCTCCTCATTATTACACATCCCAATATCTGGAGACCAGCAAGAGTGTATGCCGGAGGTATCGGGATACAATCGCATGGGAGCGTCATTTGACAGGCCGCAAGCCAGCACAGTTTGCTCCTTTAATACACCACAGTGCTTGGATACCGGTGGTGAGTGACTGTATTGGAGCACACGGCAGGTCGCAAGCCAGCTCTATCAATTATTTTGCTTACATATTTATTAGCAAAGACTGCTTTCTGCCTTTTTTCTTACATTGCTCTGGACTGAACTTAATCATTGAGCTAACTATGAATAGATTTTTGTTATATATTTGTGCACAAATTGTTACACACTGGTTGATGTAATTCTTATGTACACTGTATGTTTACAAATAAGTTTTTCTACAGGATGCTTATGATTATAGGTTGATTAAAAGAATATTTTTAATCTTTTTTAATAAATAAGGTATTTTACGTATATGTATCTGTGATTAATTTACACCACTATAGCGCTGCTTGTATATTCCTTGTCTTTTTAATATTGGGTTGACTACCTATTTGCAGAGACATCACTACCTCCCAGCACCTACTTTAATACTGTGTTGTAGAGACTGTCCAGCATCACAATATGACTTTTTTTAGCTACCATAATTATTAGGAATGGAAGGTCCCATTTAGAAATAATTGCACAAATCTTGGCTAAAGGATCTTTAGAAAGCAGCAATTTTTTGGAGAAGTGCCAGTATACAAGAATTGGAATAAGGGAGAGCCCAAGGGGCCCATTAAAAAGAACAAGGGAAAAAGAGCTAGAGGCTCAGGGGAGGCAGGAGAAAACCCAACAAAGAATTTGTGCATAAGATAAAAGGTTAAAAATCCCTTTGCCTTTTTCATTTATCAAATAGAAATCTAAATGAAGACGAGAAAAAACTTCTAGAAAAATGTTTGACATTTGCCCCTGTGACCAAGCCTAATTTATTTACTCTCTTTATTGATCTAAATAAATATGTAAGGACCCTTAGCAGAAAGAGATACCTTGTGCTTAAAGCCCTAAAACAATCTAAACTAGAAGGTAACCCAGTCTTATAGATGAGAATGACAAAATTATAATAGAAATATTAGAACCCCTACAAGACAAAGAAGGAGCAGAGATACAAAAGGAAGTAAAGATATCTGATGTGAAACAAAATACTAAGTTTAAAACTAAATCAGAGTTTTACCCCTCTCTAATAGAGGCCCTTTTGTTGAAGCCTTGTATAGTAGTACATTAAACAAATTTAGGCAAATATGTGAAAAGGCAGAAAAGAGCAATGTAAAATAATATAAAAAAGGGTGAAAGAAGAGCTCTAAAAACTCTATATTCAGATAAAGAAATAATAAAACCAGCAGACAAGGGGGTGGGATTGTGAAAATGAATACAGCTGACTATTTGGTGGAAGCAAATAGACAGCTGCAGAATCTAACATTCTATACTAAAATGGATCACAATCCCACCTCTCTATATCAATTAAAAATAAAGAACTTACTAGACGAGGCTTTGCTAAATGGCGCAATATCCAGGGAAATATCTCAATTTTTATTTAATGCACACCTCAGCATACCCACATTTTATTTTTTACCAAAAATTCATAAATCACTCAGTTCACCTCCAGGACACCCTTTTATTTCTGGTGTAGGGTCACTGACTAATAATTTATCATCATTTGTAGATTATCACCTTCAGAGTCACGTAAGGAATCTAAAATCATATATAAAAGACACTAAACATTTTCTAAATAAAATAAATAATATAATATGGAAAGAGAATTATATTTTACTAACGTGTGATGTAGAAGCGCAAAAAGGGATTAGAAGCAGTTGAATACAACCATAGGTATGACAAAAAATTTTCAGCTTCCTTATGAAACTTTGTCTTATGGTTAATTGAGTTTATTTTACAACACAATTATTTCCTATTTCATTCAAATTTTTATTTACAAACAAAAGGTACAGCTATGGGTACCAGGTTCTCTCCAAGCTTCGCCAACCTCTACATGGGCCACCTAGAGGAGGAACATGTGTGGGGCGGGGAGTTCAGAGCAAGCCTGGTATACTATGGAAGATTCATAGACTATTTATTCATTATTTGGGATGGGGGAATTTCACAGTTGGATTCCTTTGTTGACAATTTAAATCACAATTCATTTGGTTTAAAATTCACACACTCTGTTAAGCACTAAAGAGATTAGTTTTCTGGATATTAAAACTATAGAAGTTCACGTGCAAAAATCTGGAAAATAAATATTCCAAAAGGGCAGTTGATGAGGATTAAAAGAAACTGCTCCACAGAGGAAGTATTTGATAGACAAGACTATTGTTCAATTCTTTTAGGAAACAAGGCTACCCGATCAGTATCCTACAGAAAGTCTTAGAGGAGGTTAAGACAATAACTAGAAAAGACCTATTGAACATAGAGGTGAGAAAGGAAAAGGAGATACAAGATAATCAAAGAGGAGACAAAATAGGTGACAGGTCAGCACTATTTATTACAAAATTCAATAGAAATCATATCTGTTATAAGAAAGAAAGAACACTTTTAAATATCTTCTTTTAAATTCTGGATTATTATCATGTAATTTTAATTGAATCTGTATTTTCTCTATTTCATTAGTAATTTATTTTACCTTTTCTTCCCTAAATCTAATCAACAGCCTCATCAGGTTCTTTGAACAGGCATCAAGAATAATGTTCCAATCCTCTGAAATTTTTGTCATAACCAAAAGTTAGATTTTAAAAAAATTCTAAAGCCCCTGGGTATCAGGTCACCATCCAAATATTTTTGCAGGGTAACCTGATCCCACCAATGTCTCATTTCAGAGATGCACAGATTTTCCAATTTATTGAACAGTCTGTGCATATCACCTCTATTTGGATTTTACATCTACCATTTGATCTGTCCTTTTAAGATAACCATTTCTTCTCTCCATCTTATCTGACAAACATCTTAATGATTACATTCTTAGATTTGCAGCCTGGTAAGAGTAGATATCAAAGTAGAATAACACAAAAAGCAAAGTGGACCTGGCGCAGATCTTTTTTGAAACACAATTTAAGTTTAGGAAAAAACAGTAAATTAATAAATGCTGATTCTGCAGCTCTCCACTCATAACCTCCTAATCTTACACATGTGACAAAATATATAGAAAAAAAAGAGCGCTGAAACAGCAAGATTAAATATATATTTATTAATAAATTAATAACTTCTAAAAGTACATAGAATATATATTATTTCAATAAACATGTACCAAATGCTGGCCATCAATATTTATAATCCAATGATGGGTCATTAATCTCAATCAGATTGTATATACCACATATGAAATTACTTGTGCATAAGAATCTATAAAATCAACATAATTAAAGTACCTTATTAAACCTAAAAAACATTCACTCATTCAGACAGCTCCTCTTTTAAATCAATGCCAATTGTTTCACATGGAAAATAGTGCCTATTTCAGGTTTACCATAAATTGTTAACATTATAGGAATTGAACAGAGAAAATCTACAACGATGGGGGGAGACAGATTTAGTCGGCTCTGCAAAAGAGAAGCTTTCTGGATATACCAACTAGGAACTTTATTCCCAGAAGGTTTAAATGACACAGTTGAACTAAACAATGTTCACTAGACTCCAACATCAGATTATAATCCTATCAATGGACTCCCCCGTGTGTACTGGTTAGGATCAAAGGACCCTTTGGCCTAGGCAGTTTTCAAATGGGAGATCATATACAAGAGTCAAATACTGATTATCTGCCCCCCTCCCCCCCCCCCTTTTTCTTCTTTTCCTCTTGTCTACGTGCCCTCTCATGGATGTGTGTATGTACACATTTTGTGTTTATGTGTATACAATACATACATGAATTTTTGAAGATTGCATGATGAAATATACAGCATTGGATGTCTTTGGTTATTCATAGTTTTGGATAAATAGGGGGGCTGAGTAATAAGATATCTGTAAAACACCAATTATGATATTGATTTATGTTTAACACAATCCCTTCTCTACCTTATACACATATTTGCTTCCTAGAGGATATATGTTATTGTCTTGTTAGTTTCTCTGGGGAAACTAGGAAATAGGGCTGGAGGGTTCTAAAAATAGAGATAGAAGAATAATTGCTATACAATGCATACTAAATATTTGGATAATTGGTTCTCATTTATCTGTATTAATTATTTACAATCTGTATTTTTCAACAAATTAAAGGTTCTATGAGGGCTTATAAAGAATATATACTATAGATTGATCCTCAACATATGAAAAAAAGAGAATACATGGAAGAAAGAAAAAAAATAATATTCTCTATAATATGGCATTGTTTTATTGTATGTTTAATGGATATATGTTCCGACAATAAAATTATATAAATTAATTAAGAACTCAAAAAACAACAGGTTGTTGCTCCATCACTAAAAAGACACAACAGAGAGCTGTATGAAGTTAAAATATAAAGATATATATTAGTCTCTATATATCCGCGATCTTTGATATGGAGGCGAGGTGAAAACGAGTCCTGGATAAGGAGTAGGGCTGCACATGCACTAACTCTGAGGGACAGATAAATGGAGAGTCCCGCTTAATGCGGAGGTATACTGACTGAGGAAGCCGCTGAACCCTTAGGCGGAGAAACACGTTTTACAAAGTGATGCCGGCTAACATTGATCCACACCTACCAATCACACGCTCAAAGGTTATTACATGTTTATAACTCCTAGAGACGAGCGACACAACCGAGAGTGTTAACAGCGGGCAAACCGCCTGGAGGATCCCCAGAAACTGCGGGCCCAACATCCCGGTAAAAAGAACATTTTTCTTTTTCTTATCTAATACCACATGGCCATGATGGACATTAGTAAAAACTGCATATTTCAGAAACTTGGAAAAACATAATCTCTGGCAAATGCACAACTAAATAGCTGCTTATATAAAAATCAAGAGACTGTTATTTGTTTTCTCTATATGCAAAATACGCTTCTGTAAGCAAAAAAGAAAATTATATACTGTGTTGCTAAAAGCATCATCAGGCTGCTGTAAATAATTGGATATCTCATTCACATTTAAAGCTGTCACACAGGTGCAGCAGTTGAACAAACCCACACGGAGGACGATAACATAAATAAACAGTGTGTTGCCTGAAACCTTTATATCAGATTAAACAGCAGAAGTTAAGCACTGTGGGCCTGATTCAGAGCCGGATGCTCTGACAAGAGCGCTCGCTCTGAATCAGGGCCCTGCTACCTCTTATTGGAGCGGCCTCCTGGCCGCTCGCATAGCTGTGGGTGACCACCCACAGCTTATGCGAGCGCCCAAAAAGATGGTCGCGATGGTCAAGACCATCGCGACCATCGGGCTTGCGACGAGACCCTGCGGTAGGGTCTCGCTGCCGCAAGCCCAGGAGTGCTTTTGGCTCTATCAGAGCCAAAAGCACTCCCACTGACATCACTAGTGATGTCAGCGGGGCCGGACCCAGACGGTAGGCGTTCCCATGGGAACGCCTCCGTCTGGGCAGCAATCACCATCGACAGCGCGCCCCCTTTGGTGCAAGACCCATAGCGATGGCTTGGACATCGGTATTCGGGTCTCGCGCATGCGCACGACGGAGCTCCCTCCGTCGTGCGCATGCGCACTAGGGCACCATCGACCCGCTTGCGAGCGCTCACGAGCAGGTCTGAATCAGGCCGTGTATCAATTTGTATCCGAGCACAAAAAATATTAATTGCTACAAAAGTATCCTCACAACTGAATACTAAGTAGAATCTGTTTGCCTATTTGTTATATGTAACAATTTATGGTAAACCTGAAATAGGCACTATTTTCCATGTCAAACAATTTGCATTGATTTAAAAGAGTAGCTGTCTGATTGAGTGAATGTTTTTTAGGTTTAATAAGGTATTTTAATTATGTTGATTTTATAGAGTTTTATACACAAGTCATTTCATATGTGGTATATATACAATCTGTTTGAGATTAAAGATCAATCATTGGATTATAAATATTGCTGGCCGGCATTTGGTACATGTTTATTGAAAGGCTTCTATATGGTCCTGCTAATGAAATTATACATTTTTGGGGTTCAGGATGGTCTCCCCACTTTTTCATGCACTTCTCTCACATCGCATTTGGCAGTCAATTCGCAAAAATCTGCCGCGAGTACCATGAATAGACATTTTTAATGGGATTGGAGAATTCTTGGGTGCGCGCATTTGTGCAATGTCTGCGAGTTTCATGAAACAAACTCACTACTTGCAATGACCCCTAAAACAGGTAAATCCACCCAAATCATTGTGTGCTATATTGGGCGGTTGCATCGTCCTATCTGCTATGCTGCACATCACATGAGACGATGACACGGACAACGCGGTGTTGTTACATGATAAATGTAACAATGTATTGCTCCATTGTACGATACATGGTGTAGTGTGTACGGCGATGCAATATCGTGTTACATCACATCGCTTTAGGTGTGTAGCCAGCTTTAGACAAATATAAAAGACTCCCCAGATTCGAGTGTCTCACACCTCACCAACACTTTGTCTCCCTTTGATGTCACGGCTCACCAGAGGCACTGGTGCTGGATAATAGTTTATAATAGTAATTGTCTTGAACAGATAACTATGAACAATATTTATCTACTACAATCAGCTGGAAGTAGTTTATGATAATATAAGATAACATATGATGATCAGTAGAGTTCAACATGTTATAGGGCATATTTATCAATTATCGGGCTTTAGACCTGATAATTGTAATCTCTTATCATTGCTATTCACGGCAATAGGAAATTAAGTTTTGCCAGACTGTACTACTGTACACATGCAGAAACAGTGGTGATAAGAAGTGTAATATGTATGAATATGTAAGTGTTAATGCGATAATCTTACTTTTTCAAGATCCAGCGGTGCTGCTGTGCATGCGTGGTCTGCTGACTATGCATGTGCAGCAGCCAATGCCAGGGAGGGATCCTAAGAGACCCTCTCCCTATCGGGCCTGCTTCCGCTGTTAGAAATGGAAGGACCACAGCAGATAGCGCATATAGGATACTAGGGCTTTGTGAACATCGAAATGTCCTGGTTTGTTCTAACTCATTATTTTGTGTGAGTCTTTTCTGATAAAATTGGTGGAGTAAAGGATCTCAAATCAGTATCTTTCTTAGAGTTGCATTCAGTCTTAACCAGACACTGGATAGATGTGAGATAAAAGTCGCCATTAAAACACATAAATACCATAAACACAAACTCTATTATTTTTCCCTATAATCTTCCCATAATCCCCTCAAAGTGACCTTGATTTTATGCATTTTCCTTCGGGTTTGGACCATGTAGACTTGGGGGTGATTGAAGAGAGAGTATTTTGTTGCATAATCAGAGGTCCAGCTAAAGAAAAGGCAGGTAGTCATTTAGTGTCATCCTGTAGTCATTTAGTGTCGTCCTGTAACTCTGTGGGTTGGGTCTGGTGCAGGATGTTAGAATTGACCTATGTGATCTTCCTGTGATCATTGCAAGTGATCTTGTATAGTGATATGTATGTGTAAGATCTGTGTTCAAACAATTTTAGGCTAAAATATTTGTCACTTGAGATATCTTTGTCAACCATCTTGCTTTGTTTGTCTAAGAAAAATAAGAAGGGGAATTTAGGCATGTACTGTATATCATGTCCTTTAACATGAAGCAACCTACCATATGCCTTTCTTTCCCTCCTCAGGATACCTACAGAAAGTACTGAAGAGTCACACATCTCATGCCTGTGATGGAGAACTTATCACTGTGTCTTGCCCACATAAAACATCTATCAGCATCCTGTCTGCTTTCTATGGGCGTAGAATCTCCAGTAGAAGTCTTTGCTTATCCAAACTTGGAGAGTCTAAGGAGAACACATTTTGCAGTTCTCCCACTGCTGTTCAGGTGTAGTATGATGAGCATACGTTTTGGCAATGACCAATGCATCTAATCTGCATATGCATATATCTAATATAACACGTCTGATTGTAAAAAGGCCTCCCCGCTACCAGATGCACTTTCTGTGCCCTTTTATTTTACATCATTTGATAACATTTTGAGGATTAGGGGAATACTTAAGAAATTATAATTATTGGGTCTATTATGTTATTTGTGCTGTTCGTGGCAATAAGAACTTATATTCCACCTGGATGTATTAAGAAACGCATCCAGGGACAGGTGGTCTGATAGGAGCCTTTCCCTGCAATGTGTAAAGTAAAGTGATCACTGATGCATTCACTCTACTTTCTGCTCTGAGACTCCCAGCGCACTACAGGGCATGCGTGGTCATCATACTGTACATGTGCAAGTGACCATTATGGATCCCTCTCTGCCTCTCCCAGTATAATATGTGATCTGTAGCTTATACAATAGGCTACAATGGCCAAAGGAGGGGTTAGCTACTGGGGCCAAGCTCCGAAGTGTGATATTTCACAATGATGGGGGACTGCTATTGCGATCATCCTAATATTACCTCAGTAAATATCCATTTAAATGTCTGTTTCCCTTAAGTCATACTTGCCTACTTTGGAAAAAGCATTTCAGGGAGATTGTGAAAGTAACACCTATGAGCGCGGCAGTAAAGTGGACGTGTACTGCTACATCTGAGACACGTACCATAGAACTGACTTACATCCAAATGTAAATGAACCCCAAAGCAGTGAATAAGATCTACTTGTTGATGAAGACATACTGATACTTTTCAGGGCTTGCTTATGCATTGTGTTTTACAAGGGGTTCCATAGAAGTGTCCAAGAGAAACCGTATATGAAAATGCATGTGGCCATAGGAGTCATTGGGCCTGATTCAGACCCACTCGCGAGCGGCTGTCCGCTCGCAAGTGGGTCGATGGTGTGCACTGCGCATGTGCATGACGGAGGGAGCTCCATCGTGTGCATGCGCGAGACGCGACGAGCGAAGGACTTTCCTTCGCTCGTAGTGTCTGATCAAAGGGGGCGTGCTGTCGATGTTGATTGACAGCACGCCCCCTTTGGTGGGTGTGCCGGGGGCGTGCCTGCCAGACGTAGGCGTTCCCAAGGGAACGCCTACCGTCAGAAGCCGGCCCCACTGACATCACTAGTGATGTCAGTGGGAGTGATTTTGGCTCTGATAGAGCCAAAATCACTCCTGGCCTTGCGGTTGAGAAACTCAACCGCAGGCTTCTGCTCGCACTGGCGATGGTCGCTATGGTCAAGACCATCGCGACCATCATCCTGCACGCTCATATAGGCTGTGGGTGGTGACCCACAGTTATACAAGCGTCCAGGAGGACGCTCCATAATTATGGAGGTGGGCCCTGATTCAGAGCGAGCGCTCTGGTCAGAGCGTCCGGCTCTGAATCAGGGCCATTGTGCCTTATAACCAATGCAGGGAAATGGCACGGATTATACCTTTTAATTTAAAATGTATATAACTCAAATTTTTTTTATTTTCCAAGTATATAACAGCTACATAATGCGGGGAAGGTGCAATTAGGGAGATTGCTAGACTCTACAGGGAGTCAGAGAAATTTACACTATTTCAGGGAGTCTCCCTGACAATCAGGGAAAATTGGCAAGTATGCTTTAAGTGCCATTCAAAATAAACATGGTGCAGTAAAGGAATGTATGTGGTGCCATTCTGTGGTAAAACCTTAGGCTGAAACCACATTTGTGACATGCATGTGGGCTGTGTTTTGTTAAATTTATTTTTCTTTCAGAAACTTTTTGATGAATGCCAAGATCAACATTCCTGCCAATTCTCAGTCAGTAGTCGGATTTTTGGCTCAGATCCTTGCCCAGGTACCCATAAGTACCTCTTGGTGTCATACAAGTGTAAGCCAGGTAAGTCATGTTCTACTGAGAGTCAAATCTACTGTATACTGTAGCTGTGAAATTATTCCTGTAATTTGCAATGACCTGTAATATTGTTGGAAGTACGTAATTTGCTATTACTAGTATTATTTAAATTTTATTATTAGTTTTTTTAGCAAAAGTGGAGCTAGAATCCATATCAAGGCTTCAAGTCTGTTGCTTGTGTGTGAACCCAGAAGTATTTAGTTTGTCGATCTTCATGATGTAGGCAGTCAATATGTCGAGAGCAGTCGTGGCTTCTACCTGTAGTCTTCAGGGGGTCTGCAGCAGCACTGCCCATCTGAGCAGCAGAGTGTGCATTGGCTGCAGCCCCTAGAAGCCCATTATGGCTGGCAGGATAAATTTCGTATTACCACCTCCCCCCTTCTCCCCCTGCAGCTTCTAGGGACTGCATTGGCTGCAGCTCCTAGAAGCCCATTGCGGCAGGCAGGAGAACTTGCACATGCACACCTTCAACCTTCTTCCCCGCGGCTTCTAGAGACTGCATCGGCTGCAGCCCATAGAAGCCCATTACGGCTGGTTGGGGAACTTCTGCATACACACCTCCTCTATTCCCCCCTGCGGCTTCTAGGGACTGCATCAGCTGCAGCCCCTAGAAGCATATTAGAGCTGGCAGGGCAGTGGCTTCACATCGGAAGCACTATCTGCTGATCCATACTGCCTGTCTAGTAGGGATGGCCATCGGTGTGGTTACCATCTATGGTGATATAGCAAGTGGCCATTGATGGTTACCAACTATGGGCCGGATTTAATTAGAGGCGAAAAAGTTTTTCCTACTATTGCCTGTTTGCATCTGATCTCCAAATTCAATCCGTGACCAATTCAACTAAGCGGACACTCAATGCACTGAAACAGGCGGAATAGTCTCTCCAATGAATGGCTGGCGGAAAAAAGTGCAAAATCTCTATATTAGGGTGCAAATGTGGGAATTGATTCAGAACCCCTTGGACATTCCCTCCCCTCCCCCCCCTTCCCTCCCCTCCCCAAAGGACAAGTCAGCCCAAAAAAAAATTACCTTAGAACACCCCAAAAAACACGTCATTTTTGGGGAGAAAATGAAAAAAGTGGGGGGACAAAAGAAAACTAGCGAAATGGATTTCTTGGTTTGTACGGATGGGACAAGTGTTTGTAGGATTGCAGGTGCATGCAGCAGGTGGATTTTATTAATTTTTTAAAAGTGCACTTTAGAGACACAAAAATATGCTAGTACCCATTTTCAAGTACCCCACATTTGACTGTACTATTTATTTTCCACCAAACTACTGTTTTCTATCATTCATCATCACTTTTGTAAATATGCTTCTAGAAAGCTTTAAACACAACTTAAGGACACAAAGTACTTTTATTAGGGCTAATCAGGGGTTAAAGTGGGCAGGAACGTTGTAGAACTGAGTTCCGTCACCTCTAATGATAGGTGGAACTAGTTCCCCCTCCCCCACATCCCTGCTTAGAAGTCCTACAGACAGAAATCCACTCTGTCAGGCAGCAGCCGCCTCCCCATCCTCTGATTCTGGCTCCGTGTTCCTCCTCCTCTACTGCCTGCCCCTCCTGTCACTCATGTTGTGGCCCTTCGGCTCCTTTTGCAGCACAGCGTATGTGACATCATGCCATCACCATTGCTACATAGTGCTCTGAGGAGACGTGAAGAAGAGCAAGGGCCAGAGCAGGCACGAAGGTGATCTGCTGCTAGAGTGACATGGGGGGATAAGCTGCTGGTGGGAGAGGAGACACAAGGGCAGGAAGCTGCTGCTAGAGGGACATGGGGGGGTGAGCTCCTGGTGGGAGAGGAGACATAGGGGCAGAGAGCTGCTGGTGGAGGACACAAGGGCAGGGAGCTGCTGGAAGGACACAAGAGGGTAAGCTGGAGACACAGGGGGATGGTGTTGGAGTGAAGACATGGGAATGGCGCTGGTGAAGTACAGGGGGGGGTTGATGCTTGTGAAACACAGGAAAATGGTGCTGAAGAGACGGTGAGATATAGAATTTTTTTTCTTTTTAAGTGACCTAACATTGTAGACTCAGATGATGGCAGGAGTGCTAAAAAAACATCTAAAATGCAATACGCCCCCGGCTTCACTTTAAAGTTTCCTATACACAACAGTGTGTGTGTGTATAAAGAAAAGTATTTCTTCACATTGTTCTGGCCTCTCAGAGTGGCTCCACCTAGCGTAGGGGGAGAGTAGGTGGAAGAGGAGTTCCACCACCTCTACAAGATAACTTTAAGCCCTGGGCTAATAGTACACATCTGTAATGATTTCCAGTGTCAGTGCGTCTTATTTTGGGGTACAGACTGATTCCCCCAAACTATTCAGTACTTTCCGCCTGTTATGCATTCGCCTATTTGTGTTTTCGCCTGTTCTGCAATTGAATACAGTGAACTGAGGGATGCGCATGCTGCGAATTCACGTCCCAAACAGGCGGAAAGTGGAATAGGCAAAAAGTTTCTGACTTTTCGTGTCTAATTGAATATGAGCCTATACAATGGATGGCCATCAATGGTTTTACCAACCGATGGTCATCCGTGTTCTTTGACTGACTGGCCCGTGGGCCAATCAGAACATGGGTTGGGGGCTTCTTGGGTGTCAGGGGTGGAGCTATGCTCCGTATCCCGGCACCTCGAAAAAGAAAAACGAAAACATTTAGTTATGCTTTGCCATCGATTGAGGGATCCATCTGGTTCTTCCCCCATCTATGGTAAAAGCAATCGGCATCGGCCATAAACCATCAATAATTATGAACCCCTAGCCAGATGCAGGAGCAGTGGGCGAGTGGTGGTGCCAACCATAGGGCTTTGCGCTCGCACACCCCTAGTTATGGTCCTGTGTGTCTCTAACCCATAGTCATTATCTGTTACTATTTATGGTGACCTGACATTTTTTTGGACTGCATCCACTCTGAGGAATGCCCTCCCAGGCTCAACAAGACTTTCTTTTAGCCTCCTAACTCAACTCTTTAGGCAAGCTTATCAAGTTCCAGAGCACCTACATAAGCTCCATAAACTATTTTATACAATTACATCCCCTCTATACAGTCCACACATAGCTTTATATGTTTTATTTCTACATTCCATTGACCCCAGACCAACATTGCTGTGTGACTGTATCATACAGCTCTGCAATCTGTCTGGACCTAAATGCAATATGCAGCACTTATCCTTGTGTATGAAATACCTTAAGATTGTAAGCCGGACACTCTTACCTCTTTGTCTGTTATTACCAATTCTTGTTATATTTCCATTTTGTTCCCAATTGTAATGTGCAAAGGAACATGCTGGTGCTATATAAGAAAATATTAAAAGAATACTTATTATAATTATTATTATTTAAATTATTATTTTTAAAAAGCAAACAGAGAAGTACTCTTGCCATCAGGGCTGTAACTAGCTATGGGTGACTGGTGCCACCACACAGAGCCTCTGTGGGCGGCACTGCTGCGCCCTATGGCCCTTGCTCCTGGCTTGCAGGGTGCCTGGAAGGGCACCCTGCAGCCAGAATCAATGCAGCAGTGCCGCCTGTAGTGTCCGTTGGACGCTACAGGCAAGCACTCTGCCCTGTTTGCTGTCCAGAGAGTCTTGTAGCCTCTCAATGTACTGCTGCTGGAATTCCATCATGATGTCAGGCGCAAAGGGGCGTGGCCAGTACCGCGCGCTCGAAGCACTAGTTACGGCGCTGTATGCCACAGAAGAACATACTAAAATTTAAGTCATTTTACTTGGCCTTATACAATTTAAGGTATTAAGGACTTCCTTAAAATCAAAGACTTGGGTTAGATGTCACCATCATGGGATTATAAACAGCAGGGGAATGTGGTATGCTCAATCCCTGTATTTGTTTGTGTGTTCATAAATGGCATATAGAACAAGTCTTAGCTATAATAATTATAAATATAATCATATGTACAGGAATAACTTAAATATCTAAATTTTTATATATTATTCATATATACTGTACATAATACATGTATAAATAATAATTATATATAAATATTATCTTTGATTTATATTGCACCTCAATAAGATGAAGGAAAAATGGAATTGGAGATGGATTTAGTGCACTGGATGAATTAAGTTATCACTCAATTTAAACATACAAATACCAACTATATTGTTATATTACTGGATATAGAATTCCTCTTAGAGATAATATTGTGTTGGTGGTGCACCCAGGAAAAATACAATGTTATATTTTGTTGAATTTTGCACAAGCAAACAGAAAAAAAATTCCTTTTTTGGGGCACTTTTTAAATAGATAAGTCTATGATATGATTGTAAATTATTAAAACATACCTTTTAATTAATTACTTTAGAAAAATAAGTGACTGGAAATCACGTCACTACATAAATAAACAATTTTAAGGAGAACATATATACACAAAATGAGATTAGAAAAAGTACACTCAAATCAGTTGTAGTAATGTGTTGGTGATAATTACCTGGGAAAAGAAGAAGGACGTTCAAAATGTTGTCACATCTATCTATTATCTATATTTTGCTGAGAGGGAAATATCGTGTGTATATATCTCTTTTGAAATTACCCAACATGATCCACAGAATTGCACATATTCCTGAAAAGATTACAGTTATTTATGGCACAATTGCACGTATCCCTGCGAAAGTGCTTAATTATTTGTTGCAAAACATTTCAATATTGCGCGTGTCCCTGTTTGATGGTTATTTGATCATACTAAGTGATCATTATAACATAACGACTTAGGCCAGCATGATCCACACAATTGCTCAAATCCCTGAAAAGGTTGAAATTAATAACGACACAATTGCACTTATCCCTGTAAAGTGCTAATTACTTGTAAAACATGTAGATATTGCACGTGTCCCTGTATGGTGGTTATTTAATCACATAAAATGCAAATATATAAAACCAAAATTATTTGCACATATCGTATATACTGTACAAATCCTTATTTAATTTGTAATCATTTACATTGTAGGAATATTGCATGAATCTCATCAAAATAGATTGCAATGAACTGTTAAAGTAATTATCTATAGCAATATTGCACCTATCCCTGTAAAGGACCATGTGATTGTGAATCTACAACCTTCTATATACATAGGGATTTACTGTCCCAACATTAAATGAGCAGGGAGCTTGGATCTGGATGATATATGGACTATTATCCGGATCCAGGCTCCACTGCTCACCCTGCCGCTGCTGGACACACGAGTCCCTCCTCTTGCTGCCCGCACCTTAAATGGCGCCCGTGTCTGGTGCGCATAGGCTCCTCGTCACTGCACCCTCTTCAGCTCCACCCGACACGTCCCAGCTCCTGTCAGCCCGGGGATCTGCATTTCACCGCACACTGAGTACATGATGCAGCAGCTTTAGCAGGCCAGTACATCTGATCCTGCCTGCAAGCTGCTGCTTTAAAATTGTTGCACACCCCCTTCCTCTCTATCCACCAATGAGAAGGAAGAGGGATTGTCAGTAAAATCTGCAGCTGACGCTCAGTGCAGAAATGAAAGCACTGAGCGGAGCTGCTAAGCCTGCAGTGCACAGTTGTAAGTCTCGCAGCTGAGCAGGGAGAATGGCTCATTCATAAAAATTCAGTGGGGGAATGAAGAGGCGGTATACCATACCGTTGTATACCGCCTCACTTCCAGCACTGGTTTGGTGAGAATGTTGCGGCAAATCCGGGGTTTCCAGTTGTTTCAGATGAATTTGCAGAGTGAGGTTTAGAGGGTTTGTAGTGTGTGGGATGGGACAATGCATCCCACCCAGGAGAGAAAGTATGTTTGCCACTGTTGTAAGTCTCTGTGGATTGAGTTGATGAGGGGGGGGGGGTAGTTAGTTCTATAAAGGGAGTCATAAGATTTAGTAATTGATACTTCTAAATAATTGAGAGAGTCTCATTTCCAGATAAAGTTAAAATTTGATTTTAATAGAGATTTAGTATTTTTGGTGAGGTGGAGGGGGAGAGCTTCTGATTTGGTGTGGTTAACTTTGTATCCGGAGAGTTTGCCATATATAGAAAGTCCATGAAATAGATTAGGAAGGGACGTGAGTGGTTTGGTCAGCGTAAAGAGTATGTCGTCCGCGAAAAGAGAGAGGGTGTATTGGGTGTGTTTGACCGTGATGCCACAAATATCAGGATTGGCCCGTACTCTAGTGGCAAGTGGTTCTATAATAAGGGCGAATATTAGGGGTGACAGGGGTCATCCCTGTCGAGTCCCATTTAAAATTGACAATGAGCTGGAAAGCAGGCCCCCTGCCAAAACCGCCGCGGAAGGGTTAAAATATAAGGCTTGTATAGCTTGCAGGAATTTACCATGTATTCCATATTGGCGTAATGTGTGGAACATAAAGGGCCAAGAGACCCTGTCAAAGGCTTCTAGATCGATTGTGCATCTAGTATTATCTAGTGCCTATCTGGACGGGACAAAACCCACTTGGTCAGGGTGAATTTAGGAGGGGAGAAGGGGGTTCAGTCTATTTGCAATTACTTTGGCGAACAACTTTAGGTCGGTGTTAAGCAATGAAATGGGTCGATAATTTTGCACCGAAAGAGGGTCTTTGTCGGGCTTGGGGATGACAATGATAGTGGCTTTAGTCGTGTCTGGGTGGAAAAAAGAGCCATCTAATATACAATTGAAGGTCGTGTGTAAGGTGTGGTATTAGGGAGGTCTGAAAGGTTTTATAATATGACATTGGTAGACCATCAGGTCCAGGTGCTTTTGAAGGCCGCTGTAATTTCCTCCTCGGATATAAGATCATTTAAAGAGGAGGAGGTAGAATCATCTATACAAGGGAAGTTGCAAGAAGTAAGATAATTCAGAAAAAGAGGTGGTGGTCGAAGAGTCATGGGATAGAGGGAGATTGTAGAGATGCTCATAGTAGTTTTTAAATAAGGAGTTGATAGTGGCTGGGTTGTGCTGGTGGATGCCATGGTCATCTTTCAGCATTGGAACAGCAGTTCTGGCTTTGCAGGCTTTTAATCGATTGGCCAATAGGGAATCCACTTTGTTACTCTTCTCATAAGATTTTTGATTAAGCCATCGTATGGTTTGTTCAGTCTTTTCAGCTTGAAGGTTATTAAGGGCTGTCCTGGCAGATGTCAGCTTATCATATATGGAGCGGGATGGCTGGCGTTTATGGGTGGTTTCTAGAAGGGCAATTTCTTTGGTCAAGGAAGCTAATTGAGATCTACGTTCTTTGTTCCGGAAGGAGGCAAAACTGATAATGTGCCCACGAATAACGGCCTTATGAGCCTCCCAAACCACAGGGGTGAAGGCAGTGTCAGTATTTAAAAAGAAGTAATTTCACTTTTTCCTGGAATTTTGGGATATTTAGTAAAGTTTCGTTTAAGCGCCACGAGGGACGTGATGACGGTATATCAAGTAAATTGAAAGACGCGGTGACGATGGAATTATCTGACCATGGGTTAGAAACAATGGAAGAGTCGACAATATGCTTGGAAGCGGAGTTGAAACTAAGGATCAGATCCATTCTCGAGTAGGATTGGTGGATTCGAGAAAAAGGTGAAATCTCTAGATGTAGGGTTAAGGGCGCGCCATGTGTCAAAAAGACCATGTGTCAAGGACAGGGTTGAGAACAGCGTTAAAATGTCCTCCAATGAAGACTGGCCCGAATTGGGGGCATATATATTGGCATTCCAAATTCATTGCTCTCTTTTTTAATGAGATTCATGCAATATTCTTACAATGTAAATGATTACAAATTAAATAAGGATTTGTACAATATATATGATATGTGCAAATAATTTTGGCTTTATTTATTTTTATATTATATGATTAAATAACCACCATACAGGGACACGTGCAATATCTACATGTTTTACAAGTAATTAGCACTTTACAGGGATACAGGGATACAATTGTGTCGTTATTAATTTCAACCTTTTCAGGGATTTGAGCAATTGTGTGGATCATGCTGGCCTAAGTCGTTATGTTATAATGATCACTTAGTATGATCAAATAACCATCAAACACGGACACGCACAATATTGAAATGTTGTGCAACAAATAATTAAGCACTTTCACAGGGATACGTGCAATTGTGCCATAAATAACTGAAATCTTTTCAGGAATATGTGCAATTCTGTGGATCATACTGGGTAATTTCAAAAGATATATATATATATATATATATATATACACGATATTTCCCTCTCAGCAAAATATAGATAATAGATAGATGTGACAACATTTTGAACGTCCTTCTTTCCCAGGTAATTATCACCAACACATTACTACAACTGATTTGAGTGTACTTTTTCTAATCTCATGTTGTGTATATATGTTCTCCTTAAAATTGTTTATTTATGTAGTGATGTGATTTCCAGTCACTTATTTTTCTAAAGTAATTAAAAGGTATGTTTTGTTTTAATAATTTACAATCACATCATAGACTTATCTATTTAAAGAGTGCCCCAAAAAAGGATTTTTTTTTCTGTTTGCCTGTGCAAAATTCAACAAAATATAACATTTATATTGCACCACCAAGTGTCTGTAGCAACAAACAGTGGAAAAAAACAACATACAAACGAAACAACAGAATAGAAAAAGGTTAAAATATTCTATCAATGTTTAATTTTCTGATGTTTCACATTCATTTCACAGATAACTACAAAGTAAAGTCTGTGTGTGAGAATGAACAGTTTAATCTAACTTGCAGAAATAATGCACTGTTGTCTGTATACTCGGCTAGTTATGGAAGAACTTTACAGGGGAATTCAGGTTGTGACGCTGAGAACAGGAGCAACTTTGACTATGGTTAGTGCCCAAGTTACCTTGTCTTTTTCTGTGAAAAATATTTTATTTTGAATGTCATATAAATCCATGAAAAATTTAATATTTCTGTGGGCTTTTTAAAAAAAAGAAAATAAATGTACTCATAGTCACCATATTTTCTTTTCAGGCAGAATAGTGATATTTTTGTGAGGCGCTAACTAAACCACAACCACTTTTACTCATTAATATGATGATCTTGAAATGTCATTATAAATATTGCAGAATATGGCATAAAGATGGGCAACAGTAAAAGACAAGTTAAGGATAATTTCCATTTCCATTTTTGTAGAATATTCTCCCTGTCATAGTGTCACAGAAATAACAAAATATAGAGGACCTAAGCGCCTCAGATCCTAGAAACAACAAATGGGTGTATCTTGCCACTCCTCAAGAGGACACACCTTCGATCCTTATGTCTATATGGACTGTATTTGGTTCTGTTCAGGAGGAGTCTGGACCGATCAAAATAAAACACAGTGCCTTGCAAAAATGTTCACACCCCTTGGCTTTTTACCTTTTTTGTTACATTACAACCTGTAATTATTTTTTTAATCTGAATTTTATGTGATGGATCTGCACAAAATAGTTTAATTTGGTGAAGTGAAATGAGAAAAAAACATAATAGAAGAATCTATAAAAATAAAAATCTGAAAATTGGCATGTAGATATGTAATCACCCCTTTGCTATGAAGCCCCTCAAAAGTTCTGGTGCAACCAATTACCTTCAGAAGTCACATAATTAGTGAAATGAAGTCCACCTGTGTGAAATCTAAGTGTCACATCATCTGACAGTATAAACACACCTTTTCTGAAAGGCCCCAGAGGCTGCAACACCACTAAGCAAGAGGCATCACACCATGAAGACCAAGGAGCTCTCCAAACAAGTCAGGGACAAAGTTGTTGAGAAGTACAATTCTGGGTTGGGTTATAAAAAAATATCCAAATCTTTGATGATCCCCGGAACATCATCAAATCCATCATCATCAAATGGAAAGAACATGGTACCACAAGAAACCAGCCAAGAGAGGGCCGCCCACCAAAACTCAGACCGGGCAAGGAGGGCATTAATCAGAGAGGCAGCAGAGAGACCAAAGGTAACCCTGAAGGAGCTGCAGCGTTCCACAGCAGAGACTGGTGTATCTGTGCATGTGACCACAATAAGCCGTACACTCCATAGAGCTGGGCTTTATGGAAGAGTGGCCAGAAAAAAGCCATTACTTAGTGATAAAAGTAAGAAGACACAATTTGAGTTTGCCAAAAGGCATATGGGTGACTCCCCAATTGTATGGAGGAAGGTGCTCTGGTCAGATGACACTAAAAAGTAACTTTTCGGCCACCAAGGAAAACGCCATGTCTGGTGCAAGCCCAACACATCCCATCACCCCAAGAACACCATCCCCACAGTGAAACATGGTGGTGGCAGCATCATTCTGTGGGAATGTTTTTCAGCAACAGGGAATGGGAAACTGATTTGAGTCGAGAGAAAGATGGATGGTGCTAAATACAGGGATACTCTTGAGCAAAACCTGGTTCAGTCTGCCTATGATTTGAGACTGGGACTGAGGTTCACCTTCTAGCAGGACAATGACCCGAAGCATACTGCTAAAGCAACACTCAAGTGGTTTAAGGGGAAACATTTAAATGTGTTGGAATGGCCTAGTCAAAGCCCAGATCTCAATCCAATTGAGAACCTGTGGTCAGACTTGCAGATTGCTGTTCACAAGTGGAAACCATCCAACATGAAGGAGCTGGAGCAGTTTTGCCTTGAGGAATGGGCAAAAATCCCAGGGGCAAGATGTGGCAAGCTCATAGAGACTTATCCAAAGCGACTTGCAGCTGTAATTGCTGCAAAAGGTGGCTCGACAAAGTACTGACTTTAGGGGGGTGAATAGTTATGCATGCTGAAGTTTTCTGTCATGTTGTCATAAATGTTGTTTGATTCACAATATAAAAAAAACACAACTTCACAGTTGTAGGCATGTTCTGTGAATGAAATGATGCACACTTTCAGACAATCCATTTTAATTCCAGGTTGTGAGGCAACAAAACATGAAAAATGCAAAGGGGGTGAATACTTTTGCAAGGCACTGTACATATGCAACCATCCCCTATATGCGCATAAAGGTTTCTTTTATGTGGTACAAGTTGTCTGAAGTCTTCAGCTTAGATTTTACTTCTGTTATGGTAAATCACAAATAAAACGACTCACATGTATATGTCGCCCTATGTACACGTAAAGGTTTCTTTTCTTCCTCCTCCACACAAATCTTTCACTGTGTGTCAGGAAAAGTAACTCCTTTAACTTTTATCCCCAAATGGAAACACACTTACATTTATATTCTGACAGAAGTTGACATAAAGGTTTCTTTTCAGGCAATTAATCTCCCATCAGAGGTGATGCTGTGTTCAAATCTTTTTTCTCACTCACACAATGCATCTGCATTTAGAAAAAATTTAAAAAGGATCCTAAACATGCAGCATTCGTAAAAGAGAATTCTAATTAGCTCCAAACATGAGCCTAATATAAAATGCATAAAAGGAATAAAATAACAACAAAGCTGAAGCTTTAAACTGAAAAGAAAGCCTCAAACCCAGTGGGTGAGAGTAGCGAAGGAAACACCACGTGACTCCGTTCAGAGGTCCTAATAAATAAGGCAGGTGTAATCCTTGTAGCCACGCTGCACTCCTTCTCACCAGATCTCCATCTCCTCTGTCAAGATGTCCAGCTTTGCTGCCAGCAGAAATTTAAATCCTGCTGAGTCCAAATCACATGACACCTTTCCTCCAACAAAAGAGGTTCCTTGGCCAGCTGTGATAAGTCAGTTCTTAATTGTTTCTAAGGCCTAAAGTCCCATCTATCTGTCGTGTCTCACTTTAAACTGTGCTGTCAAGAAAACTTGATCCCGAAATGGTGTTAACTGGAATTCATGTTCCCAAAAATTATTTCATGCATGTTAAACTTTGTAGATATACATATATAAAATACTCTGCTTACATACATGTAAGGTCTCAAATGGACAAAAAACATTACAATACAATACACTCTTAGTGATACATACAATGAAAGAGGGGGGCTGGGGTGCAGTAATGAGGCTGTAAAAGCTCTGTATATGTGGGCAGACAGAGAGGGGGAGAGCTCATCAAGGCATAATTGCCTACTTTTGAAAAAGCATTTCAGGGAGATTGTGAAAGCAACATCTATAAGGGTGGCAGTAAAGTGGACGTGCACTACTACATCTTAGAGGTATAAATTGATTTACATCCAAATGTAAATGAGCTCTAAAGCAGTTACTAAGATCTACTTCTTGATGAAAACACAGTGATACTTTTCAGAAAATACATGTAGCCATAGGGGTCATTGTGCCTTATAACCAACGCAGGGAAATGATTCTAAGGGGTAACTTAACGAAGATTCGAGTTTGGTCGAGTTTTGTTTTTTTTAATCTCTATTTGCATTGTCGAATCTCGGTGATTTTTCATCTCACGTTTTTCTTCTCGCAAATTTACTAAGAAGTGCGTTTAGCTGAGAGTGAGTTTTCCGATGGTGAAGCAGATCGATATATATCTCTCCCGAGTTGCAAGTTTAGATGAGATTACTCACCCGAGATTGCAGTGTTTTTTCTCTGCAAATCTCTCCCGAGCTAGCAGCCTGCACATATCAGTGAGATATGTGAAGGCTGCTTGTGTAATACCTGTAATTTTTTTTTTTTTTTTTAATGACTTAGGGTCAGCCACCAAAAGTCATAACCAGCCCCTGACTGGTCAGCCAGTCCTGGTTTCAAAAGTTACGGGGAACAAAACGAGTAGGGTTCCACCATAATTTAGGAACCAGCACCTGGCTGCAGGGCCAGTGCTGGTTTTAAATATAGGGAGAAAAAATTGCGTAGTGGTCCCCCTATAATTAAAACCAGTGCCGGACCCAAACCGACCCAGGTGTAATGCCACAGTCTATCGTATTTTGCTGTGGAACTACAGGTCCCAGCATGCCTGCCCTTTGACACTTGTGGAACTACAAGTGCCAGCAGGCGGCCAGCACCCATACCTCCACTGTAAAATAAAGTTAAAAAACCACAGTACACACACACACTGTATCTAATAAAACTTTATTCCATACACCTAACCCACTCACACATACTTACCTGTACAAGCCACGGATGTACCTGGAAAAAAGATCCCATACAGGCTTGGCAAAAAAAATAAAACGACTTACGCAAACCATGCCGAATAGGTGTAAGTATATGTTGTCACATATACTTGTACCTCGCAAAATGACAGATGACCGAAATCAACTGTTATTTCCCACAGGCCGCAAGGCAATCAGCGGCCCTACTCGTTTTGTTCCTTGTAATCTTTGGAACCAGGACTGGCTGACAAGTCCAGGGCTGGTTATGGCTTTTTTTTTTGGGGGGGGGGGGGGGGGATGAGCGGCTATGTTGTTTTATTTCATTTTTTTAATAGAAACACTATACATTAGGTACACATGCAGAAACATACACAAATCACAATGATCTGTGTATGTTTCTGACAAACTCGCAGCTCAGGAGGGTGAGTGTTTGAAACTTCAATTTCTCTGCGAGTTTGCTCTCATCTCTCCCGAGATTTAAAACTCAATTCTTAGGAAATTTGCAAACAGCCTCTTTTTCATGAAAAGTACTTGCGAGTTTGCCCGATGATGAAAAGATTCGAGTTTGCGATCTCACCCGAGTTTTATGAGTAAGATTATTGAACTCTCTCCCAAACTCACCAGAGTTTGCCTTTAGTAAATGTGTGAGATGAAAAACATGCCTAAACTCACCCAAGATTGCACTCTCGACCAAACTCGAATCTTAGCAAATTTACCCCTATTGATCCCATTTAAATGTACTGATCTGTTTTTTGTTGTTGTTGTTGTTTTTACTATAACAGCTTTATAATGGGGGTAAGGTGCAATCAGGGAGATTGCTAGATTCTTCAGGGAGTCAGGGAGATTGCTACTATTTCAGGGAGAGTTGGCAAGTACGCATCAAGGGAGAGTGGATTCTAACTTTTTCTGCAGTAAAAGCAATGCCTTAGCCCATAGGTGCTCAAACTCTGTCCTCAGTACCCCAAACAGTGCATGTTTTCCAGGTCTCCTCACAGAATCGCACAGAATTGCTTCTACTGCAGAAAAAGTTAGAATCCACTCTCCCTTGATGATCACTCCCCCTCTCTGTCTGTTCACATATACAGCCTCGTAGCCCCCTCACTTGCACTCTACCTGCACCAAGGAAGCAGACCGACGGGGAGGAGAAGGACCAGCAGCATCATAGGGTAAGTAAATACATCCTTATTCTTACCAGCTGCACCATTGTTGTCCTCAACACCCTGGGAATGGGATTGAATTACCAGCGGCAGTTCAGCCACCGGTTCAAATCCTGACAGGGGGAGATCCCACCGCCGGGTGGTAAGTTTGATAGTCCTCCTGTCCCACCCTAATTCTAACCCTCCCTTGGTGGTGCGTAACCCTAAATCTCCCAGGGTGGTGCCTAACCCCAAGTCCCCTCAGGGGTGTCTAAACCTAATCCCCCCTTCCTGCACACTAAACCTAACCTCCCGGGGTGGTGCCTAACCCTAACCTTCCCCAGTGGTGCCTAACCCCCCTTTCACTCTAATCCTCCCTGGGGAGTGTCTAACCCTAAGTCCTCCAGGATGTGCCTAAACCTAACCCCCAACGTGGCTAACACTTACTTGGGTCCGGTTTCTTATGATTGGAATGCCGGCTGTTGGGATTCCGATGCCTGTATCTAGATCGTAAAAGAGATAGCGGCATCAGCATTTTTTCCTGCGGCAGGATGCCGACGTCGGTATAGCCACAGCCGGCAGCTCATCCGCCGGGATATTGACTACATCCCCCACCCTGATACTGAGTATTTACTATTCTTGAGGTACTAACTAATGGGGACATCATACTCACCAACAACTACTGTGAGAAAGTTTTTGATTAAGTGGAACTGGACGTGCTGATGCGACCACACAAGCAGATTGTTCCTTATGAATTACAATGGCTCAATCTGCCTAAAGTTATTGTCTACCAAATATAAGGACAACCATACCACATTTGACTATCTATTTACGAAACATATTTACCAAGCATCAGCCCAAAGTTTTTGTCCACCAGCTTAAGGACAATCACAATATTTTGTTTAACAAAATAAGTACCTGCCTATAAGTTATTGCCTACCTGGCCTTTACAAACATCTATATGATCTCCACACAATATCTTAATATTAGGCTGACATTCAGACATAGATACAGTATTATAAGGTTCATAATCGCTTCCCCTTCCCCCCCTCTCTCCACCTTTATTTGTATACTTGACAATAAGGAGTTTGGGATACCTCCTACAATAGCAGCTAGTCCAGTGGTTCCCAAACTTTTTTGAATCACGGCGCCCTAGAGTATCAGCAATGTTTTCACAGCACCCCTAAGCCAAAAGTTTGTTATTGAGAAATTCAGAAGAAATATTAGTAAAGTGGAGCAAATTGTGCTACCTGTCATCCCTAGGTTTGGTTATATAGTGGTGCACATATTTACATTACATTGACCATAAAGAATTTGAATTTGTGCTGGACCACCAACCTGAGGCACCCCTGCACGTGTCCCCTGAGGCACCCCAGGGTGCCACAGTGTACAGTTTGGGAACCACTAAGCTAGTGGTTATTTACAACTATACTATTATGTCAGCGGGTGCCATAAAAAACTATTTTCCACAAAGACAAAGTGGGCCTGATTCAGAAGTGCACAGTGTCAATGTCGCATGTCAGCAATGTTTTATGTCTGCGCACACGTCCAAGTCTCACTGTTTATGCGTCTCGATGGTTACCACCAGGAGATGTAGAGCACATTTTTACTCAATAGCCATGAATGTCAGCTGGCATTCCTAGGTGGTAAAAGGGTTGTGGTTAGGCAGAGGTAGGCATGTCACTGACAGCGACTGTATTTTTTGCTGCAGTACCGCTGACACAGGACACCATGTTCAGATGGAGGAATTGCTCCTGCCATAGGTCTTGTCATAAGCCGCCACGCTGTCACTGCTGTGCGGGGTGAATGCCGGACAAGCATTCACTGAAGTCTCCTCCTTCCGGGATGTAGTTTGGAAGCCGACGGTCTAAATGCCGACCGCTGGCTTCCAGACTTTCTAATCCCGGTGTGGTACTAATGACAGGCATCGGAAACTCGATGCCTGTCATTAACCAGACACCGGAAGACCGACACTCCCCATCATACCGAACGAAGGTAAGCCAGGTGCGGGCAGCCATGGGGGGGGGGGGGAAGAGTTAGGTTTAGGACTCCCGGGAGGGTTAGGTATAGGCTAGGGGAAGGGGGGAGGGTTAGGGTTAGGCACTCCCCCGGGGGACTTAGGTTTAGGCAGCAGGGATGGGGGGGTTAGATTTAGGCACTTGGGGGGGGTTAGGCACCCCTAAGGGAGGGTTAGGTGGGAGAATTAGGTTAGCGATACTAACCTTAGGGACGATCAGGATTTTCACCCTTGCCGGGCTGCTGCTGTCGGGATTTGAACCGCAGGCCTTGCGTCCGGTGGTAATACCTACTACACCCCCTCCTTCCTCCTGTTAGGATCTGTGGTTAGCATATTGTTTGCAATTCCAGTCTTGGTTGCTGCTGAGCCTCTGCACTAATTAGTGCACACAGACAGGCAGTATCAGGTGCACACTGATTGATTCTCCTGTCTGAACACAGCCCAGATGCTCAATAATCTGTCATTAGAGATACTTGCTCTGGTTGGGCCCCATTTCTGTTAAATTCCAGCCAGCCCTTCACTCCTTGCCGGTGATAAAGTTTCTCGTGCTTCCGGTTGTTCCTGTCTTCTGTTTAGTCAGTTGAGTTTCTGAGCCAGTTTGCGGTGTCTGTTCACTGCCGTTTGTTCCATCCAGATGGCACGGTCTGCAGTCCACCTCCTCATGCTGTTTGGGTCATCCAGACGGCACAGTGCACTCCCTCCCTCAGAAGTGCCATATCCTCGTCCGGTGGCTTTTGTCAACTCGGCGACACTGTCTCCCTGCATTAAGTGCGCAGGTTAGCGCCCCATGACCAGTGTCAACCTGGTGACATTGGTTGCTAACTAGTGTCTCCAGTGCGCCATCCAGCACATCACTGCCAGTGTCAACCCAGCAGCATTGGTCGCATCTCTGCATCATCAGTGTACAATTCAGTGCACCATCGCCAGTGTCATCCCGGCTGCACTGGTAGCAACTCAGCGTCCCAAGTGCGCAATCCAGCACACCGTCACCAGTGTCATCCCGGCGGCATTGGTAACACCTCTACCTTCTGTGTACCACTCCACCCAGAGTCTCATCAGCCCAAAGGCTGAACCCGGCCCTGGGGCCACTGGCCATGACTAGTCATTATTAATCAGTCCTCAAGGCTGCTCCATAGCCCAAAGGCTGCATCACATCATCTGCACCAGGCCACGACTAGTCAATATCAATCAGCTCTCAAGGTTGCTCCAACAGCCCAAAGGGCTACACATCTTCTACCCTTGGCCATGATTAGTCTACATCAATTAGCCTTCAAGGCTGCTTCAACAGCCCAAAGGCTGCACCTCATCTTCTGCCATTGGCCACAACTAGTCATCTTGTAGCAGCCCTCATGGCTGCTATCCGACAACTCTTGCCTGATTAACCATCCGATCCTTAATGGGTCTGGTGCAAGCTTCGATGGTGCAGCGATGGTGACGCACCATGATTGATCAGTGCAGCAGCCAGTGGGCGTCACAGTAGGAAGATCATCAGGCACGGCATTATCATAAGTACGCAGCTGCGACTACGTGCACCTATGTATATATTAGGATGTGAATCTAATATTTTGAGATTTGTTAGGAAAAATGTAGAAATGATTATGATAAGGAGGAATCTCTATGGAGATTTATCATAACCCTATCTTTGGTAGCTAAATCTATTAATTGTACCTATGATAAATCCACAGACTTAATTTAGATATATGCTACTTAATTACTAACTCTTTATCTTGCATTGGTGCATGAATGAAATAGTGGGGAGAGACTATCTGAATCTACCATGATGGTAACATGCCTTTAATTTGTTATTAGGACACGCCATCTAGTGCTGGTAAAAAAACAAACCCTAAGTATTTTGGGTATTTTTGCTGAGTGGTGTGATTATTATACTCTTCCATGGTAACTATTATTACAGAGTGTACGTCTCAGACAGCACTACGAAAAGTCTCCAGAAGATGTCACCGCAGACAAAGCTGCTTCATCACAGCTGACTCTAGAACGTTTGGAGATCCCTGTTTCCCAGGAGTAATGAAATATTTGACTGTGTCATACACATGTGGTGAGAGCTAAATGAAGTACATAAAAGAAGTTAAGAACAATATAATGTTACTTCTGAAAGGAATGCACATGCAAACTGTACAGAGAACACAGCAAATCCTTTCCAAAATACGCAGTTAGGGGTATATTTACTAAAGTGAGAGTTTTTAGAAGTGGAGATGTTGCCCACAGCAACCAATCAGGTTCTACTTAACAATTATCTAGCACCTTCTAGAAGATAATAACTAGAATCTGATTGGTTGCTATGGGCAACATCACCACTTCTAAAAATGCTCACTAGTATAAGAAACTTATGAAAAAAATGTAAATGTAATGACATTTCATAATGCTTTTAATTGTTTGCATTTTTAAATATAGGTTTAACTGTCATCAACATAGCTGCAATTTATTTGCTATATTACAACTTAAATATTACAGAATTATATGTAGTAGAAAGTAATTGATATGTGCTTATTGTATTCATTATCCATTATTTGCAGTTCCCAGGCGCCTTCTAGAAGCAGTTGGAAACCCCTCTCCTGATCCGTTCTCTCTCACGGACTATACACATGGTAAGAGAATAACTTTTTTGGTAAGTTATATTATAGGTCCTGTTTCTAGCTTGTCTGGGCAGCACAATGGAATAAACTGTAAAAGTGAATGTCCTTGTCTAATAATATCCATTAGTTGGGCTGTGTAAGTGACAATGTCTAGTGTACTTCACCCTCCTACATCTCCCATCTCTACCACTCTTGCCTCCTGCCCTCAGATCCCCTCACACTGGCTCACTCCACTCACAATAAGCTCAATCCTCACCCCTCCGGGAGGGGGCAGCCAGGTAGTCTGACTCATCACAGCAGGGGGATCTGGCATCGCCATAGATGGATGGAGCGGGGGTCGTGGTGGCTCGATCACATCAAAATGGCCCTGTCCCCCACTACACAGTGACGATAATATAGCCCAGGGCCGTATTAAGGGGGGGGAGACAGGGGCGGTTGTCCAGGGCCCCCCACCCACATACCTGGCAATGGGGGGGAGACTAGGGGCACAGGTGGACTTTTGCCTGCGCTGCTGCATGATCAGCAGGATGCAGGCAGATACCTGTAAAGGGACAGTACAAAATCCATGGCGATCAGTAACTTTATAGAACCGGCGGTGCCAGTGGTTGATGCAATAAAATTAGAGTTATGGTAGACTTACCTTGATAACGCTTTAACTTTGAGGTCCGTAGGGTCCACAGGGATACCATGGGGGTAATGTGGTTGGAGAGATCCAAGCACCAAACAGTTAAAGCTTCAGCCCCCAGGATGCACTGTGTCCTCTTCCATACATACCCCAACCCTAGCCACAGGCCTTCAGTTGCATAACCAAGCCTTAAGGCAGAAGAAGGAAGAACAATCGTACACCAGAAACACTTTAAGACAAGATGAGGGAATCCGTGACCAAAAGAAAAAATACCTAATGAAGCCAGGTACATCAGGGTGGGTGTCCTGTTGACCCTATGGACCTTGAAGAAAATGGAGTTATCTAGGGTAGTCTACCATAACTCTAATTTTCTTCTTCAGGGTGCATAGGGATCCAAAGGGATACCATGGAGATGTCCTAAAGCAGTAAAAATGTAGAAAAACTGCACTTCAAGCAATAGTGCAGCAGTACAACTGCTGAAGTGGTCACTCCCACTTCCAAAATTCAATTCTTATAACAAAGTACTTGCAGTCCTCTGCACTCCCTGAGGTATTGCTGTAATCCACATATTCCAGTTCCTAATCATTAAAATTAATTTCATCAATGAATGTCCCTCGTTTCCAATCAATGTATCCAGGAGTAATAATCCCAATAGATGTGTTCTAATAATCCTCCATATATATAACATAAAAAACATACAAATGGGTATATAGTGAAGTATTGTTTAATCAGGGTTAAAAAATGTTTTGTTTGAAACAAAGATATACAAATAATATAGAGCCTCATACCAGATGATGTGGGGTGCCAATGTCATACACCCAAGTTTGTATATAGATATCAGTAACTACCCGGGTCAAGGTACTGGAACATCAATGATAGCAAGAGTGAGATAAGTCCCTCCACAAATATTCACCTGGATACCTTTAGTCTGCATAGAACACCAATGCATTTCTGCTCTCCAGGAGCCTTTCTCAAGGTGTACCCTGATCCACTTATATACCCTTAAGTCCCTTATGATTGGTCAATCAATGAATCCTCCTTAATAAGTCTTTTTTGCTCCCTATTCAGTCAAATAAACAGGCGTCAGATGTCCCATACCTCTTAAAGTTTATCATATAGTGTCCTCAACCGGAGCATATTCATATACAGTGCATCCGGAAAGTATTCACAACGCTTCACTTTTTCCACATTTTGTTATGTTACAGCCTTATTCCAAAATGGAATAAATTAACTTTTGGCCTCAAAATTCTACACACAATACCCCATAATGACAACGTGTAAAAAGATTTTGAGATTTTTGCAAATTTAATAAAATAAAACACTAAGAAATCACATGTACATAAGTATTTGCGGCCTTTGCCATGAAGCTCAAAATTGAGCTCAAGTGCATCCTGTTTCCACTGATCATCCTTGAGATGTTCCTACAGTTTAATTGGAGTCCACCTGTGATAAATTCAATTGATTGGACATGATTTTGAAAGGCATACACCTGTCTATATAAGGTCTTACACTTGACAGTGCATGTCAGAGCACAAACAAAGCATGAAGTCCAAGGAATTGTCTGTAGACCTCCGAGACAAAATTGTCTCGAGGCACAAATCTGGGGAAGGGTATAGAAAAATATCTGCTGCTTTGAAGGTCCCAGTGAGCACAGTGGCCTCCATCATCCGTAAATGGAAGAAGTTCGGAACCACCAGGACCTTAAAACACAAAAGAAAGGGTTGAATACACTCAGAAAGGTATAGAAGAGATACCCCATATAAACAACAACATTGGAATAAGAGAATGAGAAATGATTGGGAAAATCCACAGAGGAGAGAGAGGATCCCAAATAGAAACACCTTTTTTGTAAAAGATGAATGGTACCCTAATTCAGAGGGGGAAAAAAGAAATTCGATCCCTACGAGGAATCGATGTTTTTAATAACAAGATTTTTTTTTAGAGAGGAACAAAGGACGATACAGAAGATACTAGTATTTAAAAGATATAAAAATAAAAAAGGGGAAAAAGGGCAAAAGGTATGACTAAGAAATGTGAGGGGAAAGTACAAGGAAGGAATGACAAGAATGACAATAAAGATAATGAAGTAAAGATGGAGACTAAAATCTTTAATGTAAGCAAACATACATTAACAGTTGATGAGAATAAGGTATTAAAAAAGGGTTTAAATTTGCCTGGACAATAAATTAAATAAATTTGAGACCTTCTTAGACATCCAGAAGTTTGTAAGAAAAATCTCCCTAAAGAAATACTTTCTTAGTCAAAATGGAGAGAACACAAACAACAGAGACCCCTTTAGAGCAAAGTCCACGTTTAACCCCACATTTAGTAGGGGATGCTTTGTGGAGAGCTTCAGAAAAGCTGTGATCTCCAATTTAGATAACATTTATCCCAAATGAGAGAAATCCAAAAACACAACCAAAAATGAAAGAGAAGTGATTAAAAATTGAAGTAATAATCCCGAGATTATAATCAAGTCAGCAGACAAGGGGGGAAATTGTTATTATGGAAAAAGAGAAATATGAAAATGAAATCAAAAGACAACCAAACGTATACTATATTGAGAAGTAATCCAACTGAATGAATAGAAAAGGATCTTATGAATTTATTATTAAAATATAAAAATGAAGGGGTAATCATGAGACAGAGGAAAAATATATTAAAGTGGACAATCCCAGTCTTCCGTTATTTTACGTTTTACCTAAAATCCACAAGTATCAACAAAAACCCCTGGGACGACCCATAGTGACAGGGATGGGATATTTAACCACCAATTTATCACATTTTATTGACTACCATCTTCAACCTGAAGTTTTTAGATTAAAATCTTATAATAAAGACACGATGGACACTTTGAAGAAACTACATCAAATCAGATGACAAGATGATTTAATTCTGGCTACGGCAGATGTAAACAGTTTATACACGGCAATAGAACATAATAGAGGAACAGAGGCCATGAAATATCATCTTGAAGGAAATGACATGGAAGAAAAGAAGTATCTTATTTTAGATGGGGTTGATTTTATTCTTAACTGTTTTTGGTATGGTGGTAAATTTTATCAACAAAGGAAGGGTACGGCAATGGGCACATGTTTCACCCCATCATATGCCAAACTTTTTATGGGTTACTGGGAGAATCAAACAAAGTGTGGACAAATAACAGATTTTTAAAGAAAATTAAAGTTTGGTTTTGTTTTATAGATGACATTTTATTTATTTGGCAAGGTAGTAAAACAGATTTAAAAACTTTCTGCACAGTTAAATATTAATGATTTTAATATTGAATTGATTTATAATGTGAGTAAGGCAGAAGTAACTTTTTTTAGATCTGACCATATATGTTGATAATGGTATTATGAAGACTAAATCCTTCTGTAAATCCACAGACAGTAACTCCTAATTATCTACTGAAAGTAATCACCATCCCTTATGGATTAAAAATATCCCAAAAGGCCAAATGAGAAGGATCTGTTGTAATTGTATGAGTATAAAAGACTATGAGGAATAGGCTACTGACTTGAAATATAAATTCATGTCTAAGGGCTATAGGGAGAAGGTTTTGGATGATTATATAGTAGATTTAATGGAAGTGGAGAGAAATTGCTTGTTTTTCCCTTTTTAGATTTTACAAGTTAAAGATATCACCTTCCCATTTATCACCACTTATAACAAACAATATAAACATGTAGAGAGATTGATAAAGAAACACTGGCACCTTCTATCTAGAGACCCTGTATTAAAACCAATTATCCCTCTTAAACCACAGTTAATATATAGGAAGGCTCAAAATTTGAAAGATAAAGTGGTAAAAAGTGCCATCCCGCCAAAAAGATCAGGTCGAATAAAGACAACGGGGTTTCATAGATGTGGCCTCTGTTTGATGTGCTGAAATCATAACACATAATCCAGCAAAACGGAAGAATTTATATCCACTGTCACTGGTATAACCTACCCTATTACAGATTTTATCACTTGTAACACGAATAACTGTATATATTTAATAGAATGTTCCTGCGGCCTACAATATATAGGCCACTCTTCGAGGCCCTTAAAGGAACGATGGGCTGAACATCTTAGAAATGGGTTTGAAGACCATTCGGTATCAAAACATTTTAAAGAGAATCATAATAAATGTTGTAAATCACTGAAAAAAGTAGTGGGTATTAAACTGGTTCAACAGCACTGGAGAAGAAAAACAATAGAACAACAATTGGCCCAATCAGAGTGAAATGGATATATGATATGCATTCATTAGTGCCTAGGGGACTCAACATAAATGTGAGTTAAAGTGTTTGTTATAAAGCCTGCCTGATCCTATTTTATGTATACTATATATTTTTTGTAATTTTTAACAAAATATTTTATACTATTGCACTTTATGTATTTAAAACATTTTTTAAATGATTTTTGGATTATGTATCTATGCTCTTGTATTTTTAAGACATTTACTCTCATCTAGTATGTATAGTCTACTTCTGGATTTTTTAGGATTGTGATTTTTTAAGCAGATTTTAATTAGGGACATGGGCACTTAAAATCAACATTTTTCCTGCTATCTGGACTTCCCATGGGGATTATTACTTCCGGCCCTTCGTTTGAATGGAAGCCGGAAGTAGTACATACAAGATACAGGGCCAGTATTAACAGCACCAGGAGGTAAGCGCCAGATCCAGGCATCTTACCATCCAGGTAGCAGCCCTCTGAGTGCGACCCCGGAAGCGAGGATCACTTGCGTTCCACCTGTGGTGTTAGTGGAATGAATTGAGAGTCCCATGTAGCTACTACTGGTTTAGCGGAGGTTTGATGATGCTAGAACCTGGAAGTATCGTGCGTTCCACGAGTGGAACACGCACGACAATGATCAGATTATGTAATCCTCTTTTGGGATTTATATGAATATGCTCCGGTTGAGGACACTATATGATAAACTTTAAGAGGTATGGGACATCTGACACCTGTTTATTTGATGGAATAGGGAGCAAAAAAGCTGCTTAAGGAGAATTCATTGATTCACCAAGGGACTTAAGGGTATATAAGTGGATAAGGGAAATTAGAAAGTACACCTTGAGAAAGGCTCCTGGAGAGCAGAAACACGGTGTTATATACAGACTAAAGGTATCCAGACGATATTTGGCTCTGTATATTATTTCTATATCTTTGTCTTAAACAATTTTTTTTTAACCCTGAATAAACAATACTTCACTATATACCCATTTTTAGGTTTTATATGTTATTATATATGGATTATTATTAAGAACATGTCCTAAAGCAGTTCCTCTAGGGTGGGGGACGCTTCTGAGCAGAAGGAGACCTAGTCGCCCAAAATAAGCATCCGGTGAAGCAAAAGTATCAAAGGCTTAAAGTGATAAGAAAAGTGTGGACAGACCACATGGCTGCCTTACACAATTGTTCAGCAGAGGTACCACGACTAAATGCCCATGATGGCCCTACGAACCAAGTAGAATATGCTGTCACCGTGCTTGGTACAGATAGATCCACCTGTGTGTATGCCTGAGAGATAGTCAAACGTAACCTTCGAGCCAGGTTCTGCTTGTTAGCTGGCCATCCTCGCTTGTGAAAACCATATAATACAAAAACAGCATCTGATTTTCTAACAGAGTTTGTACACTCCACATAGATATGGAGAGCACAAACTACATCCACCTACAGAAAGGTCTAGAGCCTGAAAATCTGCAACTACAATTTCTTCATTCACATGAAAATGGGACACTACCTTAGGAACGTAACCCTCCCTTGTATGAAGAACAGCTCTATCCGGGTGAAAAATCAAAAATGGGGAGCGACGAAAGAGAGCACTGCCAAATCAGAGACTCTGTGTGCAGAAGGGATAGCAAGGAGAAAGTGTATTCGCTGTCAACCATTTACGTCTGCAGAGTCCAGAGGTTCAAATGGGGAAACCTGTAGCCCCTTAAGAAACAAAGACAGATCCCACGGTGCAACTGATAGGACAAAGTGTGGCTGAACTTGCAGAACTTCCTGAAAAAAAATCAAATATCTAGCAAGGAAGCAATCTTTCTTTGGAACCAGACAGTGCAGAAACCTGTACTCTCAATGTAGCCAGGTGGAGACCAAGGTCTAATCCAGCCTTAGAAAAGCCAGAAACTGGGATATCCTAAACATTTTAGGGTCATACTTCCTATGGGAACACCACTGACCAAAGAAATTCCAAACACTGTAATAGATGCGAGCAGATGAATGCCCTAAGCATTGTTTGAATCACAGAGCTGAAAAAACTCTTGGCTCTTAAGATGGAAGATTCAAGAGCCATGCCATCAAAGCCAGACTAGGTCAGTCTGGATGTCAGCAGGGACCCTGCATTAGCAGATCCTGCCACAGAGATAGAGGATATGGACAGATTCTGTATGTTGGTGAACCAATGATGTCTGGGCCAAGCCAGGGGCCATCAGTATTACTGATCCGCCTTCCTGCTGGAATTTCCTGAGAACTCTTGGAAGGAAGGAAATCGGAGGAAAGAGATACGCCAGCTTGAAGTCCCATCTTACGGCCAGTGTGTCCATGAATGCTGCCGACGGGTCTCTGGAGCTGGACCCGTACCTGGGGACCTTGTGGTTGTGACTTGACGCAATTAGGTCTACTTGTAGACCCCACTAGTTTACCAGGAGCTGAACACTCCCAGATGTAGAGCCCACTCTCCGGCGTGTATGTCCTGACGAGTTAGGAAGTCTGCTTCCCAATTGAGAACTCCCGGTATGAATATTGCGGAGATGGCCAGAAGATGATGTTATGCCCAAATCAGAATTGTTGTCACTTCCTTCATTGCGGCAAGACTTTTTGTGCCTCCATGATGATTGAGATCGGCTACTGTAGTCGCGTTGTCGGAATGGATCTGGACCGGCCTGCCCTGGAGCAGGTCCTGTGCCATGATCAGTGCTCTGTATACTGCTTGCAGTACCAGAATGTTTGTTGGCAGATGACTTTCCTGATTTGTCCATCTTCCCTGAAAGGTGTGATGACCTGTCACTGCCCCCCATCCCCGAAGGCTGGCATTCGTGGTGAGAAGCACCCAATTTGGAATCCAGAATGGACACCCTTTTTTCAAATGGTCCTTCTTCAGCCACCACAGGAGGGAGAGGCGAACCTCCGGAGTAAGAAGGATCCTCTGGGACCTTATTAGATGATACTGTCCCTTCCAACTGGAGAGAATCAATATTTGCAGAGGTTTGGAATGGAAGGTAGCATACCCCACCATGTCGAAGGTGGATACCATTGATCCCAGAACCTGCATTGCTGATAGAATGGATAACCTTTGCTTCCATAACAGCTTGCGTATCTGCAATGATAGGGCTGTAATCTTGTCCTCTGGCAGAAACACCCTTTGTGCCTGAGAAACCAGAACTGCTCCCAGATGTATCATCTGCTGTGTTGGAAGAGGAGATGATATTTTCCAATTGATGATCCAGCTGTGCCTTTGTAGGCAGGCTACTGTCAATTGAAGATGGTGTTGCAAAACAACTGGGGTCTGTGCCAATATCAGAAGGTCATCCAGATATGGAAGTATTCTGATACCCTGATACCTTAGGTAAGCCATCATGATTGCCATAATTTTGGTAAAGATCAGAGGGGCTGTCGACAGACCAAAAGGCAGTGCCTGAAATTGGTAATGTTGCTGCAGGACAGCAAACCGTAGAAATCTTTGGTCGGATGACATAATGGGAACATGTAGATACGCATCCTAAATGTCCAGGGATACCAGAAAATCCCCAGGCTCCATTTCCAAAATAATTGACCGGAGAGTTTCCATACGAAACTTGGGATTATGGATAAAACTGTGAAGGGTTTTGAGGTTCAGGATAGGGCGAAAAACCCCATTTGGTTTCTGAACAAAAAATAGTTTGGAATAATAACCCCTTCCCTTTTGTTAAACAGGGACAGAGATTATTACTCCTGCCTGCAGTAAACATTGAATAGCCTCCTGAAGGGCCAAGGCCTTACCGCATCTGATGGGGGATCTGTGCAAACTTCTGTGGAGGATGCCTCCTGAAAGTGAGGGCATACCCCTGAGAGACCACTTCTCAGACCCAGGCATCTGTTGTTTAAGCCAACAATCCCCAAACTGAAGGAGTCTGCCTCCCACCCTGGGATCCCCCAGGAGGAGGTCCACCCCATCAGGCTGGGGATTTGTCATCCAGTTTAGAAGATGGACATCTTGCTGGGCCAGACCTCTTAGTTTGTCGCCTTGAGATTTTGAGAAAACTAGATGTCTTAGGGGAAGGCTGTTTCATGTTATGATATGGGTATTATCTTTTGAGGGTATAGTCCTACAACAGCCATGAGGGGCTGGAACACTTGGCGAGCTGTGGCTGTGGAGCAGCCTTGAGGACTAGTCGGGGCATGAGGGTAGTGAGATGCAGCCTTTGGGCTGTGCAGCAGCCTGAGGGCTGGTAAGCCTTAGCTTGTTGTGGCCTGTGGGTCATAGGACAAGATGCGGCCTTTGGGCCATGTTGCAGCCTTGAGGGCTGGTAAATCTTGGCTTGTTGGGGCCCGTGGGCCACAGAACAAGATGCGGCCTTTGGGCCATGTAGCTGCTTTGGCAGGCTGTGGCCTGTGGGCCGTAGAACAAGATGCGGCGTTTGGGCCATATAGCAGCCTTGGCAGGCTGTGGCCTGTGGAACGTAGAACAAGATGCGGCCTTTGGGCCATGTAGCAGCCTTGCAGGCTGTGGCCTGTGGGCCGTAGAACAAAATGCGGCCTTTGGGCCGTCTAGCAGCCTTGGCTGCAGTGGTCTGAAGAAGGACCTGTGCCGCCGGGTTGATACAGGTGGTGGTACGCTGGATTGCGTACTTTGGACACTGGTTTGTGGGCTGTGCCACCGGGATGACACAAGTGGTGGTACGCTGGATTGCAGCCTGTGCCGCCGGGTTGACACAAGTAACTGGATGCTGGAGTGCGGCCTGTGACCCCGGATTGACACAAGCAGCTGGACACTGAAGTGCAGCCTGTGCCATCAGGTTGACACAAGCAGCTGGACACTGAACTGCACACTCTGGACACTGAGTGCAGTCTGTGCTACCTGAATGACACAAACAGCAGAGCGTGGATATGTAAACCGTGCCGCCTAGATGACACAAACGCCAGGTAGTAGCTATGCAAACCGTGCCACCTAGATGACACAAACAGCAGGTAACAAAAGCAGACAGGACTGGGTACTCTACTGGATAACAGGAGACCACAGCAAAACTGGAAACATGTGAAACGCTATCACCGGCATCGGAGCAGCGTTCGCACCAGAAGAAAATAGCCACAGGAACCAATCCAGAACAGAGCATGGATGATGGACAGTTGATGAGAGGAGTTCAGCGAACGGTCACTCGGCATTCACATGAGCGGTTTGTGACATTCAATTGCTCGTCCCTGAGGATGGAAGGACCGAAAAGAAACCTGCCTAGACTTTGTAAATGCTGTAGATGGCAGACCTGCTGACTTTGAAGCCACCAGAGTAGCTATTATTTTATCCAACTCTGCTCCAAAAAGTACTTATCCATAGAAAGGTAAAACTTCCAGCACATTCGTTTATCCTGTATTGGCTTTCCAGGATCTTAACCAAAGGGCCATGCATAACATTAATGAAGCTGCTGATGCTTTAGAAGCTAAAATTCCAGCATCTACAGCAGCTCCTCCCAGATAGGAAGCCGCTTCTCATATGTGGGAGATATACATCATTTGTTCTCTGGTAGCATTTGGTAGAGAATCTGCCAATGCTCCCATCCATTCTTCAACAGCTTTGGCTACCCAGGCTACAGCCATAACTGGATGAGTAACAGCTCCAGATGATGAAAATATTGTTCTAAGACATGCTTCAATTTTTCGAATCTGTGGAATCCTTCAGGGAAGATGCTGACGGAATTGGCAATGTAGCATTTCTGAGCATCCACAGTAGGAGGTACCTCCTGCTTAGTACATACTGTACAGAAGCTGGGAAAGGATACAACGATGTTATTCTCTTATTCACATAAAAATGTTTGACAGGGTTATCCCATGCCTTGTCCATAAGCTCAGTGAGCTGTTCAGATACAGGAAACTACATTTTGACCATCTTACGGTGGTGATTAAACACTGGAGCCTTCTTACTTTTGAGTTGGTTCATCATCCTGAATATCTAGGATTGATTTAACCGCCTTCACAAAAGAAGGAATATCCACTGTGGACGAATGGTCCTCCCCCGAGCTAGACCCTGTAGTGGAACCCTGCACATCATCTGATTCCTCTGATGATCTGTCCGAATCCATATGTTGAGCAGACTGATAAAAAGATAACTTGCGCTTAGGTGCCTTAGTAACTACCGGTCTGCTATCAACATTAGACGGAGCCATACTCTGACTAGAATGGCCACAAACATCCTTCCAGGAAGAATGCATAGGAGGTATAACAGACAACACACAAACCATCCTTCATGTCCTGAGGGGACAAATAGGCCATACATGATATACATGAAACCAGCACAGAGGGCTCCCCCTCCCGTATCCCTTTATCTTTTGACATGTTCAATAAAAGCAATAATTGCAATGTTATGTGACAGCCTTCACAAAATCTTAATGACTGTAAAGTACTCAGAGAAAAACCTCCCACCCCAAGATTATGGAGAGAAAAACACTGATAAGTTATAATTGACAGACAGAATAAAAGGCCGTGTCAATACAGCAGCTAGCACAGTCACAAACAATGCATATGTAATATTATTACAATTGGCTGTAAATCAACTACACAAACACAAAGGAATGGCAGGATATAGAGCACTATATACCTTAACCAAGGGAGAGGTATACAGGGAGACTGACCCAAACCCTCCTGAAACAAACAGCTACAGAGCGCACTGAGCGTGGACCGTGAAGCATCTCATACACACGTGGAGGGTATGCGGAGCAACCCAGATGCACAAAACCCTTCGTAGGGACTGCATCTGGGTCGGGGGCAGCTGTCAGGGGAGCACCTACTTCTCCAAAGCTGTGTTAACCACCCAGGTACGCTGGCCTTGTGGCAGCACAAGCGTCTGCTGCCGATCCCTGTCGTCAGACGATAAGGCCCCGATGGTGTAGTGAGGACGTGGACAATCTCTGGCCCTGACTGCAGCGGCTTCTGGGGTGTCTGACACCATGCGTGATTCCCTGTAAGCGAGGAATCGCCTTATCTGACATCTCCGTGCGTCTGGTTGCAGTCCGGGTCGTAGCATTGCTGCTAGCAAGCTCAGCTACGTCCCGCAGGAATCACCAGTCCAGTTACTGGTGTTGCAGCCCGGTGGAGGTAGATGGAGTCGCAGTACATGCATCTTAATTCAGACGCTTAGTATTGCCAACCCAAAAATATAAAAATAAAATATAAACAAAATAAAAGCTTAGGACTGCCTGAGCAGTTCTGTTACAAAGGTGCATCTTGATCCTGCAGCATCAAATGAACAACTGAAAGCCTGTGGCTAGGGGCGGAGTATATATTGACGAGAGGCATCCTGGGAGCTGAAGATTTAACTGTTTGGTGCCTGGATCTCTTCAACCATAATATCCCCATGGATCCTGAAGAAGAAATCATCAAGTTTGATGTGGGAGTGCGCATATTGTGCATACACAGCACGATATGGCATTATGATTTGGCCAAATTGTAATGACATTGTTTCAGTGTGTACCCAGTTTTAGACAAAAGGTGTTTTCCCTCCATGTTTGCCCAGGCAACTGCTTGACTGCATACTATGGGACTGCTCCCTTGATTGATTTTCAGGGTCACTGTACTTGATTTGTTGGTGACATTGTGTCGAAAGTACATTTCATCTGTGCCCTATTCACCTTGTCACCCCAGGTGGCTGGTACACTGGACCCACATTGTCCAGGATCACTGTGGGTACGATGATGCTCGGTGGCTGCCTGGATATCTTTGCCCTCCTTCATGGTGCGTGAGCTGGAATCTGTGTGGATACAGGCATGGATACATTGAAACCTTGACTCTTCTGACACTAATAAAAATAAATTCAGTGGTCTCATTGTCTTGAAGCAACATTGCTGTACTATATGGCTGACTCATTAACTTTGTAATCACCATGTCTATGTGCTACAATTTACTGTCTAACAATGAAAGTTTGTAAAATAGCAGCCATCTACATCATTGCTGTCCAGCTTGAACTCTATCTTTATTGTGGTCCCAGATTAAAAGGGAAGCGACTGATGTATTACATCACTTGATGAATATGATTTTGTGCATAAACACATAATAGTACCAGAAATGTTAACCTCTTTATGGAACTACTTGGCCAGCACTGATGTAAATAGTCATGTATTTAAATGTTATGGCCATTGAAAATTTGATTGCAATATTTGTTGTGTCCTTTTGCAGATGTCCCGGAGAAAGTGGCTCTTTACTTCCTATGTGGAGTATCTGCAGGGTTAGTGATTCTCCTGTGCATCTTTAGTCCTAAAGTGATGTGTCTTCAGGATATGAGGAAATTATTTTGGGAACCTCAGAGGGACAATGAGAATGAGCCAGTACTGGGTGGAATAAAAATGGTCCTAAGGAAAGCTGGGGAGGATGGCAACAATGACGACAGCTCTTCAGAGTCCTCCTTTAACAGACTGAGAAGTTCATATAATTACTCCAATAATATTTTCAGCCCTCAGTTAACTGCTGCTCTGGAGGAAACAAGAGAGTTCCAGGGTCAGGAGAAAGGGGAGATGTGGTCACCTAAGGAACCCAGCCCCTACGCCATCCAGACTATTTTAGAGAAAAACTAGTGTTGGCATTACTCACACAGGATACGTCTCCAATTGCTGCAGTCTACAATTCTATCCTCCAAATATATATAATTCCAAAACGAAAAAAAAAATTGTTATTAATTAAGGTGAAGTTGTCTTATTTAAAATACCATTAGCCGAGTGTAACTTACATGGATGTTGTGTTGTCATGCACCATACATTTGTCTTCTAGTAATACTTAACAGTCATAGAAAGTAATATTCTATATAAAGTAGAGATGAGCGGTTCAGTTTTGGCTCAGATCTTCCCACCAAGTTCTATCTCAGTACAAGGCAAAATTGCATCTTTTACAGACAATACATCTTTGTCCGTGAAAGTTGACATTTTGGCTTGTTCTGAGATCAGAAGTAGGCAGGAAAATCCGAGCCAATACCAAACCGCTTATCTTTAGTATAAAGCACTAAGGAGCCTATTCATCATCATTTATGGTCCCATTACATATGCAGTAACACTAGTTGTCATGTTTTGTGCAATGGGCCCATTTATTATTAGGGGCTGATAGGGCCACCTAATATTCAGCGAACTCAAAAAATGTAAAGTTTTCAGAGCGGGACCATCAGCCTCCTGTGGACATGCATGACCTCACGGTGAGTTGGATATTTAATTATTGGGGGACGGATGGCTCCCGACGATGAACAGGCCCCTCAGTGAAACATGCGAATGTGTTATATACTTACTGTTTAGTAATCCATACAACTATGTGATTGTACTCATGAAAAAACAAACATAAGTGCCTTTATGTGCAAAAGATAGTGGAATTATGGCACTGCCTTTTGTATCCTAAGTGTGTCTTAAGTTAGTTCGATTTCACAAGTCTCAAACTTCGTATTCTATTCACACCCTGCTCCTCCTTAAGATGGATGGCTGCTTTGTCCTGACACTTTGGCCGCTTGGTTCAACAGTCAATTTCTAAGAAAAAAGGGATTGAAGAAGGACAAGCACCTGATAGTGTGATATCTTTGATAATAAGTTGTAAATGATATGTGCTCAATATATATGTGTACCGCATGTACGCTTGTCAGTTGAGAGTATCAATTGTCTTTCAAAATAAGGACTCCCCCCTGGAAGATACTTTCCACCATGCCTCTTACTTTCAGAATTCAGGAAATAACTGGATAATTTGCAACTCCTTGGGTGGCCTCTCATGCGTTTTCCCGAACAGTCCCATTTCTACCTGGCTGGCAGCCCTACACATAGACAGACCTTACCTGACACTACAACTGCTGAAAAACCTAATATATTATATTATTGCAACAGTATTATTAGTCAATATTTAGTGTAGTGCATATACATATCACGCTATAGCCGTGAAAGAGTTCAAACTGATAAAGTGCAAAAAAAAAATTAAACAGACTTCATTTTACTTTGAAATCAGGATATTTGTTTTTTTGGCTTGGTCCTGAGTAATTTAATTAAATGGAAGAGAAGATTTTTATTCTTGTTTTACAGGTTTCCCCTTAAAAAAAAAAAAGTACAAATTTAATTTCAATAAAGTAAAAACTCCAGAATCACCATTATAAAAAGCAAAAAATGTGTGCCATAATAAAAATAATGAAACAAAGTTATGTATCATGTGAACCGTGTATCAGATCAGAGCGCCTTAAAGTGCCATAGAAAAAGACAGTGCTATACGTGCAAAAGTACATATGTGGTTAGAACATCACAAAATTAAAAGATAGTGAAAAATAAAAATGTGTTTGTTTAGGCCCAATAGTTAAGTATGCAAAGAGCACATAAATTGAGAGAAATACACATTTATTTAAATACAGCTGTATATATTTTATATATATTAAAAAATATAAAAAATAAAACAGACAAATAAGGTAAAAAAAGACAATGGTTCTGGATGAAGTAGATATAAATACATAAATAATCTAAAAACAGATGCAAAGCTTATCTTGTTTTTAGCAGGAGAGGTTCAAAGTGTCAATGAGTGTCAAGGGGATGGTGAGTCTGTGGGATGTTGCTGTATTTATACCCTAATATTTAGGTTAATTTCCTGCACATGGGTCCAGATGCGGTCACTTCCGGTTCTGCAGGGAGGCTGATAACTTACTTGATTCTACAAAGAACATGGGTGTGGGGTTATATCATATAGTCCATAAGTTCATCTTTTTATTGGATAGGGGTTATATGTGGATCTAAGAGGTTTATTAATCTTTTTGCTCTTAGTGGCCCACTTCAGGTGAGGTCTTCTTGTCTTCTCCGTGTCACTTACTTTCTTGTTGCCGGGTGGTTTTTGATCTCAGGTGCTCCATCCGGTCGCTTCCACTTCTCATGCCCCACTTCCGGTGAGGTCTCCGCGTCACTTCCTTCTAATCTCTGGATGTTGCTCACATGTGCGTTTCATGTCTGTCATGTCGGTATTGTTATTTGCGCATGCGTAGTTCATCGGTGGCCATCTTAATTAAACTAGGAACGTCATATCCTCTCTTTAGAACGCAGGGCTGGTTGTTATAGAGTTCTTTGGGATGCAAATTTCAGCCTCAGCCATCTTTTTGGTTGTCAGTGTATTTCTTAATTTTCACATTATCCCGTGACCTTCATGGCCATCGATCAGGGGAGACATATCATTAGAAAGGTGGCATAAATATGATCTTAATGCCTAGAGTCAGGAATGGGGTATAGCAGTAGTATGATATATGTGTAGAGGTACATAAATAGGTGGCCTCCTTATACCAATTCAAGGAAGGATGTATACCATACACGACTTCAGATGTATATGTAGAAAATATTCATAACTTTTAGGATTCTTGGTAGCCTATGCTAATGGTGGAATGTAGCTCTGTATTCTCAGTATAGTGAAGGTGACTGAGTCAGCAAGAAAATAGACATGTGGCATCAATACCGGAATGTCTAAGTCATATTATTTAAAATAAACACTTTGCTATTAGGATGAGGGTGTAACACTGATATTAGAAGGAGTTGAAGTATTCTGTCCTGCCCAAGGGAGATATCTACAGCACCTGTTCATCCCTGTTGGTCTCCCAGACAGGTACTGGTCAGGTTCACACTTTATAGCTTCCAAGATCAGACTAGGTTGGGCATAGTCAGTGTGGTATGGCTGTAGATGCAGGGACCTTAGGGCATATATGGACTTCTACATCATCCCTCAACTTTATGTGACTGAAATAGTTGATATGAAGGGAGCTATCATTGAACCCTTGTGGAGGGAGTGTCTGCAATTTGAAGATCCAAAGCATTTCTCTTTTGGATAGTTTGTTGGAGAGAACTCTTCCTCTTTCTCCTAAGTTTACATGTTTTATAGCCTTAAATGTCATTTCTTCAGGGTTGGATGCATGATGTTGAGTGAAGTGTTTGTAGACTGCGTTTCCTTCTACTTTATTTTTGATCTTCCGGACATGTTCTTAAATTCTTAGCTTTAGAGTTCTTTTTGTCTTTCCCACATACTTCCACACGTACATTCTAATAAATAAATAATGGAGGTGGAGTTACAATTCATATGGTGCCTTATTTTGTATTCTTTCGAGTTATTGTGATTTTTAAAAGGTCTTTCTCTGTGGGTGTAAATATCTGCATATATTCAATTTGCCACATTTAAAACATCCAGGATATTTGGATAGAGCCCTGACTTGTTGGGTGTTGTTATGCAGCATGCTGGGGGCTAGTATATCTTTTAGATTTCTCGCTTTCTTGAAGATGACCGGTGGTTTAGGTGGTAGAGAATCTTTCAGGATAAGGTCCATTTTCAGTATGTGCCAATGTTGATTCAATGAATTTTTAATAACATGTTCCTGTGTGCTGTATGTTGTGATGAAGGGAATGAAGTCTTTATTTTCCCCTTTTCCGTATACTGAAGTAATTCACTTCTTTCCAAACCTTTGATCTTATTTGAGGCTTCCTCTATAATCCTGTTGGGATATTCTTTATTTTTGAAGCATTCCTTGTAGGTTTGGCTTTGTTCGTTGTATAATGGTGTGTCCGCTGCATGTGATGAATTGTCATTAATGTAAGTCGGCCATGTATGTTTAAGAAATAGATAAAAGTCTTGGGATTTATTGAGATATGCGGGGAAACGCCAGCACCTGGAGAAGTGCCGGGGCAGGGTTAATTGGATAGCCATGACTATCGGGGCATGATCTGATATGATCATTTTCTTAATAGATATATTAGTGACTTTATGGAAGAGGTGTTTGGATATAAACAGATAGTCAATACGGGAGTGGGTGGAGTGCGGATGAGAATAAAAAGAGTAGTTTCTTTGAAGTGGGTGAAGTATACGCCACGGGTCCAGTAGGTCTAATTGTGTACAAAAGGAGGAAAGAAAAGAATGAGAATGATCAGTGTCTTGTGTACTCACCCCAGATCTGTCCAAGGATGGATCAACAACTGTGTTCAGGTCACCCCCCAGTATAAGATTCTGACTGCCCCAGGAGAGAACCTTCTGCAAAAGTGCTGGAAAAGGATATAAATCACTTCATCAATCTTAATCTCTAATAATATATATCTTCCATCAGGATCTAAGTATTTCCTGCAAATGGAGTACTGTAAATTTTTAATGGAGTAAAATGGCCACCTCTCTGCTTTTGTTGCAATATGGAGCAAAGATGCAATCTCCAATCCATATGGCCCTTAAGGAATTTCTGGGATCATCGGTCCAGTGGGTTTCCTGGAGAAAGGTTATATGTGGGGACATACGGCAAAGATGCGAAGTCACCTTTTTACGCTTGATAGAGCTATTAAGCCCCTCGACGTTCCATGACATTATATTAAATGGAAGAAGTGGAGAATCTCTCTCTATAGATGATTGAGGTGGGGTAAGGTTTGCTATGTTAACCTACCCCCACAACTGGAATCAGCAAAGAAATAGATTCAAGGGTATAAAGGGGTCCATTCCTGTCCCAGCATGAGAGGAAAGGAGAACCCTTGGTAGATCTGAGCCCCAAGCACAGGCAAGCACAAAACATATAAACATTTAATAAAACAGTAAACATATGAGAATTGTGTAAAGAAAAAAAAATTGCATTTCGTGTGCATACGTGGTTATTCAGTATATCCAGAGTGTGGTCTATATGCATAAGTAAGACAGGAGAAGAAAAATGCAAGAGAATTTAAATGCAGATCATTCAAGTATCAGGACGCAAAACATTACCTTTTGCTGCAGTTGTATTACGCAGATTTTTATAAGGCCACAGATGTGGATGCACCCAGCAAAAAAAAAATCTACATGAGGGTTGAGTTGAAGGGAGCAAATGTGAATATTGCTGAAAGTGGCATTTCAGTTCTATATGTAATTAGCAATTCATGAGTTTTGCATAATTGCGTAAAGGAGGATGTGGTGGATGTGCCAGCTTCAGAAGCGCAGGTAAATTGCCGTAGTGTCTATATAGTGATCCTCAGGTAGTTCAACTGAAGTGCTGGTTAAGATATAAAATGGAAGCTGTGATGGGATAATAGGCCTGAGTATCTCAGGTAAGGTAGGCTCGGTACAGGTTTTGTGGACTAATAAAGTAAATGCTGCAGCTTCCTATGCAGCAAGGTATGTGTGCTGCACTGGAGAATAATGCTCCAAAATGGTGTCCGCCCCAATATTATTAGGTCCCATTTGTGACAGAGCTGGTTTGTCAATGTCTTCACTCCCCAGAGCAGCCTCAGGGGAAGGAGTTACACCATAGAGGGTCACTTGTAGATGAGGGGAGAAAAACTAAGCCTGCAGTTGTGTACATAGGGACTCCGCATAGGAACAAGGCCAAAATGGCGGCTCCCCGCGATCAGCAGCACTTCACACAGCCGCCCACAGAGAGCCACACGGGGCAGCAGAAGCGTCCACAAAGGGAGATACAGCGGGACCTCCCAGAGGCAGAAGTGGTGCTCGGCGGGTGTAGCGGTGGTAGTGGAGTGGCCGTACCCCAGACATCCCCAACTCGAGTCCGCGGCTTCTGGAGGGAAGGTATGCCACAGCTGGGTACGGGGCCCAGGGTCACCCCAGAGCTCGGGTGTCAGCACCAGGGTGTAGCAGGAGTCACAGGGTCACCAGGCGGACGTTGGAGACCGCAATGGTGTACTGACCGGGCACTTAGAAGGTCCACCGGGTAGGAGCTGCATACATCTACATTCTCCCTGTTTGCAGCCAGGCCATGACCCCCTCTTATACATTTTAATCTGGTCTTTAAAAGGGTCATCATTGTAGATGAATTTCATTTCCCAGTTTCCCATAAACAGATTAGCGAAGCTTGGGGCAAAAATTGTCCCCATCACTGTGCCGCATATTTGTTCATAAAAATAGTCTAAAAATTTAAAATAGTTGTGATTTAAAATGAACATCATAAGATCACAGATAAAATCCTTGTGTATCGGGTTTATTGAATCATCTTTATCTAGGAATAGTCTGCAAGCTTGAATTCCTTTTGAGTGTTCGCTACATGTGTATAACGATTGAACGTCTATTGTTGCCCACATGTCGTTATTATTCCACTTTCTGGCTTTCAGAGTTTGTAGAACACTAGTTGTCTTTCAGATAGGCGCAAAGATCTTGTACATATTTTCTTAGAAAGACATCCACATATTCTGATACGTGTGAGGTGAGCAAGTCGATTCCAACTATGATTGGACTTCCTGGTGGTTCTTCTAGAGACTTATGAATCTTTAGAAGGAAGTAAAATATGGGGGTGATAGGGTTGGTCTGCATGAGGTATTGGAATTCTTCTTTGTTAATTATACTTCTGTGTAATCCATATACCAGTAGTGACCTCAGTTCCTCAATGCATGCGTCAGTTGGATCACTCTTCAGAGGTGTATATGATTTTCAATCACCTAAGAGTCTGTTGGCTTCTTTTAAGTAATAAGAGCAGTCCATTATCACTAGCCCTCCCACTTTATCAGCAGGTTTTAAAACTATTTCTTTGTTCTCTTGTAATCTTTTGATTGCTTCTTTTTCTCCCTTTAGGTTGTTTCTGTTGTCACATGGTATGTCCATTTCACACAGGTCCTTTTTCACTACATCATAAAATGTATTTATAGGATTACGCTTCGATTCAATTGGGTAGTACTTGGATTTCCCTTTAATCCTGATTTTGAAGTTTCTCTTTCGTAGTTGCGTTATCCTTTTTTAAGATTCTCTACACTCCAGAGAATGGATTCAAACAGCGATACTGAAATTCGCAATAACTCAAAAGAATACAAAATAAGGCACCATATGATTTGTAACTCCACCTCCATTATTTATTTTTTATTAGAATGTATGTGTGGAATGAAGTATGTGGGAAGAACAAAAAGAACTCTTAAGCTAAGAATTCAAGAACACATCCGAAAAATCAAAAATAAAGTAGAAGGACACGCAGTCTACAAACACTTCACTCAGCATAATGCATCCAACCCTGAAGAAATTATATTTAAGGCTATAGAACATGTAACCTTGGGAGAAAGAGATCTTTCCAACAAACTATCCAAAAGAGAAATGTTTTGGATCTTCAAATTGCAGACACTCTCTCCACAAGGGTTCAATGATAGCTATGAGATAGCTCCCTTCAAATGAACTATTTGAGTCACATCAAGTTGAGGGATGAAGTAGAAGTCCATATATGCCCTAAGGTCCCTGCCTCTACAGCCATACCACACTGAATATGCCCAACCTTGTCTGATCTTGGAAGCTATAAGTGTGAGTCTGGGAGACCAACAGGGAAGAGCAGGTGCTGTAGATCTCTCCCTTGGGCAGGACATAATACTTCAACTCCTTCTAACATCAGTGTTACACCCTCATCCTAGTACCAAAGTGTTATTTTAAATAATATGACTTGGACATCAATTCCAGAATGTCTATTTTCTTGTTGACTCCTCCTTCACTATACTGAGAATACAGAGCTACAATCCACCATCAGCATAGGCTACCGAGAACCCTAAAAGTTGTAAAGTCGTGTCTGTATACCTCCTTCCTTGAATTGGTATAGAGGCCACCTAATTATGTACCCTTACACATATATCATACTACTGCTATACCCCATTCCTTACTCTAGGCATTGTTAAGATCAACTTTATGCCACCTTTCTAATGATATGTCTCCCCTGATAGATGGCCATGAAGGTCACGAGTTAAAGTGAAATTGGATAAATACACTGACAACCAAAACGATGGCTGAGGCTGAAATTTGCATCCCAAAGAACGGTATAACAACCAGCCCTGTGTTCCAAAGAGAAGATATGACGTTCCTAGTTTAATTACATGAAATAAGATGGCCACTGATGAACCACGCATGCGCAAATAATACAGACATGAAAAGCACACGTGAGCAACAGCCAGAGATTAGAAGGAAGTGACGTGGAAACCTCACCAGATGTGGGGCACGAGAAGCAGAAGTGACCGGACGGCACACCTCAGACAGATTGATGACCACCCCGCAACAAAAAAGAAAGTGGCACGAAGACGAAAAGACCTCACCGGAAGTGGGGCACTAGGAGCGGAAGTGGCCTGACGACGCACCTCCAAAATATTAATAAACTTCTTAGATCCACATATAACCCCTATCCAACAAAAAGATGAATTTATGGACTATATGATACACACCCATGTTTTTTATAGAATCAAGTATGTTATCAGCCTCCTGGCAGAACCGGAAGTGATGTCACCGGAAGGGACATCAGATCTGGACCCATGTGCAGGAAATTCACCTAAGTATTTGGGTATAAATACAGCAACATCCCACAGACTCACCATCCCCTTGAAGACAGCCAGAGATGAAACGCGTTGGGAGCCTGCACCTCATTGACACTTTGAACCTCTCCTTCTAGAAACAAGATAAGCTTTGCATTGTTTTTTTTAGATTTATGCACTTATATCTACCTCATCTAGAAACATAGGCCCTCATTCAGACCCACTCGCGAGCGGCTGTCCGCTCGCAAGTGGGTCGATGGTCCGCACTGCGCATGCGCACAACGGAGGAGCTCCGTCGTGCGCATGCGCGAGACGCGACGAGTGAAGGACTTTCCTTCGCTCGGAGTGTCTCATCAAAGGGGGCGTGCTGTCGATGTTGACTGACAGCACGCCCCCTTTGGTGGGCGTGCCTGCCAGACGGAGGCGTTCCCAAGGGAACGCCTACCGTCTGAAGCCGGCCCCACTGACATCACTAGTGATGTCAGTGGGAGTGATTTTGGCTCTGATAGAGCCAAAATCACTCCTGGCCTTGCGGTTGAAAAACTCAACTGCAGGCTTTTGCTCGCAGTTTCGATGGTCTTGACCATCGCGACCATCATCCTGCACGCTCGTATATGCTGTGGGTGGTCACCCACAGCTATACGAGCGTCCAGGAGGATGCTCCATATTAATGAGGTGGGCCCTGATTCAGAGCGAGCGCTCTGGTCAGAGCGTCCGGCTCTGAATCAGGGCCATTGTATTTTACCTTTTTATTTGTGACTCTATATATACAGCTGTATTTAAATAAATGTGTATTTTTCTCAATTTGTGCTCATTATATACTTTATTAAACTATTGGGCCAAAAACAAATGTATTATTTTTCACTCTTAATTTTGTGATGTTCTAGCCACATATGTACTATTGCACGTATAGCACTGTCTTTTTCTATGGCACTTTAAGGCGCTCTGATCTGATACACGGTTCACATTTGTTTATAAGTTGCTGACCACTTCTTATTAGTCATTGGATTGAGCTGACACTCCATAAGTTGTTGGGGGGTGGCTCTCTAAAAAAATTGTTTTGCTGTTTTATCACAACACCCATTACTGGGTATACTTTACATACTGACGCTACTAAAATTCACTAGCTACCAAGTTATATATCAATATAACTTTTTAGGTTTATTTGTGTTGATGAATCTTATGAAGTAATAAAGCAAAGGAGTAGTTAAAGCCATATATTTATATGGCAAAACAGGAGACGCTTTAGGAGTAATATATTAGATAACAGATGCCAACAAGCATTATGAGGAAATAACTAATGAGTATTTAGGAGAGGCAGGACGATATCACTCCATGAACGATATAGTGTAGTGTGTCCCTGGCAGTGGTGTGCTCAATGTCCTTAGCGACATTGAACATACACACTGAACGATATTCACAATATCGTTCAGTGCCGGCTCCCTCCCTCACCCCGAACCTGCACAACCTGACGATATCATCAGGTTCGGTCGATGTATGACAGCACCTGCAGCTGGATGACTGGTCAGTCCAGGGATCACAGATACTATGGCTCACCTCACTACACCGCTTAATATCGGCTGACGCCCATTGCTGAGCAGTATTGTATCTGGGCATTGATAACTGGTGTCACTACCTCGGGTCTGTCTCCTTTAAGTACGAGTCTTCAGGCTAGAGGGAGAGAGGAGCAACTGCGCCCGACTAGCTGTGTAACCATTCAATTTCTCTACACGGGAGCTGCCCATACACTCAGTGCAAAACCCACCTCTTCTTACTGTCCATATACTCACAATGACATCTTCAGCAGCTTTACAGAAGTGAAAATTAGGTAAATGAATCATAAGAAATGGTTATAAAGTTACAGGAAATTGCGCTATCACAGCGACTTCAATCCTTACTTTTCAGTAATGAGAATTTATACATGATGAATATGCTCCATAGACTCTTGTGATTTGGGACAATGTGCACGCAAAGATGCTAAATGTTGGAAGGTATGAATGAAATAGGTGTGCATGTGTATGTATATACATACACACGCTGTGCAAAAGTTGTGCACAGGGTATACGTCGGGAAGCCGGCGGACGCAATGCCGACCGCCTGCTTCCCGACTGCCTAATCCAGGCAAGGGTTAAATGACAGGCGTCTAAATCTACACGCCTGTCATTTTACAGATGCCAGGAGACCGGCGCCCGGCATCCCGATCGAAGGGATGCCATGCGCTGAGTGCGAACAGCCGCTGGGGGGAGGGCACTTAGGGTTAGGCACCCCGGGGGGGAGGTTAGGGTTAGGCACCCCCCCGGGGGACAGGTTTAGGCAGCAGGGAAGGGGAGGTTAGGTTTAAGCAGAGGAGGGGAGGTTAGGGTTAGGCAGCAGGGAAGGGGGGGTTAGGTTTAAGCACAGGGGGTGAGGTTAGGGTTAGGCACCCCCCGGGGGACTTAGGTTTAGGCAGCAGGGAATGGGGGGTTAGGTTTAAGCACAGGGGGGAGGTTATGGTTAGACACCCTAAAGGAAGGTTAGAGGGTAGTTAGTTTATACTTCCCTTTAGGACGATCAGGATTTCCTCCTCTGTCGGGCTGCCGCTGCTGGGATTTGAACCGTGCGGCCGGTGGTAAATCATACCGAAAGCGTGCACAGTACTATGTAGTACGCACCATCGATCTGCGTACACTGTTGCAATTGCGATCAGTGATGAATCAGGCCCAATGTCATTAAGAACTATTTTCAGTGTAAACAAGAACAAGGAGCCCTGGAAGTGATGATATGACCCCCCACAGAGCCTTGATCTCAACATTATTGAGTCTGTCTGGGATTACATGAAGAGACAGAAGGATCTGAGCAAGCCTACATCCACAGAAGACCTGTGGTTAGTTCTCCAAGATGGGGTGGTTGCACCAAATATTGATTTGATTTCTCTTCTGTTTACTTTGCATTTTGTTAATTGAGAAAAATAAACTATTAACACTTCTATTTTTTAAAGCATTCTTACTTTGCAGCATTTTTTCCACACCTGCCTAAAACTTTTGCACAGTACTGTATATACACATACACTGATCAGTCATAACATTAAAACCACTGACCTGTGAAGTATGTAATATTATCTCATTACAATGGCACATGTCAAGGGGTGGGATATATTAGACAGCAAGTGAACACTCAGTTCTCAAGTTGATGTGTTGGAAGCAGGAACAATTAATAAGCATAAGGATCTGAAAGACTTTGACATAAGCCACATTGTGATGGATAGAAGACTAGGTCAAAGCATCTCCAAAACAGGTGGTCTTGTGGGGTGTTCTCAGTATGCAGTGGTTAGTACCTACCAAAAGTTATCCAAAGAAGGACAACCAATGAACCGACAGTCATGGGCACCCAAGGCTCATCGATGTGTCTGGGGAGTGAAGGCTACCCCTCCTCTGGTCCTCTCCCACAGGAGATCACAAATTGCTGAAAAAGGTAAAAGCTGGCAATGTGAATGCCCATGCTGACTCCTGTCCACCGCCTAGAATGGGTCCACGTGAGCATTATAACTGGACCATGAAGCAACGGAAGAAGGTAAAAAATGGTCTGATGAATCGTGTTTTTGTTTACAACATGTGGATGGGCGGGTATGTCGTTGAAATGGGGAAGAGATGGCATCAGGATGTACTATGGGAAGAAAGCAAGCCGGCGGAGGCAGTGTGATGCTCTGGGAAATGTTCTGCTAGGAAACCATGGGTCCTGCATTCATGTGGAAGTTACTTTGCATTTACTACCTACCTAAACATTGTTGCAGACCAAGTACACCCTTGATGGCAGTGGTCTCTTTCTGCAGGTCAATGTGCACTGCCACACTGTAAAAATTATTCAGGAATGGTTTGAGGAACATGACATAAGAGTTCAAGGTGTTGACTTGAACTCTAAATGCACCAGACCTCAATCCGATTGAGCATCTGCGGAATCTGCTGGAAAAACAAGTTTGAGCCATGGAGATCTCACCTCGCAACTTACAGGACATAAAGGATCTGCTGCTAATATCTTGGTGGCAGATACCATAGGACACCTTCAGAGGTCTTGTGGAGTCCATGTCTCGACGAGTCAGAGCTCCTTTGGTCGTACAAGAGGGACCTACACAATATTAGGCAGCAAGTATTAATGTTATTGTTGATCGGCATTTATATAAAAAATAAAATGGTTCTGGGTGTCCCCAGCCGCTCTCTCATGTATTTAGATGCTCAGTGCAGTGGTGAGAGAGAGTTCCAAGCACTAATTTCCCCCGGACACTGCAGCCTGTGGATGGGACTGTGGCTGAAATGTGGGAAAGTTTTGAGGGATGATCAATTTGTGCAATATTCTCATCATAATTATAGTGGGGACAGCTACAGTTAAAAAAAAAAAAAAAAAAAAAAAAAAAAAAAATATATATATATATATATATATATATATATATATATATATATATATATATATATATATATAAAATGAGCTTAATATCCCCAAACACACCAATCTATTAATCTGTAGGCAATACAATGTTCAAACACTGTGAATTGTGCAGCTCTGCTAATCCATGGTCTAGGGTAGTGGTTCCCAAACTGGGTGCCTCAGGCACTTGCAGGGGTGCCTTGGGTTGATGGTACAATACCAAATTAAATTATATTTAGTCAGTGTGATAGGAAAAACCAGTGCTAATGACTGCCAATCAAAAAATTTGTGGACAAAAATAAGCGCAGCCCTATCAACCACCACATAACTGAAGCTAAGGCTGACATGTAAGCACAATCTACCTCATTTTATTTTTGCTGAATTTATCAGAAACTTTTGGCCCAGAGGTGCCATGGAAAAAATGATGAAGAAGAGCGTTGTGATTCAGAAAAGTTTGGGAACCACTGGTCTGAGTATTTGAAGTCCTTTCTGTAAAATTCACATACTTGACCAACATGTTAAAACTGACAATAAAATAAATACACAAAACACTCAGGGGCTTTCGATTAGCACCAATATGTTATATTTACCATAGTGCAGAGAGTGTCCCATATCAGGATAATATTAATGCAATTGAAAGAGACACCCATAATATACACAGGAGCACATGCTCCTGGCTATAACAATACAAAAAATGCATTTGCCATACAAACAATAAAACAGATTTACACAACATTAATACTTCATTTTTTTCTTTGTGCTGAAATTATACAAATCAGGTTAAAAAGCAGACAATAAATTGTTAACCCTTTCACGGCAGAAAATTCTGGCCAAAAAAAAGTATTTCCTGATGTAGTTTTTAAAGCTTTTATGTTTATGGTACTTCTCAATAAGATTTGCAAAGTATATATTCTTCTAGTTAGTTTAGCAAAACACTGCCAAGTTAAACAGGACACCTATTTCCTGCAAGCTGGACTAATCCTAGTAGTTTACAGTCTCTAACTTTTGCATTACAGCATCCACTTTGTTACTGTTTATTTAATGTTTAATATCTGTGTAATGGGGGGTATTCACTTAGCGATATACAAACGAGAGCACGATTGCGACATTGCAATCTTGCTGTCGTTTGTGTAGCTAGTGATGTGCCTAGACTGAACGTTCACTCATTCAGTCCTGGCACATCCCTCATCCCCGCACATGCAGAACCTGACGAGATCTCGTCAGGTCGGGCGATGTCGGAAGCGACCCGCGGACACGCGCATCGCAGGTCGCTTCCGTCCAAAGCACGCCCGATGCATGCGTGATTTGCAAGCGATTGCACGATAACGACATAGTTATCGTGCAATCGCTTGTTTAAATCGCTAAGTGGATACCCCCTTTAATCTTACAAATCGTACAGTGCCATGTGACTTCTTGTAGGTTTATAAATACTAGATAATTATAACTTTTCTTCCTCGGTATCCAACTTTGAAATATCATGACTGTCTTAGTATACCTGATGACTACTGCAGTAAACAGTATTTTTGGGTACAGTCAGCAATGATTTAAACAAAAACCAGATAATAATTGCATTAGTCAGGCATAGTTCATTTTGATGGTATTATTATTTATCATGAACCACAGCAGGGATAGACTAAGAACTGTGTATTCTCTAATAATATCTGGATAGCTTCAATCTTTCAGTTCTGTGCTTATTCAAGACACAAATACGTACCTTGCATAATGACTGTCTGTATCTGACATTGTATAACTTGTGTCTTATGCTTGGGTAATGGGACAGGGTGCTAGACTGGATTGGTATGTTACAATCAACGTTCTATAGATCTTTTTAGAATGATTTGTGTCAAATTAAAATTGGTTTTAGCCTAGCTTTATAACTGATTAGTGGAAATGATGGATAGCTATAGGATTTATCCTAGCTTTATAACTGAAGTGTTAGTGGAAATGATGTATGTAATCTATTCATTATTTAATGAAGGGAAACTACTGTTTTTTATTTCCTATGCTGATATTACTGAACTGCAGTTTGTGCTATTAACAGTGATTAAAAATAATTTCCTTTCCCTATATTGGATCATGCTATACAGGTACTGTAACCGTGGCACCTCTGCTACTACACATTGTTACTTAAAGTACATATTAAAAACACTTGTCTTGGTCATCTGCCTCATATGACAACCGCTTGCCTCAGATATTCAGTCGCATACTACTACAAAAGATGAACTGAGGTCAGTGTACTACCCCAGACGTTGCATCTCTGATATGAAATTAAATCCATTATTTATAATAATGCAACGACTGAACCACTGTAAAATAATTGGGAATGGAATGTGTTATAGATGCATACAATTACATTATTTGGTATGGTGAAAAAGTACTAACAATTCAAATAAAATATCACTTTAAGTAATGTAAGAGTTGGAAGCAATTTTTTCTGACAATTTACAACTTTTATTTTGACTAGTGACACTTCTTAATGTCCATTAATTCACCACTAAATCATCTCAGCGCTACAACTACTGAAAGATACAAAATATTATATTATTGAAACAGTACTAATTTTAGGCAATATTTAATGTAGTGCATATACATATCGCTCTGGAGCCGTGAAAGGGTTCAAACTGACAATGTGCAAGAAATAAACAAAATATAAGACTTGATTTTACTTTGAAATCAATCAGGATATTCATTTCTTTGGCTTGGTCCTGAGTAACTTAATTAAAGGAAGAGAACAATATTATTCTTGTTTTACAGATTTCCCTTAAAAAAAAATACAAATTTAATTTCAATAAAGTAAAAACTCCAGAATTAGGAAAAAAAACACCATTTCAAAAAGTAAAAATTGAGTGTGCCATAATAATAATTAAACAAAGTTATATATCCAATATAACTTTTTAGGTTTATTTGTGTTGATGAATCTTATGAAGTAATAAAGCAAAGGAGTAGTTAGAGCCATATATTTATATGGCAAAACAGGAGGCGCTTTAGGAGTAATATATTAGACAACAGATGCCAACAAGCATTATGAGGAAATAACTAGTGAGTATTTAGGAGCGGTCGGCAATACTCTAAGATAGAGCTAATAAAATACTCAAAATTTAATAAAAATACTTGATTTAAAAAAAAAAAAAATACTCAAAATATATAATTTGTTTTAAGCACTACAACGGAGCTGTCATGTGGCAAAATGATGATCAGGTGAAACTAATTTTTGCATGCCTTTTTTCCTCAAGGTCAGCATTAATATAAGTAAATGAAAATTCAACAATTGTATTATATAATATAATTAACTTTAACATCAGATTTCAAGTAGTAGTATTTATCACCACTTCAAATTCTGCTGGACCAAAAATGTGTAACTGCAAATTAAAGAGCAAAAGAACATCTAAACAATAAGGCACTTTAAAGATCCTCCTTGCAGTAAGCAGTACATTTCTAAGTTAGATACCTTTTACATTTTTCCTGTGACATTTTTAGGATTACATGAACAGGAGTGATTTAATCCTGTTTAGGATTACATCAAAAGGAGAAAAGGCACGGTGGTGTTACATTGCCCACGCCCATTATTTAAATGGCCAAACCAGAGTTTGCTGTGGCACTGTAGGCCAATACTAGCCCTGTCTGTCTAGCACATACAGGTTTTGGTCCTTGCAAGCACCATAATGTGAAAATAGAAATTGCGGTTCTAATGCTGCCAATAGGTCTCATGCATCACTCGCACGTTTGATTAGAAGTAGTACTAGGATATTCCAGTTTAAAAAATAAAAAATAAATAAAATTAAGCTCCTCCTTTTGTTGTATTCTATTCCACAGATTTAGAATCAGAGATGACTCCCGTATACAAGATACAGGTTTAAATGAGGAATTTCCAGTTGTACATTTAATCCTCAATATGCACAAATTCACAGAAAAAGCACAATTCAACCACCTCTGGCTTTCCAGTAAATGTCAACTATAGGGCACAATGGCCAATTCCAGTTACAAGAACCTGCAGAGAAATGAGAAGCATTTATATTTGGATGGCTTTGTTACACATGAAGTCTCCGTATTAATTGTTCAGCATCTGACAAATAAACCATATGGTGCATCTCCTTAAACATTGATTTCTTTGGTAAGAATTAGAAACTTGCTTTGGCCTCTAGACTAATTACAGACTCTCTCGAAGACACCTCAATTGTTCTTCTCCCAATCTGATTTTATCTTCCAGCTCTCGCTGTTCCACAATGAGGGCAGACGTCATCTTCACATAGTGGTGGTAGTCCTGGAGCTGCTCTTCGTTTAAGTACTTGGACACTGCTTCTAGAACCACCTGCTCTCTCCATGTTACATGAGCCTTTAATTCCTTTGCATCCTCCAACTGGTCAGTCAGTTGTTTCTTCTTCTCCAGAAGGTTCAACTGCGTAAAGGAGAACAAACAAAAAAATGTAGTTTAAACAAGAGGCGCCACTAAAATGGTCAACAGCCTCTAAGTGTAGAACAATTTACGTTTATTTTATTTTGTAGTTAGTGTTATAAGGAATGGTCATATTAAACTTGTCGAAAACTACAGGAAACAACAACATGGTGAAAAAGTGAGAGAGCAAAAGAACACAACGTAAAAACACACAAAGTCGTATACAAAAAGTTAGACACTCATTCAAACTGCATGTTTTACTGGGTTTAATATGTACTGTTGACAGTTATGCTGTTGATAGTCAAAATGTCGACAGCACATTGCTGACATGGTAGTAATGTGATAAAGCCTGTTAACCGTGTTGGCATTATCACTTTAAACATACAAAGACAATATAAGCAGCACTATAGTGGTGTAAATTAATCACAAATACATATGGGTAAAATACCTTATTTATTAAAAAATATATAATCTATTCTATTAATCAACCTATAATCTCAAGCATCCTGTACAAAAACTTATTTGCAAACATACAGTGTACATACAAATTACATCAACCAATATGTATAGCAATCTGTGTGCGAATATATAAAAAATCTATTCATAGTTAGCTCAATCATTTGTTAAGTTCAGTCCAGAGCAACGTGAGAAAAAAGGCAGAAAGCAGTCTTTGCTAGTAAATATGTAAGCAAAATGATTGATAGAGCTGGCTTGCGACCTGCCGTGTGCGCCAATACAGTCACTCACTGCCGGTGTCCAACCATTGTGGTGTAATAAAGGGGCAAACGGAGCTGGCTTGCCTATTTTATTTGAAAAAATCCGTTTGTCGGAAAAAAACGTTCAGAAGGTGTGCTTGGGAAATTTTCCTGCCACACAACCCTAATCTCCAACTGTGTGCTTGCCTTTTTGCAAGATGTTCTATTTTTAAAATGCTGAACATGATTTTCTTCATTGTCTTCTTTTTTTTTTTGGATCAAAAAAGTTACATCTTTGTATCATCAGTCGACAGCTTTGTGTAAAACAATTAAGAGTTTTGGTAAGAACTTACCCTTGATAACCATTTCTTCGAAATCCATAGGGTCCACAGAGATTACCATGGGGTGTAGTTGGTTGGAGTGACCCGAGCACCAAACAGTTAAAGCTTTAGCTCTCAGGATGCACCGGCCCTCCTCCACATACCCCGCCACAGGCAGCCAGTTTTGTAAGCAAGCACAAGGGAGAGAGGTGAAGGAAAAACATTACTCTCAAGAAACACTCTCACAAAAGATGAGGGAATCAGTGACCGAGAGAAAAATACCCAATGAAGCAAGGTACGTCATGGTGTGCGCCCTGTGGACCCTATGGACTTCGAAGAAATACAGTTAAGAAGGGTAAGTTCTTACCATAGCTCTTAATTGTTTGACACAAAACTGTCGACTGACACAAAGATGTCTTTTTTTTTTTGGATCAAAAAAAAGTTACATCATTGAAGAAAATCATGCATTTTAACATAGATCCGTGAACCAGTGGAGCATGGGCCAGGCTGGCGCTATCAGTATCTCTGTGCCACCTTTCTGCCTGAATTTCCGGAGAACCCTTGGGAGGAGGGAAATCGAAGGAAATAGGTATGCGAGAATGAAATTCCATCACACTGCCAGAGCAGTGTCTGGTCCTGGACCCATACCTGGGGACCTTGTGGTTGTGACGTGAGGCAATGAGGTCTACGTCCGGTAGGCCCCATTTGTTCACCAGGAGTGGAAAGACATCCGGGTGAAGAGCCCATTCCCTGCGTGTACATTCTGACGGCTTAGGAATTCTGCTTCCCAGTTGAGAACTCTGGGGATGAATACTGCAGAGAATAAGCGCTAGGCCGACGTCAAGGCTCCTCTATACCAGCGTCCCTAACAGAGTGGGTGCTACTATTATGTAGCAATAATTATTTTGGGGTGAGCGTTTGGGAGTGGGGCCCCCGGGGTTGTTCTGGCTGGACCTTTCTCATGGCATCACCACTTAATTCACATAGAATATTTTTTCACTTCTCTATTCATTTGTATATTATTTATGTCATTTTAATTCCTTTACATTTCATTAACACTTATTGATTTATCTTTACACATCTATCCTTTTACACTTCACTATCACCTTTTTTCCCCTTTTTCGTGTGATGCCCTGGAGATGGTCCTTGGCTGAAATTTTTTGGGGTGCCTTGCTTCTCGGACGTGAACCACTTAATGTTAGGGACGCTGGTATAGAAGAGCCTTGACGTCAGCCCAGCGCTTATTCATATATTTGCAAATGTATGTAAACCAATACCTCTGAATTTCTATTATTATGTAGGATTCAAGTATTTTTGATTTATCTGCAGTGTGCTGGGGGGCAATTTTCTTTTTTCTGTGTTCAGTGTAAACCCCACCCTTTACAAGCACCTGTAGTATATCATTAAGCTGATTGAAAACAAAAAATATGGTAGTTGCTCAAACAGTAGGTGCCAGAGAAAGGCAAGGATTCGAGGGCCTTATTAGATTCAGAGTCTGCTGTCCATGATCGTAGCCAAAGGACTCTGCAGACGACTACTTGGGTCGCAGATGCCTTAGAAGCAAGGAGTCCAGTATCCAACGCAGTTTCTTCGAAATAAGAGGACGCCTCCAGAATATGGGAGATGTAGGCGAGTTGCTCCCTGGTAGCGTCTGATGACATGTTTTCCAGTGCATTCGTCCATCCTTCAACAGCCTTCGCAACCCAGGCTGCGGCCCTAGCTGGCCTAGTAATAGCGTCAGAAAACTAATAACCAGCTCTTGTCGTTTAAACACCGGTGCTTTATGCTTAGGCGCGGGTTTCTCATCCTCTATATTCAAGATTGATTTAACCGCACTTACTAGAGAAGGAACATCCACTATCGAATGACAGGCCTCCTCTCCCGAGCGGGACACTGGAGGAGAACCCGGTGCATCATCTGCCTCCTCAAATGATGTGTCAGAATTTGAAAGCTGGGCAGACTGAAATAACACAGGCCGTCTATGTGCTTTGGTGGCTAACGGTCTGTCCGCTTGTAACATATCTTGCTGAAAGGCCGCAGAGGTATGAGCCATATCCTGAGCTGAGTGGGCATAAGCATCCAGGAAGGACATATGGGGAGTACTAATCTAGCAGGCTGTAACTGCTGTGGATATCACACAGTGAAAGTAAGCGTGGAGGCTGATAAGCGATCCACTAACTTCGTCATAACCTGTGCAAAAGAGGACACCCAAGGTGGCTCCTGCACCGGTACTGGTAAAGTAGGCTGGTGAGGAGGTACATGAAATTAGCACACTGACCATCCTGCACAATATCCTGAGAGGACAAGCCTGCTGTACAGGTTATGCATGTAACCAGCACAGGGGCTGAAACCTCCTGTTTACCCTTGGCCTTGGAAAACATAGTAATACCAATAAGCAGCACACAATAAAGTGTATAGCTAATAATGCAATGCGACACCCTTCACAAACACAAGTAAATGTGAAGTACAAATGAACCCCTACACACCTGGTAGTGATGGGTTAAGAAAGAGCAGCAGGGATAGATATAACTGACAGTCAGAAAGTTAACAGGCAGTATATAACCACAGCAGAGATAGCACAAGTCACATGCAATGCAAATAAATATAAATATACTTGCAATGGGCACTGAATCAACTATTCAAGCAACACTAGGCTGATAGTATTTGAGTGCTGTATAACATGGCGGGGAATTGCCTTACCAGACATCCCCCGTTACTCGGCTGCAGTCAGCACTAGCCAAGCTCACTGGTGTTACGGCACCGGCGGGGGTAGTAGGAGCAGTCACGGAGGCGTCCATTAGGACGCTCAGTGCGACTTGCTCAGAAATAAAGTAAAAACTTTAAAATATAAAATGAAAGCTTGGGGCTTTCTAACACAGCCCCACTGTTCTCAAAGGTGCGACTGCTTCTGCCAGCACCAAACGAAAAAACTGGCTGCCTGTGGCTGGGGAATGTGGAGGAGGGCCGATGCATCCTGGAAGCTAAAGCTTTAACTGTTTGGTGCACAGCTCACTCCAACCAACTACACCCCCATGGTAATCCCTGTGGACCCCCTATGGACCCTGAAGAAGAAATTTCTGGATTCCCCAAATCCTTAAATATTGTTTTGTGTACTTTAGTCCTTGATATTTGATATGAGGTTGTAGGAATGGTCTTTCTGATAAATTTTACGTGCAGATATGTTTGTGTAAGTGTCAATGTACGGCTGACCTATACTACTCTGGTTAGAGAAACCTTTCTGCAGGTACATTGCAGTGAAACCTGGGTCCTGATATGATATAACTGTTCGTAACCTGGTCAGATAGTCAATGTGCTTTTGGGGATTTTCCTGTAACTTCCATTCTTAAAAATGTTGATGAAATTGGAAATTCCATGCTGAAAGCATTTATTTTTATAGTCTTATCACTGCTCTGTAGCAGTCAGTTATGTTAATTGCTTAGAGGATCTTGGTTGTTGATAGCAGGCTCCACAACATCCTGAAAAGTTATTTAACTCTGGAACGGTTTTCATCTGGCTTAATTTAAGGTCTAACAAATCAATTAAGTTTTGAGACTTAAAAACAAATAAAACATTAATCAACTGGGAGGGTGCTCAAGTGTTTGAAAATAAATAAATCAGTGAATTTGGCATATTCATCAGAGCCTCATTTTTCAACGAGTTTTATCATACACTTCAAGTGATAAAACTCATTGCTTATGGTATTATTGCTCCAGCCTATCAGCACCCAACTGTCATCTGTTTGAAAAATGACAGTTGTGAGTTGATTGGTTGGAGCATCATTTATCAAACACAGCAAGTTTTAACACTCGTTGTGTATGATAAAACTCGTTGATAAATGAGACCCTTAATATGTTAAATTCAGAAAATAATAACTGTAAAATGTGCAGGTTATTATTGGTAAAAATGTCAAGTAGAGGTACCTTCTCTTCCATGGAGGGTTCTGGATCTTCACAACACAAAGCACTCTCTACCCTGCTCAGCCTTCCAGAGAGCGACAACAGCAAGTTGACCACTTTGTCCAGGTCCCCAATGAAGGTTCGGAATTTATCGTACTCGTTGGGTTTACAAAGGTTCTTGAGCAAGTTCTCCAAATCACAGCCAAGGGTCGCATTAGCATTCATGTCCTCATGCAGATCTTGCTGGGCTTCGTGCAAGACAGAAAGCTTCCTGCTGATGCTTTCTATTAGCTGCATCTGTTAAAAAATGGAACATTTTAATTAGTAATTGGCACCTTAAATTACAGTACAGTTAATACAAAACGGAAAGGCTTAAACATTTCATATTTAATGTTTAAAGTCTCATAATGTGTCAGATGTTAGAGGGACTCTTAACTTATTGTAGAAAGTTCAAAACGTAAACAAACAAATGAATGGCTCCAACATGATAAAATCATTACAGCAATTCTACTAGTTACCACTCTCAAAATTTAGGCAACTGAAACCCAAACAAATATGCAAATAAAAAGAATCACGGGAGAGATGAGCGCAAAAGGATGAATATCGAATGTATTTAATATCCCAATAATCAATAAAATATGTATGTAAAAATAATCACATACACATTTGTAACGTGCAAATTGAGTACAATACATGAAATAGTCATTTCTGATGGCCCTTTTCTTAATGACCCTTTTATGTATTGTATTCAATTTGCAAGTTAAACATGTGTATGTGATTATTTTTACCTTGTTCGATTTTCATCATTTCGCGCTCATCTCTCCCTTGTGGTTCTTTTTACTTTCAGATTAGGACCAGTACAGGTAGTACTAAAATTCAAGTTAGTTAGTTTAGGATGTTTGATCCCTTTTACCTCACTGCAAGCTATTATGTTCTGTTATTTGCCATTTTGGATATCTGATGTCCTTCGCATATATAGTCAGTTTCCCACTTTACAGATGAAAAGCAGGACCTAGCAGGGAACCTTGTGATAATAACGTGACAATTACTGCACCATCCTTTCCACAGACTGATATGTACAGGTAGCAACAGGGGGGGGGGAAAGTACTCTCTTTTGTTGGGGCACAAGTTTCTACCTAATTAGCTAAAAAATTTAACTTTTATTAAAGTTAAACAGGGGAGGATAGTAGATGCCAATTACTACACTATATTATACCCTCATGGTATATGCGGTGGATCCGCTCATGTCCCATTCACTACATGGGACACAGAAGCCACCTATCCCCTTGCCTATAGTGAGTGGTAACTTTACTGTCAGCAAATGACAACTTTGCACCCGTACGTTATACCTGATACAGTATAACTTTCATAACTTATGTCCCCTCTTGCCTCAATTTGCATTTAGAGATATTATTTGATGACACAAGTACTCACAAAATCAGTACCCTCATATATGTTGACATGTGGTTATTGACATTTTTCTATTATAGACTGTGCAGAGTATAACATCTAAGATATTCGTTACACAATATATTATGCCCTTTATTCTGGGCAACTTATATCTCTGTTGAGGTGGATTCTTGATGGTATATATCTATTTGCTTAAATATCATTTGTATGTTTTTTGTGGCGGACTGATGTTCCAGTGTTAATTTCAGAAATATATCTGTTTATTAATACATCTATTTACTGAGATATTTCACCTAAAGTTTTTATTATATAGAGCTATGATAGCTCATACACTTTTTTTGCTTTATGATTCATGATTACATGAGATCTCGCAAATATATGTTTGAGTGACTGTATGACTCACCAATAAGATCATTACTAGATGGTGATACACACCATTTAGAGTTAAGTTGTTTAGTAGGACAATAAGATGTCTTTTTTCACATGTTGTCATTATATGCTGTTCAGTGTCTTTGTCCTTCTTTTTACATGTAATTATTCTATTTATTGTTAAAGAAAACTTAAAAGTTCAATTTTATAGCTAATTAGGTAGAAACTTGAGCCCCAACAAAAGAGAGCACTTTTCCCTCCCCCCTGTTGCTACATATTTTTCTCTCGCTAGGGTGCACCTCCATCTGACATCAGATTTAGGTACAGTGCCTTGCAAAAGTATTCACCCCCTTTGCATTTTTCATGTTTTGTTGCCTCACAACCTGGAATTAAAATGGGTTGTTTGAAGCTGTGCATCATTTCATTCACAGAACATGCCTACAACTGTGAATTCGTGTTTTTTTTATATTGTGAATCAAACAACATTTAGGACAACATAACAGAAAACTTCAGCGTGCATAACTATTCACCCCCCTAAAGTCAGTACTTTGTCAAGCCACCTTTTGCGGCAATTACAGCTGCAAGTCACTTTGGATAAGTCTCTATGAGCTTGCCACATCTTGCCCCTGGGATTTTTGCCCACTCCTCAAGGCAAAACTGCTCCACCTCATTCATGTTGGATGGTTTCAGCTTGTGAACAGCAATCTTCAAGTCTGACCACAGATTCTCAATTGAATTGAGATCTGGGCTTTGACTAGGCCAGTGGTTCTCAAACTCTGTACTCAGGACCCCACACAGGTCGAATTTTCCAGGCTGCTCAGCAGGAGCACAGGTGTAGTCATTACTCAATTACACATTTTAAAAGATCAACAGGTGGTTATAATTATTTTATTTTTGATTCTGTGAAGAGACCTGGAAAACATGCACTGTGTGGGGTCCTGAGGACCGACTTTGAGAACCTGTGGACTAGGCCATTCCAACACAATTAAAAGGTTTCCCCTTAAACCACTCGAGTGTTGCTTTAGCAGTATGCTTCGGGTCATTGTCCTGCTGGAAGGTGAACCTTCGTCCCAGTCTCAAATCACAGGCAGACTGAAACAGGTTTTGCTCAAGAATATCCCTGTATTTAGCACCATCCATCTTTCCCTCGACTCGAATCAGTTTCCCAGTCCCTGCTGCTGAAAAACATCCCCACAGCATGATGCTGCCATCACCATGTTTCACTGTGGGGATGGTGTTCTTGGGGTGATGGGATGTGTTGCGTTTGCATCAGACATAACGTTTTCCTTGGTGGCCGAAAAGTTCAATTTTAGTCTCATCTGAACAGAGCACTTTCCTCCATACATTTTGGGAGTTGCCCACATCCCTTTTGGCAAACTCAAATTGGGTCTTCTTACTTTTATCACTAAGTAATGGCTTTTTTCTGGCCACTCTTCCATAAAGCCCAGCTCTATGGAGTGTACGGCTTATTGTGGTCACATGCACAGATACACCAGTCTCTGCTTTGGAACTCTGCAGAACCTTCAGGGTTACCTTTGATCTCTGTGCTGCCTCTCTGATTAATGCCCTCCTTGTCCGGTCTGTGAGTTTTGGTGGGCGTCCCTCTCTTGGCAGGTTTGTTGTGGTACCATGTTCTTTCCATTTGATGAGGATGGATTTGATGGTGCTCCGGGGAATCATGAACGATTTAGATATTTTTTTTTTATAACCCAACCCAGAACTGTACTTCTCAACAACTTTGTCCCTGACTTGTTTGGATAGCTCCTTGGTCTTCATGGTGTGATGCCTCTTGCTTAGTGGTGTTGCAGCCTCTGGGGCCCTTCAGAAAAGTTGTGTTTATACTGACAGATCATGTGAGACTTAGATTTCACACAGGTGAACTTCATTTCACTAATTATGTGAATTCTGAAGGTAATTGGTTGCACCAGAACTTTTGAGAGGCTTCATAGCAAAGGGGGTGATTACATATGCACATGCCAATTTTCAGAATTTTATTTATAAAGTTTCTTTTTTGTATATATTTTTCTCATTTCACTTCACCAAATTAGACTATTTTGTGCAGATCCATCACATACCATTCAGATAAAAAAAAAAAAATTACAGGTTGTAATGTAACCCTATATTTGATATGTACAGGTGTTTGCATAAGGAAAGGGAAAAAGCGGGATGGTGACACCACACTGAGGAGACAATGAGGCAACTACAAAGATCTTACACAGAAACACACACAACAATAGTGTACTACAACAATGACGGTACACCCTAGGAGCAAAACCTAAAGCAACAAGAAAAGAAGAAAACAAGTCTTATAAAATTATACCTTTTAATGAGTTAATCTAAAATCCAGGAATCAATATAATGGTACATGTAGAACACACATGAGATCACAATCAAGATCTAAATACAATATGAAATGTAAAGAAACAAAAATAAAAAATATATAATAATAATAATAATAATAATAAACACCGTTTTGAAAAGAATTGTTCAACTAGAGCAGGGGTTCCCAACCATGGTCCTCAAGGCACACCAACGGTCCAGGTTTTAGGGATAGTCATACTTGTGCACAAGTGACTTAATTAGTACATCAGTTATATTGATTTAACCATCTGTGCACAATCATGGATATCACAAAAACCAGGACTGTTAGTGTGCCTTGAGGACCGAGGTTGGGAATCACTGAACTGGAGACTGAAAAAACATCTGTGCACATAGTGCTAGAGAATGTTATAGATCAACACCAATGTGGGTATCGGCGTAGATATAATTAACATACATACATTAAGTGACAAAAACACTAATTTTAAAATTGCACCATGACCCAGACAATCTGCCCTAAATAATCTCTATATACATATCATTGTAGTTGAGGCGTCCCTCAAATGACTGGTAATATATTAATCTACTCAGTGTCAGGCATAAATTTACCATAAATTGGATTATACTGTAGGAGATGAAAAACAGTCTGTGCATTTACACGCACTAGGATCTGCTTTTCCCAGTCCTGCAAAGCATCAGACTGGGAATGAGAGTCCCGTGCAATGGCATTGTGAAGAAACAGTAGACCCGTTTCTGCTGCCAGCACTAAATTCTGGGCTAAACCCTGTTGCAGAGCATTGCAGGGTATCAGTCCTAATCACGGCTGGTGAGAGAACAGGAGAAAAAGATAAAGTACCTGTGGGTAAGTGATAGTAGAATTCCCAGTTAGGCAGGCGGTCAAATGGTGCAGGGGTCCTCTGTGCACACAGGGGTACCCCACGCAGTGGCTAAACTAGCGGCGGTGCAGCCGGTGCCTTGCACCGGGGCCCATAGCTGCTTGCATCCAACAGCGAAGCTGCACCCGCCACCAGTTTCCCCCGGACCCCACAGTATTAAGTCTAGTGCGGACCGCGGTGAGAGCGATCCGCACTACACAGTAACAAACACACCACCGCCAGTGTGCAGAAGCCTTTCCCTGATTCCCCTTCCCTTATCTCCATGTTTGTTATATCAGCCAATGAGAGTCAAACAGACTCATTGGCTGCTGGGTCCATGGAGGGAGGCGGGCTGGAGCACACTCATGAGCTCCGCCTTCCGGCTCCAGCAGTGTGTGACGGGAGAGACATCATGACGTCTCTCTCATCGTGCAGAGCGGGAGGACAGAGAATCTGACGGCGGCGGGCACAGGCACAGGGATTCAGGTAATTGTGTTTTGTGTGTGTGTGCTTGTCTTATATATGGAGGGGGGGCACTACTGGGGGCACTGTATAGAGGACACTGCATATGTGGAGTACTACTGGGGGCACTTTATAAGGGGCACTACTAGGAGCACTGCATAGGGGGACCACTACTGGGGGCACTGTATAAGGGGCATTATATAGGGGGGACTACTACTGGGGGCAATGCATAGGAGTGACTAATACTGAACAGGGCCAGATTAAGGTCTGTGGGGGCCCCTGGGCAACAAACATGTGGGGGCCCCTATTAAATGTGGACAAACCGGGGGCATGCACAATGGGGACCTTATGCAGAGGCCACAGTAGTGGTGCCCCTTATACAGTGCCCCCAGTAATGTCAGTGCTCACAGTAGTAGTGTCCCATATGCAGGGCCCAGAGTAGTAGTGCCCCCAGGAGTGGTGCCCCTTATGCAGTGCCTATTCAATAAATCCATTAGTAGTGCCACCTGTAGTCATGTCCCCAGTAGTAATGCCCCCCAAGCATTGCCCCCAGTAGTAATGCCCCCCAGTAGTAATGCCCCCCAGTAGTAATGCCCCCCGAGCATTGCCCAGTAGTAATGCCCCCCGAGCATTGCCCAGTAGTAATGCCCCCCGAGCATTGCCGCCAGTAATAATGTCCCCCGAGCATTGTCCCCAGTAATAATGTCCCCCGAGCATTGTCCCCAGTAATAAAGCTGCCTGCACACACACAAAAAACAAAAACAAACAACTAACACTTACCTTAAACCCCGCTCCCACGTCCGCTGCTGCCGTCCGGTCCGCCCGGATGCTCCTCTGCACTATGTGAGAGACGTCAGGACGTCTCTCCCATAGTGCACACTGCGTGAGCCGAAGTCGGAGCTCACGAGTGAGCTCCAGCTCCGGCTGCTGCCGAGGGGAGAGAGCCGGGTGGTTACCAGCGGGCGCCCAGTAAATTGACCCTCTCTGCGGTGCCGGGCTGAGGTGGGCCGGAGGAGGCGGAACTGGTTTAACCTCAATGGGTGTGGGGGCCCTTTACGTGTGGGGGCCCAGGGACGACCGCCCGTCGCTCCCCCATTAATCCGGCCCTGCTACTGAAGCACTGCATAGGGGGGACCACTACTGAAGCACTGCATAGGGGGTACCACTACTGGGAGCACTGCATAGGGGCACCTCTACTGGGGGCGCCGTATAAGGGGACCACTACTGGGGCCCAAAGCATATTCTTGCACCTGGGCCCACCACTCTCTAGTTCCGCCACTGACCCCATGAGCGGTGCAGTCGCCCATTTCGCCGGGGGCTTTATCAAGGAAGCTCAGCGTGTGTTCCGTTGGGCGGATGTAAATACTCTCAGCTGAATGCTGATTGGTTCAAACTGCAATATTGATGACCTCACCACCAATGCAACGCTAGGTAGGGAAAACAAAACCAGGGCTCTGATCATGTGACACGCTGTACAGCATCACATGTGCTGTGATCTATTGGTTAAGCTGCAGTCACGTGACCACCTATTTGAATATCTGCTCCTATTGGTTGTTCCCATGGGCATGTCATAATAAGGGTGCTTCAAATCAGTGTAAATATAAACAGGGATATCCTTAATCCTGGTTGTACAGCCTATAAATAGGTAACTTTCACAAACCTGTCAATCGATGAAGATTTAGGAGCATAATAATATTCAGAACCTCGGTCATAGGTGAATCATATGAATATTACCAGAGATATGTACCTGGTACATACTAGTCTGTTATATAGAGCTGAACTATAACAGCGTGCACTGGCATATGCACTTTTTGTATACACTTCTCCATTTATAATCATTACATAGTCCAGTTTATCAACTGTACTATTCACACTATTTGGGATATCCATCTCTTTTTTCACAATTTTCACATGTGTTGTTGTTTCCACATACAATTTTGTTTTGCATTTTGTTTTTTCTCAAATTTTCTTAGTATATATCTATACTTTTTTATTACTACATACCTATATTTCTTTTCAATTGAGTATCCACTTCTACACAAACACATTCACTATGATTTGATTTACTGCTCTTTGGAAACTGCGTCCTCAGGACGCACTAACAATAAATAAATGTAAAAAAATAATAATTAGTCATCATTGGTTTGCACATTCACTAACATTGCTCATGATAATATATTCAACAATATTATGGTTTGTGACTTAATTCACCAATAAGCAAGTTTTATTAACTATTGATATCATATTGATCATAATTTTAGTTCCAACCGGGTTATTTGAGCTAAATACATGTTTTAAGTTTACAAACTGAGGGCCTGATTCAGAGATGAATGCAACTACAAATTGCACGCAGATCGAGCGATTGTTTCGCACCCATTGCATCGCGCGTGCGCGAAGGCAGCAGTGCGATCGCCCTGCATTCACGCAGACCACGGAGGCCCATTGTAGATTGATTGACAGGAAGTGACTGTTTGGGGGTGTTGACAGGGGGTGGTTAGCAAAACGCAGGCGTGCCTGGCCGTTTGAACGCCGTTACGTGGGCATGCATAAATTAGCCACTACAATTGCATACGCAGCTCTGCGTGGCAGAAGAGCTCCCTGGCCTGCGTCAGGTCAGACCTTCCACAAGGGTAAAATGGCCGCTAATTAACTTCAATGGTACCGATGTTTAAATAGGTATGCGTAGTTGTACGCAGGTATGAAGGCATCTTTATGCTTTGGTGATCTTTGCCAACATTAGCATATTTTTGCAACTGCGTTGCGTACGGAGACGCAGTTGCGCTCGCATTAGCGTCCGTCTCTGAATCAGGCCCTGAGTGTCAAAAGTTATGTTTCACTGTAACTTTGCAGTTTTATTATGTTTGGTTATTTTATTACTTTTTTGTCTTTATCATGCATTAGAACAGTCACATGATCGGGACACTACTACCCCAATGACCTTGTTATAATATCACCCTAATTAAGAGACTATGAGGGGTATTCAATATGAAACGTTAACCTCGCCAGCGAGGTTTTCGCCGCACATCGGAGGTTTTTCCCAGCAAAAAAGTATCGTGCGCGCTCCCGCTTATCCCCGTATTCAATTTGCAATAATCTAAAACGGGACCCAGCGATACTTGGATCGGCGAAAAAAACCTGGAATTTTCTGCAAATAATTGTAGGAGCCCCCTAAAGATGTCCAGACCTCGGGGATCACTATGGGTACCCCCGTTTTTGCCTGCAGAAGAAAGTTGGGGTTCTTAAATAGCAGCGCAGGTGTTTTTTTTCCCGACATTGAAGAAGTGATGCAGAAGAGCACTTAGGTTTTTTTTTTCGTTTTTTAAAGTGGTCCCATCAAATTTGGGGTACATGAAAATGGGTACTAACATATTTTTATGTCCCTAAAGATAATTTTAAAAAATTCTGCAAAAATGCACCTGCCGCTACTTTGCGCAATGAATAAAACACCTGCCCCATACTTGGGGACCCCACCAGAAACAATTTCGTTACCTAATTTTTTTTTTTTTTTTTTTTAATGTCCCTATTTTTTTGGGGACATTTTTCTTTTTTTTTTTTAACATTTCCTTTTAAGGGGACATTCCCTACACCCCCAAACCCCTATTCTGCATTTTTTTTCACTTGCTATAGTGATTTGAAAAATTATCCCTCTTTTTTTAAAAATGACCCTTGACCCCATTTAAGGAAGAAAACGGGAATTTTCGGGAAATATGCCTGGGACCCCCCTAAAGATGTCCAGACATGGGGGATCACTATGGGTTACTACGGAGACCAGGGCTGGATGTAGGTGAGTATGAAATCTTCCTTGCAGGGCCAAGTTGTAAGGATCTACTGGAGAAGTGGACAGAAACTTCTGGTATAGGTAAGTATGTGTGAATGGGTAGGTGTATGTAATAAACTTATACTGGGCACAGTGTGTGTGTTTTGTCTTTTTTTTACTATATATTTTACAGTGAAATTACAGGTGCCGCATGTCTGCTGGCACTTGTAGTTCCACAAGTGCAAAATGGCAGGCATGCTGGCACTTGTAGTTCCACTGTAAAGTACAACGGTGTTACATTATCTGGCCCCCCTATTACCCCCATACCCACCACTCCAGGGGTATGGGGATGAGCCCCAGGCTTCAGCGTAAGCCTGTGGTGCTCGGGAGAGGGGAGACCCTTTTTTGGGGGGTCCCCAACTCCCCCGAGATCACCGGCTTGTGCTGACCGACTTGGTGTAATGCTTTGGACCTGGAGCCCCGGTGCTTGGGTCTCCGGGCTGTGGCATTACACCCCAGTCGGTTGGGTCTGGTCTTAAATATAGGGAGTACCCCATGTCGTTTTTGCCCCCTATATTTAAAACCAGCACTAGTCCATGCAGCCTGGTGTTGGTTTCTAAAATACGGTGGAACCCTACATATTTCGTTCCCCGTATTTTTAGAAACCACCTCTGGCTGACAAGCCTTGGGCTGGTTTGGCTTTTGGGGGGGGAGAAACCTTATGTCATTTTTTTTGTAAATTTTTACTATTTTTTTTACAGGATAACAAAAACGGGAATTTTCGGAAAATATCCTAGGGACCCCCCTAAAGATGTCTACACATGGGGGATCACTATGGGTACCCCCATTTTTAACTCCTGAAGGGAGTCGGGGTTTCTAATAGCTGTGGCAAGTGCATAAATGCGACTTTGAAGAAAGTGGTGCAGAAGAGCATTTAGATTTTTTTTGGGGGGGGGAAATAACTATGCCCAGCAAATTTGGGGTACTTGAAAATGGGTTTCAGCATATTTTAAAGTTGCTAAAAAGACTTGAAAAAATCGTGAAAAACCCACCTTCCGCAAGGAGCTGCAATGAAAAAAACACCTGGGGCATACTTGGGGACCCCCCCAGAGTCAAGTTCGCTATTTTTTAACTTTGTTCCCCAACATTTTTTTTTTTTTGCCACTCAAAATGCAAAGTGCTTTTTTTGGGGTGTCCCGATTTTTTTTTTTTTTTTTTTGACACAGATCGTTTCAAGGGGTCATTCTGGTCAGGCTTAAAAAAAAATAGCCTGCACCCCTAAACCCCAATTCTGCACTTTTTTTCGCCACCTATTCAGTGGTGAAAAGTTATCCCCGTTTTTTTTCAAAGACTTCTTCGAACCTGCGAAAAGTCTTTGAAATTGAATACAGTGTAAAACTAAAACCTGCAATAATGACGTCATAGGTGCGATATTAACGCAAAAAACGGACTTATCGCTCCGTATTGAATTCCCCTATATGCATCTGGAATCTTAGTACCAGGTACATATGTCTGGCTACATCTAAATACTTTACCTATGACAGAGGATCTGAGTATCGCTGTGCTCCCAAGTCTCCACCGGCTGACAGCTCTGTGAATTTACCTGTTTAGAGACTGTATAACCGGGATTAAGAATATTACCTTCTATTCATACTTACTCTAAAACATCCCTAACATAACATCCCTACGGGAACAAATAATGGAAGTTAATATTTAATAGATGATCCTGTGACTGCAGCTTCACCGGGACACTACTATCCTGGCAACGCTGTTATAGTTCAGCTCTATATAACAGACTAGTATGTACCAGGTACATATCTCCGGTAATATTCATATGATTCACCTATGACCGAGGTTCTGAATATTATCATGTCCCTAAATCCTCACCGTCTGAAAGCTTTGTGAAAGTTACCTATTTATAGACTGCACAACCAGGATTAGGGATATCCCTGTTTATATTTACATGGATTTGAAACACCCCTATTATAAAATCCACACGGGAACAACCAATAGGAGCAGATATTCACATAGATGGTCACATGACTGCAGCTTAACCAATAGATCACAGCACATGTGATGCTGTACAGCGAGTCACATGATCGTAGCCCTGGTTTTGTTTTCCCTACCTAGTATTGGATTGGTGGCGAGGCCATCAATCTTGCAGTTTGAACCAATCAGCATTGAGGTGAGAGTATTCACATCCGCCCAACGGAACACTTGCTGAGCTTCCTAGAAAAAGCCCCCGGGCGAACGCACGTCGGCACCGCTTATGGGCTACTCCTGTGCGCACAGAGGACCCCTGCACCATTTAACCGCCTGCCTAACTGAGAATTCTACTATCACTTACCCACAGGTACTTTATCTTTTTCACCTGTTCTCTCACCAGCTGTGATTAGGACTGATACCCTGCAACAGGGTTTAGCCTAGAATCTAGTGCTGGCAGCAGAAACGGGCCTACTGTTTCTTCACAATGCCGTTGCACGGGACTCTCATTCCCAGTCTGATGCTTTGCAGGACTGGGAAAAGCAGATCCTAGTGCGTGTAAATGCACAGACTGTTTTTCATCTCCTACAGTATAATCCAATTTATGGTAAATGTATGCCTGACACTGAGTAGATTAATATATTCCCAGTCATTTGAGAGATGCCTCGACTACAATGATATGTATATAGAGATTATTTAGGACAGATTGTCTGGGTAATGGTGCAATTTTAAAATGTATGTGTTTTTGTCACTTAATGTATGTATGTATGTATGTATGTTTATTATATCTTCGCCGATACCCACATTGGTGGTGATCTATAACATTCACAAGCACTATGTGCACAGATGTTTTGTCACGCTCTATTTGAAAAATTCTTTTCAAAATGGTGTTCATTATTATTATATACTTTTTTTTTTCTTTTGGTTTCTTTACATTTCATATTACATTTTGATCTTGATTGTGATCTTAAGTGTGTTCTGCATGTACCATTATATTGATTCCTGGATTTAGATTAACTCATTAAAAGGTATATTTTATAAGAGGTGTGCCCCTACGATTAAGGAGGCACAAGGAAAATAAATCAGAAGTGAGCACAAGTTTTAATAAGTGCACCTCTAATAACTAACGAGGATCATGCACATTAGGAGCACCTGGTTAACTTTTTTAAAGAATGTGCCATTTGTCAAGAAGAACAAATAAATCAAATATCGTAATTAGAAAATAAAAATGTAACCACATTTATTGAGGATATTTATACAAATTAGGGGCTGTTCCCTGGATACTATAAATGTCTGGGCAACAATTATATATCATCCTAGCATTGATATTGTTTTTATTTAAAAATTTTAGATTTGGTGGCACTTTAAAGATAAAATACAGTTAAATATGAGGTATATAGGAAAATAATCAATTTTATCTAATAGAAACATTTCAGCTCATGTGTATTGTTTATTTACTAGGGAAGATGAATGTCGGGGACATTGTTTTGATGCATGAAAAATATGAGATATCGTAAGAACTTACCCTTGTTATCTCTATTTCTACGAAGTCCATAGGGTTCCACAGGATACCTTGGGGTATAGGCGATGGCGGCAGACATCCAGGCACCACAGAGTTAAATTTTCAGCCTCCCAGGATGCACTGGGGTCCCTCTCCTATACCCCGCCCCCGAGCCTCAGGCCACTCAGTTTCGTAACAAGCCATAGGCCGGAGCAGGAGCAAAAAAGAGACAGAAGACAGTCTGGAACACACAAGAATCACATTCTCACCAGAAGGAGACGGAGAAACCGGTGACCAGATCAAAGCCCATCTGCAGTACAGGTGCGACAGGGCGGGAGTCCTGTGGAACCCTATGGACTTCGTAGAAATAGAGATAACAAGGGTAAGTACTTACCATATCTCATATTTTCTACTTCAGGGTCCATAGGGTATCCACAGGATACCTTGGGGATGTCCCAAAGCAGTATCCTTTAAGGGTGGGGACGCTCCTGTGCTGTAAGGAGAATCCGCCGCCGAAAGGAAGCATCCTGAGAGGCGAAGGTATCAAAAGCATAATACCTTACAAAAATATGGACAGATGACCACGTGGCTGCCAATCACCGCTGAGGCGCCACGTCGAGCTGCCCACGAAGGACCCACAGACCTAGTGGAAGAGCTTTAATAGAGGATGGAACAGGAAGACCTGTGAATCCATCCTGCCAAAGTTAGCGTAGTGGCAGGCCAACCCTTTTTATGGAAATCAGAAAGGACAAAACAGAGAGTCTGATTTCCTAAATGGACTGGTACGGTCAACTTAAATTCTTAGCGCCCGTACCACAGCCAAATAGGCCTCACCAGCAGACAGGACTGGGGAAGTAAAGGCAAGCACTGCCCTGTTCCTAGGAAAGATGAGAAAAAGGGAGATCTACATGACAGAGCCTCCCATTCTGAGATCCTACTGGCTAAATTAAGAGCCAGAAGGAATACAGTCCTAGCCGTAAGCCATTTGAAATCCACTGAGCCCAGTGGATCAAATGGCGGTCCTCAGAGATCCCTAAGGACCACAGCCAAATCCCAAGGAGCCACAGGTGGAACAAAGGGATGCTGAATATAACGTACACCCTGCACAAAGGTGCGGACATCAGGAAGAGTAGCAATCCTACACTGAAACCATACTAACAGGGCAGAAACCTGCACCTTCAGGTAAGCAAGGCGAAGACCATTATCTAAGCCCACCTGTAGGAAAGCCAACCTCTGGATATCCGGAATACCCGAGGAGCCTAGCCTCTAGGGCGACACCTGAAAGAAAGTATACCATACCTAATGGTAAATTCTTGCAGATAAAAACTTCCGAGCTCTTAGCATGGACAGAGCCCCTGTTAACTATAGAGCTGGAAAAACTCCTAGACCTTAAGAGGGCAGTCTCCACCGCCACACCGTCAAGGACAGACAACCCAGGTCTGGGTATCAGCCAGGATCCTGAGACAACAGGTCCGGGCGTAGAGGCAACAGCTTCGGAGTGTTAACTGAGAGGCTCCGAAGATCTGAGTAATAGTGCCATCTGGCCTACGCTGGAGCTATCAGCAGGAGCGTGCCTCCTTCTTGCTATTACTGGAGGAAGAAGGGATAACGGAGGGACGAGGTACACAACTTGGAAGGTCCACTGGACCTACCTACGTCTATCAGAAGAGTCTCATCTCTGAAAGGCTCCACTTGTTCACCAGAAGATTGAACACCTCCTGATAAAGAGGACATTTCCCTGAATGCACGTCTTGACGGCTGAGAAAGCCTGCTTTCCATCTGAGGATTCCTGAATGAACACTGCCGATGACGGCAGGGATATAGCCTTCCACCCAAGCCAGAATTCGGGACACCACTGTTAGTGTCGCCTGACTTCGGGAACCTCCTAGGTGGCTTACATAAGCCATCATGATGGCGTTGTCAGACTGTACCTGCACGGTATTTCCGTGGAGGACCTGTCCTGCATGCTGGAGAACCTTGAATACTGCTCAGAGTTCTCAGATGTTTATGGGAAGCGCAAAAACTACTGGTGTCCACCTGCCCTGGAACAAGTGTGGACCCGTCACTGCTTCCCAGCCACGGATACTGGCGACCCTGTCCGCAATCCCAAAGGGGGTGCCCCTTGTTTAGATGAGCTTTCTGCAGCCACCAGGCCAGAGAGAGACAAACCTCCGGGGAAAGCCTATTGACTTTATCCTATGGGGCAACCCATCCCATTCGGAGAGGATCAAGTTCTTTAGAGTGAAGCTGGGTACTCCACCATGTCGAACAGCGACATCCTGGAACCCAGGAACCACATTGCCAAGTGAATAGACACTCGGCGACTCTGCATTACAGGCAAAGGTACGCAGTTGCCTGCAGAGATCTTTTCCTCAATCACAAAGATCCTCAGATGTTGGGATATGGAGCATCCTCTGTGAAGAATCAGAGAGGACCATTTCCAGTTTATCAGTCAGCCCTAACGTAGCAACCCAGATATTGTCCGTTGCATATGGCACTGAAGTATCTCTGGAGACCGTGGTAACAACAGGAGGTCACTCGGATAGGGTAACAAGCGGACCCCCTGCATCCGCAGGTGGGCTGCCATAACTACCATGACCCTGGTAAACCGTGAGGCGCGGAGGCCAGACCAAGGGGCAATGCCAGAAACTGGAAACGCTTATCGACCACTGCATACCTGAGGAAAACACTGGTGTGCTAAGAAAAGAGGGATATTCAGGTAGTCACCCTGAATATATCCAACACCACCACAAAATTCCCAGGCTCCATTGAATGATGGAATGCAGGGTCCCCCTCCCGAACCGAGGAACCCTTAAGAATTTGTTGAAGGATTCGAGGTTGAGAATGTCCTGGTAAGCCCCATTGGGTGTCTGTACCAGAAAGAGGATGGAGTAATACCTCGTTCCCCTTTGGGGCAACGGAATAGGTACTATAACTCCTGCCTGGAGCATAGAGTGTAACACCCTCAAAAATTACAGGGCCTTGTCCTGAATTGACAGAAGACCTGTAACAAAAAACCGTCTGGGAGGCTTTTACCGGGAAGAGAGGACATACCTTCAAGAAAATACTTCTCTTACCCCAGTGTCCGTGGTGGTCAGACACCAGCACTGGGCGAACTGGAGAAGCCGGCCTCCTACTCTTGGGGCTCCCGAGAGGAGGCCCGTCCCGTGAGGCTGAAGGCTTATAGTCCAACTTGGGAGTAGGACGTCTTGTACTCCATGCCTGTTCTTATGGCTGAGCAGATTTCCTGGCTACTGACTGTCTTGGAAAGCTGTATTTTAGACTTACCCTGGCCTCACAGGGCCGAAAAGACAAAGTCCCAGACCCTGATGGGACTGTAGCCGATGGCAGACACGCAGACGTAGCTGCTGCCTGCAGGGTCACAATTGTGTCCAGACGAGGGCCAAACAGGACTTGTCCCGTAAAAGGCAAAGCATTCCAAATGGAATCTGCGTCCGCTTTCCAAGAGCGCAACCACAGGGAGCGGCAAGCCGCTACTGCTGCCGAGGAGATTCTGGAAAGGAGTAGGCTATATGTAAGACCGTCTCATTATGAACGTGGCAAAGTCTCTGAGAATTTGCCACTATCCACCTGCTCTGCTGGAGAGTCAGTGTGCAGAGATCCAGTTATCTACTCAGTGTTCCATGGCTCTGGCCCCCCAGCACACGGCCATAGCCGGCCTGGAAGCCCCTCCAGCAAGGGAATATTGGATTTTAGATATATTTGCACCTTGCAATCTGGAACCTCCTTCAAAGAGGACCTGGAGGGCATGGGCAACGTAGCACTCCTCACTAGGCGTGTAACATGAGAAACTACCCGTAAAGGTAACTCCCATTCGGAAATATAATTATCCGCAAAAGGGGTATGCAAAAGGTCAACCGTTTTTGAGGCTGGAACCGCTTACCCGGAATTTCCACGCCTCCTCTAAATGATCCACCTGACCAGATAGAGGAAATACAGTGGCAACACCCTTATCCTTAAAGAAGGCATATTTGGATTTAGCCACGGGGGATATGTAATAACCAAAGCCGCACGGACTGCCCATAGAAGGCCAGGTATATAGACTTTAGACCCAGACTACGCCTCCTTTGCACTAAGGAGCTCGTGTCTGAAAAAGTCAATAATGTCACCGTCATCAGACGTCATGTCTTTACCCGTCTGAGACCCGAAAGGCCGTTTAGAAGGCCGTAATGGTGACTCCCCCTGTAAAACGTCCATCAGGTGCTATACCATTTGGACAATAAATTCACCCACACAGGCTCCTGCGAGACCTGGGGGGGCGAAAAGCATGATACACTGGGGTACCATCAACTGTCCAGGGACCCCTGCATGTGACGAGACCACCACAGGCTGCGATAACCCCTATGGGGAAACGCAGGGGGCGTTGCCCACAAGGGCTGTAAGCATCTTAGCCAGCAGAGGGCAGTCCCCTTTTTTGTGCAGGCACAGTGACAGAAATGGGGCGTGATATATAATACAACATGCCCACCATAAACCCTCAGCGTCTACATATCCCTCCGCTAACTGCACATGATATCAGTACATTATAGCTGGAAGAGGATATCCTCGTTCACTTTCCGACATGAGGAGTGTGAACGGAGAGTATGTGACCTCCCACACAGAAAAAACACGTTTAGTGTGAGGTAATAAACACCCTGCAACACCGCACCGCAAGGGCTGTAGCAGAAGAACAGGGATAGGAAAAGGCTGACAGTCAGAAATGAAAGTACAGGCAAACAGCGCTAGCATTTAAGTCACATACAATGCACAGATAACATCCTGCATTACAAGCACTGCGATCAACTACACAGACCAGAGCCTGGTAGGAAACAGTGCTGCATACACTGACCTTAATTGAAGGAGAGGTATGCGGGGGACCCGGTCCGCAATGGCATCTGTATCAGCTTCCAGCAGCGTTTGCCATCCCCAGCACATGTAGTGAGAAAATGGCCACCGAGGAGCAGAGAGAAGGCAGGGCCCGGGGGAGGAGCGCTGACACAGCCCGCTCAGACCGCTGTGGAATGGCACTGTGCAGCGGGGGAGACGCCGGCTGTGAGACAGGGAAGGCGTTCTCCCCTGGCGTGCTATTAACCCCTGGGACGCCGCGCTGTACCGCACATGCTGAGGCCCGCTGTCCCTGGTGGTCTAGTGGAAGGCGCAGGATCAGTACCGGGCCCCACGCGCAGCCGGTCCCCAGGGAGCCCCCTGCCTGGGGACCAAACAGGACTGTGTTACCGGCGGGTGCCCACCGCGGGACCCCGCCGCTTACCTTGTTCCCCGTGCATCCGGCCACAGTCCAGGTAGCTGGGGATCACCGCTAGCTGTGACCCCAGCTACCTACCAGCATCCCCGGATCGGTACCGGCGTTCTGGTACCGGCGGGGTGTAGGAGTGACAGCATGGACGTCAATACTGACTGTCCTATGCTGGAGCACTCTAGTTGTGCAGCCACAGCTGCGAAGAAATATTCAGGGGCCTTAAAAAGACCCCCCTCTGTACGGTGCGACTGGTCCGGCCAGGCACCTACGAAAACTGAGTGGCCTGAGGCTCGGGGGCGGGGTATAGGAGAGGGACCCCAGTGCATCCTGGGAGGCTGAAAATTTAACTCTGTGGTGCCTGGATGTCTGCCGCCATCGCCTATACCCTAAGGTATCCTGTGGATACCCTATGGACCCTGAAGTAGAAAGGTGTGTTTTTATTCCTCCGTTTATCCGTTTGTATTTCTTTTACCTTTCCGCCTGGTTTTAATCTCATATGCTGGAAGCAAATATTCTATTTTTATCATTTAGTACGTTATCATAATTAATAAAATCTTATAATCCATTAAATAGCTTACTTGCAAGGTTTTACCCAGAAAATACATCTTTATGATAATCTCATTTAAGAAAACTTGCACACCAGATGTACTAAAGTAAGAGTGCATTTATATAAACAATTGATACTCATAAAGTTCACATATAGTACAGTATATCAGAAAACAGTATTAGTCAAATGCAATGTAAGAGAGAGATAAAGAGAAATACAGAGAGAGAGTGTTAGTGTGGGGGGTGTGAGGGAGGGGAGGCCACATGGTCTAAAGATAAACTCCATTTTGAATGTAGGGCAACTCCCATGAGCCTATAGCCTCTGTAAATCATAAACCTGTAATGCCTACCTACAACACTGATATCAGCAAATGATCATAACTATGATACTAAGCGCCACCACAAAGGTAAGAGAACAACAGTATTAAATGGTGAGATATATATATCTGACCTCTTTTTTTCTCCTTTTTGCCCAAATATGGATGCGTAATATTGGTAGAATATCTTATCGGGCTGCAAGTGGAACTTTTGGATATTTGTGCATCTAGGACTATATACAGAAATAGAAGAATACACATACCCTGTTAGGTAAACTTTTCATTTCTTATTATTTTTTATTGTTTATATATTTGGTCAGTATATATGTGACTCTTTAATACTGTGGTTCTCTTACCTTTGTGATGGCGCTTAGGGATAAATTTTTTCTATACTGTATTTCTGGGGTGTACTCTAGGGACTCCAGTTTTATCACTATATAGCAGCAACCAAGTGAAGCACAGGTCTCAAAACTTTTTTATATACTTATAACTATGATACTATACAAACTTATTCAGACATTCCTTGCAATACTATATATATATATATATATATATATATATTATATATATACACACACACACACACACACACACAAATTGGATATCGTATGCCGATTGCTGACAAAACATGGTAATAGGGAAAAGTTATCTTTAATGTTCTCAGCAGATACGATATCCATTAGTGAGCTCAGCGCACTTTAAAAAATACTTTGATAAAAGGAGGCACCATTGTTCAGCAAGTTCCAGAATGGTTCTCATCTCACACACCATAAAGGTGACATTTTCAGGCAAACACTGCATTATATAGTATTCCAGAAAGCATAAACTAGAACATTGTATAATACATATGAGCTGATTCCACTATTCAATTATTCCACCACCATATTATGGCTAAACTACAAGAATACAACACATACCACACAATCCTATCAGAACACAACCAGTATTCACAAACCTATGCATCCCAGGCTGTACCATTGTTCAGCACATGATTAAATGTGGGGGGAGGGGAGTGCAATAGCACATGGAGTCGTCCATCTTAGATTATACTATATAACAAACATCTAACCATCAACAATATATATCTATAAACTGAAACGGTTACTACAGTCAGGCATCCAGATATAAAACTAAAAAACATTGTAACCTTGTGATATATGAATAGACAAAGACTCCACTACGAATCACCTTCCTGTATGCTGCCCACGGCACACAAACACTACTATCTTTAAAGCTAACCAGAACTACAAAAAGTGGTATCTACTACAGCCTACATCACATCAGAGAACTATTATAGCATCTACTGCATGCCAACACAAATCGCTACAGACTTACACATAATTACACAAACCAAATAATGGGAGTGTTCATGAACAGTACACATGCGCTGTGCCTGATGCTAGAGTGATTTACACAGCCAACAAAATATAGATGGGATGGGTATGGGACGGTCAGAATACAGACAGTAGCATCCTGACAGTCAAAATCCCAACAGATTTCTGTAAGTATTATAACCCTAACCCACCCCTCCCTCAGCCTAACCCTAACCCTTCCGTCCCTCAGCCTTTCCCTAATCCTCCCGTCCTGCAGCCTAACCTTCCCTTCCTACAGCTTAACCCTCGTTCTAGTACCGAACCCTAACCCTCCCCTGAAACTTAACATTTACCTCCACAACCTGTCGGTTTTCTGACAGTTGGGATGCCGCTGTCGGTATTGTGACCATCGGTATCCTGACATCATCCCATATAGACACATTAGAATTAAACAGAGCTATAATGAAATATAACAGATGCTCATCTGGAATCAGGATGAGCAATCACATCTGAATAACCTCAGAATCTGCCCCGTCTTCAGGGATACTGGTTTGCCAACTTTAATGTTGGGGAAAAACCAGATCAGCTTTCCAGGTAAGTGGGTAGATGGTATCGGTGAAACTAAAAAAGCATTTGGGATTGACAACATATGACTTTATTGTGCAATATATAGCAGACCGTGCAATGTCTAAATATGAATGGGGAAAGGGACGCTCGATGCACCTATTAATTGGTGGCTGAATCCGCACATCCATAAAATTATATTCCAAGTCTAGATAGGTTACATAAGTGGCCTAGATATACAGCTGTATATGTAGACTAGAAATATGAGGATCTATAATCAATGAGTGCATATGGCCAAACTTGGTGAGTACAATCACAGCAATTGTTGCTATGTAGGAAAATGGAGATCATTTGCCGGATAGGAGAATGGTGCTCACTATTTTGTATACCAACACCCATTGCAAAATGTGTGCAATACATGTAGTGTACCAAGTGTCTACGCCCCACAAGTGATTTGTGCAGCAACCTTTGTAAAATTGTGAGGGAACATTCTGGTCACTCTGGTAACAGCACCAGCCATTCACCAATCAGAGAGCTGTCTAGCGCTTATGGTAGCTTCACAATATGGTCAATGTTGTAGTACAGACTCTGGGCCTGATTCAGATGGTCGGGAATATGCAAAGGCCTCTGACCGGTACTGCACATAGCGGCAGCAGACTGTCAGTTATTGACAACCAAATCGAATAGTTGTTCTCCGCAAGGACACTCTACATTCTGATTGTCAGTTTAATATATTTAAATAAATACATTTGTCCAAGAATCCTAAGTGTCAATTTGATCCTTTATTTAGTTATCTAGGATGTGCTACCACCACCTGACTTATCAAAGATTACCAACTAAAAAGAGAAAAGAAGTCTAATCTGGCAGTGCACTTTGGACCAAATGTATAAAATATAACTTATTAGTATTTATTAAAATAAAACTCTTATGAGGAAAAAAAAACTCCAAACGAAATATTAAAAAACTATATGCATAATGAAATCTATATAAATATGAAGATTATAAGTATGTAGAATTTAAAATTAACAACTAATCCACTGTGTTCCAGTTATAGAAATATATTTCCAGTGATTTTCTTATCTTCTAATATTTAGTAGATAATCATCCATCCTAATTATCTGTTCCTGACTATTATGGATCAACTGAAGTGGCGTTATATATAATTGTGTTATATTTGAAATGAGTGATTTTCCACAATCCAAATGTATCTATTTGTTTCTTCAAATTGTTTCTGATTCTCAATAAACATGTGTCGACTTTGTATCAATCACTCACACCACCAGCTGAAATATATTTTCTGAGTTGATTTAATAAAAAGACTGTGGATAGTTATTATATGACATGTTCAAAATTGTCACACTCATAAGGTGTATCTTAATTTATACATAGCCATTTAGCAATATAAATATTCAGTAGTGTGACGCTTACAGTCTTCACTAATTAGAATGAGCCTTCAGGTATACGCTGTCGATGTATCATAACTTTATAAGCCAGTAGCTATTCACTTACATCACAAATATTGCTAAACGGCTATGTATAAATTAAGATACACCTTATGAGTGTGACAATTTTGGACATGTCATATAATAACTAGCCACAAGTTATATTTTATACATTTGGTCCAAAGTGCACTGCCAGATAGACCTATTATACATATGCTGTGTGTCAGTTTTGGGACTGGTATTGGGGTGCGTGGCTCTCTGGGCTGGTGTGACTGGACTGTTTCATGGCATCATAATGCACACTTTTTCACTTCTTTAGTTTGTTTTTTGTATATGTAGCACTTTCTACATTTTTTATTATAACCTACTTATATAGGACTTAACACATAGGCTTTCTTCTTTATTATTTTTTAACCCTCACTTTAAATCTCACACTAGTGTGATGCCATGGGGCGGTTCTGCTGGGTTGGCCTGGGGGGTCCCGTGCCCTGTACTTGTACCATAGGAGTGTTAGGGACCTGCCTGATAGAGGTCGCCTGGACGCGGTGGGCAGGCCCATAATTATGGCCATTATTACGCTAAGAACCTCTTGGATGCAATTTAGCAGTATAATTATTAGGTTCAGCATAGTTAGAGTGTGCACTTGCATCTGTCTTTTTTTTTTGCTTGCAACACTACAAGTCTCAGCAAGTAGCACCTCACATTGTGCTTAGGGTGTGCAATCTAGGGCCCCTCCCCCTATGCACCTTATGAGTGTGACAATTTTGGACATGTCATATAATAACTAGCCACAAGTTATATTTTATACATTTGGTCCAAAGTGCACTGCCAGATAGACTTCTTTTCTCTTTTTAGCTGGTTGTCAGTGATTGACAGTCTGCTGTTGTTTGTTTGTGGGTGGGAGGGGGGGGGGGGGGGGGGCGGCGGCGGCGGTCTCCGTTCCCCAAAACAGAGGCGTGTCGACGATGTTGGGGGGAGGGAAGAGGCCACGATCTCTGTCGGCTGCGGCAGTCGACTTGCTTGACCCCATGGTCACTTAGCTGGTCAACGTTCTCACAGATTATCTGATGCTGCGTTGTACATTGTAGCTCTGATAAGTAATGCATTGCAGCTCTGATAAGTAAGGCATGATGCCTCCTGCTGCATTACAATAATTGCGAGGACGGAATTGCGAAGCTGCTTGCGTGCAGCTTTGCAATTCCGTCCTAAGATGAATCAGGCCCTCTGTTTTAAGCATTGGATATTTGGGAACAGTGTCATATCGGAAATATGTGGAAGACTTGATTGACCACCCATTGAAAGCCTCCACTTTGTATTGCTCGCTAAATAAATATTGATAAACCCATACATTTAGATCTTTGTAATAACAACTAATTACAGTTCTACGTTTTTACCTTCTTGAAAGTTAACTCCTTGTCTTCCTCATCTGCTCCTGGTGTGCTTCCTAATTCCTCCTGCACTCCAGGCATTTCCTTCATCTTGTTCAGCAGCTCAGCCTTGGCTGCAGATGTATTGTAATACGTGGCGCAGGAAGTGGGACTAACCGCTCCGCACACTGGTGGGGGAGAGATAGGCTGGAATTCATACCTAAAAACAGGGTACAATCACACTCACAATAAATCCAAACGCAAAACTACATAATCTAAAAAGGAGAACAATAATATTAGTTATTTCCCAAACACATATTTTTACTATAATTCTTTCTATTTTATCTACAGCCGTAGCATCAATACTCGCTTTTTTCACTTTCCAAATTTCATACAATGCCACCACATATGACATATGTAAGCACTCGGAAATAAAACAAAGAATGAACAGTATAGGTAAATACACGGAGTATGCTATTTCAGTATATGTAGTATCTGGTGCACTACTTAGGTTTAGGGAATCTATGGCTGTCTCAGGTGTTTAGGCCATTTTTATAGAATACAGTATAATGGGGAGGTAGTCGGCATCCTGGTGGTTGGATTGCTGGTGGTCAAAATCCTGGCGTCGGAATTCCAGCTCCAGAATCCCAACCGCCGGCATTCCGACGGTAAGTATGTTGCAGTTTCTTGAAAGAATCCCTACTTGGTTCATCTTTCCTTATACTTTTATTTACTTCTGTACAAATTAATGTTGTTTTAAGAGATGATGAATAAAAAATAGTTAAATAGTACATGCCACTCAAATTAACTATGACAGAAAGGTTGCTATGTAGCATCAGTCCACCAGGGGGAGGTGCTGCATTAGATCTACAGTAATACAAATGTGTCATTCATTAGTCATTAAGGGGTTTTATTTTAATATTAACAATTTCAATGCTTTAACAACAATGATTCAAATGCTGGTGATTATTTTCCTTTTCCTCAAAAACTGATGAAAAGCCATCTTGAACAGAGATTTTTATTCTACTTCCTTCTTATGGCCACCTCCTGCTTCCTTGTTTTATTTTCCTTCATTTTGATTGGTGCTTTGTTTCTCTTTATTAAATTAACAATTATAGCCTTTTTCATGGCAAAAATAATAAGAGTTATGGTAGACTTACCTGTGTAACTCTTTCTTCGAGGTCCATAAGGTCCACTGGGATACCATGGGGAAATGTGGTTGGAGTGATCCAGACAAACAGTTAAGCTTTCAACTCCCAGGATGCACCAGGTCCTCCTGCACATACACCCCACCCCTGGCCACAAGCATTCAGTTTTGTAAACAAGCCAAAGGCAGGAGCAGGAAAGAGAAGGAAGGACAATGTACACCAGAAACACTCTTTCAAAGAAGAGGGAATTAGTGAACATGAGAAAAAAATGATCCAATGAAGCCAGGTGCGTCAGGGTGGGTGCCCTGTGGACCCTATGGGCATCAAAGAAAAAAAAAAAATGAAAAAAAAAAAAAAGAGTTAACAAAGGAACGTCTAATATAACTCTTTTCTTCTTCTTCTTCTTCTTCTTCTTCTCAGGGTCCATAGGGATCCACAGGGATACCACGGTGATGTCCTAAAGCAGTTCCCCTTAAGGGTGCGGACGCTCCTGATCAGGAAGGAGAATCTGTTGTCCAAAGGAAATTTCCTGAGAGGCAAAGGTGTCAAAGGTGTAGAAATTAAGAAAAGTGTGGACAGAGGACCACGTGGCTGCCTTGCACAAATTGTTCAGAAGATGCGCCAATTCGAAACGCCCACGATGGTCCCACAGACAGAGTAAAATGTGCTGTCACCGTGTTTGGAGCAGGGAGATCAGCCTGCAAGTAAGCCTGAGAGATAGTCATGTGCAGCCATCGAGCCAGAGTCTGTCTGTTAGCTGGCCAGCTTTCACTTGTGAAAGCCATACAACATAAAAGGAGCAACTGATTTTCTCAAGGAGTTAGTACGAACCACGTAGATATGGAGAGTACAAACCACATCCAGGGAGGCTTCACCTCCAGAAAGGTCTGAAGACTGGAAGGCTGGAACCCCAATCTCTTCACGTGAAAACGGGATACTACCTTAGGAAGGTAACCCGCCCTTGTACAGAGGACAGCTCTATCCTGGTGAAAAAAAAACAAAAAATGGGGAGCGACAAGAGAGAGATGCCAAATCAGAGACACTGCGAGCAGAGGAGATAACGAGGAGAAAAAGGGTCTTCGCTGTCAATCACTTAAGGTCTACAGAGTCCAGAGGTTCAAAAGGGGAGACCTGTAGAGTCCCGAGAACCAAATAGAAAGCCCACGGTGCCACCGGAGGGACCAAAGGTGGCTGAACACGGAGAACACCCTGGCACATCCGGCAGAGAAGCGATCCTTCGCTGGAACCAAACTGACAGCGCAGAAACTTGTACTCTCAGGGTGGCCAGAATGAGACCAATATCTAATCCAGCCTGGAGAAAAGCAAGTACTCGAGAAAACCCTAACAACCTTTAGGATAATACTCTATGTGGGAATACCATAGAAAAAAGGAGTGCCAAACTCTGTAATAGATGCAGGCAGAGGAAGCCTTTTGTGCCTTAAGCATCATCTCAATCACAGAGCTGGAGAAACCTTTGGCACTTAAGATGGAAGACTGAAGAGCCAGACGAGGTAAGTCCGGATGCAGGCAGGGACCCTGCGCTAACAGATCTGGCCATAGAGGAAGAGGAAACAGAGCGTCTATGGATAGATTCCGTATGTTGGTGAACCAATGGCGCCTTGGCCAAGCAGGAGTTACTAATATTACTGTGCCGTCTTCCTGGTTGAATTATCCTTAGGACCCTTGGGAGTAGGGAAATCGGAGGAAAGAGGTACGCCAGCTTGAAGTCCCACCTCACTGCCAGCGCATCCACGAAGACAGCTGAGGGGTCTCTTGTCCTGGACCTTGTGGTTGTGCAGTGAGGCCATGAGGTCTGTGTCTGATAGTCGGCATTTGTCCACAAGGAGCTGAAAGACATCAGGGTAGAGAGCCCATTCTCCGGCATGTATGTCCTGACTACTTAGGAAATCTGCTTCGCAGTTGAGGACTCCGGTGACTTCCCTCATGGCTGCCTGACTTCACATGCCTCCCTGATGATTAAGGTAAGCTACTGTGGTCGCGTTGTCGGATTGTATCTGGACCTGCGTGCCTTGGAGGAGGTCCTGTGCCAGAGTTAGCGCGCTTTGTATACAGCACGAAGCTCCAGGAAGTTTATGGGTAGGTAACTTTTCTGGGTTGTCCATCTTCCTTGAAACCGCACCCCATCATCAAAGGCTGGCATCCATGGTGAGAATTTGGGATCCAAAAGGAATGATCCTTGTCCAGATGGGACGTGTGCAGCCACCATGAGAGGGAGAGCCCAACCTCCGGAAGGAGGAGGATCACCTGGGACCGTATCAGATGATACTGCCCATTCCACCGGGAGAAAATCAATTGTTGCAGAGGCCTGGATTAGAACTGAGCATATTCCACCATGTCGAAGGTGGATACGATGGACCCCAGCACCTGCATCACTGAGTGGATGGCTAACCTTTGATTGCGGAGTGCTTGTGCAGTAATTTGCTCACCTGCAATTGTAGGGCAGAAATCTTGTCCCCTGGCAGAAACATCCTTTGTGCCTGAGAATCCAGGATTGCCCCCAGATGTACCATCCACTGTATTGGAGAAAAAGGAAGACTTTTTCTAATTTATGATCCAGCCGTGCATCCTTAGGCAAGCAATGGTCAGTTGGAAATGGTGTTGTAACACAGCTGGAGACTCTGCCAATATCAGGAGGTTATTCAAGTATGGCAGTATCCTGACTCCCTGACGCCTGAGGTGGGTGTCATAACTGCCATTATTTTGGTAAATACCCGAGGGGCCGTTGAGAGACCAAAAAGTAGTGCCTGAAATTGGTAATGTTGCTGCAAGACAGCAAACAATAGAAATCGTTGTTGGGATGGTGTAATAGGCATATGCAGATACGCCTCCTGAATGTCCAGGAGAACCATAAAATCCCCAGGTTCTATTGCCAGAACAGAACCCGGGAACATGGATAAATGTATTGAGGGTTCCCAGATTCAGAATAGGGCGATGAAGCCCATTTGGTTTCTGAATTAAAAACAGATTGGAATAATAACCCCTTCCTTGCTGAGCCAAAGGAACCGGGTTTATCAATCCTGAATGCAGCAGGGAGTGAATGGCCTCCTGCATGGCCAAGGCCTTGATAGAGTCTGATAAGAGTTGTACAGAAAAACTTCAGGGGGGAGGACGCCTCAGGAAAGTGAGGGCATAGGCTTGAGAGACCACTTCTCGGACCCAGGCGTCTGTTTGACACCAGGTGTTGGCAAACAGAAGAAGTCAACCTTCCACCCGGAGATCCACCAGGATGGGGCCCGCCCCATCATGCAGAAAGTTTGTCATCCGCCTTGTAGGCTAGACGTCTGACCAACCAAGGGTTCTTGGTTTGTGGCTTGTTGGTCCTTCGAGAACTAGACTGCCTGGAGAAAAGCTGTCCTTTTCCCTTTCCCAGAGGACGAAAGGACCGAAAAGAGGAGTGCCTAAGCTTAAAGGTAGTGGTTGATGGCAGACCAGCAGATTTCGAGTCTGCCAGAGTAGCCACTATCTTATCCAATTCTGCTCCAAATAGTATGTTTCCAGAGAAAGTCAGGGCTTCCACAGCTTTCCTGGATCCCGCATCTGCTTTCCAGAACCTTAACCAATGGGCTCTATGAGCAATTTAACCGAAGTTGCTGATGCCTTAGAAGCCAGGATTCCAGCATCTATCACAGCTTCTCCCAGATAAGAGGTCGCATCCTGTATATGGGCGATATGTGTCAGCTGTTCTCTGGCAGCATCTGGTATAGTATCTTCCAGTGCCCCTGTGCATTCCTTAATGCCTTGGATACCCAGTCCGCAGCCATAGCCAGTCGGGTAACAGCTTTTGACAAAGAAAACACTGATTTAAGACAAACTTCAAGTTTCGTTTTTGTCTATCTGTGGGATCCTTAAGGAAGGATGCGGACGGTATAGACAACCTAGAGCTCCTGATTAAACTTGCCATCTCAGCATCCACAGTATCTGAACTCATGTAGGAACGTGCCATCTGAGCATCCACAGTATCAGTCTGAACTCATGGGGGAAGCATGGAGTATTCCTAATAAACGGTTTCATGTTACAAAAAGATTGGCATCTATGTACCTTCTCCCACCTGACGAATGTACTAAGTGGGAAGTCCCTCAGACATACAAAGATGCCAATCTTTTTGTAAAATGGAACTGTTTATTAGGAATACTCCATGCTTCCCCCATGAGTTCAGAAAGCTGCTCAGACTTCGGAAACTCAGCTTTAACCACCTTCTGGCGTTTAAACACCATAGCCTTATTACCTACAGCACCTGGTGTTTCCAGGTGGTCTCCCATCCAAGTACTAACCAGGCCCAACACTGCATAGCTTCCAGGATCAGAAGAAATTGGGCATGTCCAGTATGGTGTGGCTGTAAGTTGTGATTGAGTGGCTACCGGTCTATTTGCCTGCAACATTTGCTGAAAGGCAGCCGAAGACTGAGCCGTACTTGGAATTGAGTGGAATAAATATCCATCCAGGAAGGATGTATCGGGGGGCTGTACCTGCTGTGGGTATCCAATAGTGGGAGGCAGCGTGGGAGTAGCCAACCGGTCCACTAGCTGCATCATAACCTGAGACAAGGAGGACCCCCAGGGTGGATCATGCATAGGGGATGGTAAACTGGACTGGCGCGGTGGAATTTTATAACAAATGGCACCCAAGCCATCCTGTATGAAATCCTGAGATACAAGCCCGCCAAAGAGGATCTACATGTAACCAGCACAGAGGCATCTACCTCCTGTTTACCCTTACCTTTATACCTACTAATTTCTGTGTAAAGTTAACAAATGCAAATGTGACTGCCTTCACAAGTACAAGTAAATGAGAAGTACAAAAGGAAACAATACCCTCACACACTTGTAGCAAAGGGTTGAGGAAAAAAAGCAGTGAAAGTTATAACTGACAGTACAGAAAATAAAGGTGGTATATCAATACAACAGAGCTAGTAAAAGCCACATATAATGCATATACAATATACTTGCAATGGACTCTAAATCCACTACTCAAAGCACAGGGTTTGCTAGGATTTGAGCGCTGTATAACCTGGCCTCTGGGGAGAGGTATACAGGGAGACTAGACCCAAAACCTCCCAAGACGAGCAGCTTCAGAAGAGCACTGATAGTGGTCGTTGGGCGTCTCAGATACAGAGGAGGGTAGTAGGAGCAACCCAAACTGTGAAAACCTCAGCTGGATCGGCTTCTGGGCTGGGGGAGGGGCTGCCAGGGAGATCCTATTAACCCCACCGGGTGCGCTAACCTTATCATGGCCGCCGCCACCGTCCCCAGTGCCAGACTCACTTGCACCGGTGGCCTAGTGGGGGAGTGGACGCACCGGTCTCCCCACTACAGCAACCTACGGACTTCCACGTGGTTCCCCATGAATCACCTTACCTGCATCCCCTAGCTCCGCTGGTGCCTGACGAAATCACCAGTCCGGTTACTGATGTTGTGGTGCCGGCGGGGGTAGATGGAGCAGCAGCATAAAATAAAAGCTTGGGACTGCCTGAGCAGTCCCCCTGTTATAAAGGGGAGTCTGATCCTGCCGCACCAAACAAAAAACGTAATGCCTGTTGCCAGGGCCGGGTATATGTGGAGGACGACATGGGGCATCCTGGAGGCAGAAAGCTTAACTGTTTGGTGCCTGGATCACTCCAACCACATTTCCCAATGGTATCCCTGTGGATCCCTATGGACCCTGAAAAAGAAATTGGAGTTTTTGTTAACACTGAATTATAGACATACATGGTTATTAACACAATTATATAAAGATGCCAGATTGTTTAACATTTTGCTTTAGCAGAAATTAAACAAACCTGTCTGGAATGGAGATCTCAGACTCTCTGTCCGTTGACCAATCATCTTCGTAACGCCGGTATCCACCTTCAAAAATGTCCATCAAGGCAGGAGGTTGCTCCTGTTCATGGATATCTGCAGACATTTGTTCTATAATTGGGGCCTGTGGACAGAATGCATGGTCCACAGGGACAGCTGCCTCAGAACCGGTTACACTGCTAGTGGGCAACGCATGCACCAGTTTCCTGGCAGGAGAAGTGTCGCTGGGAGATCTCCCACAGTCACTGCAAAACAAAGCAGGACATGATATTTGGAAAAGAGATCTACATACTGTCAAAGGATTCAAAGGGCGGGATGTAATAGAGATCAGCTCTGCCGGAGGTGCGGGATGTAGACTGATCTCGATCGGCCAGTTCAGCTTTGCCTTGTAAATGACTGCAACTTTAAAAAAACGATCGAGATCAGTCTGCATCCCGCACCTCCGTCAGACTCTATCTCTATTACATCCCGCCCAAAGTGTGAAAGTTCTTTTATGGGATAGAACACAATGAATATTTCAACTTGGTGAGTAAGACTTGCTATAACTGGAAAAGACGTGGCTTATAACAGTGAAATCTACTGCACAGGGGCTCTGCGACAGCAGCATGTTATGCGGTGTCAGTGCAGCTTGGTTCTTCCCTCCCTGAAAACACCAGCACATCTTGTGTAACAGTTATACATTATAGCATTTCATTACATCACTGTATTCTGAAGCCTTCAATATCTACTAAATGGTCTGCTCTGGGCTCTCTGCATGGCCATAGTGGTCCAGCTCAGACTCTGCACTTGGGTCCTTTCCCTACACCGCTGGCTTTTAAGTCTTAAGCAGATGAAACACTCCAATACAGCATAACCAGGACTCTAAATATGGGGCATACTTGCCTACTTTTGAAAAAGCATTTCAGGGAGATTGTGAAAGCAACACCTATAAGCGCGGTGCTAAAGTGTACGTGTACTGCTACATCTGAGAGGTGTGCCATAAAATTGATTTACATCCAAATATAAATGAGCCTCAAAGCAGTTACTAAGATCTACTTGTTGATGAAAACACACTGATACTTTTCAGAAAATACATATAGGGATCATTGTGCCTTATAACCAACGTAAGGACACTAATGATCCCATTTGAATGTATAGATCTGTATTTTTTTTTTTTAATATAAAAGCTTCATAAATGGGGTAAGGTGCAATCAGGGAGATTGCTAGATTCTTCAGGGAGTCAGGGAGATTGTCAAGGAGCCTCCTTGAAATAGTAGCAAATCAGGGAGAGTTGGCAAGTATGATATGGGGAATACACAGGAATACAGGGTCACCACTTTTCTTGGGGCTGTAGAGAGCCTGGTCGGGGCCGGGCACTGCAAGGAGTGTATCATTGTACGCTAAACTGATGGGTTTATTAGTGCCACTTCTCTTCCAGTGATTAGACTGAAACATGGGCTGTGGGGACTATGTGGACTGCACTGCAGGACTCAACTGCTGGAGTCACGCAATGTTTAATGATAAACTTGCATACATCCCATGCTGCATCAGGAACACTAAATTTTAGTGATTTATGCCCATTTTCTCAACATTTAATGTGGGATGTCCTAAGACAATGATTGAATTGAAGAACCCTGGAATGTAGCAAGCTTGGATGGCCCAACTGATGATGCTCTGGGTAACAAGAGAACCAAGTTATCCCAGCAAGGTTACTCATAAAACAGCCACATGGGGGAGAGAGCTTGCAGTAGTGTAAGAACGGTGATCGTGGGGGTACTTTACATATGAGCCGTAATGGCTGCCAAAAGCCAACTAGTTGCTTGGGGAAGAGATTACAGTATTCTCATTGACTGTTGAGGATGGTCAGCAGCATGAATCGGCAAACTAGGAGTATTTATCCAGGCCAGGGATTTATTGACACTAATTATGGGTCAAAGAATGCTGCTGTTCATATTGGTGCAGAAATAAAAAAGTTATCTACTATTATGATGGTTGTGAAAAGGGGGCATCATGGTGCAAAACAACATACGAGTAAGTTTAAAAAAAATTTGCTGTCACTGCTGTGTGTACTGTTCTTTTAGATTTCATGTTGGGTCACACAAGTGGCCACATGAAAAGTTACCCCAAGAACCAATACTCCAAAAGACAGTCTGTATTACTTACTGCAATTGCTGCACTCTAGTTTCAGGTCAACTGTTTCCATGTCAATTTGGTTAGAGCGCAAGAAGATTACAGATGTGTCCACATACATCTATCCTTCGTGCGCTACAAGACGTGCTACACATAATGCGGGAGCTCCTTGTGACTCACTAGCGCAGAGAGGACCTCATTCAGAGTCTATTGCAAGCGCTGTGCGCTCGCAAGCGGCCCGATGGATTGCGAACACGCATGCGCACACTTCGCTCTGCGCGTGCGCAAACTACTCTGTGCGAGCGCGGTCCGCTCACTCACCCAGCAAAGACAGCCCAGTGAAATGAGTGACAGGAGAGACCGTTTGTGGGTGGTAACAGGGGCAGGACACTAATAACGGGGGAGTGGAGGTATGAACGCAGGCGTGCCTGAGTATTTCAACACCGTTTTTAAGGCGTGCATAATTAACAGGCAGCGTCATAGTACACGTCACATGCTTGTTTTTTACACAAGTCCTCGCAGTGCTTGCGATAGGGTAAGGCAACCACAAGCGCCGCGATCGCTACCGATGGTGCTCGATCTACCAATGTTTTAATACACTTCCTGGAGATGACGTGTGCAAGTGGGCGTCTCAGCATAGGCTAATGGGTGTCAGCATACACAGAGCGATTGCTCGCACAGCCAAAGTGGGTGTGCTTATGCCTTGGCGAGCGATCGCTTCCGATGGCGTTACTTTGAAAAATTTGCATACGCTGGATGCGAGCAAGCAGCCGCTTTCGAGAGACTCTGAATAAGGTCCAGAGTCTTCTCGTGCAACTTTATACATTCAAATGCATCCACACAGCGCTGCGAATATTTAGCACAAGCTGCTTCTGCTGATTAAAATGATATGCACGGGCGTGGCCTATCTACCTGACTGGGCAGACGTAATTTCATGAAGCTGCTGCCTTACCCTTGCTTTATAGGGCAAGACCCGCTTTATAACAGGTCGACCTGTCCCTCCCCAGGGGCCATTGAATGTCTGGGCCACCCTGACTCCTCTCCCTTCCACTCCCGGGGCCACAGCCACAGTCCTGATTGGGGCCTACCTCTCACCCTGAAACCGCGGCCTTGAGTTGGAGCATCTGCGGATCGTCATCTGCGCTCCCATTGCGGCCGCCTCTTCTGACCTCAGCTGCTTCCCTGGACGTGCTGCTACCTCCCCCCGTGGGGATCCTCTGGTTAGAGGCTCCGTTGCTGCCTCTATTGGACCCCTGGAAGCGGCTCTACAGGGCGCTGCTCTCCCGTTGCGGCCACCACCGTAGAACTCTACTGCCTCTACGAAAGTACCGCTTCCTCCCCCCGCGGGTGCCCTCCAGTCTGGAGATCACCCCACTACCTCCTTGGGACCCTAGGAAGCGGGTCTATAAGGTGGTGCATTTACAGCTGATCCGCTATTTTGGCCCTCAGCACACAGCCTGCAGCTCCCACTACAACCCGGCGCTGACCCCTATTACCTGCCGGGCAATACCACTACCACTCCCCATGGAGATCCGCCTGTCAGAGACTTCCCCGCCGAATAATCCGGCCCAGTGGAAGCAGCTCCACAACAGGCTGCTCTCTCGTCGCGGCCGCCGCCGCGGGTCTCTGCTGCGCTATGGGAGGTCCTCCTGCCTCTCCTTGTGTAACAACTCCTGGTGAAGACTCCCCCTTGGGTCCCTTGGAAACGGCTCTGTGGAACGCAGTGAGTACTCCACGGTGACTCATTGTGTGTGATCTTCGGCTCACACTGCACCCTGCATACCTGCTGCTGCATAACTCTCCCCTCTGTGGCCTCTGAGGAAATCAATAGCAAGCCAGTACCGTTCACAGCACTGTAATAGCTCCTGTACCCCTTGCTGCATGGCTTCTTACACCTCCACTCCACTCTTTTGCTTAAACATCAGATATCAGCCACAATCAAATCCTCATTCTTTCATCTGAGGAACATAGCCAGAATCAAGCACAATTCCCTCAGGAGATCTGCCTAAAGTCATACATGCATTTATATCATCACACCTAGACTACTGCAACGCCCTCTACCTCGGTCTCCCAGCAAAAGAATAACACCGCTTGCAGATGGTACAAAACGCAGCTGCCAGGCTATTAACCAACCAGCCCCATTCCAGCCACATAACACCCAGTCTCTCCTCCCTTCACTTGCTGCCTGTCAGATGGCGAATTGCTTTCAAGATTGGATTAATAACTTACAAAGCCCTTCATTATTATTATTATTATTATTACCAGTTATTTATATAGCGTACAAATATTCCGCAACGCTGTACAGAGAATAGTTGGCCATTCACATCAGTCCCTGCCCCAGTGGAGCTTACAATCTATGTTCCCTATCACATGCGCACACACATACACACTAGGGTTAATTTGAAGCCAATTAACCTACCAATATATTTTTGGAGTGTGGGAGGAAACCCACGCAAGCACAGGGAGAATATACAAACTCCACACAGTTAGGGCAGTGGTGGGAATCGAACCCATGACCTCAGTGCTGTGAGGCAGTAACGCTAACCATTACACCATCTGTGCTGTTCCTTCATGACCATGGCACAGGGTACCTGAAGCAGGACTATTAACAGTATCTAGAATCTCACAGAATTCGTCTGGGGGTCGAGCTTTCAGTTTTGTGGCTCCAACCTTTTGGAACTCACTTCCCCGCACAGTTCGAGAGGCCTCCACTCTAGAATCCTTCAAAAATAGACTCAAGACTCACCTATTCACCCAAGCATTTCACTAATGTCCCTTGTTTAAGCTTATTTTGTACTGTAAATTTAAAGCACTTTGAGTCCTTTAGGAGAAAAGGGTTATATAAATAAATGTATTATTTTTATTATTATTACAACAAAGAAGTGAATCTGTGCTGGAACTAGCAGTTAATCTCTCAACGTTGCTGAGAGTTTCATATACTTCAGGCATTCTGGAACTACCCCCTGTGGTCATAGCTTTTATTGCAGGACTAAAGACATTTGATTTCTATTTCTCATTTCTATTGCCAACACCTCTGAGCGATATTTATGTAATAGTTGCGCATAACTGCAACGAACATCTCTACCATGTTACCATGAAACAAGGCTGCATAAGTCCGTAATGGCTACATAATAATTTCCTGGCCTCTGGGGATGGGTGCTCGACTGCCTCATCTCTCCATATGACATCGTAACACTACTACGTACGTTTACGGCCCATCATTAGCCTACTTTTACGGATTTCTGTATGCCATGGGCAAAACCTGGAAATCTGCTCATAAGAAAGAAGCTCAATCCGGTCTACGTCCATTTCTATTGCCATCTCCTGTTAAACAAGATTCTGGTCCTGACTCAGTAGCTTCTCCGCCATATCCATCGAATCCTCCTAGCCCTATGTCAATGGAGACCCCAGCTTCTCAATCCTCTGCGAAGTCAGGCAATGACATACAGGAACTCCTGGCATACATTAAGTCATTACCAACAAAGTCAGATATCCAAAACTCTCTTCGACAGGAACTGGCTTCTGTTAAACAGGATCTCTCCTTACTTTCAGACGTCCTTAGAAGATAGTCAGGAACACTCAAGATACCTCTTTATCTAAGCTGACAACTATAGTATCTCAACAATCTATGGAATTACTCTCGCTTAAAACTAGGATGTAAGACTTGGACAATCGTGGCCATAGAAACATACGTGTAAGAGGTTTGCCGGAGGATGTCCTCCCTTCAAACTTAATCGATGCTTTAACAAAGATTTTCAACGAGATAATCGGCAAAGACCCAAACAATAAGCTACAATTTGACCGAGCCCATCGAGCCCTGTGGCCAGGTGGCTCCTCCTCCGACCGCCCAAGAGATGTAATCTGCCGACTACACTACTTTGCCCAAAAAGAGGAAATAATACAGAAAGTCAGGCAACTAGATGGAGTGGATTTTATTAGCGAAGTTATTCACATTTTCCAGGATTTATCTTGGCACGCTCTGCAACAACGCCGAGCTCTACGTCCATTAACTGATGAACTGCGTAAATGCCAATTAAAGTACAGATGGGGATTCCCTTTCCACCTACAAGTAACTTTCTCAGGCAAAACGCACACACTATACGACCCATCTGACCTACCATCCTGCTCTTCTCTGGGCCTCCCGAAAATTGAGACTCCTGACTGGAAAGAACCATTAGCACAATGGGACTTGCCCTCAACTGCACCCCGTCCTTCCTCTTGGCAGATGGTCCAGAATTCCCGACGTCGACTCAGGTCTTCCCCAGCTCAATCCGAAACGGATGTTACCTGATTGTTTATCTCTTTCTTCTTATTCTACGATATTGTTTACTATATGGAGCTACTTTATATTTAATATTGCTATTGTTAAATTTCCCACAACGTCATGATTGCTAACTTTAGTGTGTTTTGATGTTTATGTCTAGATTTTATACCTTGCTAATTGTTTGAGGTTAAAGTTGATACCACCCCCACTTAATGTATATTGCTACTGAGATCTCAGACCATAATTTTTGTTCCGTGATCTCAGTCGTGGGTTTTTCATTAGTGTCTATTTTACATATCTTGTTAATGTTTGTTTTTCACGGTTTCTTTTTTCCTTTTTTTTCCCTCCTCTTTCTCCTAGGGTCTTTGAGTGCTACTACTTCTTTGCCCTCCCTAATATCCCTACCTACTAAGCTCTTAATCTCATCCGGAAATGCCCGAGGACTAAATTCCCCTGAAAAGCGATATCAACTATTACGTTCCCTATGGGCAAACCAAGTAGATGTGGCACTAGCCCAGGAAACCCATATTAAAATATCTGCCCGTCCCCAATCTCTGTGTGATAGGCATTATTCTACTGCCTACTATAACAATAATCCCGATGGGAAATCTAAAGGTGTTGCAATTATTTTTCCACGGAAACTTCCCATCGCTGATGTAAACTACTCCTCCTACTTATATGCCACATATATAATTAGGTCTTCACGTTCATCAATATATATACCCCTAACCAGGACCAATATAACTTCCTTCGGTCTGCCATGGATATGCTTGACACCTTACTTAAAGGCATTGTAATTTTGGGAGGAGATCTTAACTGGCCCTTGGACCCCTCACTAGATATATCTAATAATGTACATAGATGTCCTCTCACTAAACACAAACAAGTCAAGACACTGCTTCACAACTACCAATTGGCAGATTCCTGGAGGACTTTATATTGCATAGGCCGTAACTATTCCTTTTACTCTTACCCACACAACACCTACTCTCGCCTGGACTACCTATTCCTCAGTCATAGACATCTCCACATGCTTGCTGAAGCTGACATTGGGCCAATAACATGGTCAGATCACGCTCCGGTCTCCCTGACTACGATTCTCCAACATTTTTCCTCTAAGCAATGGACATGGCGACCTAATGAGTCCCTTCTACAAGACGCATACTGCAAAGCCGAACTTGATACCGCTCTGACTACATTACCCATAATGTCATCCCAGAAACTTCCCCAATTTCAGTATGGGAAGTGCACAAATGCGTTATCCGAGGTAAGCTTATTCAATTGGGCTCATATGTTAAAAAACAAAAATCTGCACAGATTGCAGCCCTTTTACATCAGATTAAGTCTCTGGAGGTGTCTCATAAGCGGACCATGTCCAAAGAGGACTATCATAAGCTTTTGGAAACTCGCAATGCTCTTAGCAAATCACTTTCGGACAACATCCAATCATCTTTTAAAAAGTGTAGAAGTTGCTTCTACCAATGGGGGAACAAGCCGGGAAGATTTTTGGCAAGGGCGCTGAGAGCCCAGCGAGCATCTGGATTCATACACACACTTAAGGATACTCGGGGGAACATCCCATGTTGAGAACTCTAAACCTGCAGCTTGTTTCCAACAGTATTATTCTACACTCTATAACCTACCTGACCTTAATCCTGTCTCATCGAATCCCCTTACTTCACAAAAGTGTTCTTGACTATCTCACCTTTATTTCCTTCCCTACCATCTCTCCTTCAGATAAGCTTGCTCTGGAGAATCCCTTTTCCATGCGAGAACTAGAGCTAGCTATAGCTTCCTCACCTGCAGGTAAAAGCCCTGGGCCTGACGGCCTCACCGTAGGCTATTACAAGAGTTTTCAAGATAAACTAGCCCGTATTATGTTGAATGCCTTCAACAATGTCTCAGTGGAATCACAATTCTCTAAGCGGTTCCTGGAGGCACATATTTCAGTCATCCCCAAAGCTGGTAAGGACCCCTCCCTGTGCCCGAGCTACAGACCCATATCGTTATTAAATATGGACCTTAAATTATATGCCAAATTAATTACCAATAGGCTAAATCCCCTCATTTCTCAATTGATACAGTGTGACCAAGTGGGATTTGTCAAGGGGCGTGAAGCGCGTGATAATACCACGAAAGTCCTTAATCTGGTACATTTTGCTACTTCTCAATCGAAGACCCCTATTATATTACTCTCCACCGACGCTGAAAAAGCGTTTGATAAAATCAATTGGTCTTTTATGAGGTCTGTGCTTGTACACATGGGATTGGGTCCCTTAGCCCTTCATAGGATCCTGTCCCTTTATGCCTGTCCTTCGGCAAGGGTTAGTGGTTAATGGTGAATTATCTGAATCTTTTTCCATAAACAATGGCACGCGACAAGGCTGCCCTCTGGCGCCGTTGATTTTCGTCCTTTGCATGGAGGCATTGGCAAGATCTATACGAGCTAACCCCCATATTTCTGGGATTCTAGCAGGTGAGCAGGAACACAAACTGGCTCTATTCGCAGATGACCTACTAGCTATTGTATCACATCCGGTGACGTCTTTGCCTAATTTGATGCATGAATTTGAACGTTTTGGACATTAATTTTTCAAAATCTTGGGCCTTGAATCTGTCTGCGCATGTCTCTGTAGTTTCAGGTTTACAGTCCGCACTCCCTTTCCCTTGGCACCCTACCCATATCACCTATCTAGGGGTTAAAATTATTAAAAACATAACATATCACAACTCTTTGCCGTCAATTTCTCCCCCCTCCTCTCCTCCATTCGAACGGATTATTCCCATTGGCATTTGAAATATCTCTCTTGGCTAGAGAGAATTAATGTGGTAAAGATGAATACGCTTCCCAAGTTGCTTTACCTCTTCCAGTCTTTACCCATGCAGATTCCAGATTCTTGGTTTTGTTCGCTAAATGTCTTAAAACAGCAACTTATTTGGTCTAGGAAAAAACCTAGGATTAAACGTAATCTTTTAGTTCGGCCAAAACAACTGGGTGGTCTCCAACTTCCAGACATCAAATCATACTACCACACTATCCACCTTAATAGAATTCTTGAGTGGACCAGATATAGAGAGGTAAAGCAAAGGGTCGCTCTCGAAGGATGCTTCATGAAACTCCCCCCTGAAATTACACCTTGGCTTCCTTCTATTCCTAAACTAGACATCCATCCAACAATTTCTCCTCCTCTCTCTGTTTGGAAAGCTTTAAGAAAATTACCCCACATTTCTTCACAGGTGGGCCCTCTTACTTCATTTCTGGCAAACCCTGATTGTTCCCCTGGTATTAATTTTACCCATTTCCCTAATTGGGTGCGGGAAGTCATTTTTCGGACTGGCCAGCTGGTGACTACGTAAGGCATTAAAGCATTTATTGAACTCCAGGAACAGTGGTCAATACCTCAGTCAGATTTCTGGAAATATCTACAGGTTTGCCATTACCTGTCCTCCGCGGGTAGAATGAAAATTTCTAGTACAGATCTCACTTCTTTTGAAAAAAATTTGCATTTCACCAACTCATCCCTCCCACACAATTTCTGCCATCTACCATATACTCCTAACCAACCCTTCCTCTTCCATACCTCCTTGGGCTAAAAAATGGGAATTAGATTTGGTTATTTCCCTCACAGAGCAAGAGTGGCAAACTATATTTCTCAAGACACACTGTAGCTCAACTTGCTCAACTATCAAGGAAACTCAATATAAGAATTTAATGAGATGGTATAGGCACCCTACTGTACTAAATGTTCCAACAAAATCCGGCTCTTGCTGGAGATGCCTAAAAGCCCCAGGATCATTACTGCATATATGGTGGGATTGTCCCCAGTTATCTAAATTCTGGACAGAAGTCATCTCCATCTCACAACAAATCTTAGGCGCCCCTGTCCCTATGGATCCAGCATTCTGGCTAATTAATTATTCCAATTCCTTACTGGGATGCTACAAGAAATCCTTGCTGCGCCATTTAAGTAATGCAGTAAGGGCCGTCATTCCAACTTTTTGGAACTCCTGTAACCCACCCACCCGTAAGGATTGGTTCCAGAGACTCGATTACTATATGTCAATGAAAGACCTCTTAATCCTTTCTACCAATAGACTTTGTACTTTCACCAATACATGGTTTCCATGGTTAGAGTACAAAGCCTCTGCGGAGTATAAAAACTGTGTGTGTCCAACCGTCCTTATCCCGTAAGATATACGTTGGCTTCTTTATATTTGGCTAAACTTATTCTTTTAATATAAAACGACCCTCCTTTGTCCCCCCTACTTGATACTCCTTCTGTATTTTTATTTTATCTCTCTTTTGTTACTCGAGATATTTATTTTTTTTACAAAATTTGTAATACTGTTTCCCAACTTGTATACTTTTTGAAACGTATACGTTGATACTTTCATGCTTCTGTATTTTGTACGTTTTGTCATTTGAAACCTTTAATAAAAAGAGTGCATAAAATGATATGCAGCATGCCTATGTTCTGTGCGGCTGCATGTGCAAATGAAACGCTACGTTACAGTGTTACAGCCGCTGACACTAACGTAGCGTTTCGCTGTAACGCCGATATTCAGGAGTTTGCAATGTCCCTCTTTCAGAAGCTTCTATCTTCTTTACATGATAAAGATCTCCTCATAAATCTCATTCATTGTCTTCCCAAACGAAGTAATTTGCCAACATCATCGCCTAGAGACACTCTACTACGGATCCATTTCTTCCATGTGAAAGAGGCGATTCTCCAGAACCTCCAGGACTGATACTGATTCTAACATCCTTGGAAACCTCCAACTGTTCCCAGGCTTTTCGATGTCTATAATTACTAACTGTTGTTATCCTACTACGGCGGCCCTCCGTGCCAATGATATAATTTACCGTTGGGGTTTCCCAGGCAAACTGCTAATATGGAAATTTGACTCCACACATTTTAGCTCTTTGCTTGAAGTAGGTTCCAAACTCCTGGAGGAGTGGAGCATTCCGGTGACCCTTACTGTCCCTAAGCCTCGGTCTTTAATGGTCTCTGAATGGTCGTAAATGGGGTAAGACCATCCCTTACCCATTTTGTTTCTCTCCACTAGTGGCTAGTGAATAGGGGGCGTGTCCCAAAATGTTTCATTCAGCAATACATTGATCATTGTGGAGCCGACCCAGATAGACTATAGAGATAATTTAAACAACAAGTTTTATCATATGCAACAGGTTTTAAAACTTGTTGCGTATGATAATGGTGCTCCAGCCAATCAGCTCCCAACTGTCATCTGTTTGAAAAATGACAGTTGGGAGCTGATTGGCTTGAGCAGCATTTACCATACGCAAAGTGTTTTAAAACTCGATGCATATGATAAAACTCGTTGATAAATGAGGCCTGTGTGAATATGTGTGGGGGACTCCCTGTGCACAGAACGAGCTCCCAGAGACTGGACAGCTGTTTCACCGATAGCTTGATCACTATTCACTAGCCACTTTCAACTTCAAACAGCACTGGATTCTTAATAGCCGTTAAAGACTTTTATTGGACTATACCTATTTGTTTTACACGACATGACTCATTGAGTCACTGACACGTCTATTTGTGGACAATAAAATTGTTGTATCAGACCCTAGTTTATAGTCTTCATTGCATGTGGTAATACCACCACTTCAGACATAAAATGAAAAAACCCCACCACCACCTCCCGAGGCACCGACACTGACAGGACCAGCAGAAGAGATCTTCATCATTCGTGTAAGTACCTACCCTCTTACCTATTCTGCATACTAGTGTTCTGTCAAGTTCCTGATGCTGTGAATAATGATGATGTATTTCAGGTGGAGAGAAAGGTGAAGGTGAACACCCTATCTACAGTATATTATGAACATTTTTAAAGGACATTACTCATACAATTGGGACTATGGAGGACATTCAATTAGCATACATACATAATATATATATATATATATATATATGCACAGTCGTGCCCTTATATTAAGGCTGCAAAACGGATTTCTCCTTAGAGAATTCCGGAGGGGGGGGGCAGGGTGTTCAAGGGGCTACACCTCCAAAGCTTTTAGAGGTACGGATCTGAAATTTGGCATGGCCGGGTAGAACAGTGACTGGGTGCTTCATGCCAAATTTCAGACATGGGAGTAATTTAAAACTCCAACTGTCACTTTTTTCTCAATTAGGAACCCTTTTCTGCTATCGTTTATGGGGGATTTTTGGGAAGGCATAACTCAGGTTAGGGGTGGGATTTAGACTTGATGTTTGTTTTATTAGGTAGCTATTGTGGCAGGGTATGTGCTTTTGGAGTTCAGGTAAATTAGAAAGTTACAGTTTTTAAACTATTACCTCAAGAATGCGCCATTGTAGACATAGGAAGTTTCAACTTGTAGCGCAGCCTCAGTAGGAGTCTCCAGCAGGTGTATTCACTGTGGCTTCACTTGGTGCACAAAGATGGCTGCCTTTTAGCCTGCATCCCGTTTTTTATTAGTATATTGCTGGAAGTGTGCCAGCATGAGGCGGTATGCACTTCCTTTGAAATTTACTGTGCCTGGTCTAAGCTTTAGACAGCTGTTTGTATACTGCAGAGGGGGAAGCAGTGTGTCACCAGTGCAGCAACAGGCAGAGTGGAGGGACAGCCCTTAGCCCTGGAGTCCCCTCTCCACTGTGTGCATATAGTATGGTAACGTTGGGGGCAGGACTGAGGAGTCAGGACAGGATTGTGGCCAGGCGGTGCTTCAGCTCTAGCAGGACTTCATAGAGCAGCAGGTACAATGTAGCTGAGCATAAGGTTGTGATCAGCTGCACACAGCAGATACAAGTCATGGCTGTGGAGCATGCTGTTCCCCAGGACACTCCACAGCAGCGTTCACAGCACCATGCAGGGTTGTCACTGCCAGCAACCATTTCTCTGTGTCAGCCACCTAGCTCCCCTGGCTACAGACTGCGGACCTGCCCTGTGCCCTTCTCAAACTATTCCTCCCTGTCCCCTCTTACCCTTCAGATCCCTCTTCCCACTTTCTCTCCCTCCCTGTGGGCCAAAATGCTCTCTATTTGCGGCACCCTCAAACCCCACTTGTGGCAGTCCCAACCCCACCCCCCCTCGCAGCACCCCCAACCCCCTCCCACGGGGCTGGACAAGTGGGGAGTGCCATCCAGGTAGGTGGGGGGAGGGGGTTGGGTGTCTGTCTTTGTCAGTGTGTGTCAGTGGGGGTGTGTGTCTGTCTGTGTGTATGTGCATAGGTGGATTCAGGGACTGCACAAGGGGGCATGCCATCTGGGGGGTGTTGGGTGCCTGTCTGTGTTAGTGAGGGTGTGTGTTTGTGTCAGTGTGTGTATGTGCATAAGTGGTTTCAGGGGTTGTACGAAGGGGTGGGTGGGTGTCTGTCAGTGAGGGTGTATGTATTTGTCTGTGTCCGTGTGTATGTGCAATGGCGGATTCTGGGGCTGAACAAGTGGGGGAGCAATCAGGTGTGTGTGTGTGTGGGGGGGGGGGTGCCTGTCTTTGTAAGTGTGTGTCAGTGAGGCTGTGTGTGTCAGTGTAGGTGCATAGGTGGATTCAGGGGCTGCACAAGGGAGGGAGTGTTGCCAGCCGGGGGAGGGGGAATTATCAGTGTCTGTCAGTGACAGTGTGTGTCTCTGTGTCAGTAGTGAGGGTGTGTGTATGAGCAAAGGTGGATTCGGGGGGGTTACCAAGACATGTCCCCACCCCTTTTCATTTAGGATAATTATGATTATATTCAGTTCAGCAACACAGTACAGCGGTGCAAGTATGGTGGTACTGTTTAGTGCTGTGTACCGTTAAGAATTTAGCAGCCGGTGCGCCGTATCACCTGCCTGCTTAGCACCCACTGTCAGCCGCCATTATTAGCCCGGAACCACGCTGCCAAGCAAGACCATGGTTCTCGGCGCTATGAAAGCTACTCCAGGAGCCAGGACTGCTGGGAATGCATCGTGACTTTGTTACCTCATCTCATGCTCCCAGGCGCAAAGAGGAGCCGCTGACAGCGCACAAAGAGAACCATGCAGGTGGTAATGCAGTAGGCTGGAACGAAGGGGCAGAAGGTTGGAAAAACAGAACGGGGCAGAAGGTTGGAAAGACGTTTGCAGGTGGCTGGAAATACAGGGGCATAAAAGGCTAGAAAGACAAATGGGCAGGAGGCTGGAGTAACATGTGTAGGAAGCTCAAGTGCCATGGGGCAGAATGTGACAGAGGGAGCAGAAGGCTAGAATGATATGGTATATGAGGCTAGAATGACACAGCAAGCTGAAAGTAAAACGGGATGCAGGAGGCGACAGGGCTGGCAAGACAAGAGAGGCTGGAGAGGACATGGGGCAGGAGGTGACACGAAGCAGGAGGCTGAAGGCGATACTGGACAGGAAGCTGGAATGACGCAGGGATCTGGAGGTGACACAGGGAGCAAGAGGCTGAGGTGGCACAAGGCCTGAGTGACAAAGAAGGTATGTAGCTGGAAAGACACAGGGATGGATGGAGCAAGAGGCTGGAGTGACAGGGAGCACAAGGCTGGAGTGACACAGGCACAGGAGGCTTGTGGGATGCAGGATGCACTAGTCTAGTTGAACATCTGATGTTAGATAATGACATTAGTTCTATTCCTACACAAACGGGTATCTTCCGGACAAAGTGATCTCCTACATGAATGGTGAATACCAACTGAAGACAACGTCTGCCCAGAGAGGATACATTTCTTCAGAGGTTCCCTATTGCAGAGACACCACCATATAGGTAAGGTCAGGTGTAATTTTATTTACTACACACACACTGTGCCTGTGATAAATATATTAGAATTTGCCCATAGTACATATGCTGGGGTTTTGGAATTGCAGAGAGACTCCAATGAGCTGCAAAACAAAAGATGTGGAAATAAAGTTCCACAGATGATATATTTTGTGCTGCAGCTCATTGCTTTGCGCTCTCTCTACAATTCCAAAACCCCAGCACATGTACTGTGTGCAATTCTATTTGGCACAGGTACTGTGCAAGCTGTCCAATCACAGTGATCCTTCCTCTCACCCTTTTCATTGCCCCCCTTCCTGCCCAGTGTCCCCACCATCTCACCAATCCCCCATCTCAGTGTCTCCCACCCTGCCAGCCCAGTGTCTCCTCCCTTCCCCCTACCAGCCCACCTCTCCTATCTAACTGACACTCAGCAAGAGCTCCCAGATAGTCCAGTCACAGTGTTCCTCCCTCATTTATCCCCACTCATTTTATGTTATTGTGATTATTATTTCCCCATCACTCACTGTGTTTTGTTAACCCCATCATGTTACCAGGCATATTTGCCCTCTTCTCCCCATTAATCATTCCCCTCCATTTCCTTGTTACAATAGTCCATGCCATGCTCCCTCACATTGCAGCTCTCCACACAGCTGATATGCTATACTCTTACCTGCCGCCTCCTCTTTCTCACCTTGCCATGCATCACTGCATCTCTGTCTCCCTTCCCCCCGATGCTCGCCACCCTCACTCTTGTCCATGCTCCTTCTCTCCTCTCCTTTGCCTCTCTTCTCCTCCACACCTATTCCCTCCACTCGACACCCCTCACACATCTCATCCCCATGCTTTTCCACTCTCATCGCTAACATACCTGCCCACCCTGGTATAACATTGACCCTTCCAACCTGCCACACACCCCCGCGTTGCTGCCTCTCGCCACCGCTGCACTTCCACCTACGCTAGGGTACCATATTGTTGCCCATCTCCCCTGCAGGTGGCACCGGTTTGCTCCTCCAAACCTTGATAGTTAATATATTTTTAAAAAGCAATAAAATTCCATAGACAAAAAAACTTACGGTTTCACATGTCCCATTAAGGCTTCTTAGACATGATCTGAAATTTCACAAAACCTATTGAATTTCTGCCACTCAAACTTCAGAAAGCAATGAAATTACGATCATTAAGGCTGACACCTTAATGGACGTGTTCCTTGTGTAATACAGATATGGTATACCATGACACCATGTGGTTAACTGCAGATTCAGCACTCTCACAGAGTGAGATTGCTGTCACTCCCAAAATAGTGGAGCTGCTAATTCACAGAATTGTGTGCTCATTGGAATACACACATAAACCGTAAGGTTTTTTGTCTATGGAATATATATATACACACATACATACAAATATATATACACACATATATAGTCTTTTGTTTCAAACAATTACTGTGTTTTATTTACCACTATAGTGCAGTGTTTTAAAAATCTTTTGTTGCTGTTTTTGGGATGGACACCCATACACAGCTGCTCTTAGAGGTAATTGGAGAAGGCCATATACCCAGCGCTGGGAATATATTTAAAACTATATAGCTGTAGCACAAATCTGAGCCTGGTCAAGTTGGGAGACATAGTCTGCAATGCAGGAATATAAATTGAGATAGACAGTCTGAAAAACCTTCCTGCAATGTAACTATATATCTACAACTGAAAATCACACAAAGGTAATTTTTTATAACTAGTGAATAAATCAGTTTGGCGTCTCACTGCCACAACCGCTTACATACAGCCCTCTATAGCCATGAATGTCTACTCATATGTACATGACTCCACCTCTTCTGTGTGATACTGCAACTTGCATAATTCTGCCACAGGAGCCGAGACCATAGCATCAATATAAGGCCAGCATCATCTTCCAGAGGGGACAGAAAAATAGTAGCTAAGTATGGTTAAATCATACTTGCCCACTTTCTGGCTGCCAGTTCGGCACAGCAGGGGATGTGGCACAGTTAGCTGGGCGGTGTGATTGAGTCATCGTGGCCCCGAACCATGGGTACGTTGACACGATTCTGCATGAGTCAAGTCATAGGCCACTAGGACCGCCCACTTTACTCAGGAAGTGGGTGACGTAGGGTAGACGCGGTGCAGGACCTAGGTGGACGGGAGCAGCACCAGAGATTCGGGAAGCCTCCAGGCCGTTCCAGGAGAGTAGGCAAGTATGGGTTAATCATCCTCTACATCTTTAGTACAATTGGGATATTTCACAAAACAAAAAAGAGATTTCAGTGGTTAAAAATGTTGTGACATAAGTAGCTGTGCCCTGTGTATAAATGAACCAATCCACACAATGTAAATCAAGTTTGCCAATTAAATTACAGAAGAACCTCATTCCTAACATTCTGTAGAGGAGAACGAGCAAGCATGGTGTGTAAACACTCCATTAGTCTAGCCTTGCAGGTTAACAAACACAGATTACCTATGTTCAGTTAATAGCTAATAGGAAAAATTGAGAAGATGGACTGTTCTTTCTACTGCAGAATGACAAACATTACGCAGACGTTACTGTTCTAGACGCTAGAAAGTTGTGTCACATTTTCCCCTAAGGACTTTTTTTGGGCCATGCTGGGTGTTACAGGAAACTGAGAAAATTATTCAGACTCAAAGCTGGGGGAGTAAAGCAATGGTCTGTGTATGTGTGAGAGGAAGCCACATCACATGGGAGCAGAAGGTAAGTAAATGAGGGATTTAGAACAAGTCAAATACAAGTTTAAATTTTAAAGAAATAGTTTGGTGGGGGAAAAAAGGCTTGGTTACAAATGCCAATGAAAGTCCAAATGGAAATAGGACACTAAGATGCATATTATTTTATCGCGCTGCATGGCATATTGAGGCTAGTTACATCACATTGTGACTTATACGCAATTTCAGAAAAAAGACAAATACGCCCGACGCTAGCAGTGTCTCACGGGACCAGGTACGCCGAGAGGGGCTGTTTGGCGCGACTGCAGCAAAGACGAGTGAGGACACATCTGTATACAAATTGTTTTAGTAGATTCCCATCTGAAAGTAGTCACCTTGCTGTGGTAGATGGACAGTTTAATCAAACTTTGCAGTAAGAACCTCAAGTTTATTCTAAAAGTGAATTTATAAAATCTATATTATTGCATCAGATATTTAAATATTGTCTATGGGATTGATTTACTTCTAAACATGGAAAAGGGTGGTCTCGCCCACAGCACCCAATCAGATTCTGTGTATCATTTTCTAGGATGAAAAAGAGAAATAATAGCTAATATCTAATTGGGTGCTAAGGGCAACACCACCACTTTTTAATTTTAGCAGCTTTAGTAAATCTACCCCTTAGGGGGCAATTAAATTCTGCGTGCTGTGCCAAGAATTTATGTCGCCATTGTGATTCGCGAACAAGAGTAATCTCCGCAAAATCTTGAAATTCAATTACAAACTCTCTGACAAGTTTCACCCCCCCTTTTTTTCCAAGTGAAAAAATGTGGGACAGAGGGCCCGATTCATACCCGGTCGCTCTCAGCCGTCCTCTCACTGCTGCCGATGTTTGCTAATCTGCGTATGCATCGCAGTGCGCGAACTACTCATAGCGATCGGCAAAAAGACAGCTCAGTATAATGAGTGACAGAATGTGCAGTTTGTGGGTGGTAACAGGGGAAGGTGCTTGTGAACGGGGGAGTGGTGCTGCGAACGCGTGTCTGACCGTCAAAATGGAGTTTAATGGGAGTGCATAATTAACAAGGTAGCGTCATTGTACATGTGACTTGGGTGTATTTCAGGCTGAACTGATCGCACTGTTGCGGTGCGGTAAGGTCTACCACATGAGCTGCATGCAGCAATAAAGCTATTCGAAGTACTGGATTAACCACTCACTTCCTGGAGATGACGTGTGCTATGAGTGAGAGGTTAGCTGCTTTATACTACAGTGTGCGGTCGCTCTGCCGTCGCATTGTAAGACAGAGGGGGCGTCCTTCAACCAGACAGTGTGATCGCAAATTTGCATACCTGGACTCTTTTTTGCTGCGAGAGCGCGCAGCATAGCGACCAGGTCTGAATCAGGCCCACAGTGCAGAACCTCTTGCACACCTCCGATAATGAATAATCAGGCACTTGCAGGCATTTAAATAGAACAATATGGCCAATACTGACATGATAAGAGTCTCTTTAATACTCTCTAAAATACTCACAAATGGGATAAATGATGTGGGGCAGTAATGTGGGAGTGTAAATGATGTGGGACAGGCATGTGGGTTTGTAAATAATGTGGACCAGCGCTAGGCTTTGCTGCGCCCAGCTCCGTCCTGTGTTGCCGCTCCTTCCCTCCTCCGCTCCCTCCCTCTGGGCTTACATAATAAGTCTAGCACTGGGAAGGTGGGCGTTTCCTGCGCCCGCCGGATACAATGGCGCTCCGGGCGACGGACCGGCTTGCCCGTGTCTGGAGCCGCCACTGTGGCCAGATATGTTGCTGTGTAATTTATGTGGGGCAGGTATGTGGGTGTGTAAAAGATTAACAAATGAATGAAAATGGTCCTACTTACATTAAGGTCTCCTGGCATGGAGAAGCAGAGGAAGAAAGACTGCGAGACCCTTGTGAAGTGCATCTCATCTCAGACAATTCCATGCTATGATCAGTTCCATGCACAGAGGAAGGAGAAGAATTATGTGCTACATTTAAAAATGTTCTCTCCATGGGAAGACTTTGAGACCGCTGTCTAGCATCCTCGACAATTATATTATGTCCCGGCTCAGATTTCCCTTTACAACAGGAGGGTCCAGACTTTGTAGCTTGATGAGATGCCCGTCTCTCTCTGCACTTTTCCCATTTAGGAGGTGGGGGGCGAGGAGGCCCTTTTTTCTTTGGTGGTGCAGGTGCCTCTCTTTCCTCTAGCTTAGCCATAGGAGGATCTCGTCTGTCCCTTAAAGCAAGAAACTCCAAGTTAAGCTGACTTACGGAGTAAGCTCTACCTCGTGATAAGCCTGGTTCTGGGGGACCTTCCTGGAATGATGTCATGTCTATCGGCCTGAGAGGATGGTCACCGGAGAGATCATAGGTAGATGCTGCCTTGTAACTTTGAGGCCATTCTTGATCATTAACTTCTCCACGTGATCTGAAATGGCCATTGTGGTGAAACCCAGAATTATAATTATAGGGACACAATTCACTGCAAAGTAAGAGAATACAATAATCATTAGAATGTGTGATATATATAGATATATGTATAGTATGTACAGTATGCATGTATGTATCCTGCCGGCACTCACAATAGCAATGACACAGATTGCCCTGTGCCAGAATCAGGATAAATGCATACTCCTACAGAAGTAAGCAGCACTCAGGGATGATCATACAAAAGAAACTTGTGTATTAGACAGAAGTTTTTCATTTTTTAAGGATTCATGCTCACGGCCATTTTCTGTCACCATCCTTAGCTTTTACAGCCAACACCAAAATTTTACAGCATCTTTACTACCTCCTTTATTAACATGGGTGTGTTGACCTTTAAATGTGTCTATCAGATTGTGTATATTAATTTCTATCCTATTCTAAGTAAACTGAGTCATGGAAATGTAACTTTCCTGTCACCGGCTGGGAAGGGAGGCAGAGTGTGTCTGAGCCAGTTACACCCTCTCACAGGAATTCCAAATCAAAGGACTGAGTCGCTGAGTGGAAACATTTATGGGAAATTCAGACAGTTATACCCAGGCTTGAGACAATGGGCCTTACATGTCTAAGGTTTAACACATACCATTTCACTATGGTATGATTCAGGAAAAACTTCTATATACCTTCATTGCTTACATTTTTTATCCATGGTATTTACATGAAATGATGCACTGTGACACTTTATTTTATGTATTTTTGTGGACTCTTTCCTATTAAAATTGTTTATATAATCTCTCTAGACATCAGCGCAATTATAAAAATTTTCTACCATGGAGTTACTATGTCAGAGTTCATAAGGGAAGGGAAGATACCAAGAGGTTTCAGAGTATGCAACACGCCTACTTAAAGGGCGATATAACAAAGAATTTGTGATACGATAGCCATACTCTACAAATGTTCTCTGGACTTCATGACCTTAGTGGTCCAGGAAAATGCGAGGGAATTGTCTTTAATTATACAAAAGATTACAGAATATGAGAGTACAAACAAAGTTCAGCTCCAATTGACCATGCAAACAAACTTCAACAACAGATTGATACTTATAAGAAAGATCTTGTCCTGTTTAAAAAATAGAAATTTGACATAGTGAACAAAGATTATGAAGAGAGGAGTCTATCAAAGGATCGCATGGAGCTCGGAAGTGACAGAGCATGGTATACGTCAACAAGATATTCATAGATCCAGAAGTAGAAGATATGATTACTCCTCGGGAGAACTCCCTACATCATCTGGAGATGAGTCCACCAACAGTCAGATTACATCATCATCAGGGCAAAAAACCCCTGTAGGGGTGAAAACCCACGCAGGATGCGGGTTGGTAGGAAACACACTAGGAGGAGAGGCCAAAAGGCGCTGTAAGAGGAGGTAGGGGCAGAAGTCGGGAGAAATAAGTTTAATTTATAACTTATCAAAGAGAGTCCTTACACCAACGGAAAACAATGTTCTGAACAAGGGAGTTGGATATGCCCCTACAAATAATTTCAATTCTTTGGAATGAAAGATCATCATTTCCTAAACAGGCAATGGTGTGGAATTGTGGTCTTAGATGTGGATAAATACTGTGAAGAACTCTATGGTCAGTTATCTAATCTACAGTAAACCGAGTAGTGATCCAACAGATCGTTTCAAGGCAGAAATTGATACCTTACAGCAGCTCTAAATGGTGGTACCATAAATGAAGAAATCTACGATTTTTTAACTATTGAGCATCCTAGGGTATACTTTATACACTACCGAAGATAGGTAGGAGATACAGTATGTTATATATATATATATATATATATATATACATACATACATACATACACACACACCGACCAAAGAAGAGACAGCACTCCAAGGGCTCCAAAAAAATGTAACATATCAAGTGTATTTATGGTCAATGTCACGTTTCAGGGCATCCGCCCTTTCGTCAGGACACACTTACTGACGAAAGGGTGGACATGTGACATTGACAATAAATACGCCTGATATGTAACATCATTTTGCTGGAGCCCTTGGAGTGCTGTGTCTTCTTTGGATGGTATGGAAAAGTATTTCATGCAAGCACCAGGGCCAGATGCATTGGACTGTGCTGAGTGCCGGCAGTTTTGTGACTGACTGTATATCTCTCAACAGGCGTCACTCCCGGCGGCTTCACAAGAAGATCGACAATGTAAAAGTCAAGATGGGAGGCACATATAGAAACCGTCGTAATTCCTACACCGTTCACCTGATTTGGAAGTAATTACCCTCAAATTAAATCTGAAAGTCTGCAGTTAAAGCACATCTGGTTTGTTTCATTTCAAAGCCATTGTGTTGGTGAATAGAGGCCAAAATATGAAAATTCTGTCAATGTCCCAATATTTATGCAACTGACTGTAGCATCAGACCACCCCACATGCCCTACACACACATACACCATGGGAAGTCACTCATATTACAGTACGGATAATGCTTATAATCACATTGCCTTGATTTCACATAGCCAACAGGTGCAGTCCTGGAGGCAGAGAGGGGGGTGAGGGCAGGCAGCAGTTGGAACATTGTTATGGGCAGGTAGCAGTTGGGGTAGAGGGGTTAAGTGCAAGAAGCAGTTGGGACAGAGCTGGGGGTAGGGAGGGGGTAAGTGCAGACAGTTGGGACAATGCCGGGAGCAGGTAACAGTTGGGGTAGAGGGGGGTAAGGGCACGTAGCAGTTGGAGTAGAGGTGGGGGTTGAGGCAGGGAGCAGTTGGTGCAGGGAGGGGATAGAGGGGGGTAAGTGCATGTGGCAGTTGGGGTTGGAAAAGGGGTTAAGTGTAGATAGCACTTGGATCAGTACTGGGGAGCAAGGAGGGAGTTAGGGGCATGCAGAGCTAGGGATAGCGTGAGGATAAGGAGTGACACCTAGTGCGGGCAGGACTAGAGTGCACGCGGACAAAAAGGTGGAGTGGCCTCGTGGCCGAACCCCCGTTCAGCGTTCTTATCACTCGTGGGTGGTGGTGGAGGTGCGGACTGCAGTGCCGGCTCCCTCACTGTGACAGAAGCAGAGTGCTGCACTTAATGCTACAGTGCAGAACCTGGCTCCTGTCACTGAGGAGTCGGTACCTTAGTGTCACCCCTTGGAGGGGGACACCCGGCTGCGGCTTGCACCCTCCTTGTGACGCCACTGTGGATAAGTGTAGATAGCTGGGGCAGCACTAGGGGCATGCAGTGCTGGAGGTAGGGAGGGGATAAGGGTAGATAGCAGATGGGGGGTAAGGAGGGGTCTAGGGGCACGGAGTGCTAGGGATGGGAATAAGGGTAGACAGCTGCTGGGGCAGTACTGGGGGGCAAGGAGGGAATTTGGAAGATGCAGTGCTGGGGATAGGAGGATAGGAGGGGGGATAAGGGTGGATAGCAGCTGGGCAGTACTGGGGAGCAAGGAGGGGTTAAGTGGCACACAGTGCTGGGGATAGGATTGGGATAAGGGTAAATAGCAGCTGAGGCAGTATTTGGGGGCAAGAAGTGAGTTAGGTGCAGGCAGTGCTGGGGGTAGGGAGGGGGGATAAGGGTAGATAGCAGCTGGGGCAGTACTGGGGGGCAAGTGCTGGGGGTAGGAGAGAGATAAGGTGCTGATTATGAACACTAAAAATAGTCCTGTGGGACTACCCTCCGTACCCCCGTGCGCACCTGCCACATTGATTAATTGCAGAGTATAAGCCATTAGCCTCCGCGGCACCAGCAGCCCACACCCTGTTTGTATACTTAGCTGAACCGCACCAAAAGTCACCCCATCCGCCTTCCTTCCTGACAGCTACTTATTAACACTTACTTATACAGGCGGCTACATGAGCTGAGTAGAACACCAGAGCTGCCTTCATGCCGGGTGTGCCAGCCTTCTATGCTGCCAGATCGCTTGGGTCGCCTTCATACTAGATACTCTGAAGCTGTCTGTAGCGCCGAGTGCCAGGTCCGCAGCTGCTGCATCTAGGAAGGGCGCTAAAGGACTGGCTCCTCCTCTACTTTAATAGTCCTCCCTGACGCTGGGCCAGCGAGAGAAAATCAATTTACAAGTAGCCAATCCCAGTGGAGCACCCTTCTGAAAAAGTGAGTCCCCAGTGTCCATTTATGAGTAAAATATGCGCTATAGTGTGTACTTGCGATCACTGATGTCTACCTATTAACTGTCAACCTTTACACGGTAGTTCATTTATACCACACCCCATCCCAGCAGGAACTTAAGAAATATGGTCAATTTTAATAAAAATCCCCACAATTACATTCCTCAAAATGCATTTTGTTTTGGTATCAGTCGTTTCTACAATGCTTTCCTTTAAACTGGCTATAGAGAACAGCATGAGTACTGGGTACTGTTCTGGGGTGGATCAGATCTGAGTGAGTGGGTGGGTGGATCAGATATCAGTCAGTGGGTACGGAGCTGGAGGGGTTATTTGAGGTGTGGACAAGTCTTCAAAATTGTACTAGCATGTGAATTCTAGTTACAACCCAAAAAGTGTGGCTTACAGATGTGTCCTTGTTCATCTAGCCTCATACGCCATGCAGTGCGATATGCCAGGTCCAGTGAAACCCTGCTAGCGTTTGGCATCTTTTTTTTTGCCAAAAACGTGTTCAAGTCACAATGCACTTCGACTGGGATTCACCAGGAGACAGTGTTGATTAATTTGATATGCGACACTCAATCAGCTTGCGAATCAGCTTGTGAAGCACTATGATGCAACAGCCGCAGCTTTCTTCCACGCCAAGTTCTCTTTTCGGACTCAGGGTCTCATTCAGACCCGCTCGCAAGCGGGTCGCTGTTGAGGCCCTGCGCAATTCTCTTGCTCCGGGGCTCACTACAAAAGGGGCGGCTGTCGATTGTGATCGACAGCTCGCACCGTTTTGTAGGCGGGGTGGGGGGGTGTCTGGCCAAACGGAGGCGTTCCCGAAGGAACGCCCGCCTGCCGTTTGGGGGCGGCCCCGCTGACATCACCCGTGATGTCAGTGGTGAGCTTCCGGCTCTATTAGAGCTGAAAGCTCACTGGGGCTTGCGGCAGACGAGACCCTACCACAAGGGTCTCATCGCAAGCCCCGATAGTCGCAATGGTCTGGACCATCGCGACCATCAACCTGGCCTCTCACTAAAGCTGTGTGTGGTCACCCACAGCTTAGCGAGCGGCCAGGAGGCCAGATATTAAAAAGGAAGCGGCCGCTCGCATTTTACGAGCGGCTCTGAATGAGGTCCTCAGTTGCACACACAGATATACAAGTGTCGTATAACGAATTAAACACAGTCTCCTGGTGCATCCTAGTCACATCACTTTGCGACTAAGGCGCATTTGGCAAAAAAAAGATGCAAAAAAAAAAAAAAGACACCCAACGCTAACAGGGTCTAACCGTACCAGGCGCCGAGAGGGACTGTTTGGCATGACTGCAGAAAAGACGACTGAGGCCACATTTGTATGCTGGGATTAATAAAATACTGAATGTTATATTTCTCCACTGTATTGTAATGTTTCAATATGATAATCTATAGTGTAATCCACTATAAGCATGGCTACAAGGTGGGACTGAAACTCACTGCTGCATAGGTCATCACCTGATTGGGGCCCATGAGGTTGGGAAGGGGGGGGGGGTGCAAAGATGAATAATCAAAATCAGCAAGCATTGATTTACTAACATGGTAGAAATCACTAAATTAGGTCACAGTAGCAAGGAGTTTAGTGTTTTACTACTAACCAACTGGAGCTGCCTTGTTATAAATGCAACCCCACCCTAGTGTTTCTTTCTATACCACATTTAGCATGATTTCTCTTTAAGGAATATGTGCTGTTGAGGAAGTCAGACTGAGGTAATTTCCCTATTGCTGTACAGTGAAGAATCCATTTTCGGAAATTACATTAGTCCCAAGATACTACAAGTGTTCCAAAAGTAGAATTCTTGTGACATAGAACCATAATGGCACTAAGTCACATGACTGCTGTGTAGTCATTATAAACTGTACCTTTTTACAGACATACCTGATTTCTAGTTCTTCACCTAATTCCACTTCACTACCCTGTAAATGTGAGATTTTGTACAGATGTGTCCTTATACATCTTTGCTACAGCCACGCTAAAACTCCCTTCTCAGCGCGCCAGGTCCTGTGAGACTCTGCTAGTGCCGGGCATCTAAGTCACAATGCGATGTGACTAGGTCGCACTAGCAGACTGTGGTGATTTAAATTTCATGTGCGACACTTATATCTGTGTACAACAGAGTCCCTGAATCTGTATACGATGTAGTGGCTGCAGCTTTTTTGCTTCCAAGTTCAGTTGTCCTTCATATACAGACTCAGGTGCAAACAGATATACAAGTGTTGCATATCAAATTAATCAGCACAGTCTGCTGGTGCGACCTTGTCACATCGTGTTGCGATTAAGCTGTGTACACACATAAAAGATATATCTGCAGATCATGGTTGTACATACACGCTAAACAACCATTATCTGCGGGACCCGCTGGCTGGGGGTCGTGCCGCGCCTCCCTTCCCACGGGCTCAGCAGCAAGTGTATGCACAGCATGATGAGCAGATATATCTGCCATCGGATGTGCTGCACAGCTGGCACGATATGCCTGAACGATTTCATTCACAGACATATTGCTGGCATACACTGGCTGACGCACACATGATATATGGGACGTCCATTGATCGGCCAATATTAGAGCTGTAACTAGACTTTTTGATACCTTGGGCCAGAAAGAACATTTTTCGAATAGGGACATAAGACACGCGCCTAGAAAAGGGGCATGGTCTCATGGCCAAGGGGCAATGGAAATCTGATTTGTCCCATATGATGATGAAGGGGTACCACTGTTATACATGTGTCACTGTCAAATACAGTGTGAATACAATGGCTGCAGTGATAATACATAACTCACCAGCTATAGATGTAGGAGAGCACTGATGAAGCTGCAACTGCAGCAGCATTTGTCCATCAGAACAGCTGTGCACAAGCCTGGAGTCGGCAGTGTAGACCACCGACTGAAGATTGTGTTTTACAAAAGGATATTGTGTCTCATACAGTATAGTTAGAATTCATAGACTTCCATTGCAGGAGCAGAGCGCTCCATGTGTAAAGTGTCCAATTGCCGTGTGAGAGGTGATAGGAGTAGGTTACTGAAGGTGCTTCGGGAGATGGCCAGATGAAGGGGGAGTCGGCCAGGGAGGATATAGGGGCAGCCAGGAGATGGCGTGGATAAAAGAAGAGGAAGCTACAAGTGAGAATGATTATAAACAGAAAATTAACAGGCACAACCAAACAGCACCCCCTGCTCTGCAGTGACCTGTGCCATGGCACGTTACACCACCCTAGTTACGGCCCTGGCCAATATCTCTACCAGTGTGTACCCAGCATTAAATACATTTTCAGCTTAAAAAAAAAAAAAAGACACCCAATGCTAGCAAAGTAACACGGGACCTGGCGGCTCACTAATGCCAGGCAAATCCTGCCTTCATGGCGTATTGAGGCTAGATGTATGAGGACTTCAAAAAGATCATCAAGAGCCATACGCATCTGCGGAGGGGCAGCGGGTGGTGCATCACCAGCGTTCCCCGCTGCCCTCTGCCTCTCCTTCCCCTGACGGATGCAGGCGGGCGCGGCTCCCTACGGGCGCGCGCCGACCTGCTGGAAATTTAAAGGGCCATACACACGCCCTTAAGCAACGTCACAGGAAGTGACTGGGGTAGCCTTGCTTATTTAAGGAAGACTCTGGGAGCACACCAGTGCCAGAGTATAGGCTCATTTACCGTACTCCAGCGTTCCTGTGATATTCTGTTACCTGTTTCTGACCTTGGCTTCATTTGTGACCCTGATTTCGCCTGACCCCTGGTACTGCATCTGATATCTGGTTTTGACTTCGGCTATTCCGTGACCTGTTTACGCCTGCTGCCTGGTACTGTCTAAGTCCGTTTGGTTCTGACCCGGCCTGTCGACTAAGCTATACGTCTTCTCCGCTTCATCCAGAGTTTACCAGCACCTGTATAAGGGAACCTCTCCTGAGGGCCGCGACCTGTGTGTCGGACGCAGCCAAGTCCATACCTTCTTGCGAGGGTCCCTGGTGAATACCGCTGGCACATTAGACTCCGCGCCTCAGGCTTAAGGTTAGCCAACTCCCTAAACACGGGCCGCATCCATAACCTGCCCGAGACTTGCGACAGAATACTCTGGCCAAAAAGACATGGATGCTGCTGGGAACCCATCTCGACGAGACCTGCTCGTAAACCTTCTTGCAAGAACAAGACCAGGCCCAGATTATGCAGTGTCTGCAGATGCTAATGCAGCAAGTCGGTGCTGCTCAGTCACCTCTGGTGCAGTTATCCACTCCTCCTATGGTGTCTATATAAGTTGCGGGGGCTACCGCTCCATTACGCATTCCGAATCCTACGAAGTATGATGGGGATCCCAATGGCTGTCGAGGATTCCTAAACCAATGCTCAATTCAATTTGAGGTCCAAGCAGCAAACTTCCCTTCAGAGAGGACGAAGGTGGTTTACATCATCTCGCTGCTATCCGGTCAGGCGTTGGCCTGGGCTTCACCATTGTGGGAAGGGAATGATTCCCTGGTCAATAACAGCGCTGAATTCTTTAAAGTTTTTCGGAGGGTCTTCGATGAGCCTGGACGAGTATCCTCTGTGGGGTCAGCTATCTTGCAGCTAAAATAAGGCAATAAAATCGGCAGGACAGTATGCTGTGCAGTTTCGAACGCTTGCTTCAGAATTAGGGTGGAATAATGAAGCCCTGGTAGCGACATTTATGCAGGGGTTGTCAGATCAGATCAAAGATGTACTCGCATCCAGAGAATTGCCAACCACTTTAGATGATTTATTCTCCTTGAGTATCTGGGTAGATCTTCGCCACTGGGAGAGGGCATAAGAGAAGGAACAGTCCCGTCGTTTCACCTTCAAGCTCGCTCCACGGTTCACAGCACTAGTGGAATCTCCTGAAGAGCCTATGCAGGTCGGGAAGTCCCGCCTTCCTGCCTCAGAGAGGGAGAGGAGGTTCTAAAAGAAGCTCTGTCTGTACTGTGGTGAACCGGGTCATCTTCTTTCGGGCTGCTCAAAACATCCGGGAAATGAGAACGCCTAACTGATCAAGGGGTGATCAGATTAGGTACGTTTCATCTCACCCCAAAAGACTACTACTCCACAGTTCACTATCGATGTAACTTGGGAACTCCTCTGAGATCTTAAAAGGCTTTCTTAGATTCAGGTGCTGATGGCAACGTCATTTCCGCTAAGAAGGAGCAAGAACTGGGAATTCTGAGTGTACCTCTCCAAACACCCTTATGTATCATTGGAGTGGATGGGAATAAACTTCCCGCAGCTACAATCCACTCCCGAACAACAGAAATCTCCATGCAGGTGGGAGCACTCCATCGAGAGCAGATAGCATTCTACATACTTCCGTCAGCCGAGTATCCGGTGATCTTGGGTCTACCCTGGCTCCGCAAGTATACCCCCGTTTTAGACTGGAAAGGACCTCAAATCCTGTCATGGGGTCCTCAATGCCATGGGTTATGTTTGTCGTCAGTCAAACCCCCACATCGTGTTATCCTGAGTTCTGTAACTACTTCTGGAGATCCTCTTCCCATTCCATACAGTTCCTTCAGGTATGTATTCTGTAAGAAGGCTGCTGAAACGCTGCCTGCACACAGGGAGTGGGATTGTGCTATAGACTTGTTGCCCGGGAGGGTGCCTCCTCGAGGAAGAGTCTTTACCCTTTCACTTCCAGAGTCCCAGGCAGTATCAGAATACGTCAAAGAGAATTTGAAACGAGGTTTCATCAGGGAGTCCAAATCGCCTGCTGGAGTCGGCCTGTTCTTTGTCCAAAAGAAGGATAGGGGGTTGAGACCATGCATTGACTATCAAGGTCTGAACGCGATTACCATTAAAGACCGCTATCCTCTTCCTTTGATTTCTGAGCTCTTCGACCGAATCAAAGGAGCAAGGATTTTCACTAAACTAGATCTTCGTGGGGCCTATAATCTCATCAGAATCCGACCAAGAGACGAGTGGAAGACTGCCTTTAACATTTGAGATGGCCACTACGAGTATTTAGTCATGCCTTTTGGATTGAGTTATGCACCAGCTGTCTTTCAGAAGTATATGAACCATATCTTCCGGGACTTACTGTACAAATATGTAGTGGTATACTTGGATGACATCCTAATATTCTCTGAAGATGAAAAGTCATCACCAACATGTGTGTGAAGTACTGTTCCGGCTTCGGGCCAACCAGCTTTTTTGTAAGCTTGAAAAATGCTCCTTTCAAACAAAGGGAACTAACGTTTCTAGGTTATATCATCTCGGGCTCCTGCCTTCAGATGGACCCAGTAAAGCTTACCGCAATCAACAACTGGCCCCGTCCAGTCGGATTGAAAGCAATACAACGCTTTTTGGGTTTTTGCAATATTTACCGCCAATTCATCAGGAACTACTCGTCCATCGCTCCTCCCATCACTGCTCTTACCAGAAAGGAAGGATCAAGACACTTGTGTGTGGCCTCCTGAGACAGAAGAGGCTTTCCTCAGTTTAAAGCAGGGTTTCCTTTCAGCCCCCATTCTGAGGCAGCCAAATTGTGATCAAGCTTCTTTCCTGGAGGTGGATGCCTCCATGATTGGTGTTGGAGCAGTACTGTCACAGAAGGATGATGCGGGCAAGTGGTATTCCTGTGGGTTCTTCTCCCGAAAGTTCTCTGCACCAGAAAGGAATTACGCGGTCGGGGATAAAGAACTACTTGCCATCAAGTTGGCTCTTCAAGAATGGCGTTACTTGTTAGAGGGAGCGACAGTTTATACCAACCATAAGAATTTGACGTATCTCAAAAAAGCTCACTGCCTAAATTACCGTCAATCTAGGTGGTCATTGTTTTTTGATCGGTTTAATTTAGTGATTACCTACGGCCAGGTAATAAGAACGTGAAGGCTGATGCACTCTCCCGAGCATTCAACGCTGTTGAGGTGGAGGAGGTAAAAAGACAAACCAATTCTGAACCCTGCGTGTTCTGTGGCGGCTACCAACTGGGTCAAGATTCCAATGGGAAAGACATTTATAGCACCTGAGTTCTGGTCTAGGTTACTTCAGTGGGCCCATTCATCGCGTTTCACGGGCCATGCGGGCAAAGGAAAACTTTGGAATTAATTCTCAGGAATTATTGGTGGCCGACTGTCCGTCAGGATGTGAAGGATTTTATGCTGAGCACAAATGTGACAAGCTGCCACAAAGTTCCGCCGCACGCACCATCAGGGTCTCTGCTTCCACTCCCAGATTGTCCTTGGACCCACATTTTGATGGACTTTGTGAAAGATCTGCCTTCTTGTCAAGGATTTACTACCATCTGGGTAATTGTGGACAGGTTTTCCAAAGCTGCACACTTTGGACCTCATTCAGAGTCGGTCGAAGCGGCCGCACGGAAAAAGGGGCCGGATATGCAACTGATTCCCTCGCAAGTTGCGTCCCTAAGTTCGAATCGGTAGTTGGCCGACCAAGGGGAGGAAGCGGTCGGAAGGCCAAAAAATACGCCCCCTTCTCGTAGGCATTGCACGTCATCTCCGGGCATATAAGGATTAATCGAGACCATTGGGAACTGGTCGTAGAGCTTAAGGTTGACCATACCCTCTCTTAAGCTCTACGATCATGTCAGTGTAAAAACCTCCCATGTCACATGTGCCATGACGCTACTTTGTTAATTATGCACTCCCATAATCCGTATGCACTCCCATAAAACGCCGTTCGCATAATGAGGCCCGCCTGCGTTCGGATCTCCACTCCCCCGTTTTCAAGCACCTTCCCCTGTTACCACCCACAAACGCCTCCATCTGTCACTCAAACTACCCACCTGTCTGTGTTCAAGGAGAGAGAAATTTCTGATCATAGCGGCTAGTTTGCGCACGCGCATTGCGAACTTTACGCAAGCGCAGTATAGCGAACATCGGTGGCGTACGACCGTGCGGCCGCAACGACAGACTCTGAATGAGGTCCTTTGTTCCATTAAAAGGACTACCTTCTGCTCCAAAGTTAGCATCGGCTTTTATAAGGGAGATTTTCCGGTTGCATGGATTTCCAAAAGACATTGTGTCAGATCGCGGGGTGCAATTTACTTACAAATTCTGGAAAGCATTATGTAAATATTTTTTCTGGTCAAACTAAGCTTTTCATCGGCCTATCATGCTCAGAGTAACAGTCAGACGGAATAGGGAAATCAAGATTTGGAAAAATTAATTCGTATATATGTGTCGGCCAATCAGGATGATTGGGTTGCTTTACATCCTTGGGCTGAATTTGCTCATAACTTGTTTCATGAGTCAGCGGGTCATTCTCCATTCTTCATACAGTATGGGTTACACCCTGCGTTACCAGAATTACCAGTCTTTGGGTCGATAGCTCTTCCAGTTGTCCGTGATACAGTTAACGTCCCTCCAGATGTTGAGGAATAGTTTAAGAGGAACTTGTGCAGAGCATCTTCACGATACAAGATAGTGGCAGACAGAAGGAGGAGGAAGGTTTCTTTACTGTGTGCGGGTGACAGAGTATGGGTGTCAACCAAAAATTTACATCTGAGGGTACCTACAATGAAATTCACTCCCAGGTGTATTGGGCCATTTCAGATTCTCCAAGCAATAAATCCTGTGGTTTATCGTTTAAAACTTCCTGGCACGCTTACAGTTCCGAATGTTTTTCACGTTTTCCCTTTAGAATAGATTTTCGAAGCCCTGTGATCCTCCAGCAGCTATTCCAGTAGATCATCAGGAGGAGTACGAGGTGAAGCAGATTTTAGACTCCAGGATGTCCTGAGGTATAGTCCAGTTCTTGGTGGACTGGAAAGGATATGGCCCAGAAGAGCACTGTTGGATCAAGGCCTCAGATATTCACTTACCGGGTCCGGCAGCACTGGTCTGCAGAGGGGCAGCGGGTGGTGCATCACCAGCGTTCCCCACTGCCCTCTGCCTCTCCTTCCCCTGACGGATGCAGGGGGGAGCGGCTCCCTACGGGTGTGCGCGCCGAACTGCTGGAAATTTAAAGGCCCATACACACGCCCTTAAGCAACGTCACAGGAAGTGACTGGGGTAGCCCTGCTTATTTAAGGAAGACTCTGGGAGCACGCCAGTGCCAGAGTATAGGCTCATTTACTGTACTCCAGCATTCCTGTGATATTCTGTTACCCGTTTCTGACCTTGACTTCGTTTGTGACCCTGATTTCGCCTGACCCCTGGTACTGCACCCGATATCTGGTTTTGACTTCAGCTATTCCCTGTGACCTGTTTACGCCTGCTCCCTGGTACCGTCTAAGTCCGTTTGGTTTTGACCCGGCCTGTCGACTAAGCTATAAGTCTTCTACGCTTCATCCAGAGTTTACCAGCACCTGTATAAGGGAACCTATCCCGACGGCAGCGACCTGTGTGTCGGACGCATCCAAGTCCATACCTTCATGCGAGGGTCCCTGGTGAATACCGCTGGCACATTAGACTCCGCGCCTCAGGATTAGGTCTAGCCAACTCCCTAAATACGTGCCGCATCCATAATACGCCTGAGACTTACGACAAAAAGGTTGTGTATTTTTCTATCCTTAACCTCCCAATTCAAAATCAACAGAATATTTGGCATCTCAGAGTTTCCAGAAAAGAGCTCCATATTGTAATGGCAACTTTCCTGGACAGGAGACTTACCTATATATTAAGATTATGTGCCAAGTGACGACAGCCTCTGAATAGTACTCCTTGTTGAGTCTCGTAACTAATTATTTGGCATGATGGTTACATGAAAATTCTCTTGTATGGGGATGTTTAGTCATCAATGGGTAACAATAGGTTTAGTATGGGGGAGGGGGGGTCATTACTGCTCTCCAGTGGCGGTTACTACCATCTTCCATGAGGGGGGCTTCCTGCACTGCCTACCAGGCGCCACAACAGACACCAGCTTCTAGGGACTGCATCGGCAGCAGACCCTAGAAATTAGGTAGGCTGACGGAAAGGCAGGGAGTGGCTTCCTATTGGGTGCTCTCTCTGAAAATCAGTCCTGAACTGGAAGTCCCAGGGGTAGAAAACACCTCTTCCTGGGACTGCCTGTCTGGACTTTGATTAGCAGGAAGCACTTTATATGGAAAACCTTTGCCACTGCCAGGGAAGACACCCATCCACAGACAATGGTTAGCTTCATTGAGAGTGGCAAATTTAAATGGAGGGGGCTGCAGCCCTACACAGCCCCAAGGTAAAATCTGACACTGCTGCTGTCCATGTAGATCTGGCAATTATGTTTTGACAGGTTTGGAAAACTGGTGATTTATAGGTCAATTATGCCTTAAAAAGATTTGAGGTTTAGCATCAATTTAGCATATTTATTACATTTAATAAAATGGCACCAGCAAAGTCCATTGTAAATCAGTCTTTAGTAGATCCCCAGTATTTATTGTCTCTATTCATGTTCTCCTAACCAATTTAGGAGATTCCTCAGATTCCAGCCAACCTCCCCCCACTCACCACCCACCACATATACATATACACACACACACACACACACACACATCTCACCTTACAGACTGGCTGTACTTCCTGTTGATTTTCAGCTGCTGGTTTAGTTCCTTCAGTGGTACATCCTGTGTCCAACATTCCATGTGGCAGTGGGAAAAAAACAAAAGGGAGGTTCAGCCATAACAAAGTTATTATTCAGAGCCTTCCTGAACTCTAAACACAGAAGGGTCTGAGTGTCTGCATTCCATTGATGCTAAATTAGAAAATACTATGCACATCCCGCACAATTTGTGACAGCACTAAACTGTGGACGTTTTTAGTATTTACCTATATTTTGGTCAAACACTACAGGAAGACAACTGAAGATGAACCACTGGTGAAAAAGTGTTCCAAGAGATGTTTTCCTGTCAAGTGGTATATTTAGTATTGAAATAAGTCTAATTTATTTAAATCAAGCCATGTCTTATTTTGTGTTTACTGTAGGTGCAATTGACAAATGATTTTATTATTTGTGCAGACTAAAATATCAGTTCTGTCAACATTGCTTAACCAATAATAAGGAATAGTAACATGTTACATGTGCTTGAGGTCCTTATAAAGAGTTTGCCAGGCAAGATTTTCTTCCCTTTTTCAGTTTAGAACAGCGTTTCCCAAAATTGGTCCTCAAAGCACCTTAACAGTTCAGGTGAAGATTATTTAAAAAAAAAAAAAATAAATAAATAAATAAATAAATAGTTATCTGTGCTCAAGCATGGATATCCTTTTGGGGGGCATTTGTGATATATGTGCAATGTGCCGTCGGAAAGTCGTGGGAACATTTAGAATAGCAGCACACCATGACCTCTCCATCACTTATTTTACCTTCCCACCCCCACACAGGGGTGAACAGTAAAATGAGCAATGTTGGACCTCTGTAGCTATCAGCGATGTGCGAAGCCGCACATTGCGTCCCAACATTGTGGATAGTGAAATATACCCGTTAGGGTACTTTGGGGATTGAGTTTGGGAAACACTAGTTTAGGGCAAGACCTGAAGTGTGGTAATTTGGCCATTACATTATATGTACACAATTGATTGCGTCACCCAGGCATATTCTCAGGCTCGGACAGGAAAGGTCCTTCGTGGTGCAGATTCTACCAATTGAACACTCAGATCATTTTGATAAGGAGAAGCTGCCAGTCACAGAACAGTAAGCTGCCTCGCTGACTTAACAGATTCCATGATCTGTTCATACAGTAAACAAATTTAGAAAAAAAGATTGACATAACACAAGTCTGAAGAAGCAGACACCATACCAGTGAAATGCGTAACTACTGTACTTTGTGCTGTGATTCTTCTATATGCCGTATGCAAAACGCAGTTTACATTTCCAACATTGTTGAAACTCGCTGTGATAAACTTTGAAGCCATTTATAAAAAGCTGCCCGAGTATTCAATAGGTAGAACCTGCGCTGCAAAGTATCTTCCCTTTTCAACAGTCACTACAAGAGGTTCTCGAACACACTTCCTCCTTTAAAAGGCAGCAAACACTACCACTGGACTAAGGAGCACCTTCAGTGAGGCATTGCAGATCCATTTCTCCACATATTCTCAGGATAGCCGACAGATTGCTCTACTTAACATGTATTCACTTTGTATTGGCCAGAAACAAGTAATTAGAGCTAATAAATACATGGTAAGCATGTTTGTATCTACCAGTGACATGTTTGACAATATATTAGCTGCTCATATAGTTATATTTTAAAAATACTGCAAAAATTTCTTTGGGGACAAATTAGTCCATATTTACTCAATCCAAAATCAGACTAGGCAGTAAATATTTGACAAACATTAAGTTTCATTAAAATATGAGATATGGTAAGAAATTACCTTTGTTATCTCTATTTCTACGAAGTCCATAGGGTTCCACAGGATACCTTGGGTATAGGTGATGACGTCAGGCATTGGGCACTATAGTTAAAGTTTTCAGCCTCCCAGGATGCACTAGGGTCCCCCCTCCTATAACCCGCCCCCGAGCCAAGGCATCTCAGTTACGTACCAAGCCATAGGCCGGAGGAAGAGAAGGTGGAGAGAGAAAAAAGATCTGGACACACACAAGAATCACATTCTCACCAGAGGGAGACGGAAAAACCGGTGACCAGAGTAAAGCCCATCTGCAGCACAGGTGCGACAGGGCGGGAGTCCGGTGGAACCCTATGGACTTCGTAGAAATAGAGATAACAAAGGTAAGTTCTTACCATATCTCATATTTTCTACATCAGGGTCCATAGGGTATCCACAGGATACCTTCGGGATGTCCCAAAGAGGTATCCTTTAAGGGTGGGGATGCTCCAGTGCTGAAAGGAGAATCCGCCGCCCGAAGGAAGCATCCTGAGAGGCAAAGGTGTCAAACGCACAATACCTCACAAAGGTATGGACAGAGGACCACGTGGCAGCGTAGCAGATCTGGACTGCAGAGGCACCATGTCGAGCTGCCCACGAAGGACCCACAGACCTAGTGGAATGAGCCCTCACAGAGGAAGGAACCGGAAGGCCTTCATGAAGATATGCTTCTGAAATGGCCATACGAATCCAGCCTGCCAAAGTCTGCTTTGAAGCAGGCCAACCCTTTTTACGGAAGCCATAGAGGACAAACAAGGCGTCCGACTTCCTAAACGAAGAAGTGCGGTCAACATAAATCCTTAAGGCCCGCACAACATCCAAAGTGGCCTCACCCATGGAAAGGTCAGGTGAGTTAAAAGCTGACAACGATTTCCTCGTTGATGTGGAAACTCGAAACAACTTTGGGAAGGAAACCAGGACGAGTGCGCAGCACCGCCCTGTTCCTATGAAAAATCAGAAAAGGGGGTCTACAAGAGAGAGCCCCTAAGTCAGAAACACGTCTGGCCGAAGCAATGGCCAGAAGGAAAATTGTTTTAGCTGTCAGCCATTTAAGGTCCACTGAGCCCAGTGGTTCAAACGGCGGTCCCTGGAGAGCCCTCAGGACCACAGCTAAATCCCAAGGCGCCACCGGTGAGCAAACCGGAACGTCCACTGGACGGACAGAGCATCCACCAGAGACGCCTTTTCATCTCGTGCGAAACCCGTACACCGGCAACTTGTTGTTGTGCCGTGACGCCATGAGGTCGATCTCTGGAAGACCCCACCTGTCCACCAGAAGTTGAAAGACGTCCTGGTGCAAAGACCATTCCCCCAGATGAACGTCCTGGCGACTGAGAAAGTCCGCCTCCCAGTTGAGAACTCCCGGGATGAATACTGCTGATATGGCCGGGAGATTGCGCTCCGCCAAGACCAGGATGCGGGACACCTCTACGAGTGCCGCCCGACTTCGGGGTCCTCCTTGCCGATTTATGTAGGCCACGGTGGTGGCGTCGCCCAACTGGACCTGCACGGGGTGACCTTGGAGAACCCGCTGTGCCTGCTGGAGAGCATTGAAAACGGCGCGGAGTTCCAAGATGTTTATCGGAAGCTCCTTTTCCGCCTGAGTCCATCTGCCCTGGAACAAGTGTGGACTCGTGACAGCTCCCCAGCCCCGAAGGCTGGCGTCCGTTGTCAACAGGACCCAATTCGCCACCCAGAATGGATGACCCTTGTTGAGATGGGTCGTCTGCAACCACCAGGCTAGGGACAGGCGAACCTCCGGAGTGAGCACCATTGTCTGGGACCTTAGACTCTGAGGCAGTCCATTCCATTTGGACAGGATCAATTGCTGCAGAGGTCTGGAGTGAAACTGGGCATATTCCACCATGTCGAATACTGACACCATGGAGCCCAGTAACCTCATCGCCGAATGCAGAGACACCTGGCGACTCTGCAGACAACTGTGCACCCTCAACTGTAAGGCAGAGATCTTTTCCCCCGTCACAAAGATCCTTTGCTGTCCAGAGTCCAATAAGGCTCCGAGGTGCAGAATTCTCTGAGACGGGATCAAGGTAGACTTCTGCCAGTTTATTAACCAGCCGTGCCGGTGCAGTACCGCAATTGTCAGGTCCAAGTGGTGTAGAAGGAGCTCTGGAGATCCTGCTACCAACAGGTCGTCCAGGTACGGCAACATGCGGACTCCCTGCAGCCGCAGGGAAGCTGTCATAACCTTGGTGAACACACGTGGAGCTGTCGCCAGCCCAAAAGGTAACGCCCGGAACTGGAAGTGATCGTTGCGGATTGCAAGCCTGAGGAACTGTTGATGGCGTAAAAGAATAGGGACATGCAGGTAAGCGTCCTGTATGTCCAACGACACCATGTAGTCCCCCAGGTTCCAGCGCCAGAATGATGGACCGTAGGGTCTCCATCCGAAACCTCGGCACCCGCAAGGACTTGTTGAGTGCTTTGAGGTTGAGGATCGGACACCAAAAACAGATTGGATAGAAACCCTGGCCCCTCTGGGAGAATGGAACAGGCACTATAACTCCAGCCTGGAGCATAGTGTGCAAAACCTTCCGCAGTTCCATGGCTTTGTTCCGGTCTGATGGAAGACCCGTGGTGAAGAATCGGGACGGGGGCCTGTGCCGGAAGGAGAGGGCATACCCGTGAGAAACCACCTCGTGAACCCAAGTGTCTGTCGTGGTATTCGACCAACACTGGGCGAACTGCAGCAGGCGGCCTCCCACTTTGGGATCCCCCAAAGAGAGGCCCGGACCGTCAGGCCGCAGGCTTGTCATCTGGCTTAGGGGCCGGACGTCTGGTACTCCAGGCCTGTTTCCGGGGCTTGGCCGATTTTTGGGGGCCAGCCTGTCGGGGAAAAGACTGTGCCTTAGGCCTACCCTGGGCCCTGTAAGGCCGAAAGGACGACGTACCTGAACTGGAAGGTACCGCAGCAGACGGGAGACATGCCGATTTGGCTGCCGCCAGCGTGGCTACAATTTTGTCCAGATCCGGACCAAATAGGACTTCTCCATTAAAAGGCAAAGCTTCCAAGCCCTTCTTGGAATCAGCATCCGCCTTCCAAGATCGCAACCATAAGGTGCGACGAGCAGCTACAGCTGCTGAAGAAATCCGAGAAGTCAGGGTACTGATATCCAAGGCCGCTTCATTGATATAAGTGGCCGAATCTCGGAGATTGCCTATCAACTCGGTCTGTTCAGCCGAACAGTCGGAATCCAAAGACGCCTCCAAACTATCAGCCCAGCGCTTTATAGTTCTGGCTACTCAACAAATGGCCATAGTCGGCCTGGGCGCCCCCTCCCCGCAAGGGAATAAACAGACTTTAGGCAGATCTCCACCTTACGGTCCGTAGCATCCTTCAAGGAGGACGTGGAGGGCATGGGCAATGTGGCACTTCGGACTAGGCATGTCACATGAGAATCCACCTGTGGAGGGGATTCCCACTTAGAAAAATAATTGTCCGCAAACGGATAAGCCACCGCCAAGCGTCTCTGAGGCTGGCACAGTTTGCCAGATTGTTTCCACGTCTCCTCTAAATGGTCTACTAACTGACCCGAAAGAGGAAACACTGTGGCGTCACCCTTAATATCCTTAAAAAAGGCATATTTTGGCTTGGACACCAGAGGATCTTCATCCTCAATCACTAAAGCCGTGCGGACTGCCTGAATAAGTCCAGGAATATAAACCTTGGACAGCGTCCGACTCTTTAGAACGGAGAGGTTCTTGGTCAGAAAGATCCAGAATCTCCCCATCATCGGTCGTCACGTCGTCATCCTCATAAGGAGTGGACAGAGACGCCACCGGCCGCTTATGTGGCCGCAACACAGACTCCCCTTGTAACACGTCCGACAAATGCTGTACAGAACTTGTCAGTGAATTAACCCACGCAGGCTCCTGAAAGACCCGAGGAGGGGAAATAGGGAGACTGTGGGGTACAATCAATTGTCTCGGGAAACCCTGCATGGGTGACGACACCACTGACTGCTGGGACAATCCCATCTGTGGGAACGCAGGCTGCGGAGCTAACTGGCCCACGAGGGTTGTAAGCGCGAAACAAGCCCAGGGCGGCTCCTGTGCCGGAGCCGTGACAGTAATTGGCTGCGCTAATAAATAACACTGTCGACATAGCCCCTCCGCGTTACCCTCCCCCTCCACTATTGGTACCTTGCATGTAGTACAAATAAGCTGGAGAGGAAAGTCACTCTCAGACATGATGGTAAGTATGTGACCCCTCTCACTGATACTTGTTAGTATAGTGGGAGAACCACCCTGCAATCACCGCACCGCAAGGGCTTTAGCAGAAGAGCAGGGATATTGAAATGGGTGACAGTAGAAAGTGAAAGTACAGGCAGCAGACGCTAGCAGAAGTCACATGCAATGCAAAGAAATCAATTCCTGCGCTATCCTCAACTACGCAGACACAGAGCTGCATACACAGACCTGTAACCAACGGAGGAGAGGTATGCCGGGGGATCCAGACCGCGATGCCACCGATCATCAGCGTCCAGCAGCGCTCACCATGCTTCCAACAAAAGATGACCACCGAGGAGCAGAGAGGAGGCCGGCCTGGGGGAGGAGATCTGCCACAGGGCCAGTCAGCAGATGCAGAGAGGGCTGTGGGCAGCGGGGGAGGCGCCGCCTGTGTACAGGGAAGGCGCGCTCCTTTGGCATGCAATTAACCCCTGGGACGCCGCAGCGCTACCGCTCAGCCGCGGTCCACTGTCCCAGGGGGGTAGTGGAAGCGCAGGTTAGTTACCTGGCTCCACGCTGCAGCCAGTCCCCAGGGAGCCCCCTGCCTGGGGACTCTGGACCATGTACTCAGCAGGGACCCACCGCGGGACCCCGCTGCTTACCTGCTGCCCCCTTGAATCCGGCCATGGTCCCAAACATCTGGGGTCACCGCTAGCTGTGACCCCAGATGCTTACCAGCATCCCCGGATCAGTATCGGCGTTCTGGTACCGGCAGGGGTGTAGGGAAGACAGCATGGACGACAGCCTTGACTGTCCATGCTGTACTTCCAGATGAGCAGCCACAACTGCTTGCGAAGAAACTTCAGGGGCTAATCTTAGCCCCCCTCTAACAGGTGCATCCGACTCCGAGCCGGGCACCAACGAAACTGGGATACCTTGGCTCGGGGGCGGGGTATAGGAGGCGGACCCTAGTGCATCCTGGGAGGCTGAAAACTTTAACTCTATGGTAGGTGATGCCTGACGTCATCACCTATACCCAAGGTATCCTGTGGATACCCAATGGACCCTTGATGTAGAAATGTGCGTGTGTGTGAAACTTTTGTAAAACACAAAAATTAGTAAGGCGCTTTAAAAGCAATAAAATATATATCGGGGAATACAAGGACAGTAACAAATTTGGAACACAATCTGCATTGCCCGTTGGATATGCTCACCTGTGGCAGAATTTTCCTTAAATGCCATGGGTCACTATGTATGGAGGTACCCTCGTCCAATGGGTTATGTTGGGAAGGACACAAGTAATCACTACATCTTGTCCACTGATGATGGTGATGATGGTGGTGTTGGCAGTGGCAGCTATGATGAGTCACAGGTATATTTCTTTTGAGGAATGTTGGGCACAAGTCATTACAACAAAACATACATGCTCTACAGCCATATGCCACAGAGTGATGATAGTCAGTAGAATGGCTACTTTGATTGCAACACAGTGGTGGGTCCATTGCATGATTCATGCAGTACTCAGAAAAAGGCAAACCACTTTCCTGCCTGCTGGGAGAAGATGCATGATGATATGTATGGTCCACAGAATGCCTTCTTAGGTCTGGGACCATTGCCGGAGGTAAAGGATAGTCTGGCAAATTTGGACAAAAGTTGTTCTTATTTGCTTTACTGTGCATAAAGAGTTGTGAAGGAGGATCTTTACTAGTATCTTCAAAAAACCTCCTTCGATCTGCAAATGGCATAAGAACATTTTCTTCCGTCACACATGTTATTGGTGGAGCTACTCCTATTTTCATTCCATTGACTTCTGACGAACCCCTTCTTGACAAATGAGGCTGAAGTTTATGCTCTGGAGACCATGTCCATTTGGCACCATGAGGGTTATGCTGGGAAATTATGTTTTCAAAATCGGAGGGTTGATGGGAAGGCTTCCTCTGCATTGCACATACAGAAGAAAAACCATCCGATTTTGCCACTTCATTTGGCCTTTGTTCCTGAACCCGTTGCTCTTGACCTTTATTCTCCAGATGATTTAATTTCCATTTTTCACTAGTGGACTGCTCTGTAACAGGTTGTTCTCTGCTAAGCTGCATACCATTCAACTTAACTTCTGAGCCAAAAGAAGGGTAATTTAAACTGCAGTTGTTATATTCTGATATGTTTTTTCCAAGACCTTCAGTTGGAGATTCAATGTTACATGTGTTTTGGGATAAATCTGTACTCCAATCATCACTGGAAATTTTTGCATCTGGGTCTGACAAATACCTTTGTTCTTCAATGCATTTTAGACTCTCTGTCTCATTTCCTGTTTCGCATACCCACATTTCTGGACTATTAGGTTTACTTAATGAAGAAATCCTCCACTCATTCCTGCAATTGTCGGGTTTGGGGATCATGTTTGTAGTTGGTTGAGTATCCCTCTTAGAGTGAGCAAATGTCAATTCCGTATCCTTTTGAATGCCCACTTGCTTAGTTTCATAGACTTGCTGATGAATATCTGTAGTGTATGTTTTCCTACAATCATTGTGAGCTTTGTTTCTACACTTTAACGTTATTTCTTCATTTTCTTGACTGGTTTTATTCATAAATTTAATTATTTCTTCCCTATTGTAATTAGGAGTTCCATTCATTTTATCAATGATTTTGCTTCCCTTTCTTGCCTGATATGAACAGTCTGTAGGGTTAGTGCACAATTCAGCATTGGCTCTCTTGATTTCCAAAAGCCGTGCTTTGTTTTTAGGAGGTGGAGGCGGAGGAGGACCTGGCCGAGACTGACATTCAACTGCTTCTTCTTTCTCAACAGGCTCCTCACCACAAAGTAGAACTGAGGGACCTTTGCTCTTCTGCAACTGAGCTTTTCTTCTCTGTATTTCATTCCTTAGGTTGGTAGCAAAGCGGTCGCTTTTTCTCCGCATCTGAGCTGAGCGATGGCGTGACGTACCAGGCTTTTTTGTTGGACCTAAACTAATTTCCGATGCAACTCTCCCTTCCAATAGTGTCTCTGTGCCCAGGCCACCTGCATAATCATCTGTTTGCGTACATTGAGCTTCTCTCACCTCATTTGGCTTACTATTCAACCTATCTAATGAAGGACAGTGATGCGCTGGTATTATTCCATCATTAGTTTGGGAAAATCGTTCAATATTCTGTTTGTCAGACTGGGATGTTTCTAAATGTTTGCTAATACTGCACTTATGATCTTTTCCATTTTCTTCACTGCACTTATCTGTGGGATAGTGGGAATCTGCAGATGAAGCCATTTCCAACTCATTTCTAAAAACAGACTTCACACTGAAAGTTTCTGATTGATGAGAATGATTATGTGGAGCCTTTGGATCATTGCATAGTGACTTTTTAAAAGTTTCTTTGACCTTTTCAACAGTGTAACAGGTGACCTCATCTAGATCACTATTATTAAAGACACCAATCTTCCCATCACCTATAGGCCATCTGCTTTTCACTTTACTGCAATGGTCGAGTTGCCCCTCATCACCCATGGTAGACTGGTCAGTGCTTTGGTGGTTGTGGGCAGTCTGTGAGCTTAACATGTAATATTGATCTGATGACAAGTTTTCTTTCAGATGCAAAGTACAGTGTCCCCTTCTGCACAGACACTGGCCACGATCAGTATTGTTAATATGCAGAGCATCCGATGACCACCTACCAGATATATGGAAGGTGTCTCCAGGAGCCGACGCTCTCCTCCTCTCACTCTGGCACAGCTGATTTTTGGATGCCCGTAGACTATCCCTACGTACAGGTGGTTGAGGTGGAGATTTTATGATGTCCAAATGGTTTGTTTCAAAAGGGAACGAGGAAGGTCGCTGTGGATGTTCAACTAATGTTTGCATAGAAACATCCTCCAGGGGATCTACAGCACTTTGTCCTGTTTGGAGATATCTACCATCTTCTTGTTTGCTTAAGCCCAGAATACAGTTAACAGGAGAAGACTGATCTATTCTTGCAGATACTGTATAATCAGAGGTATTAGAGCTTGCAGAAAAGGAGCTGTAAGCAGAGTCTCTTTTGTTTTGGTACATTCCTGGATCAATAGGAGAAAGGGTTCCTTCATAGTAAGTCTGTCCAGGTTGGTCAAGACTTTCCATACTACCAATAGAGCTACTTTTGTCTGTGCTGCAGTGTCTTGAGAGAGGATTCCACTGCATAGGAAGCTCACTGCAAATAAACAGGAACACCATTAGTTGCCTGCATAATATTTTTTTTTTCAACATATTAAAAAGTCATCTATTTTGGGGTTATAGTTTCACAGAAAAGTCCCAATATTCAAATACAATCAAAATACTCTGGCATCTAAAAATGTTATAAAAGTAATTTCCATTATCCATAGCCATCCACATATGACCACACACAAACTAACCTGGTTTCACAGCCAGAGTGCCAGGACATACTGAAAGAATCTGCAGGGTACTGCATGCTTGCCACATCCGGGCGGACCTCGGAAAGCTTGGCAAGATGCCATGAGTGTGGTCTAACAACTGAAATATTCCTCCTATCAAAGACAATTTGAAGGAAAGGTCATTACAAAATGAAGGACTCATGACACATTATAGCCACTATAAAAGCATTAAACAGATATAAGATTATGAATGGAAATGCCAAAAAATTAGTTATGGTAGAACATACTTTGTTAACTCTTTCTTCGAGGTCCATAGGGTCCACAGAAATTACCTTGGGTATGTAGCTGTAGTGATCCGGGCACCTCCTTAAATACTCTGCCCCTGGCTACTTGCAGATAGTTTGTTATCAAGCCCAAGCAAGAAAGAAAAATTGAGAAGGAAGGAAGGACCCTTGTACTCTAGAAATACTCTCTCTAAGAAGAGGGAATAATAGAAAATTCAACAGAAAAGAATTTCCCAACAACAGCTGTGTTAGGGTGGGTGTCCTGTGAACCTCGAAGAAAAAGAGTTAACAAAGGTATGTTATACCATAACTCTTATTTTCTTCTTCGGGGTCCATAGGGTCCACAGAAATGACCTTGGACGTCCTAAAGCAGTTTCCTTTAGGGAAGAGGATGCTCCTGTGTATCAGCCGCAAGGAGAATCCTACGGCCAAAGGAAGCATCCTGAGAGGCAAATGTGTCAAATGCATACAATTTGACAAAGGTGTGGACGGAAGACCACGTGACCGCCTTGCATATTTGTTCAGTAGAGGCACCACGACGAACCACCCACGATGGTCCCACAGATCGAGTAGAATGTGCTCTGACAGTGTTTGGAACAAAAAGGTCAGCTTGTGCGTATGCTTGAGAAATTGTCATACGCAACCACCTGACCAAAGCCTGTTTGTTAGCTGGCCAGTCTCGCTTATGACAGCCATTCAACACAGAGAATCTGACTTTCTAATGGAATTGGTGCGATCCACATAGATACGTAGTGCATGGACAACATTATTATTATTACCAGTTATTTATATAGCGCACACATAATCCGCGGCGCTTTACAGAGAGTATTTGCCCATTCACATCAGTCCCTGCCCCAGTGGAGCTTACAATCTATATTCCCTATCACATGCGCACATACATACACACTAGGGTTAATTTGTGTTGGCAGCCAATTAACCTACCAGTATATTTTTGGAGTGTGGGAGGAAACCGGAGTACCCAGAGGAAACCCACGCAAGCACAGGGAGAATATACAAACTCTACACAAGTACGGCTATCACATGCGCACATACATACACACTAGGGTTAATTTGTGTTGGCAGCCAATTAACCTACCAGTATATTTTTGGAGTGTGGGAGGAAACCGGAGTACCCAGAGGAAACCCACGCAAGCACAGGGAGAATATACAAACTCTACACAAGTAGGGCTGTGGTGGGAATCGAACCCATAACCTCAGCGCTGTGAGGCAGTAATGCTAACCATTACACCGTCTGTGCTGCCCCCAGTGATAGGGTGAAATTAAGACTATAAACAATTGGTATCTGGAAACAAGATAGGCGCTAAAATAATAGTGCAGCACTGTTATTCTAACAGAAGCAGATGTTTCTATGGGTTACACCCTTATAACCAAATAATCAATAAAATCTAAAATGTACAGAAACACTGAAATGCGCTCTAAATATCAATGAAAAAAAGCAGGTATATATCTCCTTATGGTATAAGCCCCAGTAGGTAGTTATCCTTTCAATCTCAGCAGGGCATTAAGATGGTTCAAAACATGTGTGGAAAAACAAATGTAGACAACATAATGCAATAAAACACAAAATGTAATGTTTTCACATAGATAAAATCCAATTCCCAACTAATATGGGGAAACCACACAGATGGATACACAAAATTATACACAGAATGATTTTTTGCAATGTGGAGGTACACCCCAACATACGACCACTTCCTCTGGACCACCGGGGTTACTGCACATCACATCCAAAATTTTGCCGTACCGGAAGTGCTACACTAAAATTATCTGCCAAACAGCCCTATAATACCAAGTTTTCTTAGTATAGGCTGACAGGCGTGGGAGACACCATGCTTCTCCTCACCACGGCTGCACAGAGCCTCCACACTCCAGAGCCGCTAACTTCCGTTAGGTGGAACACACGTGAGACGCGCGTGCTTCTGGTCCTGTCTTTATAGATGTCCCGTGCAGTGGAGGTCAGGCTGCTGAGACACATCTGTGAATAGGTCGGTAAGAACCATTTGGTTTTTGAATCAAGAAGAGGTTGGAATAATATCCCTTTCCTAGTTGATTCACTGGAACCGAGATTATTACCCCTGACACCAGCAGGGAGAGTATAGCCTGTTGGAGGGCCAAGGCTTTTACCGAATCCGCTGCCGGAATCGTGCCAAAAAACCTTTGCGGGGGACTTCTCCAGAAAGTAAGGGCGTACCCCTGGAAGACCACCTCCCGATTCCAAGCATCTGTTGTTGTAAGATGCCAAGCGTCTGAAAACTGAAGAAGTCGGCCTCCTACACTGGGATTCCCCAGGGGGAGGCCCGTCCTCATCAGACTGCAGGTTTAACCTCAGACCTGACAGCCGGACATCTGTTTGCTGTGGTTTCCTGTGAGAATTGGCTCTAGAGGAAGAGTGACCTCTTGCTTTTCCTTGCGGCCGAAGGCCCGAAAGCCTGACTGCTTAGGTCTAGCAGTGGAGGCCGAAAATAGACCAGCCGTTTTAGAGCTGCCACCATAGCAACAATCTTGTCTAACTGTGCTAAACGAAATGCCCCCCCCCTCCCCCCCTGTGAACGGAAGGGATTCCAGGGCTCTCATAGACCCTGCATCTGCTTTCCAGTTTCTCAGCCACAACTGAGTTTCTCTGATGCTTTAGAGGATATTATACCAGCTTCCAAAGCTGCCAAGTAGGACGCCACCTCCTTAACATAGAAGATAATAGTCAGCTGTTCCTTGGAAGCTTCTGGAAGAGCAATTTCCAGTGTCTTCAACCATTCCTCAATGGCTTTGGAAACCCAAACTGTAGCCATGGCTGGGCGAATAACAGCACCTGATAGAGAAAAGATTGCCTTAAAAGACAGGCTTCAAGTTTCCTATCTGTGGGACAATTAATAGAGGATGCAGATGGTATAGGAATTGTGACGCTCCTAACCAGATGTGCCATATGTGAGTCAACTGATGGAGGAACTTCCCATTTAGTGCACTGATCCAATGGAAAGGGGTATAAGGCTTCCACCTTTTTTGAAATATGGAATTTCTTATCCGGCGAATTCCATGCTTCCTCCACAAGATCCGAAAGGTGCTCAGATTTGGGAAACTCAGGTTTTATAACCCTCTGATGTTTAAATCCTGGAGCCTTTCTTTGTACTGGCTCCTCCTCATCAATATTTAGCACAGCCTTGACCGCCCTAATCAGATAAGGGACATCTGCTGCTGGAAAAACGGTCTTCCTCCTCTATGGGGAATTCGTGAGAGGAACCCTGTGTATCCCCCCCCTCATCAGAAGATGTACCAGATTCTGAAAGGTGGACGGTGTGCGAGACCGACCGCCTTCTGGTCTTTGGCTGTACCGGCCTAGTCGCCTGCCGTAGCTGCTGAAAAGATGGTAAGGACGAAGCAACATTCTGACCTGAGTGAGCATACATGTCCATCCAGGACGGATGCATCGGAGGAAAAAACATAGTAGGTTGTAGCTGCTGCGGGCACCCCCACATTGCGGCTGGCCCAGGGGCCGCCAATCTGTCTACAACCTGTGCCATCATCTGGGAAAAGGAAGCCCAAGGGGGCTCCTGCCCAGAAGCTGGTAGGTTTGACTGATGTGGCGACTCCTTAAAACAGTGACCACATAATCCATCCTGTATGAAATCCTGTGGGGATAACCCCGCTTTACAGGCGACATATGACACCAGCACAGGAGCATTAGCCATCTGTCTTTCAGCTTCTTTGGACATAATATCTCTAGTGCGTTGCAAAGTCTGAGTACAACTGCGACAATGTTTCACACCCAATATATCCACACTTGTAACAGAGGGTCAATGAGAAACAGCAGTGATAGATTATGACCGACAGTTATTTAGATAAGGCATCATAGCACACAGCATATTTCAAAGTCACATACAATGCACATAGATATAGTTCTTTAGCAACTACCGATAGCCCAAGTAGTATATTGAGCTCTGTATAACCTGAACACCGTAGAGAGAGGAATACAGGGAGACTGACCCACCTCCTGAGAACCTAGCCACCAAGAGCACCTGAGAGTGGTCTCTGAACGACTGCTATAGAGTGAGGCTGGGAGGAGCAACTAGGACGCGGGAAGTTTGTAACTGAACCAGCGTCTGGGTCGGGGCCGCCAGGGCAACACGGGCGTCTATACGGACGCTTAGCTGCTTCCGGTTCTCCCCTCCGTCAGCACGCGCTGCTACTAGGAAGGAAAAAAAAACAACTTGTTTGGACTGCTGTCCCACTGTTCGCAAGGTGCTAATGCACCAAACAGCAAAAGAACCAACTGCCTGTAGCCTTGGGCGGGGTACGTATGGAGGGGGACCCAGGGCATCCTGGGAGATTATTAACTGTTTGGTGCCTGGATCACTCCAGCTACATACCCAAGACCCTATGGACCCCGAAGAAGAAAGTAATTTATTGACAGTATCCTGAAGCTACGATTGGTTAACATTGGTTTAAAACAACTAAAGAAATAATTTGCAACATCCACGTCTCGACCATCTAAAGCAGTGGTCAGGGAACAGGGGTAAATTGCCCCACATGGGGTAACAATGAAATTCCTGGGGGTAATGGACGGACAGCCGGGCATGCATATGAATCATTCCGGCTGTGCCGCAGGGAGGCTCTTAGCCGGACGCCGCTGAAATGTTATCAGCGGGCACTCGGCTCCTTCCCTGCAGCGCCGCGTTAGCCAGAGGCTGGAGTTCTCTTCTGAACTCTAGCTTCCGGCTATCTCCATGTGCACTATTATTATTATTATCATCATCATTTATTTATATGGCGCCACAAGTGTTCCGCAGCGCCTTAAAAAAGTACATAGACAAATAAGTAACCAGTGACTTACACTACAATACAATACATGGATAATAAACATTGCTATATTAGCGACCTTTACGCCCACATAAGCAGCCAAGTGTTAGTTGCCCTAGTGGGGAGTAAGATAAATTAAATTACAGTAGGGAGAAGCACAAGAGGGTAGAGGGCCCTGCTCGAAAGAGCTTACATTCTTTATGGGAGAGACGTCATACATACATACAAACAGTTCCAAGGAGCAGCCGAGCCGACAGGACGGCGGCGGATGCAGGAGCGGGGATTAAGGCAAGTGGTTTTTTGGGGTTTACTTTTTGTACAAGCGGCACTACAGGGGCATTATATGGGGGCACTACTACAGGGGCATTATATGGGGGCACTACTATATGATTTCCTTCCTTTCAAATCAAGGGGGTAACGTCGGCGTATCTAAATATATTTTGGGGTAAAAGGTAAAAAAGTTCCCTGACCCCTGATCTAAAGCCATTAGAAGCCAGAAGCATCAAAAACATCTTCATAAACAGCCTTTTCTAAAGAGAACAGTATTACAAATAGTCTGAGTCACATATAAACGTGTGCTAATGTAAATAATATTCTGGAGATTGGTAATAAGGATATAAATAAGCTTCCTTGAGCAAAAGGAAATAATTCTCCATTGTGATAATGGGCAGGATGTGGAGGCGAGGATAAAGACACAATGGTATGCACTTGTCATTAAACACAGATAAGAATAAAAATAATAAAAAAATGTATACATACAATCACTGGTAGAATATATCTAAACAAACTTAATGAAGTGATGCTTTCTTAAATTACAGCAATATAAAAACCCATTGCACATATGTACAATACCATAATAAAAAACTGTATATTAAAACTATATATATATATATATATATATATATACATATATATATATACATATATATATATATATATATATATATACATACATACACACACACACGTATACATACATGTATACACACACACATACAGTACACCTAATAATAATCCTCAGGTGGCCACTCGGTCACAGAGAAGTTTATCCTGTCACTACTAAACATACACAATAGAAGCATCGTACAGCACTTACCTAGCTCAGAAGGTAAATAATGAGTTACTCCATTCAGAGACAAACGACACCAATCATATGCACCAAAAATATGGTGAATGGACTTAACTCTTACAGTACAACACTAAAACAAAAAGCTTAATAATGAAAGGGAGCAACATCTGTCGCTGACACAAATCCAGAACACACTTTTTACGAGAGGAAAATGAGAGAATTTTTCCAGTGATTTGGGGAGGAGAGCGAGAGGTGCACTTTTACATTACTGGACTAAGGGGGATGCTGAAGATGTGACCTAGGGAGAAGGAGGGTCCCCAAATACAGTGTGACGCTGTTTGTGAACCCCTCCCCGACATTCCTAGACCTTTCAGGAAAGGCAGAGGAAACAAAGGAGAAATAGAGATAAGACCAGAGAGAGGAGGCTAAAGCTGGGTACACACCTATACAATCGTCGGGCAGTTCATTCAATATCGAGAGAACGGCCGTTGGATTGTGCAGGTGTGTACGCTGTCCATTAACGCTCCCTCGGGATCAGGTGGGCGGCATCTTATGTACGGTTTAATATTTATTGGTGCGACCTCCCGATCCCATAGAAGCCTATACACACTGTACTATGTCCGCAGAGTGTGTATGGGGCTCACAGGCAGCTGACAGGGGGTAAGAGTGGACAGACTGCACGGCTGATCGGGCCAGTTGTACCCAGCTTGTATACTGGCGATGTACTAGATTATAGAAGAGAAGATTATTGCAATTGACATCATGATACAGACTGGGGAATGAAATGCCAACAAAAGGCTGGTGTGTGAAAGGTGTAGGGTGAACCAGAGAATACAATGCTGTAGATAATGCCTTTTGCTCGCTGAACCAGACACTCACAGAATCATGACTATACATTGTGTTACTCTGACAGGCTAGAGGGGTTATGGAATATTGCCCCTGACAGACCATTTAAAACGAGATTCAATTCCTGTATATATACACATACCTTCAAAGCCTTCACTGACCGCTATTCTTCCTACTTGTCAGCTGCCACACTGTACTTGCAAAAACCCATGCATGTAACAAACGTGATCAGATCATTCCCTCCTGGGTTTTTTTTGACTACCTAAGAACATGTTTATTTCCCATCCCGATGTATATTATTTTGAGGGGGCTGCATTCCATGGATTCCCTCCTCCTTTGCCCAAGTGTAGGAAATCTCTCTGCAATTATCCGGGCTAGCAGGAAGCATGCCGGTCCTACAAACAATGCAGTGTTTATTTATACAGGGAGAAAAAAGATCCATGGAACAATACACATGACTGTCACACCCAAGAGGATTTTGGGAGTTTGGCTCAGGACATAAAGTCAGATTGTCTTTCAGACTATGGGTAAACTGCGGGTAAGGATACAGTAGTTTACATAGGAGCTTATATATACCACTAATGGACATTGCAAGTCTTAAGTCCAGCAAGCTAGCTTACAAGCCAATCGTGATAGTTTTGTTACATCTTAGCAATATACAATATAAAGCAGGGGTCAGGGAACTTTACCTTTTACCCCAAAATATATTTAGATACGCCGAAATTACCCCCCTGAATTGAAAGGAAGGAAATCGTATAGTAGTGCCCCCATAGTTATGCCCCGTAGTAGTGCCCCATATAGTGCACCTGTAGTAGTGCCCCCATATAGTGCCCCTGTAGTAGTGCCCCATATAATGCCCCTGTAGTAGTGCCCCCATATAATGCCCCTGTAGTAGTGCCCCCCTATAATGCCCCTGTAGCAGAGCCCCCATATAGTGCACCTGTAGTAGTGCCCCCATATATTGCCCCTGTAGTAGTGCCCCCATATAATGCCCCTGTAGTGACGCTTGTACAAAAAAACACTTACTTTAATTCCCGCTCCTGCATCCGCCGCCGTCCTGTCCGCCTGGCTGCTCCTCGGAACTATGGGAGAGACATCATGACGTCTCTCCCATAGTGCGCATGGAGAGAGGCGTTAGCTGGAGTTCACAAGAGAACTCCAGCCTCCGGCTAATGCAGCGTTGCAGGGAAGTAGTCGGAAGCCCGCTGGTAATAACATCTCAGCGGGCGTCCGGCTTAGAGCCTCCCTGCGGCACAGCCGGGCATGCATATGAATCATTCTATAATATAGAATGATTCATATGCATGCCCGGCTGTCCGTCCATTACCCCCAGGAATTTAATTTTTACCCCATGTGGGGTAATTTACCCCTGTTCCCCGACCACTGATATAAAAGAGATATAGAGCTGGTTTAACGGCTGCTTGTTAAGTTCCTGGCATGAACTAAAAACGTATGTAGCCGTTTTAGATATGCTCCCCCGGTAAAATCCACCACCTCAGTGTAGTCAGTGCAGTCCGTGACTGCACTGGCTACACTAACTGGCAGTGGCTTCCTATTGGAAGCACTACCTGCCAGTCAAATAACAGGCAGTCTCAGGGGGAGGTGTCTCCTCCTCCTGGGACTGCCACTCCGGGCTGCTATTAGCAGAGAGGCTTCCAGGAGGAAGCTGCTACTCTGTCAGCATTAATTGGGCCCTAATGGCTGCAGGCGATGCTGCCCTTTGGAAGCCAATGATCTACACGGCTCCCCTACGCTAGTGCGCATGCACCTGACCCGGCGCATGACAAATTAGATTGCGCAGGCACCGGGACCCAGCCAGGAGGAGCCAGTGAGTGATTGTACCCTCTCGTTTTCAGCGGCAGCAGCCTCCCTCATCTAAGAGGATAGGAGCCTGACGCAGACCCCTGTGTGTTGGTTTGGATATTGTTCTAAATCTTGGTCGTGTTTTGGTTTTGCTTTTGGCAAAACCCACAAATGTTATGGTTTTCAATCTGGATTTCTTTAAAAATTTATAAAAACCGCTAAAATCATGTAATTTGGACCTGTTTTGTACCTACAATTTTATTAACATCAATAACCTTCATTTCCAGTCAATTGTGACCAGCTCACAGCTCACTATGTTTTCACATTGAGCGAGCTGGCTGGCTAAATTAAAGGTGCCCATACACATTACAATTTGTATAAGATTTCTCTTCAAATTTCTTCCCCTGAAATTTTTTACGATTTGTGCCAACAAATGGTACAATAGTACAAACAACCATATGATTAGATGTGTCGTAAAACGATTGCAAGTCGTTTACAATATATCGTAGGCAGCAAACAACCTCAAGATGCATCTGCTGGAATCTCAATAGGGGAGGGCTTATTTAGGGAGTATATAAGGCAGCATCCATTGTGACTAGTGAGGCTTGGTTTTATACCCTGCTGAACGCTGTACATTGCTATTGTGCTTTGCTTTGGCCTTGTTATGGTTATTTGAAGCTCAAAGGTGATGGAGCTGAGGAGAGGAGGAAGAGGTCGAGCTGGACCAAGGAGTGGCTGATGAGGAGTCAGGGAGAACAACCAGTGGCTGATGGAGATTAGGGAGAACAACCAGGACAATCACCGCAACTACCTGCGTATGGATGATGCCACCTTCCAGTATTTGCTGCGTCTGGTGACCCCCCTATATCCAGAGGTAGGACTCCGGCATGAGGAGGGTCATCCCGGCTGAGGAGAAGCTCATTGCTACTCTGAGGTACCTGGCTACAGGAAGGTCCTTTAAAGAAGACCTGAAGTTTGGGACCCTCATTTCCCCCGAGGATTTGGGGCGCATCATCCCGGACTCCTGTGATGCCATTGTCAGTACCCTGAAGGTGAGTAAAAACACTACACAATTCACACGGAGGGAAAAAAATTAAAAATCAACCAACATGTCTGTAAATATCAATAAACATTTTTACTTAAAAGCAACCAACAGGGCTGCTTTTTTATGTTTATCAAAACCAACATGGTTTTAAAATGTATACAAACTGCTATAGCAACAAGTTTTCTCTCTCCCAATAGCTAGGCAGCTGCATGGTATTCAGTGTGTCAGACGACGGATTGAATAGGCCAAGAAGCACATTGCACAAGTCCAGATTGAGGCCCCGGCATTCCCTAATCTGTCCTTGCTCCATGCCTTCAATGAACCTGTCCAATCCATGTAATCTGCACCGTATACCATGCCGTAGTTATTGGGAGAGATAAAACTTGTTGATATTTTAAATTCTAAAAATTTAAAAATTGGGGAGGCTCATCCCCCACTTCATGGCTCTGTAAAGAACCTCTGAGAAGGATGTGGAGGGGTTGGTGGGTTTGGAAGAAAGGTAAGGGGGATGGGGTGTAGGATAGAATAGGGTTGGCCCCAGTTGTGTGGCATCTTAGCTTTGTGGCGGGTAGGAATGGGATGAGGATGACCCATACCGTGGCTGCACTGTTGTCAGGGGCAGAGACTCTTTGGTCAGCCTTGATGTGGTGCCCAGCTGCTTCAATCACCCAAGGGATCACTGTCTCATAGATGATCCTCTGGGCATGGATTTGTTGAGTTTCATCCATCTCCCGGAGACAACTGGCTATATGAGTGCCCAGGTGGTCGAACATGTCCAGGGGCTTTTGAAGGGCCTGCTCAACCTGTTTAAGCAGCGGATCTGGCTGTGCCTGGGTCTTGCGCTGGTACCTACGCAGTCTTGAAGCAGGCTGAGTAAATCCGGCCTTGCTCTCGCTTCGGGTGGCCATTTGCGGACTAGTGGTGAAGTCGAGGTCTGGTGTTGCAGACTGTTGGAGAGAGAGAGAAAAGAATAAATGTTAATATGTTTTGTAATATTTTTTTTTTCTTTCTTTATTCTAGTTCCCAACAACGGTGGAGGAGTGGCAGACCATGGCTGAGGAATTTGAACGTAGATTGAATTTCCCCAACTGCGGTGGAGCCATTGATGGCAGACATATCCATATTAACCGACTTGCCCACAGCAGATCACTTTTTTACAATTATATGTTTGTTTGTTTTTTAGTATAATGCTCATGGCGGTGAACGCCAATTAAGGAGTTTATTTTTGTTGATGTGGGCAACAATGGCCGTGCTTCTGATTGAGGGTCTTTTAAACAAACCCTCTTCTATGAGACTGAACACCAACCATCTGAATTTGCCAACTACCGCGGAAACGAGGCACGACCTAAACTACGCTTTTGTGGCTGATGAGGAGTTTGCTCTCATGAACACTTGCTGAAGCCATATGTGCAAAGGGGCCTGACGAAAGAAAAGCGCATCTTTAACTACCAGCTATCCAAGGCACGAAGGATAGTGGAAAACACCTTTGGCATTCTCTGCAACCGATTCCGAATTTTCCATATGGCTATAAATCTTCATGTGGACATGTGGTCTTGGCCTGCTGTGTCCTCCACAATTTCCTACGTAAAACTTTGTCTATACAACAGAGGACAGTAGACACAGCTATGGCAAATGACCCGTACCATCCACAGGAGACATTGCAAATGCCCTCAGTGGCCCCATCTGCAGTTGCGGAGTCAACAGGGACTGCACGGGCTAAAGAGGTCAGAGAGCAATACCTGGCCTACTTTAATGGAGTTGGGGCAGTACCATGGCAGGAGGACAGTATGCGCTAGTGTGATAAGGACAATTGTGAACTAGTGAACTTTTCAAAAACATTTGGCATGATGTGTATGCACGGTGTCTGTACTTACCACATCCAAAGAGGACTGTTCTGATTCAGCAGGGTCCTCTTGCTGGTCTTCCAGGACAATTTCCCACCATGGGCGCTTGTGAAGCTCTCTGCGGCTCATGCAGGAACTTGGAGGTCGAAGTACCACAAGATACTGGTGTTTACCTCATCTGCCCTCACTCCAGATGCCTGCGACTCCAGCTTTTTAAAAAAAATTTTTTACGTACACAGGGCCTGATTCAGAGCCGGACGCTCTTTCAGAGCACTCGCTCTGAATCAGTGCCCGCCTATGTATTTTTAGAGCGGCCTCCTGGCCGCTCGTATAGCCGTGGGTGACCACCCACAGCTATAGCGAGCGGCCAAGATGATGGTCGCGATGGTCAAGACCATCGCGAACATCGGGCTTGCCACGAGACCCTTGTGGTAGGGTCTCGTAGCCAAAAGCACTCCAGGGCTTGCGGCACTCTCAGAGCCGAAGGCACTCCCAGTGATATCACTTGTGTCACTCAACATCGACAGCACGCCCCCTCTGTAGCGAGACCCAGAGCGACGGTTTGCCCCTTGCTATCCGGGTCTCGCGCATGCACACTACGGAGCCGCCTCAGTCGTGCGCATGCGCACTGGGCCAACATCGACCCGCTTGCAAGCACACAGCGCTCGCGAGCGGGTCTGAATCAGGCCCACAGTATGTAAATTCTGGATTTTAGCTTTCACCCAGTCCGGGGAAGCCTTGTCGTGGATTTCTTGCTGAAAGTTACAAGCTCTTCAATTGCAGCAGCTCTCTTGCATTTATTGCTGTAGTCGGGCCCCTTTATGCGCCACAGACATTCGTAGGTGCGATAGCACTTGAGAAAACAATTGACAAATTGGCGCTCTCTTGCACTGGTCATTTCTGTGAGAAAACAGAAAAGAAAAATGTTCAAAAATTGAGTGACTGTTTTACCAGTTGAATTATTTTAATTAGTTTATATGTTTTTAATGTGTTCTAAATAATCTGTGTCAGTTTATTTTCATAGTACATTTTTTTTATTTAAACAATTGGGGGACAACTTGCATTGTGCTACACTATCATAACATTGCCTGGAACAGTGGGTACATTGCAGGTGCGTTGGATATTAACCATTGATGGGCTAGTACATTGGTGGCATAGGGTACAATGGTGGTGCAGGGGTTAATACGCATTGGTGGTGCAGGGTGTACATAGCAGATAGCAGAATACAGGCGATTACTCACTTTTTATATGCTCCGCCAGATAAGATGCTGCTGCTGCTTCTCACTTCTCCTGTCACAACATGGAGGAGGGGAGTGGCCATGGATATCGTAAATCACACATCGTAATCGTACATCAAGCAAAACACTGTACGATGTGTGTCAAATCCTACACGATAGGTCGAAATCTTACTGCAGGTTCAGTTGATCTGCGCTGCCGATACACAACGCCGGGGACGCGCATCGCCATCGTACTAGAATACGTCACTTTTTACACGATTGGTCATTACGAATGATCGAAAACGGCCAAATCGTGTAAAAAAAATTAATAATCGCACCGTGTATGGGCACCTTAAAAGGCAAAGCAGTGGCACAAACACATGGCAGTTTAAAAGAATATAGCACATCTATGGCACATAGTGGCAAGCCAGATGGCAGTTTCAGAATGTATGACCCTATAGAATATTTTCATTAATCAATAACTAATACCCTAATAACTAATAACCCCCCCCCCCAAAGAATAGCTCAAGGCTATTCCACTGAGATTGGTATGGGAGCACAGCACTCGAGATCCCAGCGGTCAGAATCCCGAAGCCGGCATTCCGACAGAGTTAGGATACAGACACATGTCGGTAGGTATCCTAACCCTCCCCATCTCCTTACCCACACCCTAACCCCCCATCCTTGTGCCTAACCCTCCCCCTAACCCCGTTTCGGGATGCAGACACTGTGATTGTCAGAATTTCGGTGCTGCCATTCTGACCGCCGTAATCTTCGCGGTGAGGATATATACAGAATCCCATTCCACGCACCCCCTGGGCTTTGGGTATGTGGGTAATAGTAAAATAAACCTAAACTGAAATGACCGGTATGCTTGTTCCTCGGGAGGGGGGGGAACCCCATTTTATTTTTGGAGTCCACACTTTGAAGACTTCCAGCCCTGGGTTGAGCAGTTTGGGGATGGACAATGTGATAGTAGGAGAATCCCACACGTTGTGTCTCCCTGCTATGGCATTATCCACACGGCTGGTTTAGGTGGTGCTGGCTATTAGTGAATAAAGGAAACCCCTATTTACCAGGCTGAGAGGTCCAGTGCTGGTTAGCGATTTTGGGGGGAACGACCCCAGACATTTTTTTTTAGTTAACCTTTTATTCTATATATTGTAAAACAATTTTTTTTAGACATAACTAAGCTTTCAGCATGCCCAGAAAGGCGGAGCTACTTCAGGGATGAATCGGGAATTAGGCTTTATATGCAATCCAAGACACTTGAGATCTGACATTTCCGGGATTATGACTTGATTTGAGACCTGGATTTGTCTGCGGGAACCAAGGCATGCCTCGTTCTGACTCAGTGATCCCAAGTTCAGGTGCGTTTGGTTTTCAGCAAAATCGAACCGCTCACCACTATGCTGTATATAAGAAGCGATTTGTAATCTAAAATGACAAATTCCTTTTACAGCACTAATTCCATCTTTCGCCACACGATGGTGCTAATGGAACACACTGAGCAACAAATTAGTTGTAATAGTAAAGGCAACATGTGCTCAATGCAGGAGTTCTGCAACCAAGTTCTGTAACCTGCATGAACATACATAGGCAGAGCGAATAACAAAGACTGCTAATTATGCAAATACTATGCACATGTGAATATACAGTTTTCTCAGAACAAGGAATTTGTTTTTTTATACAACAGATGAAAGTGACATTTACAGAAAAATCTAGGAGACAAATGTTTGTTTTTTCCTTAAATCATCCAAATGCCGCATTCCGGGATCGTGACAGATAAACATTTCTCACCCTGAATATTCAGAAACATAAGTGGGACCATAAGTGCATTTCTGAGCAGTATTACTACAGGCAATCTATATGATGTCTCTTCCCAGTGTTATATGACTTTGTGAAAAGAGGCCCAAATTATTAAATTGGATGAATTAATTATGTACATATGCTGATTTTTCTGTTGGATGTCGCAAGCACTGTTAGTACACTATAGGAAGCTATTTCTTTCTGGGCATATATCCCCAAATATAGATATCATCTGTATGATCTGGGAGAGAAGTCTGAGCATTCCAGGTTACAGAGCCCTATTGAAAGCGGTTTTCTTTACATTTGCAGTAAGTGCAAGCACATAGGGCAACTGGCGACTCCTACCACACAGAGCGAACTGTGCTAATACACCAGAGGGGAAGAATAAGGCTGCCAGGACTTCATATTTCTCATACACTTACTGCACCATATACTTACTATATAACTTACCTGTCTGGTGAGGTTCCGCAGTATCCCCCTACTCATCAGCTTCCACCTCTGTGTTACCAGGAGCCCAACGCCGGCAGCAACGGTCTAATAACTTATGTGCATGCACGGTGTACGTCTGCGTATGCGCATTGCGCTTCAACCCGGCAGGGACTTCGCAAAGCATGGAAGGCTTTTCTGAAGGCAAAAAGGCTTTTGCCAAGTCCCTATTGTTGGCAAAGGGGACCATACTGCCAGCATCATCTAGAAGCGGTACAGTTACAAACAAAACGCAGTCACCATGTTGATATTTAAAAGGGCAGCTGAGTGGAAGGTAGGGTTAGGTTTAGGGTGAGGGGTTAGCGTACGCACTGCCATAACTACTGGATCAGAAGACACCACCAAAACTGAGCATCACATGAACTCCGCTGCATGGCTGGAGCTGAATGGAGGCAAGTGATCGCCACACTGCCGGTACCCACTGTTGTCAGCATTTCATCGGTGTCGACATGCTAAACATGTTGGAATTCGTACCATGTCAACAAAACATACCAAACTCATTATTAACAGTGGTAGGCTAAGCTTACCCCTGCTTGCTAAATACGGAATAGAGATCATAACCCCTTTAGAGACTTGTGTTTAAACGGAGTCTATGAATGAAGTTCATTGCATCATTGTACTTTATTGCTGCTAAACCCAACCTAAGATATGCAACTAATAACCAATTACAATGGCTTTTCCTATGCTCTGACTACTCTGAGGGAAGCCGCTGTGTTTGGTTACAATGACTAAATGACTAACAATTGCTCATGTGGGATTTTCTTTTTTGAATGGGTTGGATTAGTGTGATGCGCAATTACAGCAGAAATAAACACAGCTTTTTGCACTCACTGACTTTTGTTCACATTCGGACGTTCTCTAAAGCGTTTCAAAGGGACTTTTATTTTACACTAACATATCCATCATTTTTCAATGCAAAAATTACCCTGATACAGTATTTAGTATTGTCATGTTACTGTAAAGTAATTTTTATTCATTATCACTGCAAGTGTTCATATTCTAAGGGCCTGATTCAGAGTTGAACGCAATGTTGATGTTTTTGCAAATCAAGTGATTTTTTTTTGCCACTACTAATGTGTCTGAATCGCACTGCGCATGTGTTGAGGTACATTACTGTAGTCGCACGCTGCGATTCTTTAGTCGCAGTGTGATTGACAAGTACGGAGCGTTTGGGGGAGGCAATGGGGAGTGTCAGCTCAAAACGCAGGCGTGACTCGACTGTTTCTGGGGCGAGTTACATTCAGCATCTGCGGTCCTGTACGCTGAAAACGTGGCTCCAGGCGTCTCAGTTACGGTGCCCATTCTGAGCGACTATAAACTTACTCGAGGAGTCGCTGTTTTTATGATCTGCATCCGATGCAGTGTACGCAGAACGCTCTGGTGGACGTCTCGGTACAAGTCCCAGCGGCTGTTCCGTTAGCATAATTTCACACATTGTCAGCTTTAAAAAGAAAAAATATATATATATCGCACCTGTGGTGACAATATGGTTGAACTCTGAATCAGGCTCTAAGTTAGGTTTTGGTAATGCAAGGGTTACAAATTAAGAAATCTTAAATGAAACAACGCAGAAAACTGCAAACTTGCAATTTGCGGCTAAAATGTCAAAGAACGAGTTAGGCTTATGCATTGCGCTGTGTGCAGGGTACTATGGCTCACATTCACAGTCTTGCGCAGTGGTTCCCAAACTGTGAGCTGCAGCACCCTGGGGTGCCTCGGGACACTTGCAGGGGTGCCTCAGGTTGGTGGTCCAGTACCAAATGAAATTATTTATGGTCAATGTAATGTAACTATGTGGACAGACAGAAGTGCAAACCGGTCACCGACAACATAACTGAACCCAAGGATGAAGGGTAGCATAATTGACTTCACTACATTTTTTTCAGAATTTCTCAATAATAAACTTATGGCTTAGGGGTGCCGTGAAAACAATGCTGATAGTCTAGGGCGCCGTGATTCAAAAAAGTTTGGGAACCACTGGTTTATTGAATAAAGATATACTGCAATAAGTACAAAAGTGAAAATGTATCTTGCATGCTAAAAGAAAAAGCTTTATAACCAGAATCTAAATTTCCATTGTATGCAATAGTGCAAAATACATAGTGTACATGGGTCCCTAAATTCTCCTCACATGCCCCAATATAGACTCATATGCCACATCAGACCCAATAGTTCCCTCACGTGCTGCCCTACAGCCTTGTATGCCACAATACATTCAAACAAACACCAAATACCATTATATGCAGCCATAGAGCATCATGTTACATAGTTCTGTGGCACTACATTATTAAACTAGGCAAAAAGGATATACTACATGCATCCTTCAAAAGAAGAACAAATATGTTAATTACCTCCTAACAATCATTTTCAGAATCTTGTAGGAACCCTTGATCAGGATCAAAGCTTCTTGCCGAGAGCCATATAAGGGAGTACCATTAATGTTCACCAGTTCATCACCCACTTCCATCTTCTCGCACTTGGCTGCTTTGCCTCCATCTTCAATCTGGCAAAGAAATGTAAATGTAAGATACTCTATACATTACAAAACCCATTTCACAGTACAAATCTGTAGTCCATCTTCCTGGTCCTGTTCTCTCTTTTTTTTTTTTATAAAGTTTATACACTCTCTCTCTCTCTCTTTCTAAAGTAGCAAAACATCGCTGTTATTAATAAAATCAATATTAGACATTAGCCTGGCGGTCACTACCATGTATAAAAAAAAAAAAAAAAAAAATGTTTCCATCTTAAAAAATTCACAAATGTTATATTTTGTAGTACTTTCCACTTCTATGTAACTGTAAACATAAAAGTAAAATAACAATTCAGCTGTATAGGTAGAATCGGTATGATTTACCGCCGGATCCATGTCCGGCGGTTGGAATCCCGACAGCGGCTGCCTGACATGGGTGAAAATCCTGATCATCCCTAAGGTAAGTATTGACTAACCTAATTCCCTCCCCTAATCCTCCCATAGGGGTGCCTAACCCTAACCTTCCACCCAGTGCCTAACCCTAATCCCCCCCTAAGTGCCTAAACCTAACCCCCCCTTCCCCGCCGCCTAAACCCCCCCGGGGGGTTCCTAACACTAAGTCCCCCCGGGAGTGCCTAACCCTAACCCCCATTCCCCTAGCCTAAACCTAACCTCCCGGGGAGGGGGGGGGGGGTGCCTAGTCCTAAATCACCCCCGGGAACCCTAAACCCCACCCCCCCGCGGCTATTCGCGTTCGGCGTCCCTTCGATCGGGATGATGGGCGTCGGTCTCCCGGTGTATGTCTAATGACAGGCGTAGGCATGTTGACACCTAGTCTTTAGACTCTTGCCGGGATATGACAATCGAGAAGCCGGCTGTCGGGATGACGTCCGTCGGCTTCCCGACTGCCAGGGCCGGCCTTTGGCATAGGCATTTTAGGCAAATGCCTAGGGCATCTGGAATGCCTTAGGGGCATCCCTCGGCTCTGTCGCTATGATAGCCAGTAGTCGCAGCGGGCAGCACTATCTACCCTACCTCCCATAGAGCCGGCCATAGCAGCTGTGTAGTTGCAGGCCGTGGAAACTACCGGCTACCTATCTGCCCCGGCTAGCTACTCCAGCGTGCGCTCCTCCTCGCGCAGCGGCCATAAACAGAATGAGCTTCCCTTCTGCGCATGCGCAGAAGCTCATTCTGGCTAACAGGATGGCCGCAGGTAAGCTTGCTGCTCATGCCCAGCCGCGGATATTCCCCCATGGCCTGTGAGGAGCCATTTTCCGATGCTGTCCTGTGCCCATCAAGTCAGGACTCAGGACAGGACCAGCAGCTGCAGCAAGGACAGTTGATCCCACTCCAAAGACCAGAGAGTGTTTTTGTTTGTCTTTAATTAGAGGTCTGGGCAGTGGGAGCAGAGGGGTGATGCTGGAGCCTTGATCTTTTACTAGATTGAGAGGTGCTGCCAGTCACTGTGCCTGAGGTGCTGTCTGACTGTGCTGGCAAAGGAAAAACGTGGGGGCACTCTTAATATGCAAATAAAAAATAGTTGTACTTTATTGATATCATATGCATTAAATCAACTGTTCAAAGAAGTAAAAAAAACTAAGACATATTTTACATAAACTCAATTTGTGAGGTCTAGATTGTCTCACTTGAAAAAAAGTTTTGTCATTATTATAACCAAGTAAAAAAAAGGAAGTATGTCATGTATGATATCCTAGATATGTTGATATCCAGGGTTGCAGGGATGCATAGATTGAAGCAAGTTTGTATGTAAGGGTAAAGCTGGGTACACACTACCTGATGATTGGTAAGTGTATACCCACTTACCAATTCGTCTGCCCAATATGCCAAGCTGGACAGCTCAAATGGGCAGGCCTTTAAATCGCCCGCCCAGTTGAGCTGTCACTATGCCCAACATCTGCAGCTACTTCTTCCTCTAGCAGATCATGCAGAGGAAGAAGGAATGAGTGTTAGCATAGGTGCTAGACATAGTCCAAGCCAGGGGCGTTTTAAGAGAGGAGGGGGCCCGTGTACACTCCTTGTGCGGGGCCCCCTCCTCTCTCCCTGATGGCTGGCAGCCGACTGACGCGGCTGGCCAGCCACCGGAGCATTAGTAGACTCCGGGCACACTCTAGTGCCCGGAGTCTACTGCGCATGCGAAGAACACCGGAAAATGGCCACGCGGCCATTTTTCCAGTGTTCTGAGCAGCAGTGACACCCAATGCGGGACCTCGGACAGGTAAGTTTAAAAAAAATATGGGTAGTGTGTGTGCGGTGTCACTGAGTCCAGCAGTGTCCACTGATAAAAGTACAGAGAATAAGTGAAGGCAGCAGTAAGGTACCTTACATGAAAAGAAATAGCCGCAGTATGATGTTCGGCCTGTGTGGGGTAATCCTAGATGTGCGCACAGCAGGATACCCAAGAGTCTTTTCCAACTTATGTTTCAACTTTCCCAGCTTGGTCCACACTAAAGCGGCCATACATGGTATGATAAATCACCCAATCCGACGGATTGGTACGATTTGGCTGCTATATCGCACCATGTATGGGCATGATGTCGGAACGAGCGTGCACCCGTGGGGTCGTACATCACACCCCCAGATCTTACTGCAGGTTCAGTTGATCAGGGGATGCGATGTGCAATCCCATGCAGCGCCTTGAGGGTGGGGGATGGGGGAACCGGCATATCGGGCGGTCGGCCACCCGTCTGCAGTGTGTGTGGGGACCGCCCGATATGTTGGACGTCGGATCCTCTGTCTCGTCGCACGGTGCGTATCGCACAGTCTATGGGCTGTTTAAGATTTGTGGTGGGATTATATGCTAGGGGGCACCAGACAAAATCTTGCCTAGGGCATCCAATTGGCTAGGGCCCGCTCTGCCGACTGCATACCGTATGGTCCATTGGTTCTGTTGGGCTACGTTTAATTTCCCAGCGCGGTTAGAATAACGGTGCTGGAATCCCTACACCTGCCAGAATCCCGGCGTCAGCAACCCAACCGCTGGCATATCGAAGGTAAGCAGAGGGGTTGGGGGAGGGTTAGGTTTGGGGGAGGGGGTAGGCTTAGGCACTAGAGGGAGAGGTTAGGTCCAGGCACCAGTGAAGGAGGGTTAGGATACCTACAGACAAGTGCCAGTATCCTAACCCTGTTGGGATGCCGGCGTCGGAATTTTCACTGCAGAGATTCCGAGAGCCAGCATCCCGAACACATCCCCTGTATAGAATTATGTGGGTGAAACCAACCAACCAGTGCAACATTATTCATTATGTAATGGCTCTTTAACAGAAGCAATGCATGAATCCCATTGCTAGGGTTTATAGGTTGTTTAAGGGGTAATTAAAATGCTTGATTATTTTGAGCTTAATTAAACATGCACTGTGTACAGGTGTGACCTTTTATAGTGATTGTTTGGGGACTTTGATTTTTGTTAAAATTCTGAAAAGCCTTCATCCAGGAAAATCATATACTAAAAGCACAAATACTAAAACTATGTCCTGACCACTGATTGCCCTGGTACTCCCCTCCACATTACATTATTAAGCAGAGCTCCTCATAGCATCTATCAGAAGAAATACGTTGGTACTATGCTGTTGTATATGACAAAATCCCCAACTGAGTTATTAATTTTAAAACCCACTACCAAGCATTATTTTGGTGCTAAAGGTTAAGGGCCTACCTGTTATCACGGTGACTCAGAGCTCTTAACTATCAGTATGCCTCTGTGTGCAGACAGAAATAGTCATTAAATGTGAATGTATGCAGTTATAGATTTACTGTATACTTAGACATAGCAGTAGTGCTGCAGTCTTCATCTCTTTCTATGTAGATCATCTACTGACAACTTCTAATATTAACCATGACATATGAATATATTTAGTAAATCACCCCTCCCTGTAATTCATTTCTCCTTCACCAGTCTCCCCCTTCCATATTATTCATTTCCAGCTATCGTCTGGAACTGGGTAGAGGAGGGCACACCCCTGGCTGGTATGACCCACCATACTGCTTCCAGTTACAGTAGTTTGCCTTTGTATCTTTTAAACATTCAGTTATAGAGGGGGCAGGGCAGCTTTCAGTGATATCACCACTATGGGCAAGGATTGTGGCAATAAACTGCAAGTCACACAATACATTGTAAAAGTCCCCCCAAAGGTAACACTAAGCAGTATCTGTTTCTATCTTGCGGTGACAGCAGCCAGCCATCTGCAGCACGGCTGCATCACTTATGTTTACATACTGACCGCTGACACCTGCGCAACAGTCACTAGAAAATAGATTATGAAGTGGGAGAGGGAATGCCGAACAGGCACCAAGTTCTGTCACTCATAGCAAAGTAACTAATATTATTCCACAGGAGGCCTGGTACCTCAGCATCTTTATTCTATGATACCATGTTGTATCAATTATTTATGTCTGGGCTAAACATATTTGCCGTAATAAAGCATTTCTCAGCTGTTGTATAGAGTACACATCCTAGGTCATAAACACAAAATCTAATGGTGCGTACACACGATACGATTAAAATGGACGATAAGAACGATAACGATATCGTTCGTGGTGTGCCGGATGTTCGATATCGATCATCCATCACACCCGGGAGATCGTACAACGATATCGTTATCGATCATCCCGTGTGTATGCACCATAAGGAGTAAATGTAGTTAGCTTCCCAGTGCGATTTGCCATTAATATCACTGCTGGCTTAAAACCGCCAAGAAACCGAGGAATGTAAAATCCCGTCGCTGCCAAGTAATTTTACCCCTTAATGTTACACTTCACAGCACAACAAAACTTATTTCTCAGTCTCCGTTTAGTTATATAATAGGAACTGCCATATTACTAGCATTATCACATCATTTTATATGTCCAGATGATCAAATCTAAAAAAAAAAAAAAAAAATTGCATCTTCAATACTTGGAGGCTTATTTTTCTTATTCCCTGAAGTCAGCTGCATCTCATTTCCCCGTCTGCTCTACTTCCCTTGGTTATATGAAAATTCATTCAATATGAACAACATTATAATAGCATTCTGAGTATAGGTTCTTGTGTATGGAGTACATTACACATACATCTTCCCTCAAGTTCAGTTTAAGTACCAAGAGGAAGTATGTAAGATTGTAGATCCACACACCATACAAAGTAGGTACTGACCTGAACTGTCAGAAGTAGGATGACGGTGATTATGAAAGCAGGACTGTATACACAAGAAATATGACCACCCCTGTTGTGTGGAACAAAGACTATATTTAATCAGAATCTTTTGTCCTTTCCATATATATTCCCGGCCCTAGAATGAACACCGACTTAAATAAAGAAGTCAGATTTGACTGTAATCAAGACACAGAACCCCCACCCCCACCCCCTGAGAATAGCCCTTGCAGACAAATACATTAGCAGTCAGGGAGGAATTCAATGCCCTGAAGGGACCCATAAAATGAATAGCTGATAAAAGGGACAAGTGGAAACTTGTCTCGAGTACAGTGAACAATATTCACTGCATAAAGAGAAATGTAAAGGAAATAATTGAATAAATAAAAAAAGAAAGAGGGCACACTCCAGTTTTACATATGCTGGGCTTTTCTATATTCTTAGAAGAAGAAATATATTACATACATTCATAGGACTATAGAAAGTTATATCCTATAACAAAGTGGAGGTACCTAATAAAAAAGCATATTTTACTAAAACATCTTTATTTAGGGTGTAAAAGGAGCTTTAATAACCAGATTATTTTTTAAAAAAACACAATTTGTTTATACTGTGGTCATTGTTGTCCTTTTCTTTGATTAGAGATGAGCGGTTCAGTTTTATTCGGTTATGTTAGATCTAAAAAAAAAAAAAAAGGCATCTTAGTGGCTATACGGCTCTCACGTGTTTTGGCTAGCCAATAATAGAATTCGGCGATAAGAACAGAGTCAAAACTGAACCGCTCATCTTTATTTTTAATACGAAGTGCTGTTTAAGGATACTGACCTAGTAGTGTTTGATATGTGTTTTACATGTTTCTTGCCAACTTAAAAACATATGTAAATGCTGCTTTGACACATGCTTAACTTGTGGGGAAAAAAAAATAACATTCTATATAAATATAATGTTGTGGACGTTAAATATCAAACACACTTTTTACACAGTAACATAAAAGGCAGAAGTAATGGGAAATGGCAAAATAGCATTCTAGACAACAAAGTGTAAACCACAAATAAAAGACAAGTCAAAGCATTTTTTCCATTCACCTGCTTTCATAAAAAATGACTGAAAGAGCTACTACATCAGAAATGCACAATTCACTGACTGACTAGAACAGGGGATGGGGAACCTCATGCCCGGGGGCCATATGAGGCCCGCGGAATCATTTGGTCTGGCCCTCTGAGCTTTTTTTCTGCTAGCCTCATCGGGCTAGCACCCTGCACCCAGAATCTATACAGCAGTGCCACCTGGAGCATCCTTAGGACGCTTCAGACAGTCACACCACTGCCCTTACAGCTTCCCGAAGTTTCCTCAGGATGCTGCGGGCATTGCTGTAATCACCAGGGATTGTGGCCCTGCCCTGTGTGATGTCACATTCAGGGAGCATGGCATGCAAAAAAAATGTATATATATCAAAATGGCCCTCGGCAGAAAAGAGGTTCCCCACCCCAGGACTAGAAGGTCCCTAATTGTGGTTGCATGACTGTTTGAAAATTAATAAGGTCAGAAAAAGTCTATGGGCACTAGTTACTAAGCAGTGCTAGGAAACAGAGTGAAATGTGATAAGGTGTCAGCCAATCCGCTCCCAACTGCCATCTCACAGGCTGTGTTTGAAAAATGACAGTTAGGAGCTGATTGGCTGGCACCTTATCACTTTTCACTCTGTCTCCTAACACAGCTTAGAAAAAAGACCCCAAATGTCCCTTAAATTAGCCCTGAAATGAAAAGTCCAGAATTAAGTATATGAACACATTTCTTTACATTAAAGTACAAAAACGAAAATATTATTGTGATGACAAAACCTTCAGATATTATTGAATCCTGAAAACTCTTCAGACAAGCTGATCAAATTCCAGAACCACTCATAATCCCCATAGACTATTCTACTCAACTAGCTCCCCTTTATACAGGCCACATATAATTTTACATATGTTCTCTCTTTCACACTCACACAACCCACAGACCATAGTTGCCGACAATCTGGCTGCCTCTTCGGCACAACGAAGGGCACGGTGAAAGTTGTGGCATACATTTTTGGGGGAGGAGCGTGTGGTGTGACTGCGCGATTGCATCATAGCGGCACTGCCCCCATTACAAAATGTTGGGGTTACCGGCATTGTGCGGCAGGGGGCGGAGCCACAATGACACGATTCAGCGCGAGTCAAGTGGATGGCTGAGGGGGGAAAGGGGGACGCCGACAGAAGTGCGGCTGGCCGGGAAACTTGTCCACCTTTCCAGGTGACCGGGAGCCTCCTGGTCATTTCGGGAGGGTAGGCAAATATGCCACAGACCCCCAAGCCATACCTACTTTTCAAATCTCTCCTCAAGGGGTAGTTTAGAGGGGAGATGCCGGCTGACTGGAGATGGGGATGAGGCCTGGAACCACACGTCATTTGCATAGAAACACGTCATGTTGACCCCGTCCCCTCACAATTACCTGCAATTTGCTGCAATAACCTCCCCAAAGTGCCCACTTCATTAGGAAGAGGACACTGGACGCGGAAGGACCACCTACACTTCCAGGGCCGCGGAGGATTGCCCGCAAATTCGGGCATCTCCCGCAATTTCCACTATAATGTAGACAGTAGTGCAATGTCAAAAGGTTACAATGTTGACATATCGTCCCTGGTGGCCCAGTGATGATTCACCTGCTCACAAAGACTGCAGCAGCGTCTTCCTGGGATCCGGCGGTATTGTGACTGAGTTCCAGGTCAGACCTAAATTCGGGTGAGTGTTTCTCCCCTATCCATGGACCCTAAACTTTCCTCCAGTGCCTAACCCGCCCTCGCCTGACCCCAATGTCCCCCTGAAGCCTAAAGTTGACATTCTGGCAATGTCGACAGTTCACCTGTTGACATTCTGAGAATGTGAACACATTACATGTCATCATAACGGTCGACATTGTGGTGTTAACTTTATGAATGTCATCATTGTCAACCTTTTGACTACATCCCATTACTATAATACCCTGTAGCCATATACTAAAAACTTTGTACAATGCTGCAGGAGATAATGTATGAGGGCTATATAAATAATTAATATACAAATACCTTGCCCACCCTCCGAGATTATTCGCAATTGTACTTAACATGTAGTTTTATTCTTAAAATATTAGAATATAAATATTATTTCAAGGATGAAAAATCCTTTAATGACAGTTTAACATGCATCTGAATAAGCATCACAGCACTCAAAACATGTTATTTAGTTGCTTCCTAAGCCCATGAACGTTTTATAAACTGTTCTATAAAAGACTATACTTCTCCTCTCCTGCTGTCTATAGTCAGTAGCAATTTTTTTAAAGGAGATTAACACACAAACAAATAAAAAGAACAATGAAGACCGAGGCCTGGAGCGTAGTGGACGCGAGAACGAGGCTTGACTGTACAAAGGAGTTTTGGGAACGTGCTTGTGTATGCTAGTGTATTGGATAACCATGGCAAGGATTAGATTGTACCTCTGTTACATTGCAGGCTTGATGATATGCGAACATTCTTATTATTTATGTATGGTTTTTTAATCCACTAAGGGGACAATTTATGAAGTCCATTTTTCAGAAAATTATGCAGAAACAGCAGTTTCTGCAGAACCTTTTGCTCTTATAATGGAAGATTCAAGAGCCACGTCGTCAAAACCAGACGAGGCAAGTCCGGATGCAGACAGGGACCCTGCGTTAGTAGATACTGCCAATGAGGAAGAGGGAAGAGGATACGGACTGTCTATGGACAGATTCTGTATGTCGGTGAACCAATGACGTCCGGCCAAGCCAGAGTCACCAGTATTACTGTTCCGCCTTCCTGCTTGAATTTCCTGAGAACTGGGAAGGAGAGAAATCGGAGGAAAAAGATACGCCAGCTTGAAGTCCCATCTTACTGCCAGTGCGTCCACGAAGGCTGCTGATGGGTGTCTGGTCCTGGACCCGAGCCTGTGAACCTTGTGGCTGTGACGTAACGCCATGAGATCTCTCTCTGGTAGACCACATTTGTTTACCAGGAGCTGAAACACTCCTGGATGAAGAGACAACTCTCCTGCGTGTATGTCCTGGAGACTTAGGAAGTCTGCTTCCCAATTGAATACTCCCGGTATGAATATTGCCGAGATGGCCGGAAGATGAAGTTCTGCCCAAATCAGAAACTTTGTCACTTGTATTTTTGCGTAACTTCTTGTGCCTCCCTGATGATTGAGGTAGGCCACTGTAGTCGCATTGTCAAACTGAATCTGGACCCATATGCCCTGGTGCAGGTCCTATGCCATGTTAAGTGCCTTGTACACTGCTCGCAGTTCCAGAATGTTTATAGGTAAATTTGTCCATCTTACCTGAAAGGTGTGATGACTAGTCACTGCCCCCCATTCGCGAAACTGGCGTCTGTGGTGAGAAGCACCCAATTTGGAACCCAGAATGGGTGCCCTTTGTTCAGATGATCCGCTCTCAGCCACCACAGGAGAGAGTGACGAACCTCTGGAGTGAGAATGATCCTCAGACCTTATTAGATGATATTGTCCATTCCACTTGGAGAGAATCAAACTTTTGCAGAGGCCTGGAATGGAACTGAGCATACCCCACCATGTCGAAGGTGGATACCATTGATCCCAGGACCTGCATTTCTAACTGAATGGATACCCTTCGCTTGTGTAGAAGCTTGCGCATTTGTAATGACAGCGCTACAATCTTGTCCTCTGGCAGAAACAGTTTGTGCCCAAGAATCCAGCAACGTTCCTAGATGTACCATCTGCGGTGTTGGAGAAAGTGAAGGTTTCTTCCAATTGATTACCCAGCCTTGCTTTCGTAAACAGGCTATGGTCATTTGAAGATGGCTTTGTAAAACAACTTGAGTCTGTGCCAATATCAAAACGTTGTCCAGATATGGCAGAATTCCGATTCCCCGACGCCTGAGATAGGCCTCCACGACTGCCATTATCTTGGTAAATACCCGGGGGAGCCGTAGAAAGGCCAAAGGGTATAGCCTGAAATTGGTAATGCTGCTGAAGGACAGCAAACTGTAAAACTTGTTGGTGGGATGGTATAATAGGAACACGCAGATATGCATCCTGAATGTCCAGGGAAACCATGTAATCCCCTGGCTCCATTGCCAAAATAATTGACCGGAGAGCTTCGATCCGAAACTTGGGTACATGGATAAACTTGAGGGTTTTTAGATTTAGTATAGGGTGATAAGCCCCATTCGGGTTTCTGAACCAGAAATAGATAGGAATAATAACCCCTTCTCAGACCCAGGTATCTGTTGTTGTTTGATGCCAATAATCTGCAAACTGAAGAAGTCGGCCTCCCACCCTGGGATCAGGAGGCGGCCTGCCCCATTAGGCCGAAGTTTTGTCATCCAAGTTAGAAGCTGGACGTCTTGGCGGGCCAGAACTCTTAGTTTGTTGCCTTGTTGTCTTGCGAAAACTAGTCAACCTAGAGGAAGACTGTTCCCTTGCTCGTCACTGATGACGGAAGGACCGAAAATAAAGCAGACTTTATATTGGCCATAGATGGCAGACCTGTTGATTTTGAAGTAGTAATAATAATTTTATCCAACTCTGCTCCAAAAAGTACCTTTCCATAGAAAGGTAAAACTTCTAGCGCCCTCTTTGATCCTGTATCAACTTTCCAGGATCTTAACCAAAGGGCCCTGCGTGCCACTATTGAAGCTGCTGATGCTTTAGAAGCTAAAAAGAAGCACCATCTACTGCAGCTCTACCCAGATAGTAAACAGCTTCCGTATGTGGGAGATATACATCATGTGTTCTCTGGTAGCATCTGGTAGAGAGTCTTCCAATGCCCCCATCCATTCTTCAACAGATTTGACTACCCAGGCTCCAGCCATAGCTGGACAAGTAACAGCTCCAGATGCTGAAAATATTGCCTTAAGACATGCTTCAAATGTTCTTACCTGTTGAATCCTTCAGAGAAGATGCTGATGGAATAGGCAATGTAGCATTTCTGATTAAATGCGTTACATGAGCATCCACAGCAGGAGGTACTTCCCGCTTAGAACATACAGAAGCGGCGAAAGGGTACGACTACGTTATTCTTTTATTCACATAAAATCATTTATCCGGGTTACCCCATGCCTCTTCCATAAGCTCAGTGAGCTGTTCAGATACAGGAAACTCCGGCTTGACCACATTCCGGTAGTGATTAAACATTGAAGCCTTCATGCTATGAGCTGGTTCATCATCCTGAATATCTAGGATTGATCTAACCGCCCTCACCAAAGAAGGAACATCCACTGTGGATGGATGGTCCTCCTCCCCAGAGTAGACCCTGGAGAAGAACCCTCCGCATCATCTAATTCCTCTGATGATGCGTCTGAATTCGTATGTTGAGCAGACTGATAAAAAGATAACTTGCGCTTAGGCGCCTTAGTAACTACCGGTCTGCTTTCAACCTTAGATGGTGCCATATTCTGACTAGAATGGCCATAAACATCTTTCCAAGAAGGATGCATAGGAGGTGCAAACATAGCATGCTGTGGACACCCCATCCAAGGAGGCATTGTGGAAGTAGCCATACGATCCACAAATTGCTTCATTACCTGGGACAAAGGATACCCAAGATGGCTCTTGTCCAGAGACCGGTAAACTGGACTGGTAAGGTGGCTCTTTATAACAGACCACACACAAACCATCCTTTACTTCCTGAGCAGACACATAGGGGGCTCCCCCTCCTGTTTCCCTTTATCTTTAGACATGTTCATAAAGGTAATAAATGCAATGCTATGTGACAGTCTTCACAAATCTCAAATGAATGCGAAGTACTCAGAGAAAAACCTCCACCCCAAAGGATGGAGAGAAAAAATAGTGATAGTTATAACTGACAGACAGAAATAAAAGTGTGTCAATAGCAGCTAGTAAACAAACAGTCACATACAATGCATATGTAATATAATTACAATGAACTCTAAATCAACTACACAAACACCAGGAATGGTAGGATATAGAGCCCTGTATACCTTAACCATGGGAGAGGTATACATGGAGACTGACCCAAACTCTTCTGAGACCAACAGCTACAGCAGCGCACTTGTGTATCTCATATACACGTGGAGGGTAGGTGGAACTCAGACTCGCAAAACCCTTTGTAGGGACTGGGTTGGGGGAGGAGCTGCAGGGGAGCGTCTACCTCCCCTAAGCTGCATCTCTGACACAAGTAGTAAGGATTGCCACACGCGATACCGCATAAGCGAGGAACCGCCTTACCTAACATCTACGTGTGTCCGGTTGCAGTCCAGGCCCCAGCATTGCTGCTAGCAAGCTCAGCCATGGCCCGCCGAAATCACTAGCCAAGTTACTGGTGTTGCGGCACGGCGGAGGTAGATGGAGTCGCAATATATGCGTCTTAATTCAGACGCTTAGTATTGCCAACCCAAAAACATAAAATAAAAGCTTAGGACTGCCTGAGCAGTCCCGTGTTACAAAGGTGCATCTTGATCCTGCCAAACGAACAACAGAAGGCCTATGGCTAGGGGCAGGGTATACATGGAGGAGGACCTGAGGCATCCTGGGAGCTGAAGCTTTAACTGTTTGGTGCTTGGATTTCTCCAACCATAATATCCCCATGGTATCCCTGTGGATCCCTATGGACGCTGAAGAAAGGAGAGATTTTGGGCCTGATTTTGAGTTGCACACCGCAGCGTCTATTGGCTGTTGTCCGCCTGTAACTTTATGCAAATGGAAAAACTCCTTCACTTCTGTACATCTGTGAGGACAAATGGGCACGGACTGAGATGCCCACTGTCAGTGCTTGTGCATGCTGTAATACCAAATGATGCATCCTTATTGGAAAATTACACCAGCAATATAGCAGCTGCAATCTCTCCGTCTGAACACGGCCTCCTATGCTTGCAGCTGTGCGTCTGAGAACGCAGCCAATTGCGTTGACATGCCCGTGACACTCCCATAATATGCCAACTGAACGGACCATTTTTGCATGCACTAGTAGCCACTGCCCGGGAATGCCCATCATTTTTCTGCCATCTTTCTGTTACCATTGATTGCAGCAGCAACTTTGTGCATACACTCTGTGTAACGTGTGCGCCATTGTTTTTCAGAACTTTTTGCGTATTCGCAGTTGCAAATAATTGCTCAACTATATGAACATCTGCATTACGTGCGACTCAGCATCAGGGTGCAACCACAGTCCCAGTAACACCAACAAAATATTTACTTTGAAACTTTCTCTTCTAGCAATACAGAACCTTGTGTTTGCATACAATTCACATGTGAGAGTGCCAGGCTGGCATATAGCTGGGAATAACCTGTTTCATTTACCTGTCCATCAGAATAAATAGGTTGACATCACAAAACATCAATTTCAGCTGCAAATAGGCAGCTTTAATAGTGACCTTATCGTGTTCTGAAATAATCCTAAGCAATTATAAATGTTTCCTTCTTTACACATCAATAATTAGGTTAAATAGGAATTTATTCTATTACAGTAATTTGCACTCTTTGTTTCATTGTCTGTGGGATGTTTATTTGTAACCAGCATTGTAGGCTCTGTATTTCCAAATACAATTACTATAAATACTCCACATGTGAAAGAATAGATAGGAGTGCACTCTCCCTTCGCCACGAATTTCAACAGATACACTTTTATTCAGGGGAGTAAAGACCTTCACGGGAACATTCCTGTTCCTTGTATTCTGCCTATAAGATCTGGTTCTACACACTTGAAATTTGTAGTACTGCATTAAGCTGGGTACCCACTAAACGATGTGTGTACCTAGCGACGCACCCGGCATCGGTAAGTGCATACACATACCTTCTGGCGGGGAAGGGGAGCGGGGCCATGCTGCATTCGGCTGCATAGCATCGCTAACGACATCCCCAGATTGAGCTGCAAATACAGACGACTTGCGGATGCGGACTTCGTTCGCGACCCCCGGAAGCGCGCATGTCTAGAGATCTATTGGGTACAGACTAGACGATAAAACAAAATTAGTCTTAACGCTGTGTCGTTATCGGTAAAATCGCTTAAAATGTTGTCTAGTGTGTACGCACCTTTACACTGTGCACATATTAAAAGAACTGCCCACCAGACAAAAGTTACATTGTAATAATTGTTAATCTGAAAATATATTTATTGTAAGCTAGATGCAAAGATTTGTAAATGAATCTACAGGTGCACAATATTTAATTAACTAAAATTATAATGATCATGAGTTTCTTCTAAAAGGAAAATAATTGCAGTCTTAAAGTGTACGCTGTTACAGAATATCAGAATCTAAAGACTTATTATTTGCTCTTGTTATGGTATGCTCAGTGTAGGAAATATATTTTGAGAACAATAAAAGTTATATGAAATCTGAATTTACACTTTTAGACGATACTGGAAAATATACTGGAAAAGGATTTTCTGTGTGGTCAGAGAAATTCTTCTCACTGAAATTCCTGAATTCCCCCGTTACATCTTTGAGGCACCATTAGGGGGGTGGTGAGAGCGATTTTTTTTTATAAAGACCCCCTTAAGCCAGCAGCATTTCCTGCTTCAATCTATAGTTCATCTCCACCCCCCATTGTATGTTTATTTTTGCTGGCAAACAAATTAGAGGGTTTTCTATAACCTCCTCCTTCATTATTTAAAGCAGGCATGACAGACTGACTGGTGGTTTGGGGGCCTCTTATGATACTGTGCTTCCTGTTACAGCACTCTGAGCTCTACCCTGCCTTTACATAAAGTACAGCCAGGTCTTTAATACCTGCATTGAAACGGTTTTGTCTAATAATTTATAACAATAGTTTGAGGATTTCTTTTCTTATGCTGAATTGGTTCTGTATGTGTTTTACTCAGGCTGCATAATTTCACATAATTCTGCATAACTGTTACCTACATGTCTGCCATGCCTGTCTTCCATGTCCTAGGGACAAATTCAATTATCCTCAAAGATAGGATTAGCCACGATGCAGTGCCCAGGGCTATTCAATTACAGCCGGCAGGCTGCACTTAACGTGGATTTATGTTCCCCTCCTCCTAAATGCTGCACATCCACTAGGTGACCGGGACAGACCGTACGACTCCCCATCCCCTACAGTGTCTACACTCTACGATTAGTCGTTCAGTATAGACACTCTCCGTCATCCCCGAACATGGCCAATCTGACGTTATCGGCAGATTGACCGGCATGTTTGGGTGATACAAAGAAAATGTAGACATATAACAAGCGCTGCTAATTGGAGAACGTACACCTCAATCGTGTTCAATATAATTTAATATTCCATACACATATGGCCATGAATAAAACACAATGAAATAAAACACAAAAGTACATCGAAGAAAATTAAAAAAAACATAATAATATCAGGTTTTAATCTGAGCGTGTTGCTTGAGCAAAGCAAAAGAATAATCTGCAAACCAGCAGAGCCTTCACAAAAAGGTTTTGATCCAATGTTACGATACTTCCACATTCCTCTGGACACTTCTGTGTGTTAGAATTAGACCGCACTTATAGGGTCACTTTCTGCTTTTAATCCATGATCATTTCTTATTGGTCCAGGAATAGTGTCTCTAATTTCCATGCACCAACCTTTTCAAATAAGGATATTTAGCAGAGGTCTGGTCACCGACCCAATTTGTGATACTCATTAAAGTGCTTAATGTGATCACTCACAGTATGATGATCCAACAGAGGCCCTGATTCAGAGCAGGACGGTCTGATAGAGCGCTCGCTCTGAATCAGGGCGTCTATTTTTTTTTATGGATGCATGCGCTCTGGGCCACCATCGACTCGGTTGCGAGCGCACAGCGCTTGCGACCGGGTCTGAATCAGGCCCAGAGCGCCCTGTTTGTTTACACAGATGTGTGGAGCAAAAAAGCATGTAACGCATTTCCGCGCCTTGTGGTATACCTCAGCGGCTTCCTCAGACAGAATGCTATGATGGCCAATGATTGATGTCGGAAACGACCAGCGGGAGTGCGCATCCAACATTTTAGTGCCCGATTCATGCACGTTTAATGGACGACTGAATGATAACGCTGTCATTATCGTTCAGTCATCCATTAATATCTGCTAGTGGATGCAAGACTCAAACAAAAATCAGCGTTTAGTTGGGCTTTCTGTCCTTATCACGCCCGCCGTGAACACATTAACCCATTTCTCCAGGTACTTACCCAAGAAGGGGGGGGGGAGTGGGCGCTATTTGTTTGGTAGAATGTAATACGGGTCATTAATTTGTATGCAGCAATTTCAGCTACCCCCACAAAGTGGATCTGGATCTCCAGCCAAAATGTAAAAACCAAACAAAAGAATAATGGGAGCGCTAGTAAATGGCTGCTGATTTGAAAAATAATTACAATTTATTGCACATATTACAATTAAAACCTATTGTATCAATCAAAAATACACAGATGGAAAATGTTTATCATGAAAACCATTGTAATCGTATATATGAAGCACGAATCCGGCTCTATGGTGTAAAAATTAGAAATACACAGTAAAAATGTATAAACACAGTAGGCCAGGTGACATTTGGAACGCAGGTGGAACGCAAACCTAAAGTCCAGTGATTTCCATCTTCCACAGCGGTGTTAGCGATGAGGAGTGCCACGGACCAGCAGTAGAGGTCCCTCTGCCTGAGACTCTCAGCACCCTTGGATCGCTAGTGTCGAAGCCGGATAATTGGCAGAGACAGGATCGGTTTAAAATTAGATCTGCACAACGCCATTTTGCGAATGGCAATGAGACGCCATTTTGTGACTGGCCACCCAGTGCCATTTTTAGTGAAACTCGCCATTATAAGTACATACGGCGATGCTATTATTTAGCGTTGTGCGATTCCCACACAATAGAAAGAAGTTAAAAGTCCTCAACATACAAATACAGACAGTCACTAAAACATATAAAATGATTATCCCTGCATAACACGTACCATAATGTACTCCACAAAACACAGTCGCACAGCGCTAACTAGCGTCTTTTCCCTATTCCCCAATACTTACACATTGCACACTTACATAAAAGGTTCCCTAGTATTAAAGTGTAATATTCAAGGTTTATTCAGTAATTATTAATGTTGTGAAATAAAGATTATTTGATATCTAAGGTTTAGTACATGGTAAACAGACCGTGTTTGGTGTTGTACTGATCCACTGTGTCTCCACAGATTTCCGGTATCATCGGTGAGAAGATCGGAACATGCGTCTGCAAACTATGGACTATAGAGAGTTAAAACATTAAAATGTATTCTGTAAGGTTAGCAGCTTAGATTAGCATGCAGCGGGAAAAAGGACACAAAGGGTGGTTGGAGGTTATTTGTGTCTATTTGAATTGACCTATGAACTATCCTGTAACAAAAGCACCTTTAAGAAGAACCAATGGAATCATGTCAAACTTGTCTATTGTATTGCCTATCCCTGCAAGAGTATATATGTGCGCTCTCTGACCCCAGTCTTGAGTCTTCTTGCTGTGCTGTTGACGGAGGTTTCTAATGCTGATGCCGGTATCTGGGCCCAGAGCGCGTGCATATATAACAACTGTACCTTGGGTCTGTATGATTTATTTGCGCTAATTGTATTTAGATCACAGCGTGTAACCATCTATTTTTATATTGAATAATATCTTTTTGTGCTTTGGAACCACATTCAAAGATTGAAAGCATTTATTTCTTGTGCGACTCATTATGCTGAATAGCGACAATTTTAGAAGGTATAGGAAGGAATATTGTTTAGAAGGTATAGGCAGGAATCGATTGTAGGTATACACAGCGGACATTAACTACCAAGCATCCAGTGAACACTCTACCTGTATTGGCAGCAATATTGAGTACCCTCCCCCCTATTTGTTAGGGGTAGAGGTGAGGACACTAAGACCAAACCCCACTGTATATCCAATACAAAGGGTTGGATGGTAATGTACCAAATATCAACACCAGTATAAGCTGTTTTAATAACTTGCTACTACTAACCTATACATCTGCCTGCTAACTGGCTGTGACTGTATACTAACTCTGCTTGCAAATTGGCTGTGACCTAACTAAATACCTCATGCTTTGCTGCTTACACTCTAATCTACAAGACTGGTGCCTGACATTTTAATGTGCTCTGAGTTTACATAACCAGAAAGGAGTATACTGTGTTTATAAATTTTTACTGTGTATTTCTAATTTTTACACCATAGAGCTGGATCCGTGCTTCATATATACGAATACAATGGTTTTCATGATAAACATTTTCCATCTGTGTATTTTTGATTGATATAATCGGTTTTAATTGTAATATGTGCAATAAATTGTAATTATTTTTCAAATCAGCAGCCATTTACTAGCGCTCCCATTATTCTTTTGTTTGGTTTTTACATTTTGGAGGGCACCCATTGATGTCATCGAGAGGCGCCGCTGTGCGCCAGATGTCACATGGTGCAGACGGCAGCAGGCACAGGACTGTTTGCACTTGGGTGATTTGGTGCTTGGTATTTGAGGTTAGTTTGTTTTTGTATTCTTATGCCCGATGACGATTTATAATTAAACCGGAACATTGCAAGAAGCACAGTTGCTTTCTATTCATTGTTACTTATTCTGGAGTGATGCCCTGTTGCCCTATGTATGTATTTAATTTTTGGCAGAGCACCCGATGCACCCGGGCAGCACATATGGTGTAATGGTAGCATTACTGCCTCACAGCACTGAGGTCGTTGGTTCGATACCCACTACGGCCCTAACTGTGTGGAGTTTGTATATTCTCCCTGTGCTTGCGTGGGTTTCCTCCAGGTACTCCGGTTTCCTCCCACACTCCAAAAATATACTGGTAGGTTAATTGGCTCCTAACAAAATTACCCCTAGTATGTATGTGTGTGAGCATGTGGTAGGGAATATAGATTGTAAGCTCCACTGGGGCAGGGACTGATGTGAATGGCCGAATATTCTCTGTAAAAGCGCTGCGGAATATGTGTGCGCTATATAAATAACTGGTAATAATTATTTTTGAAATCAGCAGCCATTTACTAGTGCTCCCATTATTCTTTTGTTTGGTACTTACCCAAGAATCTATAAGTTAACGTGCGGTAGCCACTGCGCTTCTAATTAAATAGTTGTGGTTGTTAAAGCTCGAGGCTACAACCTATTCCTCACACAGTAACATATTGAGTATAATTGAATTCTTCTGTCTGCCATGTGATTTGATTTGCATCCTTTTATTTTTATTCTGCCTACTCGTAATTATAGGCGGGATGTATCATGTGTATTGCATACTCTGGGCCTGATTTAGACCCGCTCGCGAGCGCTGAGCGATTGCAAGCGGGTCGATGGTGCCCTAGTGCGCATGCGCACGACGGAGGGAGCTCCGTCGTGTGCATGCGAGTGACAGCACGCCCCCTTTGGTGGGCGTGCCGGGGGCGTTGCTGCCCAGACGGAGGCGTTCCCATGGGAACGCCTACCGTCTGGGTCCGGCCCCACTGACATCACTAGTGATGTCAGTGGGAGTGCTTTTGGCTCTGATAGAGCCAAAATCACTCCTGGGCTTGCGGCAGCGAGACCCTACCGCAGGGTCTCGTCGCAAGCCCGATGGTCGCGATGGTCTTGACTATCGCGACCATCTTTTTGGCTGCTCGCATATGCTGTGGGTGGTCACCCACAGCTATGCGAGCGGCCAGGAGGCCACTCTAATTTTAGGTAGGAGGGCCCTGATTCAGAGCGAGCGCTCTGGTCAGAGCGTCCGGCTCTGAATCAGGCCCTCTGTGCAATACATCCCACCCTTTATTACATGCATACCGGTGCTTAGTAAAGCCATGTGCATGAATAATTATGCTCTAGATAGCTCTTCCGATAAGAACTGTCCCTTGCGATGTGAAGACTCTCCGGAGATTTTTGCAAAAAGAAGCCCATACACTTCAATAGGCAACATAATCTCCTGTATAGATAGAGTTGCCTATCTGACATAAGCTCCGGCAAGTTTCTCAAATATCTGCTACGGACCACTTTAATACATATGGGGATTGCCGCCTTTTAGAGCTTCATTCATACATATGGCTAAGTGTCATGTATTGTGCTCATGCTCAGTAATTCGTACTTGTAAGGCGTTGCAGACACTTTGTGGCGCCCCATAAATAATAGATAACTAAAAACCATTGAGAACGTCTATGGAACACTTATTACACTATAAGCAGCGGACAAATATATGCCAAGTACTTTGTGTGTTCTGCAGGTCCACTTTATTGGGTGGCAATGTCAGTATGGTGTTATTATTAGAATATACAATGATTTCAGACAAATGCAAAAACAAAAATTATTCTATGCAGACAGTCACAACACACGATTTACAATTTTTCTTTAGTACTAAAAGTGCATTAGAATGTGTATTTCTCTCATGCACTACAAACAAGCAGGACAATTCCTTCATAAATGTAAATTACTAGTTACAGTCACATGTTTTTTGTTCCCTTTGTATAATGAACACTATATAACACTACAAATGTTGTGAGGATCCGGTCTACAGAGGGAACAGGTTAAGCAAACAGTCTCATCATTGGCTCAAAGCAGTTAATACCCAGTCCTCCATGTAAACAGGGCATATTCCTGTTCTGTGGATTATTGGGCACTGTTGTGCTCATATGGAGCAGTCAAATTATATGGGGTTTATTATAGTTAATAAAAATGTAATTTAGCAAAAGAACAGTAATGACATAATTACAAATATTTAAAAAAAAAATAAAAAATCACAGTACCAAGCATGAATCACATTAATATACATGAACAAAATAAAAAAAGCAAAACAAGCATTATTAGAAGCAAAAAAGGCAAACTCCCACCAAAAATAGAAACAACTTTACTACCAATATAAGTCCTTATTTACCTTATGGGAATATCCTGCTCCTCTATAAATCGTTGGAATATGAACATTTAACTGTCCACAAAGTATTCTTGTGGCACAGACTGTAGGAGAGGTCTAGAGACATGGGAGGGGACTGCTCCTACAGCAAGCGTCAAAATGTGTGCGGGGGACAAAAAATCTTTTGTATACCAGGCTAGGAGTTTGAGTTTAGGATATGGGGGGGGGGGGGGAGAGAGACAGAGAGACAGACCCAACTGTCATTTTTCAAACACAGCCTGTGACATGGCAATTAGGAGATGATTGGCTGGCACCTTATCACTTTTCACTCTGTCTCCTAACACAGCTTAGTAAATAGACCCCTTTATGTTCTGCTTAATTCTACATAAATCTTTTTTGTAATCTCTTTACTTGGGCGTATACTTCAATGGAAAAAGACACTAGAGAAAAGCTACACATGCATTATTATCAATTACATACGAGAAGTATGTGTCTTAAATTTACATCAGTTTCCCACAAGTTACTATTAAAGTCCAGTGACGTTTCGCTGCGTGAAACCGCAGCTTTATCAAAGGTCCTTTGATAAAGCTGCGGCTTTACGCAGCAAAACGCATCAGGACTTGGCTTACAGGAGACCACCCTTACCGCTTGGCATTCCTATATTTCCGTATACCTTGGTGGGATTACCATACGTTGGAGATTTTTGACTTTGGACCAGGATTCGTGCCCAGGGGGAGTATCCATCTGCGAGAGCTCTGAGAGCATTGCTAAAAACAGACCCCATTCGATATAGGACACTGATAACTATATCTCCTATTGGGAGTGCACATCCCTTCTCACCATACCAATTACTTGGGACTTTCAAATCTTTCAAGACTATTGCGGTACAAGAGGCTTACAATATGGCTGCAGCAAGATATTGTGGAATATTCCATTGCTAACTTACTCATCTAACAGAACACATGCAGCCTATATGGTGGTTCACCTTTATGTTCATATATTGCTCAGCACGCTTATTCCCTTTTTTTAAGTAATTTCTTATTGTGTATTGGTCTTATGATTTGATTTTTACATGTGTATTTTATATGACTTCTGATTAAAAAAATTATGTATATCTAATGCTATCACATTTGAGCGCTGGTATCTTTTGTATGTTTTTTCTTTGCCTAAGGGACTAACAATCCCTATTTTCCAGCTGCTCCTGATTAACTGGAAATCCACCCATTACAGCGCTCCTACCTGATAACTTGGTTATCATCTGTGGTTCCTATTGTACAGCATGTGTGTCTGTTTGTATGAGTGTCTATCTGTCTGAATGAGTGTCTGTATGTATGTGTGTATATATGTGTTGGTTGGTTGGAATGAAAATCTGGTAACATATGGGAGTAACTGATTATCAGCAATTTGCTCCTAAATGCCAGAAAACAGATGAAAATGGACGTTCAGACAAGTTCGTTAAATGTTTGATCTAAACAATTTGTTCAAACATCAGTTTTTGTCCATTTTCCGGCGTTTGGGAGCAAATTGCTGATTGTCATTTGCTTTCATACCTTACCAGATTTTCATTCCAACCAATCAACTAGTTGGATGGTTGGACAGATAATCTTTAGATGTGTGACCATCTTAAGGGTAAATTCAAGAAAGTGGAATTTGATTTTCAACCAGTGCATGGCAATGGCAAAATGGATGTGGCAAAAATTCTGAAGATGCGATTTGTCCAACATGGGTGTGGCTTAAATCACCAATTAAATATTTGAAGTATTAGGTTGTAGATTGAGCCATTAGTGTTCATTCTAGCACCCTGCACCTGTCACAACCTATTCAGCTCCTCTTTCTTGCCTGGGGTGTTGCTCTCTGCTCCGGTGCTTCTAGTTCACTGCGGTCTGTATCTCAGGAGCTTGTTGCATCAGCTAATGGTGCATACACATGGAGCGATATAAATGAGCGATTTGAACGATATAGTTATCTTTAAATCGTTCATTTTAGGTCCCTTCAAACTCACCGACAACCAGCGATGCGCGGCCACGTATGGACGATAGCGATATCGTCCATCGGCCGTGCATGCAGGTCAACTTGCTCGATATCGAGCAAGTTACTATAGGGCCCTGCGATCTTTGAAAGCGGGTCGCTTAGTCGTCTGAGTTGGTGGTGTGCAGGATGATCGATATCGATCATCCAGCACACCAGGGAGGGTGCATGACGATTAGACAGCGATATCGTTATCGCTGTCTGATCACTCCGTGTGTATGCACCATAAGTGTGCTAGAAGCAACAGAGCAGAGAGCGACACCCCAGGCAGGAAAGAGGAACTGCACAGGTTGGGACAAGTGAGGGCGTCTGCAACCAATTGTATGTGCTGTTGTGAGGTTAGGAGTCCCATCTGACAAAGCAGAGACTATTCTAGGAGGCAATTCAATTTAGCACGATGCTGAATAGCCCCAGGAAGGAGTTCCCGGAGATATTCAATTCACTGCGGTTAGCCCGACTAAAGGATTTTTTCTCACACCCTCCTGAGAGTGCAAGCAGAAATCAGACTAAAGTGTCAGCCCCGATGCTGTTTTTTGGCTTAGTACGCCGCCAACATCATGGCCGGCACTTAAGTTGGAAAATGCTGGTTAGCGCGTCTAAACACCCGTTTTAAGTTGCACTAACCGGCATCTCCTAAGTGCCGGGCACGGGAGAAACAACTGAATAGCTCAGGGAACACCGTCCTGGCGCCATTCACACCATGTTCAATTGAGCTGCCCCCCTAGAGACATCTATGCAACACAGAGAACATTATAGTGACCTCTATACAACACACAGAGCATTCTCGTGATCTTTATACAATACAGGGACCATTCTAGTGACTGATAAACAATAATGAAAGCAGCAAATGTCCACAATGTGAAGTTGCAAAACCAGTCTGTTTACCATCTGCTACACACTTATGCTGCTACTCACAATGGGAGCACTTCCCCCTCCCTTACAAACTAAAATCAACACACATACATGAGTGCTGGCACTGGTCATAAACCATAACAAATCATAAAAAGTATGATTAATAAATGTAGTTTGGAAATTCCTACTCCACGAAAAAAAAAAAAAGTACAACATACAATATTTTATACTTCAAAAACAAACAAATCTACTACAGATACACCATCAATTTGATATTATTCCCAATGGTTTTCTTTTTATTTCAATAGTAATCAGTACCAGACCCAAGATCTAATAACCTTCCTTTAATTGATACCCAATATTGGACACAAACCCCAATCATACCTCCTCCCTCGTAAAAAAATAAATCAGGAGCCCACATCCATTTAAAATAAAACCTTGAATCAACATGGACGATACAACTAAATTACATTGCCTTGTCCAGCTATTCACAAATCTGTCTGTAGAGATCTCCCACCAGTATGATTGGTTAATGGACTGCACCAGCCACCAATCTGCATGCTAACATCCATTTACTGGGTATTACAGAGGTCTGTCTAACCCATTAACAGTGCAGCTGAATGCTGCATGGTAGGTATGCCCATTAAAGCCCTAACATCAGTGTTACCATAAACACAACCATCAGTGGTGGAAAACAATCAGCCTTCCACCATCTATGGCAAAAAAAAAAAAAATAATAATAAATAATAAAACACGCCCCACCAGACAACCGCTAAACACTGGTGTTTGTTAAACATTGATGTTATATTCCGGGATGTCACTGCTTATACGAGAGACCGGCTGAGGATGCAGGAGGAACACCAATATGAAAACATTGATAGTGGAGACACATTGCTCTAACAATCAGTTTAAAAAAAAAAACATTGGACATCAAACTACTTCATGAACATGACTGCTAACCAGAGTGCAAGGCAGATTATGTATATGCAGAGTGTGGTCGCTGGCTTCCGGCACCACCAAACAGCTACACTAGGGAATAATCGTTCAGAAGCCACTCTGCCCCGGCATGCAGTTTATCTGGCTTAAATAATTCCAGCCACAAAATCAAATGTAATTTATAAGTTCTCAGTTTTACACATGCTTTTAAAGCTCCATACACACGAAGCGATCAGATACAGTTGTCTGATCATCCTGCATGTGCTGGATGTTCGATATCGAACATCCAGCACATGCACCAACCCCCAAACGACTATAACGACCCGCGATCAACGATCGTGGGTCCCTATAGTAACCAGGCTAACCCGGTCGATATCGACCAGGTTGGCCTGCATGCACGGGTGATGGTCGATATCGTTATAGACCATCCGTGCTCGCACATCGACCATCGTTTGGGGGTTGGAAGGACCCAAAAACAAGACGATATGATCGTTATCACTCATATCGTCCTGTTATATCTGACGATGTGTACTCACCATCAGACATACATGGTCTTTCATCTAAAAATAATTTAACTGTAGCCACCATTTTTGTTATATGGGATTCCTTTTGACTTAATACTTTAAATAATCATTTCTCATAATTGTCATCCTTAATTTATATGGCGCCACAAGGGTTCCGCAGCGCCTTACATAAACAAATGAATTATTAACAGTATAAAACAATGCAGGAAAAGGACATGTTTATAAACATTACTGCACTAGTGATTATACAGTCAGGTGCATAAATATTGGGACATTGACAGAATTTTCATATTTTGGCCTCTATTCACCACCACAATGGCTTTGAAATGGAACAAATAAGATGTGCTTTAACTGCAGACTTTCAGATTTAATTTGAGGGTAATTACATCCAAATCAGATGAACGGTGTAGGAATTACAACGGTTTCTATATGTGCCTCCCACTTTTTAAGGGGCCAAAAGTAATTAGACTATCAACTCAAAAGCTATTTCATGGACAGGTGTGGGTCATTCCCTCGTTATTTCATTATCAATTAAGCAGGTAAAAGGTCTGGAGTTGATTCTATGTGTGATATTTGCATGAGATCCAAAGAGCTGTCACTATCAGTGAAGCAAGCCATCAGAGAGATAGCAAAAACGTAGGTGTGGCCAAATCAACTGTTTGGAACATTCTTAAAAAGAAAGAACTCACGGAAAACAACTGTGGTGGATGACAGAAGAATTATTTGGCCAAATTATTTGGCCAAATCAAGAACACTCTCCAGGAGGTAGGTGTATATGTGTCAAAGTCAACAATCAAGAGAAGACTTCACAAGAGTGGATATAGAGGGTTCACCACAAGATGTAAACCATTGGTGAGCCACAAAAACAGGAAGACCAGATTAGAGTTTGCCACACAACATCTAAAAAAGCCATTACAGTTCTGGAACAACATCCTATGGACAGATGAGACAAAGATCAACTTGCATCAGAGTGATGGGAAGAGAAGAGTATGGAGAAGGAAAGGAACGGCTCATGATCCAAAACATGCCACCTCATCAGTGTAGCATGGTGTTGGTAGTGTCATGGCGTGGGCATGTATGGCTGCCAATGGAACTGGTTCCCTTGTATTTATTGATGATGTGACTGTTGACAAAAGCAGCAGAATTAATTCTGAAGTGTTTTGGACAATATTACATGCTCATATTCAGTCAAATGCTTCAGAACTCATTGGACGGGGCTTCATAGTGCAGATGGACAAGGGCCCTCATTCAGAGCCACTCGCTAGCGGCAGTACGCTCGTTCCGAGAGATGTTCGCACATCTGCACATGCGTACGGATCGTTATACGCATGCGCGAACCAGTCAGTGCGGCCGAAATTCATGTGCTCGCAATATAGCGAATGCCTGCTATTTTGAGTGACAGAATGAGGCGTATGTGGGTGGTAACAGGGGAAGGTGCTTGAAAATGGGGAGTGGAGATCCGAACGCAGGCGTGCTTAAAGGTCAAAACGGGCGTTTTATGGGTGTGCATAATTAATACAGCAGCGTCATTGACCACGTCACTGGGTTATTTTATAGCCAGAACTGCTCGCAAGATTGTGGTAGCAAAAACCAACCACAAGAATAGCGAGCAGTTCATACGCTGGTCGATGTACTCGATTAATCTAATAAATAGCGGACATGACGTATGGTGCGAGCGGCCAGGGGGCGTTTTTAACAAATAACCGAGCGTATGTTTTGCTCGCTCGTTCAGACTTAGAGGTGTGAACAGACTGCAATTTGCGAACGGATCATTTGAATAGCCACCCCTTGTTTTTGAACGAACGACCGCAAATAGCGAACGGCTCTGAATCAGGCCCAATGACCCAAAGCACACTGCAAAAGCAACCAAAGAGTTTTTTAAGGCTAAAAAGTGGAATGTTATGCAATGGCCAAGTCAATCAACTGACCTGAATCCGATTGAGCATGCATTTCACTTGATGAAGACAAAACTGAAGGGAAAATGCCCCAAGAACAAGCAGGAACTGAAGACATTTGCAGTAGAGGCCTGGCAGAGCATCACCAGGGATGAAATTCAGCGTCTGGTGATGTCTATGCGTTCCAGACCAGGCTGTAATTGCCTGCAAAGGATTTGCAACAAAGTATTAAAAAGTGAAAGTTAGATTTAGGATTGTTTAGTTTGTCCCATTACTTTTGGCCCCTTAAAAAGTGGGAGGCACGTATAGAAACCATTGTAATTCCTACACCGTTCACCTGATTTGGGTGTAATTACCCTCAAATTAAATCTGAAAGTCTGCAGTTAAAGCACATCTTGTTTGTTTCATTTCAAAGCCATTATGGTGGTGAATAGAGCCCAAAATATGAAAATTCTGTCAATGTCCCAATATTTATGCACCTGACTAACACTTAAATAAGCAGCAGGGTGCCTGCAACCATGTGTATGTGCTGTTGTGGAGAGTTAGGAGTAACTTAAAGAGTAAATAAGGTGAAGAACATGAAGAAGAGGGTCCTGCAGTGAGAACTTGCATTCTATAGGGGAGGGGCAGACAGACAGGGGTGTTACAGATGTGCTAGACCAGGGATGGGGAACCTCAGACCCGGGGGGCGTATAAGGCCCACGGAATCATTTGGTCTGGCCTTCTGAGCTTTTTTTCTGCCAGCCTCATTTGGCTAGCAGGGTGCCTAGAATGGCACCTTGCACCCAGAATCTATGCAGCAGTGCCACCTGGAGCGTCCTTTGGAACGCTTCATACGGATACACCGATGCCCTTACAGCTCCCCGGAGCATCCTCAGGATGCTCCGTGCATTGCTGTAATCCCCGGCGATTGTGGCATCACATGGAGGGGGCGGGGCCTACATCAGGCCCGCATATAATATTATATATATCAAAATGGCCCTCAACAGAAAAAAGGTTCCCTTCCCCTGGGCTACACAGTGAGTAAGGAGTGGCAGTGGATTAGGATGGGAGCTAAAAGGCTTTGATGAAGAAGTGGGTCTTGAAAGCACATTTGAGAGAATTCTAAAGATGGGGACGTGCAAAATCTTGGAGACGGGAGTGGAAGTAATCAATTGGCAGGAGAGGCAACATGCATTTGCGGAACAAAGTGGGTGGGCAGGTGTGTAAAGGGGAGAGGATTGGGTGAGGGCTTTGCAGGTGAGTTTGAGAAACTTCAATTGGGTTCTGAAGGGGAGGAAGAGCCAGTGTAGGGTAGTAGGAGAGGGAGAAAGATGTAGAACGATTGGAGAGGAAGATGAGCCAAGCAGCAGCATTTAAACAGATTGGAGTGGAGAGGGGTGGGAGTCAGGGAGGCCAGATAGGGGGAAGTTACAGTAATCCAATATGTAGAGGACCAGTGACTGGATGAGGGTCTTCGTAGCATCCAGGGTGAGAAAGGGTCTGATCCTGGAAATATTTTTGAGATGGAAACAGCAAGACTGCAAATGTGTGGGAGGAGAGGGAGCAGTCAAGTATAACTCCAAGACAGTGCACTTGGGGGCTAGAGGAGATGGTTGTGCCATCAATAGATAATGAAATTGTGGAAAGTGACGTTAGGTTCGGAAGATGATTAGCTCAGTCTTAGACATGTTAAGTTTAAGAAAGCACTGGGACATCTAGGAAGAGATAAACAGTTGGAGATACGAATAAGAGAGGGAGGGGCAGAGGTCCAGGGAGGAAAGGTAGATCTGAGTATCATCAGCTTAGAGATGATATTGGAGGCCAAAAGAGCTGATGAATTCACCTACAAAGGACGTATAAAGGGAGAATAGGAGGGGTCCAAGAACAGAACCTTGGGTGACACCTACAATTGGTGGAAGTGGGAGGAAGGTAAAGTCATGAGAGGAGACAGAGAAGTTACTGTCAGAGAGGTAGGAGGGCAGCCAGGAGAGGGCAGTATCACGTAGACCAATGGAGTAAAGGCTCTGCATGCGGAGAGGGTGGTCCACAGTGTCAAAAGCAGCAGAGAGGTCGAGAAGAATGAGCAGAGTGTAGTAGCCCTTGGATTCGGCATCAAGGAATTTATTGTCGATTTTTGTGAGGGCAGTTTCAGTTAAGTGTAGAGGATGGAGGCCAGACTGAAATGGGTCAAGCAGGGAGTCGGAAGTAAGAAAGGTGGTAAGGCGGATGTAAAACAATATGCTCAAGGAGTTTGGAGGCAGATGGGTCAGTAGTAGGAGAGAGATGGGTAGTAGGAGACAGTGACAGTATCAAAGGTTTTTTTTAAGAATGGGGAGACAAGTGCATGCTTGAATGCAGGAGGGACAGTGCCAGATGAGAGAGAGGGAGCAATCTGGTGGGCAAGATGGAAAAACAGGTAGAAGGAGAGGTAGCGGAGGAGGTCCGGATGAGGGCCATGACTTCCTCTTCAAGTACTGAGAAAAATGTCAGAGCTGGTAAGAAGGATGGTGAGGGGTGGTCTGAGAAAGGTGGGGGTGGAGTGCTGAGGGTCTGGTGGGATGAGATGTCCTGGCATATGGAGTTCATTTTAGATGTTTAAAGTAAAGTAGGTGGCAAAGTCAAGGGCAGAGAGTGGAGGAGGGGAGGCAAGGAGAGAGTGGGCAGAGAAGGGATTTGAAAATGGCGAAGAGACGCCGGGGGTTTGAGGACTGGGAGGAGATGAGGTTCTTGAAGGAGAACTGTTTAGAGAGGGAAAGGGCAGCACTGAAGGATGAGGAAGGATAACATCTGTGGATAAGGAAGATACATGTCACTATGCTGTAGACGGTGAGAAGTTGCTCAGCAGATGCGGGATTGGGAAATGACAGAATCACCCGAATGATAACTGGATCAGCCAGGCATGATGGAGGATTTTTTATGCCCTACCGCCCAATAATCGCTGATCGTCGTGGCCATACACTATGCAACTATCAGCCCAATGCGCCGATAATCCAGGAAAGTATGCACGGCTTTAGGCACAAAGCAACATCATTCATCTCTAATTTGACCACCAACCTGGGAGGTTGGGAGTGGCTAAAAATCATCAGCTTACTCCTAAATAATATTCTTTCATTGTAACCACCTAGACTGCTGCTAATAGTGCTGTGTGCCAGTCAGCATAACTGTAATCAGGATTTAGCTGTGGAGGGATGTGATGACTGAGCAACAAAACAGATACCATACCTCCCAACTGTCCTGCTATTCCAGTACTGTCCCTCCGTCCCACCCGCGGACCGCAGTGGGGGGATGTTGGGGGAAATGAGCAGAACAGCGGGTGTATAGATGCCATGTGAATGTGCACGGCATCTCTTCACTGTTAGGGGAGAGCCCTGGGTACAGCCCAGCATCTCCGTGGATGCTGGTCTCACTCCAGGAGAGATGTAAATGGGGCGTGCCACGAGGCCACGCCCCCTTAGCAGGGGCACGCCTTTTGACCGCAGCAGGCTCGACCCTGGACCTTACAAAGTTTGGAGGTATGAGATATGCTTCCTACAATAATTGGAATTGGTTCCTATTAAGAAACAATTTGGGTGCTGATTACAGTGTTAACCTGATTAACATTTATTTGGTAATAAAGAGTTTCCTCTTCATCAACCCATGACTTTAAAATTGGCAGAATATATGGAAACTATTACGATGTTGATTTGGGATTGTTTTTATTATATAACACAACATAATTTGCAGCACCATATAATAGGAAAATAAAACATTATTTATTACCAGTTTTTTTTGTAGCACACACATTTCGCAGCGCTTTACAGAGAATACTTGGCCATACACATCAGTCCCTACCCCACTTGTTACAGTACAGGAATTTAATTTGAATTCTATATTTAATCAGAATTTGTTATCTGAAGTATGCTGCAGAACATTACTCCTGATGTGCTGCTGTGTTTGAATTATATATTTAGGTAATCAGAATGTATCCTCTGAAGACAGCTGGTGCCTTATATTTTATTGTATATAAATTGCCATAAGTACTATCTCCAGTCTTTAGTTTAAGTGCAGGCATGATTTATCTTAAGTACTAAATGTTTGGTATGTGCTACAGGTTTGTTTAAGCCATTTTATTGCTAGGTCTGTATTGGCTGGCTAGTGGGGGGTTGTCATTAATGCACACTTGGCTACATCTCTACTTAAATATCATTCACTAGGCTGTAGTTAGCAGATTCAGAAGTGTAGCTTTCACAAGTGCAAAGTAGATTTTAGCAAAAATGTTGGAAGTAAAACAGGAGAACATTTCATCATCCAAGACTAAACTACAATCAACAGATTAGGCATATTCACAGATGATGGAGGGCGATAAATTGTTCAGTGTAGGCACAGCAGAGACTGTGAAACGACTGCACGATTACAATGTCGTACAGTGGCAAACGCAGGACTTTTAAGGGGGGGTTCCAATATAAAATATATATATATATATATATATATATATATACACACACATACACACACATACATACTGTACTGTACACACAAGCTTGTATGCATTCACACATAGCATACATACATTCATTCACGCATAGCATACATACACACACACACACACACACACACGGCAAATATACACAGCATACATACATTCATTCACACATAGCATACACGCACACACACTCATAGCATACATACACACACAGCAAACATGCACACACATAGCATACATATACACACAGCATGCAAACATTCATTCACACATACCAAACATACACACAGCATACATACATTAATTCACACATACCAAACATACACACAGCATACATACATTAATTCACACATACCAAACATACACACAGCATACATACTGTACTGTACACACAAGTTTGCATGCATTCACACATAGCAAAAATACACACAGCATACATACATTCATTCATACATAGCATACATACACACACACACACAGCATATAGTACTTACATAAACCCAGGGCTGAGGAGGAGGAGCTCATCACCGCGGCTACCCTAGCAGATAGTATGCTGCACATGCACCTCAGCTCCCTCGGCCATCCGTCTCTTCTGTATCCAGTGCAGATTGCAGAGAGCTCTTCCGATCAGAGCTCTCTGCCTGAGGAGCTGCTGCACATGTGCGGCAGCTCCAATCGCGGCCGCGGGTGGCCCGCTGACTCTGCAGAGTCAAGGTTCTCTCCGTCATTAAAAAAAATTGATTCGCCTGGGGGGGGGGGGGGTTCTGTGTGCTCGGAAACCCCCCCTGCGTGCGCTACAGTCGTAATCGTGCAGTCGTTTTTTGGTCTACTAGAGGATGTGCTACTTGAGTTTAGTACCTCTTTACAACAAACACCTGCTGCCTGCACAACCTGAACATGCAGCACTGAACTCCTTGTTTGATCATTGCAAAGAAATTACAACATTACTCGCTACTATACTGTATGTGCTGCCTCTCTTTTTCACAAAAAACAAACTTCATATCTGTACCAATTTACCTCTTTACCCTTATATACTGTCCGATTTACCATTGCTTTTTTACACAACTTCGAAGTACTAATAGTCTTATTTATTACTAATTTTCTAAACCCATTAGATATTCACATATATTCCCCTCAATAAAAAAAAATTAAAAAAAAAAAAACTTGTCATACAGACATATTCCTACTTCATTTTGATCCCCCTTCTTACCTTATCCACACAATGACCATGTTTTATTCAAATTCTGCCTTTACTACCTAGTCCTTTATTCTGCCCCCTGTTCCCACCTCTATCCTTCCCCCATAGTCTCCTCCACCTCTTCCTCCCCTCCTGTCTGTATTCCTCCCCTCTGCTTCCCTCCCCCTCCACTACTGTTACTCACCTTTCATCCATTTCTCTCCCATAATGGTCCTAATACGGCATCACTAAGCTCTGCACCCACCCTCCTCTCCCTATCACGACACCACACCTTCATCTGCATCCCACTAAACTCCCTCTCTTTCCTACAAATGCATGCCGCCTCTCTTGCCTACTGATTACTTCCTCCCACTCCCACCTCCAAGATTTCGACTGTGCTGCTCCCTACATCTGGAACTCTCTCCCTCTCAGACTCTCCAAATATTCAAACGGGCTCTCAAGACTCACTACTTCAAATCCTTCCAGCTCTCATCCTAACCTGCTGCTTCTTTCTCACTGTCTACCCCTATTAGTGTCACCCCTGTCTGTCTGCCCCTCCCCTTTAGAATGTAAGCTCTCACGAGCAGGGCCCTCTTCCCTCACTCATACGATCATCTACTCCAAACTTAGGGCAGCACAAACTGTGTAATGGTTAGCATTACTGTCTCACAGCACTGAGATCGTGGGTTTGATTCTCACTACGGCCCTAACTGTGTGGAGTTTGTATATTCTCCCTGTGCTTGCGTGGGTTTCCTCCAGGTGCTCTGGTTTCCTCCCACACTCCAAAAAAATACTAGTAGGTTAATTGGCTCCAAACCAAAATTATCCCTAGTGTTTGTATGTATGTGTGTGAGCATGTGATAGGGAATATAGATTGGGGCAGGGACTGATGTGAATGGACAAATTCTCTGTAAAGCGCTACGGAATGTGTGTGCACTATATAAATAACTGGTAATAAATTAATCTCCCATAAGGGCACTTAACATCTGGTAGCTGATGCCCTGCTGCTTTTGAGTGTTATGATCACTATTGCAGCAATGTTTATAAACTATAAACTATGGTTTTATGCTGTATTGTTTTGTACTGTAAGTCGCTGTTTTCATGTTTGCTCATTGGGTTATGTACTTTGTGATGCGCTGCGAAACACTTGTGGCGCCATATAAAGGATAATAATAATGAATAGAATGGAATACAAACACCCAAATTCCTGTACTTTACAGCTGCCCTAAGTTTCAAACATTTGTTGTTCTATACTGATTTCACAGTATTGCACATGTCCAAGTTACCATCAGTGTAGAGCTCCATGAAGCCCACGTCTAGCGTGCTACACATAATAGCAGAGCTGGATGTAAATCGGGTGTTCATTGTTTAAAATACGTGTGCACAGAAGTAGTGTGCCTGTATGGTGAGATGTGAGTAAATGGACCAGTGACCGCATCTGTGTGTGCGCCTGGCTCTCCTACTAGTCATCAGTTGGGAGTACTCACCTACTCAATTATATATATCTACATGATCACGAATTGCTGCATTACGTTTTAGGATATATGAGGACTATTTACTAAGCAGTGTTAGGAGACATAGTGAAAAGTGATAAGGTGCCAGCCAATCAGCTCCCAACTGTCATTTTTCAAACAGCCTGTGAGATGGCAGTTGGGAGCTGATTGGCTGGCACCTTATCACTTTTCACTCCTAACACTGCTTAGTAAATAGACCCCTATATAGGCAGACAAGTATAAGAGAAATAAGTGATATGATGACTAAACAAGAGGCATCCTGAAGCATCAGCACTACTGACACAGGTTCTGATGCCCCCAGGAAACAATGCAGCTGTGGAAATGCCAGGATTTATATTGCTCTAGGCAATAATAGCTACATGGTGGTATCACGGCAGGTAATCACTTCCAATTCCATCCTTCACTCCACAACTATACATTTCTCAACTTTGGTCTGCACTGCCCACTCCCCTTCATTTCCACTCTCTCTTCAGCCATTTCAACCCAAACTTCTCTCTTTCCAACACACAACCAACTGGAAGGAATTCAGTCAGACACGTGTCACTAAGCCAAAATTGTGTACCCCACAGTAACCCATTGTTCCCTGAAGAACCAGTTTGTCGCTCCCCTTTGTTCTAGCTTCGTTTTTGCCTTACTCTTACACGTTGTTAAACAGCTGCAGCACGTTTGCATTTAGCAATAACTTCCCTTCCACTGCTAAGGCTAGCATATCCAGCTGTTCCTTCACACACCCTCCTATAGGAGGCAGTGGGTCCTCGCAGCTGGGTGGGAGGCCAAATTCTCAGACTGTGACAGAGGCAGTGACAAGCGACTTCAGGAATGCAGAACACAGGGGGACACTGGCAATTATTAACCATCCACTGCCTTACTTCCTTACCAATTCTTAAATGTATAACATCTGAAAGCAGTGAGATGCTGCTTTTTAGCATTGTTACAGACTGTTACTGTGGCAGTGCACATTCCAGAAGCTAAGATCTGAAGGCAAAGAGACAACTTGTAGTTCTTTTGCTAGTCTACATAATTCAGGTTTGTCATAACTGTTCTAATTTCCTAAACATTTTCTAAATCACATCTATGTAGACGTTCTTAGCAAGTCTTGAACTGATGAGGAGTCTTTCTTTTCTAAAGAAAACAAAAAATTCCCACCTGCATTTTTTAGCCACCAGGCCTTGAGGTGTGGGAAGGCCCTATAGGTTCAGAAGTAGCAGGCTGCCAATTGCGTCATTGTGCCATATTTCCCCATAAGGTTTCCTATTTTTATGAACGAGGCTGTAAATCAATTTTATACAGAATTATTGTTTTTCTGTTTCCTGTGCATTTACAGTACTAGGCTGCAGACCGTGTCTAAAGGTGCATACACACGTAACGATTTTTAAACGATTCGTCGTTAACGTTCAAAAAAATCAGTTTCTGTTATAACGATGAACGAAAATCGTTCAAGCGCGCTCCCGTTTGTAGTTATCGTCCATTTCAGACTGTCCAACATAACGATTTTCATTAAGGGAAGGAACATTTTTCATTCATCGTTGTAAAAATCGTTCATTACACTTCAAAAAATCGTTCACTTTTTCAAGGGAAAATCTGAAAGAAAAATCGGACAGAAAATCGTTGGTTACAAAATCGTTACGTGTGTATGCACCTTTAGAGATAGAAAATACTTTAGGGATATGTGAAATGGCGCTCCTGGGGATGAGGGAAAATAGTCCTCTCGCAGCCTAGAACTACTTTGGGTCCTTTCACCTTTAGGACAAATAGAGTATCATACACAAAATTGAGGGTAAGTAGTTCACTGACGCTGCCCCTTCTTAAAATATGACAAAGATGAAAATAGATAAATCACTTTAATGTTTCGCAAAAAATCCCTCTGGTAGGGTTAAAACAGTCACAATGACTCAAGATAAGTATAACAAAGATAAAATATAAACAATGGTATCAATGGAAGATGAGGTGCACATCAATATGTGAATGGTAAATATAATATTGTTTTCCTTTCATCAAATACTAGCCACAGAATCACTGAGTGACTGAGGATTAAAACCATCTCATACAAGCATTGGGGCCTCATTCGGAATTCCTAGGTCCGGATGGTCAAGGGGCCAATTTCTTACATTGATGGAATAAATTAATAAGTTGGATTCATACCATCTGCACGGACACTTTATTTACTCAGTGATTCTGTGGCTAGTATTTGATGAAAGGAAAACGATATTATATTCACCATTCACATATTGATGTGCACCTCAAAAGGGGCATATTCAGTTAGCCGCGGGCTAATTGTCGCACTGGACGGGATTCAATTAGCGGGGATTCCACGCGCGGGTGTCCCTGAGACCCTGCGCGCGAGTCCCCGCTGTTTGACTTTACCTTGCACCTCATGTAGGTGCGAGGTAAAATCAGCGTGAGGCCGCCCTATTCAGCCTCGCGCAAGAGGTTATTACACACTGATTCTGCAGTTCTCGCGCGAGAGTCCCAGTCTAATGACGCGGGGAAATAACTATTTAATTGAATAGCTAAACCCAGCGTTGCGGGACTTTAGCCTGTCAATTAGCCGCAGGTGAAATCCCACGGCTAATTGAATATGCCCCAAAGGTTCCGACTTCCTAAAAGAAGCAGTGCGGTCAACATAAATTTTTAAAGCCCGCACCACATCCAAGGTGGCCTCCCCAACCGAGAGGTCTGGTGAATTAAAGGCCGGCACAATAATTTCCTCGTTGATGTGGAAACTAGATACCACCTTCGGAATAAACCCAGGACGAGGGCGAAGCACAGCCCTGTTTCTATGAAAAATGAGAAATGGAGGTCGACATGAGAGAGCCCCCAATTCTGAGACCCTTCTGGCCGAAGCAATGGCCAGACGGAATACAGTCTTAAATGTAAGCCATTTCAAATCCACTGAGCCCAGTGGTTCAAATGGCGGTCCTTGAAAAGCCCTTAGGACTACAGCCAGATCCCAAGGCACCACAGGTGGAACAAAGGGAGGCTGAATACGTAGCACACCTTGCATAAAGGTGCTGACATCAGGAAGCGTAGCAATCCTACGATGAAACCATACTGACAGGGCAGACACCTGCACCTTCAGAGAAGCAAGGAGCTAACAACCTGGATAACCAGAACACCTGATGTGCATAGCCTCTAGGGCGACACCACTGAAAGAAAGTACGCCATACCCGATGGTAAATACTGGCAGATGAAGACTTCCGAGCTCGTAGCATGGTGTTAACTACAGAGCTGGAAAAACCTCTAGACCTCAAGAGGACAGTCTCAATAGCCACGCCGTCCAGGTCCGGATGATGAAAAGGACCCTGAGATAATAGGTCCGGACATTGAGGCAACAGCGTCGGAGTGTCTATTGAATTACTCCGAAGATCTGAGTACCAGTGCCATTAGGGCCACGCTGGAGCTATTAGCAGGAGCGTACCGCCTTCTTGCTTGAATTTGCATATCACTCGAGGAAGAAGGGAGAACGGAGGGAAGAGGTACGCATACTGGATGGTCCACCTGACTGACAGGGCGGCCACTAGAAAAGTCTTTGCATCTCTTGTTCTTGACCCAAACACTGGCAATTTGTTGTTGTGTCAGGAGGCCATGAAATCTATTTCTGGAAGGCCCCACCTGTTCACCAGCAGCTGAAACACCTCCTGCTGAAGAGACCACTCTCCTGGATGCAGGGCTTGACGGCTGAGAAAGTCTGCTTCCCAGTTGAGGACTCCTGGTATGAACACTGCCGATATGGCAGGGAGAGTGCCTTCCGACCAAGCTAGAATGCGGGACACCTCTGTCAGAGCCGCCTCCTTGGCGGTTTATGTAAGCCACCGTGGTGGCATTGTATGACTGTACCTGCACAGGTCTTCTGTGCAGGACCCATCTTGCTTGCTGGAGAGCTCTGAATACTGCCCGAAGTTCCAGTATGTTTATCGGAAGAGCAGATTCCGCTGGCGTCCACCTTCCCTGGAAGAAGGGTGGACCCATCACTGCTCCCCAGCCTCGGAGACTGGCGTCCGTTGTCAGCAGGGTCCAGTCCGCAATCCAAAAGGGGTGCCCCCTGTTCAGGTGAGCAGTCTGCAGCCACCAGGCCTGAGACAGATGTACCTCCGGGGAAAGCACCATTGTCTGTGTCTTTATCCGATGGGGCAACCCATTCCATCTGGAGAGGATCAACTTCTGCAGAGGTCTGGAGTGGAACTGGGCGAACTCCACTATGTCGAACATCGACAACATGGAGCCCAGTAACCTCATTGCCGAGTGAATAGACACCCGGCGACTATGCAGACAAATGCGAACCTTTGTCTGTAACGCAGAGATCTTTTCCTCTGTCACAAAGATCCTCTGATGTTGGGAGTCCAACAGAGCTCCTAGATGGATCATCCTGTGAGATGGCACCAGGGAGGACTTCTTCCAATTTATCAGCCAAACGTGATTCTGTAACAGAGACTGTCAGTTGCAGATGGCGCTGAAGTTTCTGTGGAGACTCGCCAACAACAGGAGGTCGTCCAGATAGGGTAACAAGCGAACCCCCTGCATCCGCAGGTGAGCTGCCATAACTTTGGTAAACACTCGAGGCGCTGTGGCCAGACCAAAGGGCAGTGCCTGAAATTGGAAGTGGTCATTGACCACTGCAAACCTGAGGAAACGCTGGTGTGCTGCGACAATAGGGATATGCAGGTAAGCATCCTGAATATCCAGTGACACCATGAAATCCCCAGGCTCCATCGCTAAAATTATGATACGCAGGGTCTCCATCCTGAACCGAGGAACCCTCAAAAATTTGTTGAGGGATTTAAGATTGAGTATTGGCCGGTAGGACCCATTGGGTTTCTGTACCAGAAAAATATTGGACTAATACCCCAATCCCCTCTGAGACAAAGGAACCAGCACTATGACCCCAGCCTGGAGCATAGAGTGCAATACCTTTTTGAACTCCAGGGCCTTGTCCTGATTGGACTGAAGACACGTGGTGAAAACCGGGCTGGGAGGCCTCCGCCGGAAGGAGAGGGCGTACCCCTGAGAAACTACTTCTCTTACCCAAGTGTCTGAGGTGGTCAGGGAACAACACTGGGCAAAAGAGAGGCCCGTCCCGTCAGGCTGAAGGCTGGTCGTCAGACTTGGGAGCAGGACGTCGGGGACTCCAAGCCTGCTTCTTTGGCTTTGTAGGATTCTTGGCACCTGCCCGCCTCGGAAAGGCCTGTACCCTGGACTTAACCCTGGGTTCTATAGGGCCGAAAGGACAAAGAAGCCGACCCTGATGGGACCATAGCCGACGGCAGGCACGCAGACTTAGCTGCTGCCAGAGTAGCCACAATTTTGTCCAGATCAGGGCCAAATAGGACTTGTCCATTAAAGGCCAAACCTTCCAAACCCCTCTTGGAATCTGCATCCGCTTTCCAAGAATGCAACCACAAAGTGCGGCGAGCTGCCACTGCTGCCGAGGAGATCCTGGAAGCAAGGAGACCTATATCCAAAGCTGTCTCATTAATGTAGGTGGCTGAATCCCTGAGATTACCCACCAACTCCAGCTGGTCAGGTGACAAGTTCGTGTCCAGAGACGCCTCCAAGCTATCAGCCCAGCGCTCCATAGCCCTGGCCACCCAGCACAAGGCCATAGTCGGTCTGGTCGTCCCCCCAGCAAAGGAATACATGGATTTCAGACATATTTCAACCTTGCGATCCATAAGATCTTTTAAGGAGGACATGGAGGGCATAAGTAATGTAGCACTCTTCACTAGACGTGTGACATGCAAATCCACTTGTGGAGGGGTTTCCCACTTGGAGAAATAATTATCCGCAAAGGGGTACGCCACAGCCAAACGCTTTGAGGCTGGTAATGCTTACCCGGAGTTTTCCACGCTTCCTCCAGATGATCCACTAGCTGACCAGATAGGGGAAATACAGTGGAGTCACCTTTAATATCCTTAAAGAAGGCATATTTTGATTTGGCCATGCGAGGATCGTCATCCTCAATAACCAAGGCCGTATGGACTGCATGTATAAGGCCCGGTATTTAGACCTTAGACTCCGGCTCCTTAGTACAGAAAGGCTCCTGGTCAGAAAGGTAAATAATTTCACCATCATCAGACGATATATCATACTGATCAGCCTGAGACTGCAAAGGTCGCTTATGCGGCCGCAATGACAACTCCCTCTGTAACACGTCTGACAGGTGTTGCACCGTAGTGGACAGGGAACTAACCCACGCAGGCTCTTGTGCGACCTAAGGGGGCTAAAGAGGGAGACTCTGGGGTACCACTAACTGTCTGGGGAACCCCTGTATAGGAGACGACACCACTGACTGCTGTGAAAACCCCATCTGGGGAAACGCAGGAGGCGTCGCTAACTGGCCCACCAGGGTTGTAAGTGCCTTAGCAAAACAACCCCAGGGAGGTTCCTGCACAGACGCAGAGACAGCAAAAGGGCGTGAGAGCAGAAAACACGCCTTACATAACCCCTCAGAGTGCCCATCAACCTCCACCAATTGTACATGACATATGGTACATTTTGGATGCATGGGAAAATCACATTCACTGTCAGACATGATGAATGACAAGGAGCTGAATGTGACACCTCACAGACAATAAATGTATAGTGAGATAATAAACACCCTGCAACACCGCACCGCAAGGGCTTTAGCAGAGAAGAACAGGGATAGGTAAAATAGCTGACAGAAATAAAGTACAGGCAGCAGCACTAGCATGAAGTCACATACAATGCAGAATAAACCCTGCATTATCAGCACTGAGCTCAACTACACAGACACAGAGTCTGGTAGGAAACAGCACTACATACTCTGACCTTGCACTGCGGAGGAGAGGTATGCAGGGGGACCCGGACCACGATGCCAGCGCTCAGCGTCCAGCAGCGTCTGCCACACTTTGCAAAAAAAGATGACCGCTGAGGAGCAGAGAGGAGCCGGGTTCCGGGGAAGGAGCAGCTGCACACATGGCTCAGACCGCTGTGGAGAGGCCGTGTGCAGCAGGGGAGGCGCCAGCTGCTGTGCAGGGAAGGCGCACTCCCATGGCCTGCAATTAACCCCCAGGACGGCGGACGTGATTCTGGATACCGCCGCGGCTCGCTGTCCCAAGGGCTAAGTGGATGCGCAGGATAGTACCTGGCTCCACACTGCGGCCAGTCCCCAGGGAGCCCCCTGTCTTTGGACTTAAGACTGTGCATTCCAGTGGGGACCCACCGCGGGACCCCGCCGCTTACCTTGTCCCCCGTAAATCCAGCCACAGTCCAGGTAACCGGGGTCACCGCTTGCTGTGACCCCAGTTACCTACCAGGATCCCCGGATCGGTACCGGCGTTCTGGTACCAGTGGGGTGGAGGAGTGACAACATGGACGTCAATACTGACAGTCCATGGTGTACACTCAGATGTGCAGCCACAGCTGCCCGACAACTTCAGGGCCCAAAAAACTCTGTTAGAGGTGCTCAGACTCCGAGCCGGGCAACGACGAAACTGAGTGCCTGAGGCTAGGGGGTGGGGTATAGGAGAGGGACCCCAGTGCATCCTGGGAGGATGAAAAACTAACTCTGTGGTGCCCGATGCCTGACGTCATTACCTATACCCCAAGGTATCCTGTGGATACCCTATGGACCCTGCAGTAGAAATAAAGAATCAGTATATAGGCACAAGATTAGAGAAGAAAATATAGCCACGCTACAAAAGGATAACTAATAAGATCACCTGTAAATCTAAAGCATGTGTTCCACGCTGCTGTCAGATGGTTGCTAGCCAAAAGGAGAAATAAAGAAGAGTAACAGTGCTGTGGGACACCATGAATACCAAATTAAAATACGTAATAAATAAATAAATATATAAATAAAAGGAAATTCAGTTATGTCTCAAAGAAAAATGTTTCAATTTAGGCACAAGATTATCTGCCGAGGGCCGCAGTTTTATTTTTATCATCCTAGTCATGTGGCAACTGAAGAAAGACGTACACACATATACATATTGCTCTTTATGCAAAGGACACAGACAGATGTAGAATAAAACAGTATCTGCAGCCTTTTTTTTTAGTCCGCTGCATCAATAAGGGACACAAAGTAGCAAAGTATATGTATACACACACATACATCGATAGATCGATAGATAGTGTGCTGCACTACAGACTATAGCTGGGTACACACTGACAGATATATCTGTCCAATCTGTCTGGTGGGAAGGAAAATCTGGTAATGTATGGGAGCAAATACCAAAAGAAATTTGCTCCAAACCCCTGGAAGACAGACCAGATTATCCTTTCCACCAGATTGGACAGATATATCTGTCAGTGTTTACCCAGCTTTACATAGAACATAGCTATTTTGGGTGCCTTCTCTGCATTAAAAGCTGCAGAGAGCTGTAAGAAATGATACGGTCCCCAAGTCCTAGTAACAGAAGTTCAAAGTTTACAGCAGAATGAAAGGCCCCTCTTCACATCGCAGCAGTGCTCATGGCTGGGAAAGGGTCTACTATGTTTGTTGGGTTGCAGCCATCTTAGGCTACAGGATGCTTACTGGTCAATGCACACACTACTTAGTAAATATACAGCAATATGTAGTTATTTCATATCAAATGTATAATTTGAGTGTCCTTGGGTCTAGCTCCGGCTCCTGCCCAGCTGTTTTGTTCCCTTCCGGTGTAGTAAATACAGCCAACAGTTTCTACATTCCTCCATGAGCTACTGCTGCTGCAGAGAGGGGGGGAGCCTTGGAGTGAAATATGTCTAATGCATTACAGAACCAAGACCTTGTACCCAAAGTAAATACACAATTGATCTAATGACAGTGACATTTAATGAGTTAATGCACAAATTATTCCCAGAAAGGGTCTAAGATGGGTACAACACACTGCATTTTCCTCATTTTTTTTTTTTTTTTTTTAACATATTGAAAGAATTTCACATCAGGATTATGGGCAAATAGGAATGTTTGACTACATAAAGACTGTATTATATGTAGGGCTGGTGTATGGTTTCCATTTCTGCATCTCATAAGACTTACCTTAACCCCTCTAATGTCAAAATTTCCAGTGAATATAATGTATTGTATTTTTTGCAATAGTTTTTTATACAAGTGGATTCAGTATCAAAGAATATTTTATGACAGTAAATTAACATATGTTCAGACCCCATTCCCATTTACTGCAAAAAGCACTGTTGTAAACAATAGGAAGGTTTGTAAAACCTGTTTTCAGAATCTCACTGCAACATGGCAGTGACCAAATTCAAAACAGAGTTGTAACAATTAATAGAAAGCCAAGATGTGTCTTGCCAATGGAGAATGTTATTTTTGTGAGCATCTACCCCCTTGGGAAGCTTGCTTGGAAATTTGCTACCACACACAAACAAGAAAGAAAAAAAGTATACATTCAGCATATTCAATTAGCCGCGAAAAGTCCCAGACTTTTTTGCCGACATCGCTGGTTTTTCTAGCGAAAAAGTATCGCAATCGTCCCCGCTTATCCCCGTATTCAATTCCAAATCAGCGAAAACGGAACCTTGCGAATAGTCCTGTCAGATTTGGGGAAATCAGCCTGACACCACCCAAAAGATGCACTGACATTGGGCACCACTGTAGATACCCCTGAATAGGCCTGCTGAAAGTATTTGGTGGTACTTAAATTCTTTCAATTAGCGTCTTTGCAAAAGTGGTGAAGAATAGCATTTAGCACGTTTTTTTGCTGAAAATAAATAGTCCCAGCAAATTTGGGGTACATAAAAATGGGTGCAAACATATTTTAAAGTTGCTAAAGTGAAGTTTTAAAAAACTTTAAAAAACCACCTTCCGCAAGCACCTGCAAACTTAAAAACACCTGGGGCATACTCAGGGAGAACAGAAACCTCCCGTGGAGCAGAAGGGCAGACCCCCTGGAGTCTATTTCACTAGTTTTTTTAGTTTGTCCCACAACTTTGGGGGGTTTTTTCGCCCCAGAATGAAAGCGCTTTTTCGGGGTATTTTATTTTTATTTTTTTTACACAGCTTACCTTTGGGGGGCTGTCCCAAGAGTGCAGGGTGGTTCCCACAAGTTTGCAGCCCAAAACCCCAATTCTGCACTTTTTTCCGCCTAGTTACATAGGCAAATCTTTTTCGCCTATTCCAATGCATTGATTTTCCGCACCAGCAAGAGAGTCTTTGGAATCGAACAAGTTTACACCTGGTGAAATGACGTCACCTGCAAAAACTTTTCGCCGAAAACGGTTTATCGCGCTAATTGAATACAGCCCTAAATTTTAAAAAGAGATGTATTGCCAGAATTTATTGGACTATGTGGAATTATAATAATTGTATAAACTGAGTGTGCCCAGTATAAGAATACTTTTTCTTTCTTGCTTGCTTGTATATGCTAATATCTATTCTTTGGAGCACCTCCCCTTACTAAAAATATATATTTAAAAAGAAGGTAATAGGGGAATAGATTGAGGGAAACATTAGTTGTGCGGATAGAGTTTAGAATATAAGTGATAATTTGCTACCACTGCAACACCCTTCCAAAGAAGGAAAAAAAAAAAAAGTATTCTTTTCCCTTTCCCATTTATTCAAAAATGAAAAAGAATTATAATAATTGTATAATGAATTATAATAATTGTATCTAATAAACCAGAACTATTCACTTACTCCCAAGGAGTAAGCTTTAACCCCGCTCTCAAATCCTCAATCAGCACCCACTTACCAACCCGGAATGTCAGAGAGTCCTGAATATGTAGGGGGCTCTCCCAGTGTCCCAAGAGTGGGCATGTCTCCCAGATTGTCCCCACTTCCCAAGGAATGTGGGTGGTCCAGGAGCATGATGATGCGATTCGCCACCATTGTACAATGCAGCGAATCGCCCCACAGACTAGTGGGGTGCCGGACTGTAGATAGACAGTAATTAGTTAGACAATGTCTAGATCGACCCCAGATGTTAGACAGTAAGAAGGTCGACAGGTAAGAAGGTCGACAGGTAAGAAGGTCGACAGGTAAGAAGGTCGACAGGTAAGAAGGTCGACAGGTAAGAAGGTCGACAGGTAAGAAGGTCGACAGGTAAGAAGGTCGACAGGTAAGAAGGTCGACAGGTAAGAAGGTCGACAGGTAAGAAGGTCGACAGGTAAGAAGGTCGACAGGTAAGAAGGTCGACAGGTAAGAAGGTCGACAGGTAAGAAGGTCGACAGGTAAGAAGGTCGACAGGTAAGAAGGTCGACAGGTAAGAAGGTCGACAGGTAAGAAGGTCGACAGGTAAGAAGGTCGACAGGTAAGAAGGTCGACAGGTAAGAAGGTCGACAGGTAAGAAGGTCGACAGGTAAGAAGGTCGACATGATTTTTTTTAGGGTTAGGTACTTAAGATGAGCCAGTGTCCAACGTCATTCCGTACCATCCAACATCATTCCCTACCATCCAAGTGGGCATGGAGGGGGAATAAATCCATGTGGCGAGCGAAGCGAGCCACCATGCCCGCAGCGTGGCGAGCGAAGCGAGCCCGAAAGGGGCCGAACGGTATTTACGCAAAAAAAAATAAAAAATGTGTCGACCATTTTCATGTCGACCTTTTGACCCTGTTGAGCATTTGTACCTGTCGACTTTTAGTGTGTCAACCTTCTGTACCTGTCGATCTATTAACTGTCTAACATCTGGGGTCGATCTAGACATTGTCTATCTATTTACTGTCTATCTCTTATACCACACCCGACTAGTGAAGATCACCCCTAGACTTGTCACTTCACTGGAGCTGCAAAAAAAAAAAGAGCACAGTACAACAGTCCGACGCTAAAAGGTCTAGGGCTCCTCTCGAAACCCCTGGGCAACCAGGATCATGAACAATTTAGCCACACAAATGGCTCCAGAATGATGGATCAGTTGCCTGAAGGCCTCCGTCCATCATACGAACAGATGTTCAATACAAAGTTTGTATGCTGCAATTGATCATACTTGAGCTGCTTTTGGAGCCCAGCGAAAACCTTGTTATTTTAGCAAGGCTTTTCTCCTGGTTACTAGCAGCCTAATGCTGCCAGCAAAGCGTTAAAGAGACATGCACAGCTAAAGTACGCCCATGTGCATACCGATTTAACCTGGAGGGGATCCAGAGAAGCCTCTTCAGCTTTCCAGGTCCGCCATTGCTTGTTATGGCCAAATCCATACTGAGATAGCATTAGCTAGTGGCAAAAATTCTGCTATGCCAATAAAGTTTTATGGGCACAATGGAAAGAAGTACCAACTGAAAAATCTCACATTTTACTATGGTTTTCCTTTTTTGTAAATTAGGAGAAGGGGTTATCAGCCCTTTCTCTGGCTAAAGCAAGTGTGAATGGGGGTTATCATGGTTTCATAAATAGACAATAGAAATCGAATCTGTTGAATTCAAGGGGTATGGGAGACCGGCAGTCAGCATTCCAGCCGTGAAAAGACAGACAGCGGCATCCCCATGCTGAGAATCCAGACAGGGGCTCAGTAAGTATACTAGCCCTCCCCCCTTCACCCCGAAAGTTAGTGCCCCACGGCTATATGCTATACCGGCCCTCTATACTTATGTACGGGATGTCGGCTGTCGGGATTCTGGCATCGGCATCTCAACTGATGACGGGATTCCGGCGCTGGTGTTCTGGCCGCAGGTCGGGATTCCGGCCCAGCACCCCGTAGGGCGGTAAACTAACTACATCCCAAATTCAAGAGCCAGTTAATTATCTCCACTATCCATGAGGAAGTCCGGTTATACAGGAGAAGCGCGTTGGCTAGGATTGCAGAGCCACAAGTCAGCACAACAAACTGAGATTGCAATGTGTGGTGCTCTCCCAGCTAGCCAGGACAGAGTGGCAAGGTTTCTTCATCAACTCGCTACTTGTTCCAAGCACGAAGCAGCACTCAAACTGGCAAGTTACTGTTTTACTTGTCACCACACTGGGTTGGACAGCAGGACATAACACTTGCCAGCCCCAATGTAGAGTGAGCAAGCAGAGTGCTGAGAAGACGGCAAAGGCGGACCCGCCACACAGTGCGTACTCACGGACATACTTAACTGCTGTTACTACATATGGTATGCTTTTATGGACTGAATTGGACTTTCCCATAGCTCCAATTGGCTGTTCTAGTGTTGCCAGAAACATTAAGGGGAGATGTATCAAGAAAAGTGTAAAGAGTGGAAAAGTGTGCCAGTGAAGAAGTTGATCATAGCAACCAATTAAATATTGCCTCAAAGCTATCAACTACATTCTATAAAATGGTAGGTACAGTAGAAGCTGATTGGTTGTTATGGGCAACTTCTCCACTCTTTACATGGCTTGATACATCTCCCCCTAAAGCTGGGCATCCACTATACAATTTTCTGTCAGATATCTGTCCAATCTGGCTGGTTGGAATGAAAACCTGGTAATGTATGGGAGCAAATGACAGTCGATCATATGGTTTTAAACACTGAAAAAAGGACAAAAAAAAAAAAAAGGTTCAAATTGGTTAAATTTGTGTGTTTTAACCAATTTGTCTGAGCAACCATTTTTGGCTATATTTTCCAGTGTTTAAGACCATATAATCGACTGTCATTTGCTCCCATACATTACCAGGTTTTCATTCCAACCAGTCAGATTGGACAGATATCTGACAGAAAATTGTGTAGTGGATGCCCATCTTAAGACTTATACAAGACTATGGGCCTGATCCTGACTTGGATACAAATACGACCACAGATACTTTTGCTGCAGCAATGTCTGTGTCTTATGCTAATTCTGTACGTTTTTCCAAATACTAAGATTCCCACTAGCAGCGTTTTGGTTAATCTGTCTTGTGAATCTATAGACCAGTGGTTCTCAAACGTGGTCCTCAGGTCCTCCCATCAGAGGAGTTCCAGCAACCATCCTAAGCTTACTCAGATTGCCGATGGTGATCCAATGCTGGAGAGAGAGGGAGAAATAATATATACACACACTCAAATGGGCTGATTGAAAAGTGATGACACTGCCTCGGTTTTTCTGTCCCATAAGTAGACGTGGCAACGATATGCTGATTATTTTACATACATACAGTACATTGATGTGTCTGAACCTGCAGTTGGACTGCCGAAATATTCTTTATTTGGTCACAGTAGATGAGGAAGACGTATCTGTGATATTACGTCAGAGATGTGTGATTGAAATTTTCTTTTAAACTTGGAAAAAGTGGAAATGAAGCTCATGAAATGTCATGGCAAGCATACGGTGGAGAAACAATTAGCCGTGCTGCATTATTTCGGTGGTGAAAGCACTTCAAAGAGGGTAATATGTGAGTGACTGACGAAGCGCATTCTGGGAGATCATCCACTGTGGATAAGAATGTCAACATTGCCAAAGCTGCAGAGATGTTGCAAAATGACAGGTGGTTAACTTTTCGCAAACTTTCGGATTCACTTGGCATCTCATTCGAAAGGGTTCAGCATCAGTGGCGTATCTGTAACCCACACACTGCACCCATATTTTTTTTTTAAACTTACCTGTCCAAGGTCCCGCGTCGGGTGTCACTGCTGCTCAGAACACCGGGAAAATGGCCGCCGCGGCCATTTTCCGGTGTTCTGCGCATGCGCAGTAGACTTCGGGCACTAGAGTGTGCCCGGAGTCTACAGAACGCCGGAAAATGGCCACCGCTGCCATTTTTCCGGCATTCTGCGCATGCGCAGTAGACTCCAGGCACACTCTAGTGCCAAGAGTTTACTAATGCTCCGGTGGCTGGCCAGCCACGTCAGTCGGCTGCCAGCCACCAGGGAGAGAGGAGGGGTCCCGCACGAGGAGTGCACACGGGCCCCCTCCTCAGCATATTGTGACAAAGGAACTAAAAATGCATTGCGTGTATTCCAAGTGGGTACCCAGAAAGAGCAGATGTGACGACGAGTTGAATCGTGCAAGAACACCGTCCGTATGTCGGAGAGAATACTAGATTTACTGACATCGATTGGGACGTGTGATGAATTGTGGATTCATCATTATGATCCGGAATCCAAACAGTCGAGTGTATGGAAGCACGCAAGTTTGCCGGAATCGGTATGAATCACTGCCAGACCCAAGCCCGGCGGATGAAATACAGATGCCAGAAGCTGAAGATCCCGACTAAGGTAAGCAGCACCCCTAACCTTAACCCTCCCTTAGGGGTTCCTAAGCCTAACAACCTCTCCCCACTCCCTAAACCTAACCCTCCTGGGGGGGTGCCTAAGCCTAACCCTCCCTCCACTAGCCTAAACCTAACCCTCCCGGGGGGGGGTGCCTGAGCCTAACCCTCCCTCCACTAGCCTAAACCTAACCCTCCCAGAGGGGTGCCTAACCCAAAGTCCCTATTCCTAACCCTCCCCCCCCCCCTCACGCCTAAGCACTCTCAACGCCCAGCTTACCTACGATCGGTATGCCGGGCGTTGGGATTTCGGCGTGGGGTTGATGATAGGCGTCGGTATTTAGACGCCTATCATTAGTCCCATGCAGGGATTTCACAGTCGGGAAGCCAGTGGTCGGCATTTCTACCGCCGGCTTCCTGACTACATGCCAGTTTGCCTCCACCCAAATAATTCTGTGTGATTCCTTTGGTGTGTAAAGTCATGCTTCTGCTGATCTTTGATGTGCACGGTATGACCCTACAGCACTGGGTTCCCCGTTAACAATTAATGGAGACTACTATGAAAACGTCCTGAAAACTCATTTGTGTGGAGCCATGAGGAAGAAAATACCACATTTGCTGAAGAAACAGTGGATTTTGCTCCAAGACAATGCCCAACCACATGTTGCTGCTGTTGCATTGGCAGGTCTGACTGAAATTAATGGGACAGCACTGGAACACCCTTCATATAGCCCGAACTTAGTGCCCTTTGATTTCTGTGCATTCCCAATCCTTGAAAAGATAACTGCGCGGAAAGAAGTTCTCAACAGATGATGAAGTGATAAATGCCACACCTGCAACACTAAGTGATGTCACAAAACAGTCTACTGCACATCTTTGAATCGTATGTGAATGTCGCTACTTTGAAAAAGAAAAATGTTCAGATCCTGCAGTCATCTGATTCTAAATAAAAAAATCAATCAGACTCACTACTTTTCAATCAGCCCTTTTGTGTGTGTGTTTAATATATATATAAACAAAACAGCAGCACTCCGGGAATTTGATATAACAAAACAGACTATATTTAAAGTCTAGAAAGCCAACGCTTCGGGGCCGCAACGCCCCTTTGTCAAGGTAGTCTGTTTTGTTATATCAAATTCCCGGAGTGCTGCTGTTTTTTACTTCTATGCTACACATTTGCAGAGGGCACCCGGGTACTGTACTACAGTTCAGAGGTGTGCCAGGCTATACAATTGCTGATAAAAATAATAATAAAAAAAATATATATATATTTATTTTTTTTAAATAAGCAAGAAGGTGTGTCTGTCTGTGACTGTTTGTCCTTTATGTACGGCCAGAGTGTTGGACCTAGCTCCACAAAATTTGGCATGGTGGTGTAGTTTGACCAGGATTAGGTTTTTGCCTAGGTTTGAACTTCGTCAGGACCACACACTGTTACACAATCCCTAAAAATGGGGACACATGCAATAGTTACGCCGTTTTTTTGCCATGTCCATTTTGCCATTGCCGTGTGTGGGTAGAAAATTTGGGGCCACTTGATTGCATTTGCCCCCCCAGGCTAAAAGTTGCCAGCAAGCCTCTGGCAGCCATCGCAAGGCTCACAACATTCTAAGGTAGTCACTGAGATGCTCTCAGCATTCTATGGCGGTCATTGCAATGCTCTTGGCATTATATGGTGGTCACTGTAAGGATCTCTTTATTATATGGCAGTCGCTGCGATGCTTTCTATATTATATGTCACTGCAATGTTCTCTGCATTATCTGGTGGTCCTTATGTGGTGTTCACCATACTGCTCTCTGTATAGTATGGTGGTCACTACAATGCTCTTTGGTGGTTACATTAGTCTAGTACAGGCAGTAATACTTAGCCATTGAGTCTTGAGATAGTTGAACCTTCATGATCCATTGAAAAGTGAAGATACCCCAGCACCTGCTGTGTGCAAATATGCTAACGCATATGTGCTAATGCTGCAGGAGATGTCTGAGGACATTCGACTGTTGCTTCCGAAGAAGCAGCATCGGATCACAGGTCGCAATGGTTTCCGCATCGGCCTTCTGAGTAAGTCTATAGCTACTCAGATTGGCCACTTCATCGGCGTTGCCGTGGCCAGTAAATCTGCATTGGAAGACACAGTTCCATTTTCTGGGAGTGCCAAGACCAGTTTCTGACACCCCCTGTTGTCAGAAATGCTGCCCAGCCCCTCCCCCATCACCAAACTACCACAGCCTGTCAATTATAGCTTAGGGGGCACTGCGTGCGATGACCCTGAACCCGTTATGCACATACATAGAATGTATCCTGCGCAGTCCACCCACCATCGGACTTGTACATAGACCATCTGGTTTACATACAATTCTGAAATGGGCTCCTAGTGCAGCTGTTCTTAACACCAGTCCACAAGTACCCTTAACAGGTACATTAATCATGCACAGGTGAGTTAATCTATTTTGCTTTGTCAATAATGAACCCACCTGTTTCCACAGATAGAAATCTAGGAAATATGGAGGTACTAAAGGACTGTAGAAATTTTTCCCATTTTTCAATATTAACTGAACAATAGAGTCAATTTAATAATGCATATTTGGTGTTACAAGCTTGAACAGACAAAAGCAAGACTGATCTGTAGGTAACAGGTGAAGGCTTGGAAGACCACCTGTTGCCCATCACTGGTATATGGCATCTTCAGAACTTCCTCGCTTGTGACAGCAGAGAGGACCCCTTCACTTCAATCTGTCCGTACAATGTTTAACATATTGCAGGTACTGTCGGCTAAACAGTAAAAACTCAATGCAAGTCTTTATCCTACAGGTTTTTCTTCCTCATTGCCAGTGTGCTTACATACATGGGGCCTAATTCAGAGATGTACACTGTTTTCAAGGAGTGACGAGGCCAGGGTCTGAGCCGGTGGACTCAAGATTTCCTGGAACCAGCCTGGCTGAGTAAAGGCTCACAGACATCAGCAATCTGAAAACCACTTTGAACAATTTGAAGATTTATTGCCCGATCCTAGGTTTCCCAATTAGCAATCTGCACCCATACACTACAGATCTTTTTCAGTGATTTGCAAATCGAATGCAGCAAACACAGATCTGCCAATCTTGAAAGGCCCATTATTTTACTAGTAACGGTCTGTAAATCTGCTGATCATGTCCATACACTAGCAGTTTACAGCCCTAATCCATCTGTGAAATCCAACATGTTGGACAATTTGATTTAACAATTCCAATCACTTTTTGGTTGCAATCTGCGATCTGTGAAGCCCATACATAGCAGATTTTTATACACAATCGATTGCAAATTGCAGAATTGCCACAATCGATTGCTGATGTATGGGGGCCTTAAGACTCGGCTTACGCAGCCTGGCCAAGGTAGCAAACATCGCGACCAATGATCGCAATGGTGATCCGAGGCAGCGTCTATGGAAACTGCACTTGGATCATAGATGTGGCAAGAAGGTGTCTATTTCATACAGACACCTCCTTCTGCATTTGCATTAGAGTTGGACGGTACTGAACAGTCGCTTCCTTGCAACTGTGCTATACCATCCATCGCTGAATAAGTCCCAAATTAAGCTGGGCAGTAACAAGGGCGATGTGACCGATGCCTCAACCCAGGGCTCAAGGCCGATGGGATGACGCAACTATTGCCATATGTTCCAGCCCCTAGATATAAATTTGATGCAATTCCTGTTCCTGTACCATGATCATGTAGAGTAGTGCTCAGCTACCTTACATGTCTACATGAACTAAGGATTTTACAAATATGTCAGTGCAGAGGAGTCAGCAGAAGAACAGAAGTCAAGAGTGAAAAAAATAAAACACAAGTCCTTTAACTTCAGCTAGGAATTCAAGTCAATGTGACGTCCGAGGAAAAGACACTTTGCGATTAGTATCTTACACTAGTTTTCCCTTGTACTGAACTACATACTCACCCAAGTGTGTTGATCTAGTGTACAGTTAAACCTCCTAATCACAGCACTAGTAAGCAGCTTCTGAAGCTGACTGCTGGAGATATACTCATCTTTACATACAGCGGGCAAAGAATATGGAAGGTAGACATTTACTTAAGTAATTTGTACTGACATCTCACTTGTGACACAGGTAAACTATAAATGCTTAAAATGTTAATAGTTGAAGTAGACAGAAGTGAAATAGGACATTTCAGAAACAGTAACTCCATGAAACATTGAAATAAACTTTTTTTAATCCAATTCCAAGAAGACTTCTTCACAGATCAGTGAAGATCTGGAAAGCATTACTAGAGGAGATGCATTGGATATCTTGTTAGTAAAACAGTCCTTTCTTTCTGATTGTACTCAGCAGTACACAGTGCCAACACCTTTTTTTGGCGTAACTTATAATTCTTATAACTAGTTCCAGAAACAGAAGGAAATCAGTGGAGTTATTTCAGAAATAAATAAAATAAGTATCAGAGTGTAAAAGTCATTATAAATCTATAGATCAGTGTATAACTTTAGGCACTTTTTTTTTCCATAGAAACTAAAAAAAAAAAAACAACAATGAAAGCATGATTTTTTTTTTAGTATATACTAAACACAAACAGTTGCAGGTTCTTTAAGATGCATCTTGTGGTACAGCCATGATGCATCTTAGGCTCCCATACACTGTGCGATATTGGCAGTCGTTCCGACGGATTGGTACAATATCGCTGCTATATCGTACCATGTGTGGGACCGTACATTGCACCTCCAGATCTTAAGGCCCCCCATACACGGTGCGATATGCACCTTGAGACAGGACTTGCGATCCGACAGCCGACATATTGTGCGGTCCCCACACAAGCAGCGATCAGGTGGCCAACCGCCTGATATGCCAGCACCCCCCCTCCCCCACCAGCATAGTGCGGCATGGGATCGTACATCGCATCCCCAAATTAAGTGAACATGCAGTAAGAACTGGAGGTGCAATGTACGATCCCAAGGAAGTGCGCACTGGCCGATAATCATGCCCACACATGGTACGATATAGCAATATCATCTTACCAATCCGTCGGATCAGCTGCTATATCGCACAGTGTATGGGGGTCTTTAATGCATGTTCACTTGATCTGGGGATGCGATGTACGATTCCATGCAGCGCTATGCAGGTGGGGAAGGGGGTTCCGGCATATCGGAAGGTCGGCCACCCGATCGCTCCATGTGAAGGGACCACCCGATATGTCGGCCGTCGGATCGCAAGGAGCATATCGCACCGTGTATGGGGGCCTTTAGGTCTGGGATCATTCTCATCCAAACCCAGTGGAACAAATTTAAGGATGAGAAGAGAAACTATGCTTTTGATGATGGTCTATGGCTATGCAGACTCCAATGAACGTGGAAATAGTTTACTGCAAAATTCTGGAGTACAAAGCCCCTATTTATATTTATACAGGGGAATAAAGAGCTTGCTGCGTGTTCTAATGTTTTTTCATTGGAAAAGTGGACCAGAGAACCACTGAATGATCAGACACCCATAGATAGGGCTTTATCCAGGGTCATGGTACTGTAGTTTTAATCCATCACTGATGCGTGTTGATGCGGTTACTGCAGGTTCCTAGGGACAAGCACAGACTGTGCTGAATTTCAATCTGATATGCGGTAACCTCCTGACCAGAGATTATCACAACAGACAGCCCAAGGCAGGGGTGCGCAGCACATTATTCAAGGGCTGTTTAGAAACAATATTATAGATTCCTCAGCTAAATAAGATTTAACCAGTGTACTGCAGATGTTCTATCAGAGAAAGACAGAATTAGTGTCATTTACCATCTTATTTTTTTTTCCAAAACATGGAAAACATTCATCCACAAGCAGTGCACTATACATTATCAGTAGCTTTGTAGTTACATACTGTAAAGAGACACTGTTTACAAACCAACAATGGAAATTCAAGCATCATGTCTGCCTTCGTTTAGGCTATTTATCAACTTTGAGTATATCAAAGGATGCCAATAGGGGGGTTGGGCACGGATGATTAGTTAATCACTGCACCTTGTGGTCACAATGATGGACTTAAGCTGGGTATACACTAGGTCCACGGCCGATGTTTATAGACACTCACCAATCATCTTCCCGATGTGCTGGGATTGACAGCTCAACTGGGCGAGCACACCAGCAGATGACTGATCTACCTTTCAGATATACTGGCCATCTGCTGTGCAGCACAGCAGATCAGATGTCTATGAACAACGTTGTTCACAGACATATCCGCTGTACACACCCGGCGATGCACCAGTGGCGTAACTAGGGTATTTGGAGCCCAGGGCAAGATGAAAAATGGATCTCCACCCCTATCTGCGCACACCTTCGGCACGCGTGTCGAAAAGTGGGCATGGCGACATGCCACAAGGGACGTGGCCACTGAAAAATGGGAGCATCAACATGATCCCCCCCATTTCTCATCACTCTGGGAGCATTCCTTTCCATATGCACTTTAATGCCCCCAGTAGTAGTGCCCCTCTTGCAATGCCCACTGTAGTAGTGCCCTTTAGGCAATGTCCCCAGTAGCAGTGCCCCATGTAGTTGTGCCCCTTATACAGTGCCCCCAGTAGTGCACCCTTATACAATGCCCCCAGTAGTGGTCCCTCTTATACAGTGCCCCCCAGTAGTGTCCCTTATACAGTCCCCCTAGTAGTGGTCCCCCTTATGCAGTGCCACCCTATGCAGTGCCCCCAGTAGCGGTCCCTCTTATGCAGACCCCAGTAGTGTAGTAGTGTTCCCCCCCCTATGCAGTGCCCCTTATACAGTGCCCCCCCTTAGTGGTCTCCCTATACAGTGCCCCCCAGTAGTGGTCCGTCTTATGCAGGCCCCCAGTAGTGCTCTTTATACAGTGCCCCCACTAGTGGTTCCCCCCTATGCAGTGCCCCCAACTAGTGGTCCCCCCCCTATGCAAGGCCCCCACTAGTGGTCCCCCCCTATGCAAGGCCCCCACTAGTGGTCCCCCCTATGCAAGGCCCCCGGCGAGTAGTGTCCCTTACATATATAACAAAAAAAAAAAAAAAGAAGAGTTAGGGTATAACATACCTTTGTTAACTGTCTTTCTTCGAGGTCCATAGGGTCCACAGAAATTACCTTAGGGATGTAGCTGGAGTGATCCAGGCACCAAACAGTCAACAAGCTTTAGCTCCCAGGATGCACTGGGTCCTCCTCCATACATACCCCACCCCTGGCTACAGGAAGTCAGTTAGTTATCAAGCCCAAGCAGGAAAGAAAAATTGAAAAGGAAGGAAGTACCCTTGCATTCCAGACACACACTCTGTAAGAAGAGGGAATCATAGAAAAACAACAGAAAAGAATTTCCCAACAACAACAACAACAACAGGTGCGTTAGGGTGGGTGCTCTGTGGACCCTATGGACCTCGAAGAAAGAGTTAACAAAGGTATGTTATACCATAACTCTTATTTTGTTCTTCGGATTCCATAGGGTCCACAGAAATTATCTTGGGATGTCACAAAGCAGTTCCTCCTAGGGGTGGGGACGCTCCTGTGTCTCAGTAGATAGGAGAATCCTATACCCAAAGGAAGCATCCCGAGAGGCAAATGTGTCAAACGCATAAAATTTGACAAAGGTGTGGACTGAAGACCACGTGGCTGCCTTGCAAATCTGTTCAGCAGTGGCACCCCGTCGCACCGCGATGGTCCCACAGATCTCGTGGAATGTGCTGTAACCATGTCCGGAACAACAAGATCAGCATGTGTGTAAGCTTGAGAAATTGTCATACACAACCATCTGGCCAAAGTCTGTTTATTAGATGCCCAGCCTCGCTTATGACAGCCATACAACACAAATAAAGAATCTGTCTTTCTAATGGAGCTAGTGCGGTCTACATAGATATGTAGAGCCTGCACAACACCCAATGATGCTTCACCAGCCGAAAGGCCAGAACCTTGCAAAAGCCAGAACCACAATTTCTTCATTCATATGAAACAGAGATACCACCTTAGGAAGGTAGCCGGCCATGGTACGAAGAACAGCTCTATCCTGATGAAATATTAAAAAAGGAGAGTGAAAAGATAAGGCTGCTAAATCAGAGACCCTGCGGGCCGAAGCGATAGCTAGAAGAAAAACTGTCTTCGCTTTCAACCACTTCAGGTCTACTGATTTCAAGGGTTCAAAAGGAATGAGCCTGTAAAGCCCCGAGTACCAATGTCAAATTCCACAGGGCTACCGGGGGAACAAAGGGGGGCTGAATCCTCAGAATACCCCGAAAAAATATTCTTACATCAGACAAGGTGGCAACCCTTCTCTGAAACCAAACAGACAGTGACGAGGCCTGCACCCTCAGAGTAGCCAGACTTAGACCTCTATCCAACCCGGCCTGAAGAAAAGAAAGCACTCGCGAGACCCTAAACACCTTCGGGTCATACTTCCTCAGTTCACACCACTGAAAAAATGAGTGCCAAATTCTGTAATAAATGCAGACAGAGGAAGGTTTCCATGTCCTCAACATTGTCTGCATTACAGAATCAGAAAAACCTTTTACCTTTAAGATGGAGGCCTCAATAGCCTGGCCGTCAAAGACAGCTGAAGAAGGTCCGGATACAGGCAGGGATCCTGTATTAACAGGTCATGCCTTGGAGGAAGAGGCCACTGAGTGTCTATGGAGAGACTCTGCAGGTCGGTGAACCAATGGCGTCTGGGCCAAGCAGGAGCTACCAGTATTACTGTACTGCTCTCCTGCTTGACCTTCCTGATGACCCCAGGAAGAAGGGAAAACAGAGGAAACAGATACGCCAGTCTGAAATTCCACCTTACTGCCAGAGCGTCCACAAATTCGGCTGCAGGATCCCTGGTCCTGGACCCGTACCTGGGAACCCTGTGGTTGTGCCTTGATGTCTACCTCTGGAAGACCTTATCTGTCCACTATGTTCTGAAATACCTGAGGATGAAGAGTCCATTCTCCGGCATGTATATCTTGCCGACTTAGGAAGTCCGCTTCCCAATTTAGGACTCCTGGTATGAACACTGCAGATATTGCCGGGAGGTGACATTCTGCCTGACATAGCAGCATGGCTCAGTGTGCCTCCCTGATGGTTTATGTAGGCTACTGCAGTGGTGTTGTCCGATTGTACCTGGACAGGCCTGCCCTTTAAAATTTCCTGAGCCTGAACCAGCGCTTTGAATACTGCCCTTAGTTCCAGGACATTTACAGACAGAAGACTTTCTCTTGCCGTCCACTTTCCATGAAAAGTGTGACGACCTGTCACTGCACCCCATCCTCGGAGGCTGGCATCGGTTGTGAGGAGAGCCCAATCTGGAATCCAGAATGGGCGACCTTTGTTGAGACGACCAGTCTGCAACCACCAAGACAGGGACAGTCGCACTTCTGGCGAGAGACTGATTTTCTGTGCCTTTATTAGGTGGTACTCCCCTCTCCAGTGAGAAACGATTAACCTCTGCAATGGTCTGGAGTGGAACTGGGCGTACTCCACCATGACGAAAGTCGACACCATGGAAGCTAGGACTTGCATTGCTGCATGGATTGATGCTGATCGGCTGTGAAGAAGCTTGCGTATCTTCAGCTGAAGAACCGCAATCTTGTCCTCTGGCAGATAAATCCTATGTGCCAGAAAATCCAGCCTTGCCCCTAGATGCACCATCTGCTGTACTGGAAGAAGCGATGACATTTTCTAATTTACAATCCACCCATGTCTGTGTAGACACACTACAGTCAGTCTGAGATAATGCTCCAACTCTTGTGACGACTGATCCAATATCAGCAGGTCGTCCAGATACGGCAGAATCCTGATTCCCTGATGCCTGAGGCAGGCCGTTATTACTGCCATGACTTTGGTAAACACCCGAGGGGCCATTGATAATCCAAAAGGCAGTGCCTGAAATTGGAAATGCTCCTGTAAGACTGCAAACCGCAGGAATTGCTGGTGGGATTGTGCAATTGGCACATGAAGGTATGCATCTTGGATATCCAAGGATACCATGAAATCCCCTGGTTCCATGGCCAACACAATCGACTGCAGAGTTTCCATGCAAAACCTGGGCACCCTGATAAACGTGTTGAGGTTTAGCATAGGCCTGTGAGACCCATTGGGTTTCTGAATCAAAAAGAGGTTGGAGTAATATCCCTTTCCCCGTTGATTCACTGGAACCGGGATTATAACCCTCGATATCAGCAGGGAGTGTATAGCCTGCTGGAGGGCCAAGGTTTTCGCAGAACCTGCTGCCGAAGTTATGCTGAAAAACCTTTGTGGGGTACTTCTCCAGAAATTAAGGGCGTACCCCTGGGAGACCACCTCCCGAAACCAGGCATCAGTTGTTGTAAGATGCCAGGCGTCTGAATACTGAAGAAGTCGGCCTCCCACCCTAGGATCCACCTGAAAGCCGGACGTCTGTTGGCCAGGACTTCCTATAAGCATTGGCTCTGGTGGAAGACTGACCTCTTACTTTTCCTTGAGGCCGAAAGAACCGAAACGCTGACCGCTTAGGTTTAACAGTGGATGCCGAAGGTACACCAGCCGTTTTAGAGGCTGTCACTGTAGCCACAGTTTTGTCCAACTCTGTGCCAAACAAAATGCCCCTTGAGAACGGAAGGGATTCCAGAGATCTCTTGGACCCTGTATCTGCCTTCCAATTCCTCAGCCAGAGGGCTCTCCGGGCCACCGCTGATGCTTTGGAGGATACTATCCCCGCATCTAAAGCTGCCTCTCCCAAGTAGGAAGCTGCTTCCTTAACCTAAGAGATGGTTGTCAGCTGGTCCCTGGAAGCTTCTGGAAGAGAAATTTCCAGTGTCTTCATCCATTCCTCAATGGCCTTAGAGACCCAAGCTGTAGCCATGGCCGGTCGGGTAACCACCCCCGACAGAGAAAATATTACTTTAACACAAGCTTCAAATTTCCTATCTGTAGGACAATTAAGCGAGGAAGCAGAAGGTATAGGCAATGTGGCACTCTTAACTAGATGTGCCACATGTACGTCCACAGACTGAGGAACCCTATCTGGCAATTTCCATGCTTCCCGCATGAGATTCGAAAGGTGCTCAGACTTGGGAAACTCAGGTTTTATAACCCTCTGGCATTTAAACCCTGGAGCTTTTCTTTGCACTGGCTCTCTCTCATCAATGTGCAGCTGGAAAACGGTCTTCCTCGTCTGAGGGCGATTCCTGAGAGGAACCCTGTGTATCCCCCACCGTCATCAGAAGATGTACCAGAATCTGAAGGCTGGATGGTGTGTGAAGCCAACCTCCTTCTGGACTTTGGCTGTACCAGCCTAATCATCTGTTTAGGCTGCTGAAAAGCTGCTAACGACGAAGCCACATTCTGACTTGAATTAGCATACATGTCCAACCAGGACGGATGCTTCGGGAGGGGGGGGGGTGGAAACATAGCAGGTTGCAAAAGCTGAGAGGGAACCATCATTTCAGCTGGCCCAGGGGCTGCCAATCCCTCCATAATCTGTGCCATAATCTGGGAAAAGGAAGCCCAGGGGGGTTCCTGCCCAGAAGCTGGTAAATTTGACTGATGTGGAGACTCCTTGACACAGCGGCCACATAACCCATCCTGTATGAAATCCTGTGGGGACAACCCCGCTTTACAGGCCATACATGACACCAGCACAGGAGCCTCAGCCACCTGTCTTTCAGCTTCTTTGGACATAATATCTCTATTGATATGCAAAGTCTGAGTACAAATGTTTCACACCCAATATACACACCTGCCATAGAGGGTTAAATGAGGGGAAACAGCAGTGATAGATTATGACTGTCAGTTATTCAGATAAAGGCAGCATAACACACAGATTTCAAAACATGCGATGCATATAGATACATAGTTTGATATATGTATTATAACCATATGCTCCAAGCTCTTTTAGCCACTACCACATAGCCATACATGACACCAGCACAGGCCTGGGAGTATATTGAGCTCTGTATAACCTGAACACCGTAGAGAGAGGTATACAGGGAGACTGAGCCAGCCTCCTGAGAACCTAGCCACCGAGAGCACCTGAGAGAGGTCTCTGGCCAACTCATATAGAGGGATGCTGGGAGGAGCAACCAGGAAGTCTTCCGACAACCAGTATCCAGGTCGGGGGAGGGGCCGCCAGGGGATAGCGTACCTCCCCTCATGCTGTACGCATCCACCGGGCACACTGACATGGCGGCCGCCGCCATCAAGCCCCTGGCTGTCAGGATCCCTTAGGTCCCGGTGGTCTAGTGCCGGAGACAGTTTCCACATGGCTCTGCACTGACTGCCACACCCGGAAGCCGCCCGTCAGCGGCCGCAGGGAAACCCTTACCTGTCGTCCCCGATATTTTCCGGTTGCAGTCTGGGCTGATTAGGCCCGCCGAAAGTACTAGCCTGACAGTAGAGTTGTGGCCCGGCAAGGTAAGACGGATCGGCGGCACGAACGTCTATATAGATTATAGATGTTAAGCTGCATCAGGTCCCCCCTCTGTCAGCCACGCGCTGCCGCTCGGAGAAAAAAAAGGAAGAAAAAATAAATAAAAACTTGTTTGGGGACTGCTCCTGCACCAAACAGCAAAAAACTGACTTCCTGTAGCCAGGGGCGGGGTATGTATGGAGGAGGACCCAGTGCATCCTGGGAGCTAAAGCTTGTTGACTGTTTTGGGGCCTGGATCACTCCAGCTACATCCCCAAGGTAATTTCTGTGGACCCTCTGGAACCCGAAGAAGAAAATCATACACAAACCACTTATCTTGCCAAAGGCAAGATGAAAAATTAAGCCACTTGCTACAAGGGGCGTGGCCACTGAAAAATGGGGGCATGTCAACATGACACCACCATTTCTCGTCATTCTGGGAACATTCCTTTCCATATGCAGTAGTGCCCCTTATGCAACGTAGTAGTCCCCCTATTGCAATGCCCACTGTAGTAATGTTCCTTATGCAATGTCCCCAGTAGCAGTGCCCCTTATACGGTGCCCCATGTAGTAATGCCCCTTATCCAGTACCCTCAGTAGTGGTCCCCCCATGCAATGCCCCCAATACAGCCCCTTACATATATTACAAAGACACAAAACACAATACTTACCCAAATCCCTGCTCCTGGGCCCGCCGCCGTCCGCTCCTTCGTCCTCCCGCTCGGCACTATGGGAGAGACGTCATGATGTCTCTCCCTTCAATCACTGCGGGAGCCTAAGGCGGAGCTCTGTCTGACTTATTGGCTGCTAAAACAAAGCACACCTCAGCCTGGTATTCCGAGTGACAGCACTCACTGCGGTCCGCACTACACATACTGAAACGGACCTGGACTATAGACTGCAGCCCTCAAGCCACGAACCCCAGCCGACCCCGACCCCCCCCCCCAGTTACGCCACTGATAATACAGCATTATCTCCACTATGTACTAAATGTAACTCAAGGGTCATTGGTAGCTCTAACAGATGTCCCTGTGAGCTAAGGCCCCCGTACACCTACGCGATTTCTAGACGATCACACGATTCTCGACTCGACGTACGCTCAGTCTTGTGGAAATCGTGCATTTTTTCATCCGATGAGCGCTCCCGTGGGTCCTTCAATCGTATCTTATGATCATATGTGCAGCACATATGTTCCATCGTATCGTGTGCAGAACGTGTCATTTTTTTTTTTTTCATGCAATTAGTGTGGCAATACAGTCATTGCAATGACTGTTTGTCCTTGTTCCTAATGAGCACGTGAGGCACACGATCGATCATACGACTGATCCTGTGCAAAGTCAAAAATAAAAACGTGCCGACGGAACTGCAGGTTAATCGAATGTAAAACGGATCAGAAGATGATCGTGTAGGTGTATGGGCCCTATTACATCCCCAGTGGTATCAGATGAGTCTGTCACATTTGTAAAAGACTCCTCCTGAGAATCTGACGCTGTGCATCCACACAGTATCAGATTCAGGATCTAGACAGAAGACTGCGGGAGAGAGATCACAAGATCCCTCTCCTGCGAGAATGTCTCCAAAAGCATGAAGTGGTTTATGCCATCTGAGGATGGCGTAAACCGAAGAGACCAAAATCAGAAAAATGACACTGTACTTAGGGGTCACACTGCAATCCACACCGACATTAATGAGTACCGCGCTCTGCAGTGGTAGTTAGCCTTTTGCAGGTTTCTATTAAATCTCTTGCATTAGGCTGTTTCATAGCCAGGATACATACAATTTTTAAGAAACTGAAGTTTCTGAAAAATTTTATGACAAAATAGCTTGATAAATAGGCTCCTTAGTCATTCACATCAGTCCCTGCCACTATGCTCCCTATTACATAGACACACACACTAGTGGTTTTGTGTCATAAGCCAATTTAACCTATCAGTATGTTTTTAGAGTGTGAAAGGAAAATGGAGTACCTGGCCAAAACCCACACAAGCATGCAGGACCGGATTAACAACGGGGATAATGGAGCTACAGCTCCAGGCTTCCATATAAAAATAGGCCCATTGTGATGACAGCATGATAATGACCAAACACCAGCTGGCCCCCCAGTCCCCATACATCATAATTGTTAATCTTGCATTTATATTTTCCTCACAAAATGATGCAATTTTTATACTTTTTCATATTTAGGGCCAGATTCAATTAGAGGCGAAAAGCCACGGCCGGCGATTCGCGGGATGTTTTCGTCTCGTTCGCCTGTTTTGACGCAATGTTTTCGCCACGCGCGTCCCCACTTTTCTCCCTATTCAATTGTAAAACAGGCGAAACCGCGGATAGGCGAATGTAGTGCAAAGCGAAACTAGTGAGAAGTGCTGTGTTTTGGGGGGAAATCAGTTTGTACCCCAAAAAAAGCCCAACTGAGCCTGGAGATCATAATAGAAGAGTATTAGTAGCCCTAATAAAATTATTATTTAGTGCAGTTATTTTGAGTAAAAAGGTTGTTATATGCATAGTAGGAAAAATTATATAAAGCAATGTTTATTTCTGATAACTAACTACCATAGTTACATTTGGGGTACATGTAAATGGGTACTATTATATTTTGGTGTGTCTAAAGTGTAGATTTAAAAAAAAAAAAAATCTTGAATACACCTGCTGCAACCTCCTGCAATCTTAAAAACACCTGCCATAACCATACAACCCCCCAAAATACCATGCCCCCTACTTTTTACCAATTTTCCAACACTTATTTTTCACCCCAAAAGTGACATATTTTATGGTGTTTTAATTAAAAAAAAAAATGTTTGCCTTATTAGTCATTTGGGGGTTGCCCAAAGGGTTCTGGATCAAGTCCCAGCATTTGTACCCAAAAATATGGATTTTGCACTTCATTTCGCCTGTCTTTTGGTGAAGATACTTTTTCGCCTGGTTTTGTCTGTGGAGTTTTCCCCTAGGCGAAAATGGAATGGAATGGAATTGAATTGAATACGGAGATACTTTTGAAACAGGCGAAACCACGTATCGGCGAAACTTTTTCAGCAATCGCGGCTTTTCGTCTCTAATTGAATTTGGCCCTTAGCAAGACATTGAAGCTGATAATGTACGCTGTGTACATGCCCACGTAGTACTGGCGTTAACTACACAGCACTGATCATTGTCAGCTCCAGGCCCATGTGGCTCTTAATCCAGCCATGCAGGCACTGAGAGAACACACAAACTTCACACAGATAAAGCCTTTGTTGAAATTAAACACATGACCTTAGTGTGGTGAAGCAGGAATGCTAATCACTGTTCACCCTTGCTGCCAAAAATGATGCCAGCTTTTGAATGTAGTACACAAATAACGGGCAGCTTCAGGTTTACACTGCTATTCAGTTCTCAGCTAGGAAACACTTCCCCTCCCAACTTTAAATCGTATTTTTCTGTAGTTATTTATAGGTCTAAGGGCAAGATGTACTCAAAATGCAATTTTCAGGGGTTTGGCAGTATTTCTCAATGGTGTTACCCAATAAAAACCTATGGGCTTCTAATCGCAATGCCCCGAGGGGGATCCAATCTGATCCCTCCCAGCACCTCCCGCAGCGTGTGTCGTCCTTCTGCGCATGCACAGAAGGACGCCAGAGGGACTTCTGGCTCATAAACCCAGAAGTTCCTCTATCGCAAAGGACAGCTCTTACCAAGAGAGTACCGAGAGGAATGTACCCGATAATTGGCGGAATGTACAGCAACGTGGATGCGATGCTTAGTGCACCCCACCCTAAATGAGGTCCACTTCTCTGCACTGACAAATTACAGTATGCCGATTCTTGCTTCTGTACTATCAAAGCAAAACCAAATAATTTACAACTATATATGAACCGCAATGGAGTTCAGGCCACTTGCATGTGTCACAGTGGCAATTTTAGGGAAATAAAGTATTAAAGTGAAAATAGAAACCCTGTAATAAGTCATGTCCATGCATTTCTTCTACATAGAACAAGGTCAACAGTTGTGTACATTAGGCCCTTTACAATTTTGTTTTTCTTATGTTAACAATGTGCCCACAAACATGGTGGATCAAAGACGAGCGATCAGAATAAGTTGCCATAATGGCCAAACCTCTTTGGCCAAGTGACTGATCACAGGAGACTCCATGCAGTGTAGTGATCCCTTGGCCACAAACACATACCAAAGTGATCGGCAGCTGACTAGATTTCTGATCAATTCGAATGGGCTTTGTGTTTATTTTTCTGGCAAATCAAAGACAGATTACAGGATTCAATTTGGTGGCCTGAATACATCTGACATATTTCACGTGTCTGCAGTAATGATGACAGCAATATGGTTGTTTTGTGTCAGATGCAAAGGGTTCTTCATAGGGTCACTTGTGGTAAATAAACAAAACAATGTTGTGGATTTTTCAAAGATTTTCATTGGACAGGTAAACTACTTAAGATGTGCATTAAAGTACTACCCAGTCCACTGATAAATTAGCATACATCCCTATTTACTTTTAAAAATTAAAATCCAGGTATTCAATTAATAAAGAACCAACAATAGCAAATGTCTTTCTATGGAGGACTGTAGGTATAAAGGTGCATACACACACACGATTTTTTGAACGATTATCGTTTAACGATAATCGTTTGAAAAAATCGTTCACTTTCTGAGTCAAACGATGAACGATTATTGTTCATGCGCGTTCACGTTTGTAGTTTAGTCAGACTTGTCAACTCAACGATTTTCATTAAGTTAATATGCAAAAATCGTTTGTAGTTCATAAAAATCGTTCATTACATTTAAATGAACATAGCAAATGAACAACTTTAGTAAACGATTTTAGTTCATTTTTTCAAGGTAGAAAATCGTTTACTAAAATCGTTCATTAACTCAATCGTTGTGTGTGTATGCACCTTAATGGTGCATACACACGGTCAGATTTTCCCTTCAGATCTGAACGATAACGATTTAAAAATCGTTCAGTCGTTCATATCTGAAGGAAAATCTGACACATCTGACATGCCTGAACGATGGACGATGAACGATGCGCGTTCCCGTTTGTCAGATAACGATATCTGACATCTGGTGCGTTTCCAGTCAGACTTGGACGATTCCATTCATTTTAATGCAGTCAAAAATCGTTCAAAACTTTGGTAAAATCGTTCATCGGACCGTGTGTATGCTCCATAAGGCTTTAGGAGCTGGAGGACAAAAATCCCAAACTCCCCATTGTCCCTCCCCCTTTTCTCTCTGAACAAAAGGCATCCAAGGGGCTTCTTTCCCAACCACTTTCTACTGAAACCAGGATAAATGTGAAATTCCTTTAAATAAGAAAAAATAAATAAAAAAAAAACTAGACTGAGATCTTTTTTTATTATTGTAAAAATGTCTGGCCATACAGCATTATGATATTCCTCATTCTAAATCACACTTCTACCCTACAGTCTGCCCAATAAACTGATTAATGCAGTGACAGTCTGCAGAAAACAAGGCCAGTGCTAGATAAGTGATAAGTTCAGGCCAAAACAATTTAGATTGAAAAAAAACAAAAAACATAATTTGCAATGTCTGAGCGATTTATATAACGTCTCCACAGTCTGAGTGGAAAGTTAGTTAATGTTGCATATAAGGCATTGTATACATAGTAAAAAAAAAAAACCTGTAGGATGTTTTGGTTTAACTTTAGACTACTGTAATCTGTTTATTTTTTCAAGCATTAATATGTAACTCACCTAACATTAACCAAGAAACACTCATCTGTGAACCCTCTGGAACTATTTTTGTATTAGGAAAACATTGTAGTTTCAAGTTGCACATTCTGCAATAGCTGCTGACAAATTGTGTATTTTGAGAGAGAGAGAGAGAGAGAGAGAGAGAGAGAGAGAGAGAGAGAGAGAGAGAGAGAGAGAGAATAATAGGCATCACAGAGTTGTGTTTTAAAAAAAAAATAAAAGGTGAAGAAAAAAAACGGAACTAGTTCTACTGAGGCACGAGACAAAAGCTGTGCAACATACACTCTATGACCGAGATCACTTTGGTATAGTTACTGAAAAAGTAACTGCAATAGGATGGAACTTCCGGTGCCCGCTGTTACCCGGACTGTGGTACATACCTTGGAGATGATTAGAGGTTCCCCGTGCTCCAGGCCCCCTTTGAGGGTAAATCCCCAGGGTGCTCCCCCCTGTAGTTGCACATGGATGCACTGGGAGGGCTGCGCGATCCCCCCTGCAGCCTGCGTGTCCATGGCTGCCGCTCCCCCATGCAAGGCCGGCTTTACTTCGGGGTACTATCCTGCTGCACAGTAACGACCGCCGCGCTCCCATTCCATGATGAATTAGCAGGAGGTGCCCGGCGACGGGTAACTTAGAGAGAGCGAGGACACAGCGCCCGTACAACGCTCACTCTCATTCCCATTGACAAGGAAATTGGGAAGGGGGAGGAGAGCATGCTCCATCATCCAAACACATCTCACACTCACCGGGGGGCGGGGATACAAAATGGGAAAAAAACTTGGTAAAGCTGATTAAACTAAATATAATATCGTCCCTACACCATAGTAAGTCACGCTCTCCTGTAATGTATGCATTATTTTCTATGATCTATAATGCAGATAAATGATCTTTTCTACAGGATGCATGTAGATAATTTTAAATACAGGTATAACTTATTTTAGTTAAATAAGTACAGAATATCTTATGTTACATGTTATTAGCAGTTAAACGTGAATGATGATTGATTTTGATACATGTGTAGGCTGACTGAAGTGTATCATGCATGACAGGGTGTTTTTATCTGGTGCCTGGTTATCTAGAGGTTACACCTTTATTTACCTGCAGAAGGCGATCCCTGGGGCTGTAAAGGGAGTTAGTGATTTTCTCCCCCCCACACACAATATAAATAAAACAAATGTCCTGACTGACACACTAACTCATCAACGCCCAGCCCAAACCCCTGGACCTAGAAACATGTAATTCGAAGGGTATATTCCTTCCATGACGTAGGCACACACTAAAGGATTTTTTTCTTCACCTGTGCAATGTCCTGACTGAATGACTCATCAATGCCCTGTACAAGCCCCTTAAATTCGGGGAGGATATTCCTTCCATGACGTATGTATTCACTAAGCAGGGATTTTTCGAAATTCAACTCGTTAAAGGGGTGAAAAGTGGTAAAATGTTTCCTCTCGATCAAGGTAATTTTGTGACAAAGTGACCCAAGTGCTGTGGCACTGTAAGCTCATTGTCTGGGTGGAGTGGCGGCTTCAGTGGTGTGGTTGCAGCGCAGTCCAATATTCAAATAGGGGAGACACACCAACTGCCAGTGATGTTTGGCAGCATTTGGGGTGACAGTTGGTGTGGCTCCCCTATTTGAATATTGGACTGCACTGCAGCCCCACCTCTTGAGTCACCACTGCTAAGGACTAGGGGTCTGATTCATAGATGGGTGGAATTGCAGAGCCGCACACAAGCAGCTTTGCAATTCCGTTCATCTTAATGCAAATGCATAAGGAGGTGTCAGACACCTCCTTGTTGCATCTGTGAGCACCATCGCAACGATGGTCGTGATGGTTGCTCCTTTGGTCAGGCTGAGGCTTCACGCAGCCTGACAGGGTGCTGATCACTTCAGAGGCCAGGAATTTGCATCCACCGACCCGGGCCTCATTCCTCCCGGAATACGGATGACGCCTCCATTTCAGGGGCTGGTTAACTGCCACGCCACCGCTCCCCAATCATGCTGCGGTTTGGGGGGGGTCTTTGAGCATAATCACAGGATCCGTTGTGCACATGTGCAGAACGGGTCCTGCACAGGAGCAGAACTCTAACCATCGGAGATGTACATTCATCATCAGATGAGCGTACATCTCCAAATCAGGCCCAAGGGTTTTTTCCATTTGGATACTTCACTTTATTTGTGTTTTGATTTTCCATTTTCTCGAACATGGCAATTGAGTTTTTGAATGTGAAAGGGGAGATGGTGCCTCAGACCATTGTCCCCATCCCAGGAGACGGAGCCTGCCTTTCTGGTCCCTGGCTAGGGAGGTGAGTGAACTAATTGTGAGGCATATGATGGATAACTGGAAGGAGTTCTCCATCATGTCCCACAACAGCAAGGGGGACATCTACACCAGCTCCGCTAAGTACCTCCTTGACATGTCCCAACCACTGGCAGCTCCAGGGGTGGGACAGCGAGCACAGTCCAAAATTCAAATAGGGAAGTCACACCAACTGCCAGCGAGTCCCAGCCATCCATGTGTGGCTGCATTTGAAATGGCAGTGTCAGGATGCTGCCTGGGATCGGCCGATACTCACATTCACGCCAGCGTCCTTGGGCGTAGGTGTTCAGTCGCTGGGAGTGGAGGTGAGTGGCGTCTGAGTATTCTGCCCGGGGTCTTCTAGGGCTTCCGTGCGTGCGTCCTGGTTTCCGGGGTGCCGGGCATAAGCGCAGCCATGTTGGTCCATATCACCTGACTAGTCTCTCCCAATGGTAGTCCTGTGGTCACTCAGCTGATCCTCTGATCCAATGACCAGCTACCCAGGGGTATTTAAGTCTGACTCCAGGAACAGGAAACTGCTGTTAAACTTCGCTGTATGACATAACCCTGCTGTTCTTTCAAGACCTTCAGTGCTTGTTGGGGTAAATTTACTAAGATGGGAGTTCTATTTAAGAAGTAATGTTGCCCATAGCAACCAATCAGATTCTACCTCTCAATTATCTAGCACCTTCTAGAACAGTGTTGGCTAACCTTGACACTCCAGCTGTTATGGAACTACATAACCCAGCATGCACTGCTACAGTTTTGCTATTAGGGCATGCTAAAACTGTGGCAGGGCATGCTGGGATATATAGTTCCACAACAGCTGGAGTGTCAAGGTTAGCCAACACTGTTCTAGAAGATAATACCTGGAATATGATTGGTTGCTATGGGCAACATCACTTCCTAATAGAACTCCTATCTTAGTAAATTTACGACCTTGTCTCCAATGACTTTCAGCTATACTCTCTCCTGTGTGCTGTTCAGATCCCTAGCTGAACTTTCTGTGTTAACTGTTCTCACCTGTGTAGATGATTGCAAGATTTCCAAGTTTCTCCCTTCATGCTGAAATTCTAATGTGTTGTTCAGTCTCCAAACTGAACTGTGTTAACTCTTTAAGCTGTGTATTTGTTACCAGTGTCTCTGTGCAAGTCCGTGTCCACACCTCCAATGCGTCTCAAGTTAACCCTTGTGTATTTGTTACCAGTATCCCAGTGCAAGCCCGTGTCCGCACCTCCAGTGGGTCTCAAGTTAACCCTTGTGTGTTCTTTACCAGTATCCCAGTGCAAGTCCGTGTCTGCACCTCCAGTGCGTCTCAAGTTAACCCTTGTGTGTTCGTTACCAGTATCCCAGTACAAGTCCGTGTACGCACCTCCAGTGCGTCTTAAGTTAACCTTTGTGTGTTCATTTCCAGTATCCCAGTACAAGTCCGTGTACGCACCTCCAGTGCGTCTCAAGTTAACCCTTGTGTGTTCGTTACCAGTATCCCAGTACAAGTCGGTATCCACACCTTCAGTGCATCTCAAGCCAACCTCTGTGTACTCGCTACCTGGATCTCAGTACAAATCTGTACTCGCACCTTCAGTGCGTCTCAAGCTAACCTCTGCGCACTTTCTACTCAAATCTCAGTACAAGTCTATCTCTGCATTATCTCCTCCTAGTTTAAGTGCAATTCCTTTTCAGTAATGTTTTAGGGCTGTATTTATTAACATTATTTTTACTAAAATAAAGTGAAAAAGGGTGTTTTCACACCCTTTTCACATTATTGTAGTATCACCTATAGTTATTACAGGGCAATTGGAGTAGAATTTATAAAATTCTACTCCAACACCTAAGTATAACTTATTTTTAGTAATCAGATCGCATTTCCCATAATTGAAATGGGAAATGTGATCCGACCAGAGTTGCTAAAAATAAATTGTGAAAAAAATACCTAAGGAGGCCCTGTGATAACGCCAGCTGGAGGTGGCGTTATCTAGGGTCTCCCCCGGTTACCGGACTCCTGCTCCGCTCTAATGGGGAGAGCAGAGCTGGGAGTTGGTCCCAGTAATCAGCTGTGTGATCTAAACAGACCGCAAGCTGATTACTGCAAAAAAAAAAAAAAATTGTAAAAAATTTTTTTACTTGCAGTACCTGACTCCAGAGACCGGTGATCGTGCCTCCAGTGATGTCTCCCCTCCGGTCAGCTGGTCTCCCATAGTGCACTGCGGCCCGGTCATCAGGTGATCGGGTCCTAGTGCAGCATGGGATATCACCTGAACGGACGCATGGAGGACATCACCGGAGGCCCGGATCATGCAGGTAAGTGCTATTGAGGGGGGGGGGGGGCGGGGAGTCCACGATCGCGGGGGGTCCGCGATCGAGGGGGCAGGGCTTAGCGCCGAGGGAGGTAGCAGCGGCGGCCGGTCGGCGCATGCGCGGGCACTTTGTCACAGTATTTTTTGCGAAAATACCGTGACTAGTGTGCGGAGGGGATTCGCAGGGACAGAGGCCCTGATTCAGAGGTGCTCGCAAGTGGCCGTTCGTTCGTAGTCAGCCGATGTTGTCCAACCACGCATGCGTCGGTGTAACAGTGTGCATGTGCGTACGTCTGATTGCAGTGATTTTTCAGTCGATCGTATACACAGCGAACAGGAAGTGACATGTGAAATGTGATTGACAGAACTGTCCGTTTTGGGGTGGAGATGGGAAAACGCAGGCGTGTCGAGGCGTTTTTTGGGCGTACATAAATTATCTTATGCGCGCGCCAAATGTGAACGGAACAAGTGATACCTCACTGTGTGATCCAATTTCCATTAAGACAGCTCGCTCAGTTTGTGGTCTGGTATAGTCTACCGCAATGACGATGGTCTCTTCGTACTTCCCTCGGCTCATCGATGGTGTAGCGATTTATCAATTGAGGCCACAAAAACAATCATCTTTTAATTGCTAAACTGCTTGTAATGTGTTTAGCAAATAGACCTTTTTTAGTAGCTAAAAACCGAACGCAGGTGAACTACTTAGCTGCTAATTTCTGGGTCATAGAATCAATTAGCTAACAAATGGATTTTTTTTTTGTGGGCTTTTAAAATATTTGTAAGTGTTTCTTTTTTAGGGAAACAATATTGTACGCATGTTTGTTTTTTTTCATATTTTTTTTTTGGCCAAGAAACCAATCATTCTTTTGTTTTTTGCTAAGTGTTAATTAAAACTCATAAATTGTTTTTAACCCTTGTTTTTTTTTAAAAAATTAAATGTTTCTATTTCCGTTGTATTGTTTGTAAGTTTGTTTGAGGGATTACCTTTTAACGAGTTTTTGAATAAATCAACAATAGAATTTTGCAGATTTTGAACTTAATTTTATTAGATTGTGTCCATTTTGGGATTTTTTTTTTTTCATAAACATATTTATTTTAAGGTAAAAAAATTTACAAATGATTTTGGCCACACACAAACAAAATAAGTGGCATTTGAACTAAAAAAATAACAAATAAAAACAATTCACAAGAAAGGAGAGGGAGGTTTTTGGCATGAAGGAATATGAGGCAAACACAGAGATGGATTGTGGGGAAATTAGCCAGTGCTGTCATCGCCTTTTAGGCCATTTGGCCGGGGGTTGGAGGGAGCCTGAACGGGTCCGGGATCTCCTTCGGCTTTGAGATCAGTGAGGAGGGCCACTGCCTGCGAGGGGGAATGCCCTGGACTGTCTGCCACAGGGTCCCCAGCTGGATCTACTGCTTCCTCCCCTGCAGAGCCAGAAGAAATTCTGCGGCCAAAGCTCACCTCTGGAGCAGACTCATCCGCCTGTGTCTCTGTGAGAAAAAAGAGAAAAGAGTAAAATTATAATCTAGATATTTTCCAAAACACATTTCTGAGTTGTTAACATTACAACATTTACCTGGGGCAACATGAGGAGCCGCAAAGTCTGGCATGTCGGTATCCATGTTCGACACGCCAAACACCTCCTCATCCTGCACACACCCCTGGGCCAGCTCCTCCAAATCTGTGAGCTCAAGTGACACAGGGGTGGGACCCCCACCTGTCCCCCCTGCATGCCTAGCCCTATCAACCAGTTTTTGTTTAAGCCAATATTTGAAGTCTCTCCATCTGTTGGTTTAAAATTTGGCATTATTCCTGCAGTATTTTGACCTGTAAACACTTTTTAATAAGATGTAGTTTTTACGTACCGGCGTTTGACCTCCCGGGTTGAACGTTCAAACTCACCCACACCATTGACACCACTGGCTATGTCGTCCCACAGTTTCCATCTCTGGGTTGCACCCATATTCCTTGGTGCCTGTGCCAGGTTGTCGTTGCACATTTGCACCAAAACCTCCATCTCCTTCCTTGTGAATTGTGGCTGCCTCTTTTTTTTGGCCCTAGTTTGCCTACTAGGCCCAGCAGCCTCTTCCATGGCATCCTCCACACCTTTTTTTTTAAATGGTTTAAACATTTTTAATGTAAAATGTTTCAAAATGTAATGTTAAACATAAGCATTTTCCCATAAAAAACCAAATACTTACATGGCGCCTCTTGGCTAGTACTTTGCTGCTCTGTACTCATTGTGTTTTTTCTCAATGCAGCAGACCGATTTGGGCCTTCAGTGACGTTTTTATACATGCGTCAGCATTATTCGGGCGCATCATTCATTGTGCGCTCCTATTGTCCGTCCTTAATTTGAGCGGGAAAATGTAGACTATTTATGGCTTGGTGTGACTCCATTCGAGGTGGCATTTTTTGATTGTTGGAGGTATTTCGGTGTAGAGTGGTTTGTTGTTTGGTTGGTGGAATGTGAAGGAGTTTTTTTTTTTTTTGAAGGAGTGTTTTTTTTTTATTACTTTGTTTAAGTTAGCATTTTTGCGTATTTTTATTTGCTATTTTTATTTATATTTTTGAGTAAGTATTTCAATAATTCCCATAAACAATTATTAATAAATTGTGTCAAAATGTTTATATTGTTTTTTTTTTTTTTAAGTTATTTTGGCTGGAACCCAAGTGACCTTTTATAACTTTTTGATATTTGTCTGTTTTTGGTAAGTGTTTTTGGTTTTATTAATTAACAAATTAGATGTGTTGGTCTTAGCATATGTTTCGCTAAGTAATGTGTGCTTGTTCTGTGTAAAATCATGTCTTAAGTCTAAATGTAGCGTACTATTTTGCGAACTAATGTGTGCTTGTTCTGTGTAAAATCATGTCTTAAGTCTAAATGTAGCGTACTATTTTACGAAATAATGTGTGCTTGTTCTGTGTAAAATCATGTCTTAAGTCTAAATGTAGCGTACTATTTTGCAAACTGCCTGTAAGATTCTTTGGTTTTCTTTGAAAAGATAAGTATATTTTTCTTAACACATTTGTCTAAAACAATAACTACCTTGCTTAACATTTCAGGTTGATGTTGGTCGTATTCTCTTGGCCATGGTTCCAGAACCCGACCAACCTCAACTTCGTCCCAGGCGAAGGCCTCGTAGGCGTGCAAGGCCCCAGATATATAGAACACGTGTCACCCTTTTTGGAATGCCAGATGATGAGGTGTTAAGACGCTACCGTCTGCCTCCAAAAATCATCATAGACACTCTCTCATTAATAGAGAGTGATCTTGAACGGCAAATTGACAGTCCTACAGCAATACCACCACTTACGCAATTAATGTCGGTGTTACATTTTTGTGCCTCAGGATCCTTTCAAACCACCGTGGGAATAGTCGCAGGAATCTCCCAATCCTCCTTTTCAAGGATCCTGAGGGCAGTGATGGATGCACTATTTAAACACCTCCATCATTTTATTAAAATGCCATTGGATATGGGTTCCCTTAATGTGGTGAAGGATACATTTTACCAAGTTGCTGGCTTCCCACACATCATAGGGGTTGTAGATGGCACTCACATACCACTTCAGCCTCCAGCAATGCTGGAGGCAATATTTAGGAACCGAAAACACTTTCATTCGATGAATGTAATGGTGGTATGTGATGCCTCCCTCCAAATCCTGTCCCTGAATGCCAAATTCCCACGCAGTGCACATGATTCCTTCGTCATCCGGCAATCAGGGATTTGGCACAAATTAAACAACCTACAAGCTGGTGATGCGTGGCTTCTGGGTAAGTTGACACCTGTTGAAACCAATGCAAAGCTTGGTACACAATGGTCCTGATGTTGTTTTTTATATTTTCACAGGAGACAGTGGTTACCCTTGCATGCCCTGGCTGCTCACTCCTTATTTGGTTCCCACACCAGGGCCACAAAGTCAGTATAATTCCGCACTTACAGCCACCAGGCAGGTGGTGGAGTGCTGTATCGGCCTTTTAAAAGGCCGATTCAGATGCCTCCACCGCTCTGGTGGCGACCTCATGTATTTGCCGGCTATGGTTTTCAAAATTGTGGTCCTGTGTGGGATATTGTGGTCCTGTGTGGGATATTTCATAACATCGCCATAAAGAGTGGTGTCCCAATGCAGCCAGAGGATGCCTTGCCTGAGGACGGCCCCCCCGAGGTTGGTCGGAGGTCAGTATGTGGGGGGGCCATACGCGATCAAATTGTTGAAGGATTTTTTAGGTAATTATTTCCGCAAAGTTATGTAATTGACACAATGTAGACATGTATTATTTTAATGTACACTTTTAACTTTTTTTAAATTTTGTTTTTGTTTTATTCCCTAAAATGACCATAAAAATCCATGCATACTACCTGATCAACACAAATTACTTTATGTGGACACATTGGATATAACTTCGGGAACAATGATTTCTTCTCCTCATTTGTGGATTCATGTCGGCATGCTACTTCAAACAGTTCTTCATTTTTTGGGGGGGGGGGGATTTTGGAATTTTTTGGTCTTTTGTGTGTGTTTTAACTGTGTGATTTTGTTTTGACAATTCACTTGGTGTTTATTATTTGTGTGCAATAAATTTATTTTTTTCATTAAACAACCATTTCCTTCGTAAATTACAAACAAGTGAAACCTGCTCCAAAAAATGCAAACATGCTTAATGCCTAATACTGTAATTTCTTAATTTCTAAACTTTTGTACCCTGCTTTGTGGCTAAAAACAAACACCAAAGGTATTATGGTGAATTCTAGGCCTAAGCAGGTTGCTTTAATTTTTATATTACCACCAAAAATATTTAATCTATTTTTGACGTTAAGTCTAAAAACCTATTGGTATTGTTATGTGTTTAATGTGCAAGCTTACATACTTACTTGACCTTTCTACAAACAAATTGACATTACTTAAAAACACGGACAAATAGTAGACTTATGTAAGGTTCAACAATCTAAGATTTACAGACAAGGAATGAGACTTAAATAAATCAAAATAAACTTTTTTTTTTGGTCAAAATACAAAAAATTATTGGCGCAGGATCGCCAAAAGGTGGTCCAAGGCCACCAGCATGCCAATTACATGGCCCCGGAGTTCCACCAATCCTCCTGCAATGGCCTCGTTACGCCTCTGGGCCTCTGTGGTGAAAAAGAATGTGCGGGTTACAAATGACACCTTCATTTAGAATGTTCAAACCCACAAAAAAATTCAGGCTATACCAAAAAAAACATCAGTTACAAAAACATGTCCAAAAAAAAAAGGAATGTCAAACGAAAAGATTTTCAAAAAATAAGGGGCCAAAAAGTAGAAATAACCTGAAAAAACACATGTCTTAAACCTAAGCAAAACTACGACATTTGTTGGTACCGTAAACAAGAAAGACACAAGTGGGAGTGTTTGGACATGTGTCATATGTGTAAGGGGAAAACATCCTTGACATTGTTTCACAAAGATATATATAAAAAACATTTGAACTACTTTACTATTTTGAACTGCACAGGCAAAAGGACAACATCAAACAAATTAATTTACACAATAAAAAAAAAATAAAAAAACCCCCATAGTTTACAATGTAAACATACCAGCCACACTGCGGACTGGGCCTGGAGCCACGAAATTCTCCTCATCTGAGGTGGGCCAGTGGGTAAGTGAAGGAGGAGGGGTTATGGCTGAGGGAGTGGAGGGTGTGGAAAAGTGAGGTGGGTTTTGAGGGGAGGGGGAAGTTGGAGGGTGGTCAGGTGAGGAGAGGGAGGGGACTGAAGGATGGCAAGGTCTGGGGTGGAGGGGGAATTTGGGGAAGAGTGGGCAGGGGATGTTTGGGTGGGAGTGGGGGATAGGGGATGAGCCACACGTCGGCGCCGTCTGACTATGCGCTCTGCCCCTAAATGATGGAGAAAAACATTTTTAATTACATTTTTTTTTTCCAATTTTGGGATAAATTAATAAAAACAGGGATATATTGTAAACAAGCACACGCAGGTATGACCAAAATAATAAAAACAGGGATATACTGTAAACAAGCACACGCAGGTATGACCAAAATAATAAAAACAGGGATGTACTGTAAACAAGCACACGCAGGTATGAGAAAAAAAAAACAGACATAGAAACACTTACTTTGGCCAATCCGGCGCCGCAAAAGGGCCAGCAGGCGTGGTGATCGGCGCCTCAGATCCGACCACCTGCGTTCCAACTGGCCTATATTACGGCGATAGCCGAGGGAACGCAGGCGGCGGCGCACCTCCGCGTAGGCCCTACGCTTTTGAAGGTTGGTGATGGGGAGCGGATGGTCAGTAATGTGCTCGTCCATGACCTCAACTAGCACCATTATCTCCCGCCTACAGAAAGCGTTGGCTCTCATGATGGCAATGATTTTTTTTACACAAACCAGTTTTAATAAAGGTCCTAGAAAAATTTTGATTGGCTAATGTACTTTGTAAATTAACAGGAACAATTCTATCGGTTAGTGTATGAGTCATGTGACCTACACCCTCACAAATATAATGTGAGTTATGATAGGCTTGATGCAGTGACATGCGTAAGCTAATTTAAATGTAAAAAAAGAAAATGGAAAATCTGCATTTAAAAAAAAAAAAAAAAACATTAGTAGCATTCAAACAAACTTTTACATTAGAAAAACCATCCCCTTGGTCAAACCGTACGTATTCTGCGGAAGAAATGACACACACTAACAAGAATAAAGTTTATTGACATTGAAAAAGAAACCAGGATTGCAAACATGTGAAACAAACAATTAAGCTAATTAATATAGTGATTGCCAGTAATCGATTCAAGTATGTTTGCAGAATGAAATAGCAGGCAATCGAAACTGACAGGGCCACTTCCGGAATTGACTTGTGCGAGCGCTCACTGCAACCAAAGAGGAGACGGACGCTCGCTATTTTGTACGTTCGCTAGCTAGAGGAGGGGTTGGGAGAATATGGGGCGGAAGGTTAGCTACGAGCGAACATACGAGCGAGCGCTTGGATTTAAATATTTCCGCTCGTACGGCGGACGAGCGATCGGCCACTTGCGTCCGGCTCTGAATCAGGCCCAGAGCTTTATCGCAAGCTCTGTCCCTGCAAGGGATTTGTAGTAAATCCCTGTGATATTGCCTGAATTTGCAATGCAAATTCAGTCGTTAATATCACACTACAATCTGCATTCAATATGTGGATTGTAGTAAATAGGACCCTTAGTGTTCTTCATTTCCAGTATCCCTAGTGTTTCCAGTCCTTGTAGTTTTAGTATTTGTTTTGGTCTTCTGCCATTCCCAGGTACCTGTTCAGAGGGCCGCGACCTGCTGACTTGGTGCGGCGAAAACTAAGGGGGTCATTCAGACTCACTCGCGAGCGGCAGGACGCTCGCAAGCGGGTCGATGTTCCCCACTGCGCATGCGCACGACGGAGGGAGCTCCGTCGTGCGCTTGCGCGAGACCCGGCGAGCGACGGGCTCACCATCGCTCCGGGTCTCGCACCAAGGGGGGCGTGCTGTAGATGTTGATTGATAGCACGCCCCCTTTGGTGGGCGTGCCGGGGGCGTGCCTGCCAGAGGGAGGCACTCCCATGGGAACGCCTACCGTCTGAAGCCGGCCCCACTGACATCACTAGTGATGTCAGTGGGAGTGATTTTTGCTCTGATAGAGCCAAAATCACTGCAGGGCTTGCGGCAGGGAGACCCTACCGCAGGGTCTCCGTCGCAAGTCCGATGGTCGCAATGGTCAAGACCATCGCAACCATCTTTTTGGCCGCTCGCATATGCTGTGGGTGGTCACCCACAGCTATGCGAGCGGCCAGGAGGCCGCTTCATTTTCATGGAGGAGGGCACTGATTCAGAGCGAGCGCTCTGGTCAGAGCATTCAGCTCTGAATCAGGCCCTAAATCCCAATTGGAGGGGTCACTGGAGAAAACCACCAAGTGAGTTAGACTCCACGCCTCTGGGCAGGTCTAGCCAAACCTGGGTTTGGCCGCAACTAGGAGACCTAGTTACTGTCCCTCCCGTCATTTATTTATCCTTATCCTAACCCCCAGTTCTCTACCGCAATAGAGGTATCCCAAGTTCCCGGTCGTGACAGGCAGTTGGTGTGCTTTCCCTATTTGAAATTTGGACTGTGCTGAAGCCCCACCTCTGGAGCCACCAGTGGTCCCAACCCATTACTTATGGTGGTTTATGCAAACTGGTGGCAGCTGGACAACTGCTCGATTACGTCTTCGAGGTTTACCACAATAGTGAACTCTATGAGAGTTTTGGTGCTGAACATAACCCTGTGAGGAGGCTACTCTTTACACAGGACCTCTCTAGGGGCCATTGTGATGCATACCTGTCACGTGAACCTCAAAAAGTATGCACAACATCACACCTCCTCCAGCCCTACTCCGCCTCATACCTCTCACAGGCTGCAACCTCTTCCTGTCCCCAAGAGGTCTCCTGCCAAACATTGTGCCAGATACACCCATGCTAAAAGAAGAAGGCAAACTCAGGATGCGGCAAGGAAATATGTGCAGGTTAATCCTACGGTGCACTGTGCTGCGTTGGCCAACAAAATAACCCTGAGGGGTACAGAGCAGCGGAGCAAGGTAATATGCCTTCGTACAAATGTGTTTCTGTTTTTTTTGCTCTTCATGCTAATAAAAATTGTTTGCATAAAAAAATAAACAACTTAATTTACATAGGGGCCCATTTATTAATGATAGCATTTTGCAATGCAATCAGGGCATGCAGTTCCGCCCCTGATCGCATTGCAAAATGCGATCCTATCTGCCGGATGTATTATCCAGGACATGCAGGGAGACGGGCTCCGAAAGGAGCCTTTCCCTGCGATGTCTCCGGAGGGCAGTCGGGGCTGCTGCGCATGCGAAGTCCCGCAGACTGCACATGTGCAGCTCTCATTGCCGGCGGAGGGTTCCGTGAGATCCCACCGCTGGCTAAATATGCGGTAAATTGCATTAGACTACAGTGGCTAACGCTATCTTTAGATAGTGTTAGCTGCTGGGGCCAATATCGGGAATGCTTCGCATTCCGATATTGATACATTTGGCAGCATCGCATCCCCCATAGAAACCTATGGGGGAGGCGGCTGCCAGAGGCAATGGAGGGATCGCAGCAGGTATATCCGATACCTGCTGCGGTCCCTCCTTCATACATCTGGGGGATACTTAGTATATGAGGTAAACCCCCAAAAATGCGTGTTTTCGGGAAATTTACCTCAAATTCACTTTGATCAATGGGCCCCTTAATCTTGATACTTGCAGGCTCCTTTAAACCAGAGGCATAAAATAAACTAAGCATATAAATTAAGATGGTATGAAGGAAATTAAAATATGTAAGGTCTACCTGGGTGAAACCGGGTACATCAGCTAGTCTATCTATATAAATAAAACAAATGTCCTGACTGACACACTGACTCATCAATGCCCAGCGCAAACCCCTGGACCTACAAAACAAAAAATTGGGTAATATATTCTTTGGTGCCCACTAAGAAGGGATTTTTCAAACTTCGACTCCTAAGGGGGTCAAAAGAGCTAAAATGTTTCCTCCCCTGTGCAATGTCCTGACTAACTGTCTCATCGTGGCTGTAGCACAGTTCATATTCAAAAACCAACTGTCATCCCAAGTGCTGCCAAAAATCACTGACAGTTGGGGTGACCAGGGGAGTATAGGGCCACCGGAAAAGCGGGAAAGTTCCCGCTGGGCTGGTCCCATCCTCCCCTCTGCTGCGCCAGTGCCGGCAGCCACACTTCCAGGATTTGCATTCCACTGTGGACCGCAAAGTGGAAGTTGGCATTTGTTCCGGCATGCGGGGGTGGGGCTGGTGCAGGGGGCAGGGCTGGGCGGGTGGATGGATGGATGGACATTTAATGTTACTACTGCAGAGGCTCCTGGGAGCAACATCACAGCCGGAGCAGCAGGGAGAAGGGGAAAGGGACCAGTGGAACATATGAGTTACAGAAGCACAACAGGTCAGTAGCTTAGCCGGGGTGAGGGGCTTTGGGGGCGGGTAGCACCCTGGCAACAATGATACCGCACCATGGTGCTCACACTGCTGCTGTAAGATCTCCTTATGTGCAAGTGAAGCAAGGGCTGTGTCAGACAGAGGGGCAGCCGGCAATGCTAGTATAACAATACTGAGAAGCACATAATTGTGTACTGATAGCTGCCACAATCGCCGGTGATTACAGCAATGCCTGTAGCATCCTGAGGATGCTCCTGGGAGTTGTAAGGGCAGCAGTGTGACCATCTGAAGCATCCTAAGGATGCTCATATGGCCCGCAGCCCTGAGGTTCCCCATCCCTGAGTTACACATAAGGACATCAGACCCCTTCCCCTGTGCATGGAGCCAGTACAGTCAGCATGGCAGGGGGCGTGGCAACATGTATTGGGGGTGGGGTGGGCTCTCGGTGTGAGCTGAATTATGAATATATAGTCAATCCATTACCAGGTAGCTAGGGGTGTGTGGGAGGGGGATGTATAATATGGGCACTACCAGAGGAGAGAAAGTATGTGTAGGGGGGTGTGATGTATGCCATGGGCGTAACTACCATAGCTGCAAGGGGTGCAGCTGCTATGTGGTCCAGAGCCCATCTTCCTTGTCAAACTTACATGTGTTATATACATTTTTCACCATTAGGTGGTACATAGGGGCCATTACAAACTTTTGCTATGAGGCCTTGAAATACCTAGTTACATCCTTGATGTATGCAATATATTCAGGGCCGGTGCAACCCACTCAGCAAATCCTACACTGCAGGGAGGCGCCAGGCTGGAGAGGCGCTCTCCCCGCAGAGCTGCTGGCTCCTTTGTTGCAGCTGCCGCTGCGCCTGTCACACTGAATGACAGGCAGCGGCAACCTACTGCAGAGAATGGCAGCTGAGTCTGAGTCAGTGCGTGTGTGAAGACCCGCTCTCACACACTTCCCTGTTTGGAACGTTCCCCCTCCTCCTAGCAGGGCATCCCCTTCTTCCCCTCCCCTCCTCGCTCCTCCCTGCTGTACTGACTCGAGACTTACCTGCTGTCACTTATGAGCAGCTGAGCTCCTTACCACCGCAGTTCATTCCCCCTAGCAGGGTCTCCCCCTTTCTCCCCTCTGCAGCTGTGAGAGCTGATGTTTAATTGACAGCCAGGTAGCTGGCTGAGCCTGCCTGGCTAAGCGGCTTCTCCACCGGCGGGCGGCACCACCTCTCCTCTTTTACTATGGCCGCCCCCCCCCTGCTCTCCTCTGCCCTGCTGAGCCTGCTGTGTGCTGTCAAACTGAATGACACCAGTGGCACTGCCCACAGGCCCCGGCCACATCCCTTTGATGAACCAATTTTGTCTGCCTACTCCATTTCCCGGGTGCCTGCTGAGATTTTGTTACCAGCAGGCACCTAGCAGCTCTTTCCCTGAAGCGGCGCCGGAGGCTGGAGCTCACTCCTGAGTAAGGGGCACATATACTGGGGGTACTACGTAAGAGGCACTGAGTAAGGGGCACTAATACTGGGGGCACTGCATAAGGGATACTACTACAAGGGGCATTGCATAGGGGGCACTATCACTATAGGGAGCATTGCAAAAGGGACACTTACTATAGGGGGGCATTGCAAAAGGGGGCACCACTACTACTGTGGGCATTGCAAAAGGGGCACCACTACTACTGTGGGTATTGCAAAAGGGGCACTACTAATGTGGGCATTGCATAAGGGGCACTACTATGAGCATTGTGTATAAGGGGCACTACTGTGTGTCGTAACGGGAATAAGGGACACTACTAAGTGGTGTAATGTGAATCAGGGGCACTATGGGCCTGATTCAGTCCCGGACGCTTGCTCTCAAAAAGGGTCCGTCTGTGCAAAACATGCGCTCGCTCTTTGTGGTGTAAGGACGCCTCTATGTCTTAGCAGACGAGGGCTTATTGCGCTCGCAAGTGTTTAAAGACGCCCCCTTGCCACTCGCAATAAACGTCATCTCCGGGAAATGTAGGATTAATCGGGAGCCATCGGACCTAGGCTCCCGCAAGCAGTGCGAGCAGTTCATGGAAAAATCATCCAAGTCACATGTTCAATGACGCTACTTTGCTAATTATGCACACCCATTAAACTTCGTTCTGACGGTCGGGCACGCCTGCGTTCGCACATCCACTCCCCCGTTCACAAGCACCTTCCCCTACCACACACAAACGGCACTATCTGTCACTCAAAGTAGCGGCCAGGCTGTGTACTACGAGCGGACGAATTCACATCACAGACGCTTGTTTGCACGCGCGCACTGCGACTTATACGCAAGCGCAGTTGTGCGACCATCGCTCAGAGTGAGCGCAGCTTAGCGACCGGGTCTGAATCAGGCCCTATGTGCGGTGTAGTGTGAATAAGATTGTGCTACTGTGTGGTTTAATTTGAATTGGGGATACTATTGTGTGACCACGACCCCTCTTTGTGAGACCACGCCCCTTTGTGCACCGTGCACCTACGGCGCAAACTGTCCCTTTGTAGAAAACTGGAAGGAAGGGCACCAAACACCCTAGCGCCGGCCCTGAGTATATAGGCACGGTGTGTGTGTGGAGGGGGGAGTGTGTGTGTGGGTGTATGCAGAAGATGGCCACCATCAAGGCTGGATTATAGGCGGGGTGGAGGGGGCGGTCGTCCAGTGGCCCCCACACCGCTGCAAATATTGTCCGGAACCAGGCCACTCTGAACTCTTCCTGGCCGGGTCCTGACAGCATTACTCACACAGCACACTGCCAGCCAGCCACACTCACTGATAGACAGGTGGAGCAGACAGGCTCCGTGAACGTGAATGACTATGTAAGCCCCGCCCCGTTGCTGTTATAATATCGCGATTTGCGGGGTGTATGGGTACGGGGCGGGGCCTATTGGCGCGTAGTGCCCGCCGCCATCAGAAAGCTGCAGCTGCTGCAACAGGTACTGTGGGCCTGATTCAGACCCACTCGCAAGCGCTATGTGCTCGCAAGCGTGTCGATGTTGGGGCATTGCGCACGTGCGGCATGCGCAATGTGTGTGCTCAAGCCCTGGAGCGAGTGAGAAATTCACTCGCTCCGAGGTTCGCTACAAACGGGGCGGCTGTCAATGTTGATTGACAGCTCGCCCTGTTTTGTAGGCGGGGAGGGAGGTTGGCTGGCCAAACGGAGGCGTCACTACCAGGATTGTGTGGCATGTGTAGGAGAAGGAACGCCTGCCGTTTGAGGGCGGCCCTACTGACATCACTAGTGATGTCAGTAGTTGAGCTTCCTGCTCTTTTAGAGCAGGAAGCTCACTGGGGCTTGCAGGAACGAGACCCTACCACAAGGGTCTCATTGCAAGCCCGATGGTCGCGACCATCACCTGGCCGCTCGCAAAAGCTGTGGTTGGTCACCCACAGCTATGCGAGTGGCCAGGTGGCCGTTTAAAAAAAAAAAAGTGGCCGCCCTGATACAGAGCGAGCGCTTGCTTTTTGCGAGCGGCTCTGAATCAGGCCCTGAGTGCACTCTCTGGGCCTGATTCAGACCCGCTCACGAGCGCATAGTGCTAGCAAGCGGGTCGATGCGCGTGCGTGAGCCCCGGAGCGAGTGAGAACTTCACTCGCTCCGGGGCTCACTACAAAACGGGGCGGCTGTCGATGTTGATCAACAGCTCGCCCCGTTTTGTAGGCATGGAGGGGGGGGGGTGGCTGGACAAACAGGCGTACACGAAGGAACGCCTGCCGTTTGTGGGCGGCCCTACTGACATCATTTGTCAGGAAGTTCTCTAGGGCTTGTGGGAACCAAGACCCTACCACAAGGGTCTCGTCGCAAGCCCGGTGGTCGCGATAATCGCAACCATCGCCAGGCCTCTCGCAAAAGCTGTTTGTGGTCACCCACAGCTATGCGAGCTGCCTGGAGGCGGCTTTACAAAAAAAAAAAATCTGCCCTGATTCAGAGCAAGCACTCGCAAATAGCGAGTGCATATGAATCAGGCCCTCTGTCCCTTCTTCCCTATCTCTCCATCCCTCCCTCTCTCTATCTCACTCCATGTCCCTCTCACCTCTCCTCCGTCTCTCTCTTCACCCCTCCCTCCCTCTCTGTCACTCTCCCTCTCTCTCTCTCCCTTCCCCCTCTCTCTGTCTGTCTCCCTCCCTGTCCCTCCCTCCCTTAATCCCTTCCCCCCTCTCTCTCTCACTCTCTCTATATATCTATCTATCTTTATATTTCTATATATACCTCTTTCTATGGGCTCCATTTACTAACACATTTTTACACTAAAGATATTTGGCACTAGTGCTTGCCGCAATTATTTTTAAATCGAGAATTCATCATTGAGGCGCTCGCTGGCAAGTGCTAGTGTCAAGATACCCGGCAGCGCTGTTTCTCCCTTTAAACAGCGCTGCCGAATGAAGTTGATTTTTTCATGTGTGAACTGTGCGTATGCGCAGTCCAGCAGACCAGACGCAGAGAAGATCTGGGAGGGTAGCCATATTGTTTGTGCGGACTGTTTCTGATTCCCTTATCTGTCCCTGGCTGTCTTTCCTCTAAGGTAACTGAGCTAAACAAGCCTGGCCACCGCGGAAACCTCTCTTGCGTGGGGGCCCTGGATGGTGTGTACTTGGGGGAGGGAGGGGTTGAGGGGCGGTCGGATGCTGCTGGCTGGGGAGAAGAGGTCTGCAGGGTGCTGTGTGGGTGAATGGAATGCTGCTGTGTACTGGGGAAAGGGGGTACACTGGGTGATATGCTCTGTAGAGAGAATGGGGGTGGGTGGGAATGGATGGAGAGATGCTGTCTACTGGGGAAAGGGGATCTGCTGACACACTGCATTCTGGGTAGACCTGGATGCTGGGTCAGACAGCTGGGAGCATAGCGCTCGTCAGCACAAGATAACTGCAGCAGGACAGAAAAATCATGTCCGGTATGCTGCCGGGAGTCGGTTCCCAGCAGTGTCGCAGACATGATTTAGTATGCTGCCACTTTGCTGGTCAGTGGAGACTCCAGTGGCAAGGTAAAGGGCATAGTAGTCGCTGCTTGAGGCCGTGACAATTTTATTGATGGGTCCTCCACGACTTAGTTGCCCCGGGGCCTTGATCCGGCCCTGGCCACCACCAGCAGTGTTTGTAGGGGGATGCGGTACATGGGCACTACCAGGTGTGTGGGTGAGGTGAGGGTTACTGGAGTGGACACTGTCAGAAGTGTGAGGTGGATATACAGTAGGAGATGCGCCCTACCAGGAGTTTGAGGGGATTACATGAGATGGGCACTAGAAGGAGTGTAGTGGGTTGGGGGGAAGTGTAGGAGATGGGTACTACCAGGAATGTGTGGCATGTGTAGGAGATGGGCACTACCAGGATTGTGTGGCAGGTGTAGGAGATGAGCACTACCTGGAATGTGTGGCATGTGTAGGAGATGGGCGCTACCAGGAATGTGTGGCATATGTAGGAGATGGGCACTACCAGGATTGTGTGGCATGTGTAGGAGATGGGCTCTACCAGGAATGTGTGGCATGTGTAGGAGATGGGCACTACCAGGAATGTGTGGAATGTGTAGGAGATGGGCACTACCAGGAATGTGTGGCAGGTGTAGGAGATGGGCACTACCAGGTGTCTAGTTGTATATGGGGTAGAAAAGATGGACAGTAGGGGACGGCCAAGTTGATGGGTGCTATAAAGTACAGTATCAGGGTGTGGTGCATAGGACAGTTATTGAGGATTGACAGGTTCTAGGATAAACAGGGACGCCGACAGCCGCGCCGGGCCCGGGGGAAAAAGGAGTCATGGACTAATCGCGGAGGTGTGGCCACGCCCCTTCGGGGGAAAAAAATTAGCAGCACTGTGCACTGGTGTGATCGCTCTCCCCACAGGCATAGGAGCAGTCGCCCAGTGCGCAGTCTCCCAGCGAGCAGTCTCCCAGTGCAGGCCAGCACACACATGTGCTGGGCTGCTTTGATGTAAGAGGGAGGGGGGGCGGTGCCGGACTGGGCCCCCGCCGGCCCCTCCAGCAAGCCCGAACCCGGGTAATTAGTGCTCTGTAACTGATCCCAAGCTCTGCTCTGCACCCTCACTTTGTGCTCTGTAAATGGGCCCCTACTTTCACCCTTATTCTGTGCTCTGTACCCTCGCTCTGTAACCGGGCTCCAGCTCTGCATCCTCGCTCTCTAACCGAGCTCCAGCTCTGCACCCTCGCTCTGTAACCGAGCACCAGCTCTGCACCCTCACTCTGTAACCGGGCTCCAGCTCTGCACCCTCGCTCTCTAACCGGGCTCCAGCTCTGCATCCTCGCTCTCTAACCGAGCTCCAGCTCTGCACCCTCGCTCTGTAACCGGGCTCCAGCTCTGCACCCTCGCTCTGTAACCGAGCCCCAGCTCTGCACCCTCACTTTGTAACCGGGCGCCAGCTCTGCACCCTCACTCTGTAACCGGGCCCCAGCTCTGCATCCTCACTCTGTAACCGGGCCCCAGCTCTGCACCCTCACTCTGTAACCGGGCCCCAGCTCTGCACCCTCATTCTGTAACCGGGCTCTGCAACAGATTAATATACATCATTACGGGCAATACGGATGGTGTAATGGTTAGCATTACTGCCTTGCAGCACTGAGGTCATGGGTACAATTCCCCCCAGGGCCCTAACTGTGTATGGTTTGTATATTCTCCCTGTGCTTGCTTTGGTTACTCCAGTTTCCTCCCACAATCCAAAAATATATTGGTGCAGTAGGTAAAATCACCCTAGTGTGTACGTGTGCATGTGCTTAGGGCAGACTAGATGTAGATGGGCCAAGTAGTTCTTATCTGCCGTCAAATTCTATGTTTCTATTACATCACCTCTCCCATGTTTGTCCCATCCTCCATCATTGTCTCTTCTCTTCCTATGTGTTTTTCACCATTTTATGTTAGTCTTTCTGTCACCAACCTATGTACCTGTCTCTCTGTTCCCACATGGGAGCTACTCTGTGTCCCCCCTTTGTGTGTATGTCTCCCCACCTCAGAGAAATGGAATGCTTAGCATAAGAAAAGAGGTCGTTTAAACCTCTAGGTTGGGGGCTGGCATGTATGCAAATCACTTGGTTAGGAAGCCTATAGCAAGTGGGGGCATGTTTGATAGGGAAAGTTCAAATAAGGGGTTAGAACTGTGGGCCAAAGCCTCTATGTTTAGAGGTTAAGTGCTGAATTTTTGTGCTTTTTCCTGTGTATTTTTCATATCTTTCCTATAAGGTAGTTTAAAGGGGGGCAGTACCCCATTTCTTCCTTTCTAAACTTGTTTGTACTCCTTCCTTCTGACTTTACACCTCTTTTGCTGCATTTGCCTTTGCCCTGTCTTTAATCCCTAGTGGTTTGGAGGTGATTAGCTCTCCTGCCCCTGTCCTCTTGCCTGGCAACATGTCCTGTCCCCGCCGCAGCATTAGACCCCCGACCCGCTTCCTTACCGGCGCTGATGCAGCATGCTCGCCGGAGGGCCGTGTGGATGGTGAGTCAGGACTGGAGAGCCCGCGTCGGCGCCTGGCAGTGGCTAGTCCGGGCCCAGCCATGGGTGACGCTAGTCCGGTAGCGAGTCACGGGCAGGTGGGCACCACGCCTGAGGTGCGTGGGACCGTGCTCCCGCCCGATGATCACTGCAGTGCTGCGGGTAAGCGGCGGAGGTCCCGCAGAGCACATAGAGCACCTTCCAGGGTGCATGTGTTGGGTCTCTTGATGCGGGTGCTGGCTGCCCTGTTCCTCTTGCTCGGTGGAGCACCCGCCATGTTAGTAAGAGGGTGGCGGGGCTTAGGCGCCATTTTGCAGGGCGCTCACTGCAACTTTCTGAGGGACTGCAGGGAAGCGCTGGGGAGGCTTCACCACCTGTTGTGTTTATAGGTGGGGGGCGGGGATCTGCTAGGGCTCTGAGGACTAGGATCCCTTCTCAGGATAGGGGGTAGATTTTCCAGACACAAGCCCAGCCAGCCCCTGTAGTGCCTGTTTTGCAGGTATCTTCTGCCCCTTCCCCCATTTTTTGCGCAGCCAGAGCCTTTATCAGTTGTTTCTGCTCTTTCTACATTGGCTGCAGCATTTGCGCCATTCTTGTCAGCTTTGCAGGCGGCTTCCGTTCCAGGCCCCTCCTTTGCACCTGTTAATGTTAATGCTGGGAGTGGACAAGGGGGGCCGGCTGCGGATCAGTTGGGGCAGGCCTTGGGAATCTTAGCTCCTAGCCTGGTGCAGCAGGGCGTTGCTGGCTTCTCATCCATGTCTGCGGTACAGCAGAGTACTAGTCAGGGCAGAGCAAATGTCAGTTGTCATGCTGCGGGTGCGGCACCGGATGTCCTTCCATCCTTTTCAGATGAATGACGCCGAGGACAGTGCTTTGGATGATGAGGATGCTGAGGAAGTAACGTCTCAGGTTGCTTCTGATACCAATACCTCGGGACATTAGGTGAGTATAGCGCGGACTCTAGTTCATTGACGTCTTCCTCTGTATCCAGTGCTGATAGCGCTGGCAGAGCTCGCAAGTGTGCTGCGAAATATGCAAAATTGGAGGCGCGGCGGCCCTCTAGGCGGGGGCATAATGTAGCTCTCATAAGCGCAAATCAGTTCAGACAAGGAAGGACGGTTCAGCTGGTGTTCATTGTGACAATACGGCTGTATTGCGCAGTTTAAGGGTGAATTGTCGCACTAAGATCCGTAAAGGGGATTATGTGGATATGTTTGCCCTGACGGAGAAAGTAAAGAAGACATTTAAAATGGCTAGGGCAAAAGCGGTATTGGTTTGGAATCATTCAAATCATACAATAATTGGTTAGCTGGTTTTTGCGTTTTTTTCTGCCTGTTATCTGGAGATGCGCCCGGCGGAGCACCTGAACGTCATCAGGTATCTGCATGTAGTGCACAGTATGCAACAATCCTCTAGGGGCATGGCTTGGCATGCTTACGATGAAGAGTTTCGTCGGAAGCAAGATGGAAGGCAGATAATGGACCTAGGCCCTGATTCAGACCCACTCGCAAGCGGCTGTCCCCTCGCAAGTGGGTCGATGGTCTGCACTGAGCATGCGCACGACGGAGGGAGCTCCGTCGTGCGCATGCGCCAGACGCGATGAGCGAAGGACTTTCATTCGCTCGTTGTGTCTGATCAAAGGGGGCGTGCTGTCGATGTTGATTGACAGCACGCCCCTTTTGGTGGGCGTGCCGGGGGCGTGCCTCCCTGACGGGGGCGTTCCCAAGGGAACGCCTCCCGTCAGAAGCCGGCCCACTGACATCACTAGTGATGTCAGTGGGAGTGATTTTGGCTCTGATAGAGCCAAAATCACTCCGGGCCTTGCGGTTGAAAACCTCAACCGCAGGCTCCGGCTCGCAGTTTCGATGGTCGCGATGATCGCGGCCATCAAATTGCACGCTCGTATAGGCTGTGGGTGGTGACCCACAGCTATGTGAGCGTCCAGGAGGACGCTCAATTTTTATGGAGGGCGGCCCTCATTCAGAGCGTGCGCTCTGCTCAGAGCGTACGGCTCTGAATGAGGGCCCTAGGGCGGAGGTGTGGCTGGAGGTCATGCAGCCTTCCCGTCCTGCTTTTGAGGTTTCCAACGCAAGCAAAACTTCTAGTACGGAACGCCCGGGTCCACAGCAGGGTTCTGGGGGCAAATGTTTTGCGTTTAATAATGCTTCCTGTCCGCAGGGGCGAAAATGTAGTTTTCGTCACCTCTGCTTGCGATGTGGCAACCACCCAGTTTCCAAGTGTTTCAAGTTGGGCATCCAGCAGCAGCCGGCACAACCAGCAAAGGTCGCAGGTGCTAAGTAAGGCCCCATCCCCTGTCCGTGCCGAGGCGATGGCAAAATGGTTGAGTTGGAACCCAGATTTGCAGGATACAGAATTTTTGTTAGACGGTTTCAGTTTTGGTTTGCCTTTGAGTTGCCTCACATTGTGTGGGATAAAGTTGCTGCTGAGGTTGGCGTCTGCCGCATGGCCGGGCCTTTTGCTGAACCCCCCATTAGGGATCTTGTTATTTCCCCAGTGGGGGTGGTTCCCAAGAACATTCCCGGAAAATACAGGCTCATTCAGCATCTGTCTTATCCGCCAGGCTCGTCTGTAAATGATGCCATACCAGTTGAGGTTGCCTCGGTGGTGTACCAGTCTTTTGACGATGCTTTGGATGTGATTAGGTGTTATGGTCCGGGCACACTGATGGCTAAGATAGATGTTGAGTCAGCATTTTGTCTACTCCCGATTGGACTCGGAGTCATTCCGGTTTATGGGTTTTCGCCTGGATAATGGATATTACATAGACAAATGTTTGCCTATGGGGTGTTCTGTGTCCTGTGCATTTTTCCAGTGATTTAGCACCTTCCCACATTGGTGCGTGGGTTTTTCTTGTGGTGGTCATGGGATAGCTTACTATCTCGATGATTTTCTGTTTGTTGGCCCCTCCGGTTCAGACAGATGCAGTTATCTTTTGTTTTCATTGCAAGCGATATTTTTTCATTTTGGAGTTCCCGTTGATGCGGTCAAAACTGAGGGCCCTTCCTCTTGCTTATCATTCCTTGGTATCGAGATTGATACCTTTGCGGGTTCTTGTCGCCTTCCTCATGATAAGGTGGACAAGTTACGCAATGGCATAGCGGAGTGAACAGCGTCCAGTGAAATTACGCTGCGGCAGGCACAATCTCTCCTGGGCCTTTTAAACTTGGCCTGTAAGGTTATACTAATGGGCAGAGTTTTTTCATGTAAGTTGGAGAGGGCCACGGCTGGAGTTACTATGCCGAGACATTTGCTTAATTTATCCTCAGATATTATGCGGGGCCTGTCTGTTTGGGTCTCGTTTCTGCAGGATTTTAATGGCGTTCGGTTATGGATGTCTCCAGCCGCTGACAATTTCCAACTGCAGCTGTTTACCGATGCAGCAGGCGCCACGGGGTTCGGTTGCTACCTCTACGGTGCATCGTGTGTTTGGCATTGGCCAGAAGACTGGGTGGAGAAGGGTTTGACTAAGGATTTGCTCCTTCTAAAACTCTTTCCCATAATGGTGTCCTTGGAAATCTGGGGTGAAAGGTTGCGCATTGTTATCAATCGGCAACATGCTGCTTCGTTGCTAGTTTTGCGCTTGCTAGCACAGCTGGTTTTTACATGTTTGCGCTGCATCATTATATTTAAGGCAAGGCACGTGCCGAGGGTGGAGAACGAGATAGCCGATGCGTTGGCACGTTTCCAGTGGGCTAGATTTAGATCTTTGACCCCTGGTGCTGATCCTGACGCTGTGCTTTGCCCCTCTTATGTTAGGCAGGTGATTGAGCCGGCATGGAGGGCTTAGCCCTTGCCATGCTGCGAGCATACCGTTAGGCATGGAATGAATGGGAAGATTATTCCCGTTGCAGCAGCCAGGCAGGTAAGAGTCGGTTTGATGCTTTCTTTTATCTGGAGTCTCTATTTGGCTGGCAGATCCCGAGCTTCTGTTGTGCGCTCGTTGGCGGGTATTGCATGTTTTTGTAAATTAAAGTTTTCTGATTCTGAAGGCTTTAATGGGTTTGGCTGACCGCAGGAGACCTGTGGACAGGCATCTGCTTCCATCAATTTTAGGGGCAGTTCAAGGGGTGGCTTTTTCTGCGTGGAGTCGGTTCTAATTCAAGTGGCGTTTTCGGAGGCATTTCACGGTGCCTTGCGGGTTTACTGGTGGCATCTTCCAAAAGGGTTGATGCCACCATGCTCCGCTCGGATGTCCTTGCGGGTGAGAGGTCTGTTCTCTGTAGAATATGGCGATCAAAGACTGACCAGACTGGTAAGGGTAGGTTGATCTCGTTGGGTCCATCTAGGGATGAACGGATCTGCCCTGCGGCCCTAGCTATGCGTTATTGCGGCCGGATGTCCCTGGTTCATGGCTCATGCATAAGGACAGGACTCCACTTATGAAGTGCCAGTTTGGTTGGTTTATGAAGCAATGCTTGTCAGGTTTAGACCTCTTGCATCAGGACTTTGTAACGCAATCTTTTAGGATCGGCGCTGCAACCTCAGCGGCAGCTGCAGGTTTCTCGGCGTCAGAAATGAAGGCCCTGGGACGTTGGAAATTGGCCAGCTACAAAAGCTACATTAGACTCGGTCATTAAAGTGGCACATGTATAATGTTATGTCGCAGTATGACATTGTTATGTTTATGATCATGTGTATCGTCCCTGTTCAATTTTTGTCTACTGTCTTGTCTTGTCTGTCTTGTCTGTTACCCTGTCCATCCTACTCGGGATTAGCTACTCGTCATTGCTGGAAATGGGAGCCTTGAGGGATTTTGCAATTTTTACCTGAACTGACGGACTAATTCGGCTATTTTCAATTAATTAAGTAGGCTCTAGTCTATCTCTTAGCAGGTTTTTATTTTACCTCTTGCCGAGTTCACCTGTTTTTTCCCAATTCCCCCCACCCATTCTTTCCCTTCGTGTCTTTTTTGTCTGTCTTATGGAGCATACACACGGTCAGATTTGTCAGACTTGTCAGATTTGTCAGATGAACGATTGAACGATTGAACGATTTTACCAAAGTTTTGAACGATTTGAGCAATTGAACGATTTTTGACTGCATTAAAATGAATGGAATCGTCCAAGTCTGACTGCAAACACATCAGATGTCAGATATCGTTATCTGACAAACGGGAACGCGCATCGTTGATCGTCCATCGTTCAGGCATGTCAGATATGTCAGATTTTCCTTCAGATATGAACGACTGAACGATTTTTAAATCGTTATCGTTCATATCTGAAGGAAAAATCTGACCGTGTGTATGCACCATAAGCCACTTTAATTAGTAAAGTGAGTAATTAATAGCAATTTTTTCTTTTGTGGCAGATCCTCACTAATTTACTATCAGATCCTCACTAATTTACCATAATTTATCTTAATTTTATTTTTTGCCCACATTTACTAATTTTTTTAATTTATTTATTGCTTTTCCTCCACTTCTGGGGTTGCTCTTTGAGGTACGGGACATTTGGGTAATAGGCCACTCGTATACTTTCTGGGCTTCTAGGTCATGGCTTCAGATTGAGCACCAGTCTTTGTAGTTTCTGCTAGGGTCCATTGGATAGGCTTCAGAGGTATGAAAAGGCAGCATTCTTTTTGTCCTAGACTGTTGGAGTGTATTTTGAAGTTGCGATTCGATATCATCAGTGATTTGTCGAGAGGGACGTCGGCCTGGCCCTCGTGTAGACTCATTTGGTCTTTCATTTGAACCTCACAATTCTGCAGTAGCTAAATCTGTGGTGGCAATATGGCCGTGTGGTTCCTCATGTGGGAATTCAATTTCGTTTTAGTTATCTGTATAGGCCTGACATGGTCCATTTAACAGAGTAGGGTTTGTCTTGTTTGTCGAGGATCTATTTAGGGAATGGGTTTTATTGGAGTATTTTTTGTATGTTGGCGGTGCGGCGGTTTTATGAGCAGAACCTTGCTGTGGCGGGAAAGAACGGCAGGTCACCAGTCCGGGGGCAATTATTTAGTTGAGGTGCGCTCCCTTCGTTGACAGGTAATTGGCTGTACCCAGGGTCGTTTCTAGGGGCGGACGACCAGTGCAATCGCACGGGGCGCTCCGCCATGACCAGTGGCAGTGATCGCAAAATACGCGCCGTGCTACAGACAGCATGGCAGGACTCAAATTAAAAAAATTACCGGGTCCTGCAGCAAGACGTGCTGTCAGCGTCTCCCTAACTAATCATCACAGCGGCAGTAACATTGCAGCCAATCGCCACCTTCCCTCCTCTCCTCCTGGGTGTCACATGACACTGACAGGAAAGGCCCTTGCTCTCCGCTCTATCCACTCGGCGCTCACATCAGCCGCACTGACACTCCGGAGTCCGAACGCCGGCTGAGACCTCCTTCACTCCCCCCGGCCAGGGTGTCATGTGGCAGGGGGGGCCCCACTTCTCTGCCCTCTACTGTAGAGGCACTTCCATCGGTCGCACTCCGGATGCTGCCTGAGACTTCTGTCCCCTCTGGACTCACATGGTGGTAGGGGCCCTGTCTGTCCGGTCGCATCTGCCGCACTCCGGACTGGGCACTGGGCATGGGACAAGCAGAGATGTGCTTCACCACCAGATAACTGCACCTCTGCGGGGGTGGAAGGGGGAGGGGCGCACATATTCTCTAATTAAGTCACAGACGTCCCCTTCTCCCAGAGCCACTTAAAACAATATCCTAATACATTTAATGTCCTTTTTTCTACTAGGAGTGAGGACTGTTATATACTGCATAAGCTACAATTGCGAAATACAAAGCAGTTTTACCATTAATTGTGCAATTGTGCTATACTTTTATGTCCTGCATAGGAGTTTAGGAAAGACATCCAATTAATTGGGACTTTATGCTACATGTGCAGGTGTTGTTCACACATTGGGGGAGATGTTTTATAGTGGCACTAACGTGCCGCTATATCGCTTCCTGCTTCACCTCTTTACCGAGGCGAAGCAGGAAGCTCTAACGATGAGATTTATAAACATCTCATCGGCCGGAGCGGGGGAGCGTTAACTCCTGTCTCGGGCAATCCCCGCTAGAGACAACAGCACATCAGCCTAGTGCTGATGCGCTGTATATCAGTCTCGGCCAACAGCCACCGCAGCAGGGACAGCACTGTCCCTGCTGTGGGGATAGGGCATCGCCAGGCTGTAGCTGTCGATAGCTACAGCGGGCGGAACGGTCAGGCGATCATACATCAGGGAGAAGCGGTATCAGCATACATAACGTGCGCTAATACCGCTTCAGCGCTTAATACATCTCCCCCATTGTGCTTAAATGTCACTTTTGCAACCTACAGAAAGTTGAAAATGCCCCAACAGAATAAAATCTATATTGCATGCTAACAACATACAACATAAGTGATGATTTTTGTGCCATTAAGAATTTTTCACCCCTTTTGGAAATGTCAAAAGTTTTCTTTTTAATATTTAGAGCCTTATTCAATTTGAGGCGAAAAGTCCGAGGTCGGACTTTACGCCATCATCGCCGTTTTAGAAGGGATTAAAATATCAGGCGCGTGCCTGCTTATCCCCGTATTCAATTAGGATCCAATGAAAACGGGACCCAGCAGAAAGGTAGGTATCGAAAAGTCCTGTCAGTTTTTGGGGAATCATGATGTCAACCCCCCAAAGATGTCCTGACATGGGGATCACTATGGGCACCCCTGATTTGGCCTGCTGAAGATAGTCGGGGTTTTTAAATAGGCACATACGCGCACACAGGGGGGGTTTCCGAGTACCTAGAAACCCCCCCTGTCCCGCTGATCCATCCACGCAGCTGACCGATTTTTTTTTTTAAAGTATCTCAGGCTTTGTACTGAGGCTGCTGAGCCTCATAGTCATGTGCCAGATGCCTGCTTCCTGGTTTTGCGTGAAGAGGAGGCTGTTCTTTGCTACAGCTAACAGGCACTTCAGGCTGCCGTTAGCCAGGAGAGCGGGGGTGGAGTGTATGGAGCTTGCGCTCCAGCCAGAGAACCAATGCGGGCGCAGCACATAGCTGCGTATGAAATCAAGGGGCATCCGTTGGAGCAGAAGACCACCCCTTAGCAGTGTGGACTTGACAGCGGGCAACGCCGGGAACGACTCACCGAAGCTGTCAGGACTCTGGAGTGGGTCGCGACTGCGGAAGTAGCTGAGGGCGGGGTGACTCTTCATCCTCCTCAGCTCCCCTTCCCAGCGGTCCAGCCCAGTCTGACCACAGTGATACTGGACCCTGCTGCAGCTGCACTGTAACAACATGACCTGCTTTAGCTCTACTTGGAAAGGTAAGAAACAGGTGTCCTATACGGCAGTATGTGCAACTAGATCACTGTCTGTCTGTCCAGCTGTGATGACACTACAAATCCCATCACACTTTGTCAACTGGATGTGCTGGGACTTGTAGTGCCATCTCAGCTAGAAAGACTCTGAAAAGATAAGTGTATATACTGTGTGTGTGTTTGTATGTCTGTCTGTCTATATCAGTGTCCCTGCCCTCTGTACCCCCCCCCTTCCTCAGTGTCCCTGCTCTCCTTGTAACTCCCCCTGGGCTGGGGGTGGGTAGTCTTTAATAAATGAAATTGGCCAGGTGAGGCACTCACTGTTTTCCACTCCCGATGTCCTGATAGCCAATGCAGGTATTTGTCTGACTTGCATGTAAATGGGTGCAGGTGGAGGGGGATATACTGTAGATACACTTTATTGTGTAGTTCAAGTGTTATAAAATATATGTTGCAGGCTTATTCTGGTTAGAATTTTTTCATTGGTTCTGTAACGTAGTATTTGGAAATCCCCCTTTAAAAATCCTGCGTTTGCCACTGAGGCAGGTGCATAAATGCGGCTTTAGAAGAAGTTGTGAAGAATAGCACTTAGGTTTTTTTGGGGGGAAACAAATCTAGTCCCATCAAATTTGGGGTACATGAAAATGAGTACAAGCATATTTTTAAGTCCCTAAAGTCATTTTTTTAAATTCTTCAAAAAACCACCTGCTGCTACCAGCCGCATTCTAGAAAACACCTGCCGCATACTTGGGAACCCCGCAGGAGTCAATTTCGCTAGTTTAGAACTTTGTTCCCCAATATTTTTTTTTCCACCCCCAAAATGAAAGTACCTTTTTTGTGGTGACCAGAGGTTTTTTTAAAACATTTTTGACACACAATACCTTAGGGGGACATTACAAGGGATACAGGCTACTTTTTATTACTTTGTACCCCAAAACCCTGTTAAATTTGTAAATAAACCTTTTAATATATTCCTTCCTATAAACCTCTAAGATTCACCTGCCTAGAACCTCTAAGACAAAACCCTGCCTAAAAACCTCTAAGACAAAACCCTGCCTAAAAACCTCTAAGACAACGCTAATTGCGTACGCAGTATGACCGCAAATAAAGACAGGAGTGGAATCTTGTGGTTCCAACGCACAAGTATTATTCAGGTAAAAGTACAGTCAGTTACACGCAATCTATACATACATAATTTAGGCGTAAAAGGAAATAATACAGACCAAGTACGGTTATACATACGCTGCGCCTCTGGATCCAGAGATAGACTTCTGACTAGATATCCTCAGCTCACCCAAAATTCAGCATGAACTGCCAAACCAGTGTTTTTTATACACATGTATTTATTCCACCCCAGACTGAAACAGGACAAAGGGGAAACTTCCTGCTGATCTCATTGGTTCCCAGAGGAGGAACATATGTAACGACACATTTAACAGGTTGTTTCAAATAGACTTTTCCTGCCTCTAACAGCCGGGGTCTTTCTGGTAACGCCTCCTGTAACAATCCATCAACTAAAACATTTTGTTGCTTATAAGTTCTGCGATCCATAACTTGAGTTTGCATGATGCGATCTCTCCACCGATAACACCGGGATTCTGTAAAAAGCGTAGGCATCAGAACGAGATCAAACATACCTTGCTTATCATATATAATACCTTAGATATCAAAAACCTCTATTTCTTAGCATTTAAACTAACTTAACCAACTTGAATCATACATTTTGATGCTTATGGAACCTTATGTGCGAATATGTAGTGTGTGAGTATTCGGGGTTTGATATAAGGACGCTAGTTATTAGTGCATAATCTCTCATACACGAAGTGAACATCCAGCAGTGTGGATGGCTGAGGGTTGTAATTCCCCATGCCCTCTGTCAGCAGGCCCCCACCTGCTGTGTTCAAAGGAAAACAAAACCTCTTTTGTTCTCACAGACACTTGTGTGAAGTGCAAATGTATTATCACCTCAAACTATGGGATTTAGAGCCATCTTGTCTAGAATTCAGGCAAATCCAATTGTGTAGATATTATATTACAATTGCCACAACTATACTTTATCTGCATCCTGGGATTCCCAATTTGTATGTAAAAATACCCATTGTCTCTCCTTATTTACTTCTACTTAGAAAGCTGGTTTTTCCCGTTGCCCTTGGTGTTAACAAAAACATTGCCATCTGTTCTTAGTTAATGGGTTATAACTTGAATTAATGCTGACCACACAAAATGGTGTCTTGTGATCTCATTTCCAAAATGGAGTCTTGTGGCCATTCGCAAGATGGCGTCGCTGCGATTAAATTTTAAACTGAACTTGTCTCACTCAATTATTCAGCTTTGACAACCCCAATTCTGCACTTTTTTTCACCATGTATTACATGGTGAAAACTCATTCCCGTTTTTTAACAAAAACTTTTCGTACCAGCAAAAAGTCTTTGAAATTGAATATGGGGAAAATTGAAACTGGCGAAAATGATGCCATCGGTGATAAATTATCGCCGATAACGGAATTTTTGCCCCATATTGAATATGCCCCTAACAGTGAGTGGTTCACATATTTTCCTATGATATTCATTATTATTTTTAAATATTATGTTTAGGGCCCTTTTTGGATCAATTTATTGATAACCACAATAGTGACTACTGCTGCAATCTAAGTTTTAATTAACGCTACTAAAAGTTGTGTTTTAAATATTTAATGTAATAACAATAAGAGTGCTCCCACAAAGAAATCATCTTTTTTTTCTCTGCACTCTGTAGAGGATCACCCATCTTTCACCCCACAGGACACATCAGATCCCCACACACAAACGACTTGCTCTGCAGAGATCCTTAACACTACAGCCAACTCCACAGAGACCCCTCTACTCCCACAACAACCCACACACGCAGCGGCGGGCCAACCATTAAGCATTGTACACGAGTATGTAGGGCACCAGGCACCCTGAAAAGCGCAGAGTATAAAACCCCTCCCACCCGCCTTTTCTCCAGCTTAACCTGAAGTAGGGGGAGAGGAGGGCAGAGGGAGGCGCACAAAACATGTGCAGGTTCCCCCAGCTGTAATCAGGTGTGTACGTCCCTGCATACACATCACGTTATGGCACAGATACCACAGACATAACACATTATTGGTCACACACACTATTATATTACATTATTTGTAAACAAATTTCACAAAATCACACAACAAATATTTTAGTGAAAATACTATAACGAGGGGGGGGGCACATTGAATGCTCCCACTGAGAGCCAGATTGGCTAGAAACTGCCCTGGCTGTACCAACCTAACGGGGGGCAGTATCATCACCCAAAGGGGTGGGTAGTCAAGGTAAAAGGTGAGTGATACCTTTTGTTGCTTATGGGTTTCTATAGTTATGGTCGTGCACCCTGTGTGATATACGCCTGCTATGCATGTTGTTGTTTGTGTGTGGGCATTGCAGATTTGGCTGATTTCTGGCCGTCATTTCTTTGCCACCATACATCCTTAATTAAATAAATAATAATAAATAAATAATTATTGCTCCAATAAATCGCCATCAAGTTATCTGCCAAATCTACGTCTCAGTGTCTTTATTTACTTTAGTTTAAGAGTAAGTGGTTTGCACGCATGACACCTCATCCGATAGAAGGTTTAGAGAAACTGAATGATTAGCATAAGAAAAGATGTAGTTTAAGCCTCTAGGATGGGGACTAGCTTGTATGCAAATCACTTGGTTAGGTAGCCTATAGCAAGCAGGGGCGTGTTTGATAGGGAAAGTTTACATAAGGGGTTAGAACTGTGGGCCAAAGCCTCTTTGTTTCCAGGTTTCCCACCCTCCCTCCCCTTTTGCTTTTGTCATTGTTCCTGTTTTGGATTTGGCTTTAGCATGGCGGGAAAGAATGGCAGGTCACCAATCCGGGTGCAATTATTTAGTTGAGGTGCGCTCCCTTCGTTGACTGGTAGTTGGCTGTACCAACCTAACGGGGGGCAGTATCATCACCCAAACAGGTGGGTAGTCAAGGTAGAAGGTGAGTAATACCTTTTGATGCTTATACGGGTTTCTATAGTTATGGTTGTGCAACCTGGGCGATATACGCCTGCTGTGCCTGTTGTTGTTTGTGTGTGGGCATTGCAGATTTGGCTGATTTCTGGCCATCCTTTCTTTGCCACCATACATCCTTAATTAAATAAATAATAATAAATAAATAATTATTGTTGCAATAAATCGCCATCAAGTTATCTGCCAAATCTACATCTCAGTGTCTTTATTTACTTTAGTTTAAGGGTAAGTGGTTTTCATGCAGGACACCTCATCCGATAGGTTTATATGTTCCCTTTCTTTTTCTCCCATCTGCTCCCACAACCCACTGTCCAAATGCCACACACCTCCTCCTACCTTGTCTTCCATTTCTCTCCTCTTTACATGGTAAGATCAGCACAATTTACCCTTTGAAGAGGTTGATAGATTAAAAGGAGCAGAAAGTTATTTTTCTTTGAAGTGTCCAAACGATTGAGTCTCAAGTGGTGATAGGAATGTTAAAGACATCTAAAATGTATTTCACACTACCAAAATCCCTAAAGTTTCTGGGGGCCTAGGTGGCCCCCCAGGTCCGGGTAAATATTCCGTTCAACAACAGTGTGAATGTGGTCTTCATTGCTGTCACATTGCCCTTAAGCTTCCCTAATTTTTATTTCCAGTATGTATTTGAATGGAAATATAAGAATTTTACGGAATAGTTTTCCAAAGGGCTCCGTTTCCTTATTTGCCCTGGGGGCCATCATCTCTGGTGACGCCTCTGGTGCTAGGTGTGAATGTAGTAATGGGTGCTGGGAAAATCAATGGGTGCTGGGGGTAAATTATTAATGGGCACTGGGTGTGAATTTAGTAATGGGTACTGGGAGGAAATGTATTAATGGGTGCTGGGTCATGTATTAATCAGTGCTAGGGGTAAATGTATTAATGTGTGTTATTGCTTTTCTTGTGAGGGTCAATGTATTTCATTGTTTTTCCTTTAGGGGCTAATGTGCTTTTATTCCCCTGTGGGAGCCAATGTGCGTGTTAGTTTTTTCCTGTGGTTGCTAATGTGTTTTGTTTTTTCCTGTCGGGGGACAAGGGGCCTGATTCAGACCCACTCGCGAGCGGCTGTCCGCTCGCAAGTGGGTCGATGTTATGCACTGAGCATGCGCACGACGGAGGGAGCTCCGTCGTGCGCATGCGCCAGATGCGACGAGCGAAGGAAATACCTTCGCTCGTTGTGTCCGATCAAAGGGGGCGTGCTGTCAATGTTGATTGACAGCACGCCCCCTTTGGTGGGCGTGCCGGGGGCGTGCCTCCCTGACGGGGGCGTTCCCACGGGAACGCCTCCCGTCAGAAGCCGGCCCACTGACATCACTAGTGATGTCAGTGGGAGTGATTTTGGCTCTGATAGAGCCAAAATCACTCCGGAGCTTGCGGTTGAAAACCTCAACCGCAGGCTCCGGCTCGCAAATTCGATGGTCGCGATGGTCTCGACCATCGCGGCCATCACAAAGCACGCTCGTATAGCCTGTGGGTGGTGACCCACAGCTATACGAGCGTCCAGGAGGACGCTCCTTGAAAATGGAGCCCGGCCCTCATTCAGAGCGTGCGCTCTGCTCAGAGCGTACAGCTCTGAATGAGGGCCAATGTTTGTCTTTTCCTATTAGGGCCAATGTGTTTGATTTGTTTTTTCCATCATGCATCCTGATGATGTTCGTATATAGTCACAGTACAGTTTCGGATGCATGCACGAAGAAGTGTATTAGAAATGTGTTTGGGGTACTGTACCTGGGTGGTTACAGGAGGCTGGCTAATCAGATGCAGATGTAACATAGAATGAGGGTGTTATTAGAGTGACACAGGCATGTTGTTGATAGTGGATATGTACATAGACTTGAATGACACAGTAACATACGTCAACAGTGCGACTGATGGTGGGGTCCAAAGACGTACAAAGCATGATTGCAGCATCTGTAGACATTAAACTTGGTTGTCACAGCCTTTCACATTCAGACGCACAGATGTAAACCAGGGAAGGCTCCGTAGCAGCATTAGCATTAAGTCGCCTACGCAAATGCAGCAAAAGCTGCAAGGAAGTCCGGGGAATGTGTTACTACAGGGGTGAATAGGAGTAATGTTCCTACAGAGGTGAGGGAGGGGAATAACTTACTACAGGTGTTAGTGAAGGGTAATGTGTTACTACAGGTGTGAGGGAGGGATTGTATTTCTACATAGGTGAGGGAGTGGAATGTCGAATGTGTTACAACACAGACGAGGGAGGGAAATGTGTTACTACAGAGGTGAGGGAGTGGAATGTGTTAGTACAGGTGAGGGAAGGAAACATCTTACTATAGCAGTGATGCATTACTGTAGAGGTGAAGGATTAATGTGTTATTGGAGTGGGGAGATGGAAATGGAAACAGTAAATATCTAAGGTCTACCCGGTTGAAACTGGGTACATCAGCTAGTATATATATATATATATATATATATATATATAAAAACAAATTTCCTGACTGACTGACTCATCAATGCCCAGCCCAAACCCCTGGACCTAGAAATATGAATTTGAGGAGTGTATTCCTTCATGACCTAAGTACCCACTAAGCAGGGAGTTTTCGAAAATTCATCTCCTAAGGGACTGAAAATGGGTAAAATGTTTCCTCTCGACCAAAGTGATTGGGTGACAAAGCAACATGGCTCAAGTGCTGCGAGACTGTAAACCCATCGTCTGGGACGAGTGGCGGCAGCACAGTCCAATATTCAAATAGAGGAGCCACACCAACTGCCAGTGATGTTTGGCAGCATTTGGGGTTACAGTTGGCGTGGCTCCCATAATTGAATATTGGAATGTGCTGCAGTCCCACCTCTGGAGTCACCACTGCTAAAGAGTTAACACTGTAAGCTCATTGTTTGGGATGGGATTACCATGGAGCACAAGGGGTTTTCTGCAGCACTGAGCAGAACCCTCAAAGAGATCAGGGGCAATGATGGAGTGATGGGCGGGATGTCACCGTGCAGCCAGCTGGAGACGTCCAGCAGACTCTACCAGTTGTACCTAAGGAAACTCAAGCTGAAAAAGTTAAAGCGTGCGTCAAGGAATGAATACACCTGTGCATCTGCTGAGTGACCTGGAAAACGTAAACTGCGTGGGGTCCTAACGACTGAGTTTGAGAACCACTGTTCTCATCATACCAGTGGTCCAACCTGTGTCTCCAGCACCAATCCCCTGTGTGCCTTCAGCAACAGCCCCCTTTCCTCATGTGTCTCTCCAGCACCAATACATCTGTGTCTTACCAGCACATCCCCTTGTTACTCTCTAGCCCCAACTCCCATGTCTCTCCAGCACCATCTCCCTGGGTCTCTCTAGCACCATCCCCGTCTCTCCACATCATCTCTTTAGTGCCATCACCCTCTGTATCTCAAGTACCACATCTCCTCTGTGCCCCCACCCCCATCTCCTCTGTGCTCCCAGCTCCATCTCTTTTGTGCCCCCTGAACCATCCCCTCTGTGCTCCCAGCTCCACCTCCTTTGTGTCACCAGTGGCATCTCTTCTGTGTCCCCAGCACTATCTCCTCTGTGTCCCCAGCTCCATTTCCTCTGTGTTCCCATCCAGAAGTATAATTTTATACCAGGGACCCTAAGGTGAGATATTGGTGCCATAGGAGTAACTACAGAGAGGTGGCTGGGCAGATGAGAGAGGAGGCAGGTTAGATAACTAGAGGGGGCATGCTGGACGAGGAGTGGTTTGGGCCAGGTGAGGGGACGGCAGGACGAGAATAGGGGGTAGACTAGACTATAAAATGGGTGGGACAGATGAGGAGCAAGGGGGAATGGATGCAGTGGCATAACTACAGGGTGGCTAGACTGGGGTCCACAAGGTAAAGGAAGCCCACTGCCGCACACCCTGCAGGCTGTACAGGCTCTTAGAGCCTCCTAAGGCTGCTTGGAGCGGTACAGTAGTGATCCGGAGTCGGTGGTCCCCAAACTCACTCAATGCCCATGACACACCTGTTGCGAATGGCCAGAATGTAACAGTACGTGCTGCCGCCAAGAACAGACGTGAGAAGCATAGTGAGCACAGAGAGAGGTGATTGGCCGGCCGCCGCATGCTGTGCTGAGTGAGGAGGAGGTGTTCATGTAGGATGCTGCTGCTGCTGTGGATGGAGATGATGAATGAGCAGCAAAGTTCAAAACAAATAGGTGATTACTAGCAGGACAAGGGTTACTATACCTGCAGGTGCTGCCAGTGTCAGACTGGGGCATGAAGGGCCCACCGGAGGAATCAGTGGTAGGGGCCCATGCTTAAGGGGTGTGCTCATCCACAAGAGTGGGTGAGGCCAACCACCACAGATGCTTGGCTAACCATTAGGCATATTTTGGTGTAGTTTCTACAGAAGGGTACCAAGCCCGCATGTTGATCAGTGGTCCTGCTCAACCAGGTAACTAATAGAGTTACAATGTATAATTTGAGGTCTGAAACCTGACACCTAGAGGAGTGGGGTGGGCCCACAGGCAGTGGGGCCCAACGGGGATTTCCCCTCTACCCCTGTGGACCAGTCCAACCCTGGGTGCTGCTATGTATGAAGTGACGTGTTAGTGATTGGGGATCACATTGACCCTTATTATCGACTAGCAGTGGTGGCTCCTATCTTTAGACTTATAGGGGGCTGCCAGAGATGTAACTAGGGTCTTTGCCGGCCAGCGCAAAATGAAAAATGGCGCCCACCCAAACAAAATGGGCGTGGCCTCCCTGGGCATGTGGCGTCTTCAGTCGTTATTCACTATTCATGTAGGATACCATGGTCTGGAAGATGCCTGTTTGCATAGGGATTTTACCAAGGTCAAGAAACACAAATAATATCCTGCACAGGACAAACCTGTAATTCAATTTATAGACCAGCAATTTAGTACATTCTAATAATTAGTTACCAAATTTTAGCTGGAGGTGCTACCTGGAATAGAATATCAAGTACTCAGAAAAAACTTCCATTGGCCTCGGCCAATGTGCATCAAGTGATTCCTTTGTGGGGCACTCTTATAATAAATTAATTGATATAATTGATATCAGGAAATATACATAATTACAATATAACTTTTAATCGGTTACCTCTTTAAGGAGATTGGGGATTATATTGACTCTGCTCTGAGTGTGATAATATGACAGAGTCACCTATCAATAAACACCCATAAATACCATATACTGTAGTTGATATCAGAAAATGAACATAATTAAAACATAACTTTTAATCGGATCCTTCTTTAAAAGAAATTAGGAATTATTATGACTCTGATTATAAAAATGATAGAGTCACCCATCAATAAGCACACATAAATATCATATCCATCAATAAGCACACATAAATATATTAGACATTCTGTAATGGTGTATGGAATAATTACCTTGTGGTGATCATATTTAATCATTAACAATATATCCCCTAATGGGTAAAATAGGAAGGCTTAGCAGTTACATTCACTCCCTTTCTTTATTAATTCATTTATGTAATAGCACTATATGCAACCAACATACACATAAATTAGAATTTAAACACTGTAATGGGGATTGGCATGAAATCCCGACGCTGGAAGACCGGCAGTGAAGATACCGACAGGTAAGTATTTTAACTATTTACTAACCTAATCCCCCCTAACCCTCCCTTAGGGGTGCCTAACCCTAACCTCCCACAAAGTGCCTAACCCTAACCCCCACTTCCCCGCAGCCTCAACCTACGTCTCCCGGGGGGTGCCTAACCCTAACCTCCCCCCGGGGGTGTCTAAACCCCCTTTACCTAGCCTAACCCTGCCGGGGGGGTTCCTAACCCTAAGTCACCGCCAGGAGCCCCTAACCCCTCCCCCTGCGTGGCTGTCAGCGCCCGGTGCCCGGCTTACCTTCGATCAGTATGCCGGGCTCCCGGCGTAGGTAGAATGACAGGCTATCGGGATCTCGATGCCTGTCATTAGACCCCTGCCGGGATTAGACAGTTGGGAAGCTGGCAGTCGGCATTTCGACTGTCGGCTTCCTGACTGCATCCCCTATAAATCTTGTAAAAACGGTTTAGATAAATGTTGCAGATATAGTATATACATACAGGACAGATATATTCTCTATATACTTTTGTTATATGAGAGATAGTTTGTTCTATCTCTGTCTGTGCCAGCAATTCAGTATCATGTATTAGAAACAAGGCTGGCTGGACTGGGGGGGGGGGGGGTGGGCAGGGAAGAAAGGATGGCTGGGAGGTAGAGGGCTTAGGGAAGGCTGGCTGTACTCGAGTGGGGGCACAAGACGGGGTCAACACAAACATAAAAGTACCTGAGAGAGGGGTTAGGGTGGCAGCGGCTAGTAATGCACCGGGCAGCAGGCGGAGGAAAAGAGCGTCTGCGTTGCTTAGAACTATGGAGCCGGCCAGGAGCCAATCACAACTCGCATAACGGCAGCCAATCAGGAGCAGCCGCTTCTGATTGACTGCTGCCTCACCGCCAGCTGAATACTATTGAACTGTCCGCGAGCCAATCACCGCTCGCGGAACAGCAAGCCAATCAGGAGCGACTTCTCCTAATTCGCTGCCATTCCGCGAGGCTCCATAGTAGTTCAAATGCTGAAGTACTCTTCCTCGCTGTTGCCACCCGGGCCCCCTCTCTCTCCGGGCCCGGGACAGAGGCCTGGCAGTCCCCCCTGATGGCGGCCCTGACTGCCAGTACTGAGCGTTATTTTTCCTAACTTAAAAGCATAAAAAATTATCTAAGAAGCATCATGTCAGGAAAGATTGAAATGTTTATCGAGCTTTACATGGCTAGGAAGCTGAAATCCGAAGAAGTTATAGATAACTTTGCCGAGGTGAAAGCCAGGAGGAAGGAATTTTAAGGTATGAAAAAGCTATACTGTAATAACATTTAACAAGTAATCATTTCTGATTATTATTTATTTTGTATATACAATAAAACTCCAATTCTTTAGAATGTCCTTGGCTGGAAGGGTTATGGAGCATACACACGGTCAGATTTGTCAGATGAACGATTGAACGATTTGAACGATTTTACCAAAGTTTTGAACGATTGAACGATTTTTGACTGCATTAAAATGAATGGAATCGTCCAAATCTGACTGCAAACACATCAGATGTCAGATATCGTTATCTGACAAACGGGAACGTGCATCGTTGATCGTCCATCGTTCAGGTATGTCAGATATGTCAGATTTTCCTTCAGATATGAACGACTGAACGATTTTTAAATCGTTATCGTTCATATCTGAAGGAAAAATCTGACCGTGTGTATGCACCATTAACATATATTATGTTGGGAGGTAGTTAGCATCCCGGCGGTCAGGATGCCGGCGCCGGAATCTCAACCGCAGTTGGAATAATGGCGCCTGAATCCCAACCACCGACGGTAAGTATTAGGGCTAGGGGAAGGGTTAGACACTAGGGAAGGTGAGATTTAGGCTGCAGAGGGGAGGGGTTAGGTTTCGGCTGCGGGGGGGTGAGCTTTTGGTTAGGCTACAGGTGGGAGGGTTCTTACTTAGCTGGGTCGGGATTCTGACTATTGGGATGTCGCTGTCGGTATTGTGACCACTGGCCGCTGGAATCCCGTACAGATCCCTTGTGTTGACAAATGAATTGGAGTTTCACTGTAAATTGTATTTAGAGTTCTTACATATTTCTAATATGCATGATATAGAAATTATTCTGATATGCTAAAACATGTAGATGTAAGGGTTTATAGAAATCAAATAGGAGTCCCACCCCGAGAGCTTGCCAGGGGCCCCCAAGGCTCTAAATGCCCCCTGGCTGCATTACTAGTGGGTTACAGGACAAGAGAGAGGGTTTGCTGGGGTCTTAGGACAGCAGGAGGGGGCTTAGGAGAAGAGAGAGAGTTAGCTTGGGGAAGAGAGGGACAGCATCAAGGGCCAAGGGGACTTAGTAGAAGAGAGAGAGAATTAGCTGGGGGGAACTGTGGGACAACAGCAGGGGCCCAGAGGACTTAGGAGGAGAGAGTTAGATGTGGGGGGGGGGGGTGAGAGCGACAGCAGCAGGTTTTTTCAGGGGACAGGAGAATAGAGAGAGTTAGCTGGGGGGGAGAGAGGGACATCAACAGGGGTAAAGCTGGGTACACACTAGACGATGTGTGTACCCAGTGATAGCAGATGAGACTGGATGATATATCGGGAGGTTCGTACACACTGCACGATCCGGTGTATGACCACCGTATATGACGTTCCCTCGCCGTATCCAGAAGAATGTTGTCATTCTTTGAATCTTTGGCCTGTAGGCCAATCTGAAGATGCGACAAACGACGCGCACGAGGGGGACAATAATGAAGACAAAGAGGGAGTACTGAGAGTAAAGAGAAAGATACATGGGACAAAGGAGAACTCAGGGCATAATATTGTTTGGTTGGGGGAAAGAGACTGAGAGTCCTTGATGGTGAAACATGCGACTGCTGACAATCCGATGTGCCAGTACAGAGTACAACGCATGTTTGTGTGAATGTATGCAGTTTTTCTTAAAGTAGATCACTGCATATAAATGACACCTCTGCCCTGCCCTATCCCACCCTCCAGTTCGGCCACACCACATCTGCTTTTCAGACCTACCTTCAGCTGCTCTATCCCAACTCTTCCCCACCCCCTCCATCACTCCTCTGGAGCACTGGGGGCGGGGTTCAAAATGTTGCTATGGGGCCCACAAAGGACTAGTTACGCCCCATGTTGGTGCTCCCGCTTTCCGCTTGCATTCACTACCAACACCCAAATCCCCGCAGCACTCACACACACTACCCCTAAATCACATTCATACTCTCTTCTATCACCCCCTGCATTCACTGCCAACACCCTAGTAGCATCCAGACATACACCCACCCCCTGCATTAACTACCAACACCTGAACAGTACCCAGACACACACATTCCCCTCTGCCTGACAGTGACACCCCACACACACAAACACACACTCCCCTCTGCCTGGCAGTGACGACCCTCCCCACACACACACACACACTCCCCTCTGACTGTCAGTGACACCCCCTGCGCACACACACACACTCCCCTCTGCCTGTCAGATTTATGCCACACACTGTACTATAGTTCCCCCTTACTCACCTATTCATCTTCTTCTTTCCCCCAATAAGTCCTCTACAGCCCCTTGGGTTCCTGCAAAAGGAAACCTGTCTCCTCATTGGTCGATGGCAGCCATCTTTCCGTAGTCTGCTATGGGGACAACCATTTTCTGTTAGCCTCTGCAGCAGCCTCAGCTTGACAAATCTCGAGCAGGCAGCCTGAAATCATTAATGGCCCCCTGCCCCCTAGCCCAGCCTGCCCCTGATCATTGGTAAGTCTGTCCCTGGGCCTGGGACTCCAAACCTGGTAGTCCCCCTTGATGGTGGCCCTGCTTGTGTATATAACCCTCCCTTATAGAAAGCCCGTAGTCAAATATCAGACATCCTGCTCCGTGCAACAGCCATACTATTGTACAGCAGCATCACAGAGCTGTAACCAGTCTACAGACCTGTGGAATTGAAAATAAAATAACATGTCCCTCACTGAAGCAGGAGTCAGATCAGTACTAGGTGATGGATGTAGTTATGAGACTGGCGGCTGCCTGTCTCAATACCGACATCTGAATCCTGACAAGGATGGCGTCGAAATGCTGACGCCTATCTTAATCCCGACCCAGAACGCAGAAGGATTGCCAGCCTAAACGAGGTAAGTCCGGGCGCTATTAGCTTTAGCTGCTGTGGTGGGGAGGATCAGGTTTAGAGAGCGTAGCCGGGTTAGGTTGTGGGGGGGAGGATAGGGTTAGGCACCGCTAGGGGGGAGGGTTATGGTTAGGCACCCCTGGGGGGAGGTTAGGGTTAGGCACCTCCCCCGGAGGGTTAGGTCTAGGGTGTGGAAAGGGGGAACTTAGGCAGTAGGGGGGAGGTTAGGGTTAGGCACCACTAAGGGAAGGGTAGGGTCGGGGAGATGGGTAGGGATAGGGTACTTCAGGCTGCCGGATAGCGCTATTCAGCCACTGGGATGTCATACCCTTTCCCTAGTTGAAATCTGTACTCTGTTAGTCTGGTCTAGGACTCCATCTGTTGGGGCATCCTGTGAATATATGTGACATGGCTGTGACTGTGAGCAGTGTTACATTGTATCTAATATATACACCTATGCAACAGGGCCACTTGCCAAAAAAAAAAGTCACCGACTGACAGACGGCCTCATAGGCGTGTTGGCCCATCAGGAATCTACCCGCTACCAGCCTGCCCTTGCATTGGCTCTGCCTTCTTGATGATAGGGGGAGGTGCTCTGAAGCAAGGGGTCCAACCAGGGATTCACCCGACCGATAGGGTACTTGTGGTACTCTCTAGGGCTTTGTATGGCTCTTATGGCTGAAAGTCTCAAAGGGCACATCCAGTTGCCTAGAACACTGTGGAGGGTAGACACGCCAACAGGGTGTGCATGCACAGAAGTGCATGTCAGTGGTCAGGTCTCCTTCTGAGTCGCGGTGGGTCCTAAAGACCAACGGCTCTGCTTCTTTATGGATCTAAGGCAGGAGAGAGTGCTCCTCATCCAACAACCCCCCTTGCTCAAGACTGCCTCACAATACAGTGAGCATTACACAATATTAAACGTCCAACCTGCAATGAAAGACAAAGGAAAGAATAAGCAACATGGCTCAGTCACAACCTCAGATTACCATCACAACCGATGGTCCCTGGCATCGCCCTGCTAAGTAAGCATCAGCTTACGTAGACTGGTTGGCTCCTTGTGAGGCCAGGAAGTCTGCGTCCCCGCTCCCACACTGCCCCCAAACGCTGTAATCAGACAGAGACTTAGGGGAACTGTGTACGGGATCGCTGGACATTTTCTGTACGGGATGTAGTTAGGAAGCCGGCAGTCGAAATGCCGACCGCCGGCTTCCTGACTGTGAAATACCGATGCCTATCGTCAGCCCCCTGCCAAAATCCTGGTGCCCGGCATACCGATCAGAGGTAAGCCGGGCATCAGGAGTGCTTAGCCATGGGGGGGAGGGTTAGGATTTGGGACTCCCGGGGAGACTTAGGGTTAGACACCCCCCTGGAAGGGATAGGTTTAGGCTAGGGGAAGGGGGGATTAGAGTCAGGCACCACCGGGGGGGTTAGGTCTAGGCGCCCCCCGGGAGGGTTAGGTTTAGGGTGCGGGGAGGAAGGGTTAGGTTTAGGCACTCCTGGGGGGAGGTTAGGGTTAGGCACTAGGGGGGGAGGTTATGGTTAGGCACCCCTAAGGGAGGGTTAGGGGGGGGAGAGGGGAGGGTTAGGGGTGTTACTTACCACAGTTGGGACCTACAGCTGCCGGCTTTCCGGCGAGCGGTATTTCATCCGTCGGGCTTAGGTCCGGCGGTGATTCATACCGATTCCATTCTGTACATGTTCTGAATGGGTCCTGCACAATCGCAGACTCCCAAACATCAGAGGTGTGACCTAACAAATGGGGGCTATCCAACAGGAACCGCAGCAGAGTGGACTACATCTGGATGAGTTCTCCAGGTACTGATACAACGCTGGGGCACACATGACAGGGATCAGAGCTGGATTAAAGGGGGGGCGACAGGGACGATCGTCCCTGGGCCCCCACACCTGAAGGGCCCCCACACCCAGCCATCGGGGTTAAAGTGAACCGGAGGAGACGGAACCAGTTCCGCCTCCTCCAGACACCTAACCCCGGTGCCGCACGGAGACACCTGTCGCCCGCTGAGATTGTAACCAGCGGGCGCCTGGCTCCCTCCCCGCAGCGGCAGCCAGAGCCGGAGACTAGAGCTCACTCATGAGCTCCGGCTTCCGGCTCAGGCAGTGAACTATGGGAGAGACGTCATGTGTCTCTCCCATAGTGCAGAGGAGCAGCGCCAGCCGAGCGGATCAGAAGGCAGCAGGAGCGGGACTTAAGGTAAGTATGATTTTTTTTTTCTCTTTAGCGCAAGCGGCTTTTCCACTGCTGGGGGGGACATTACTCGGGGGGGACATTACTACTGGGGGCATTACTACAGGGGGCATTACTGGGGGGGACATTACTACTGGGGGCATTACTCGGTGGGGGGTCATTACTACTGGGGGCATTACTCGGGGGGGCATTACTACTGGGGGCATTACTCGAGGGGGACATTACTACAGGGGACATCACTCGGGGGGGACATTACTACAGGGGACATTACTCGGGGGGGGGCATTACTACTGGTGCCACTACCACAGGGGGCATTACTACTGGTGCCACTACCACAGGGGGCACAACTACAGGGGTATTACCACTGAGGGCATTACTATTGGGCATACACAGGGGGCATGACTACTGGGGGCACAACTACAGGGGTATTACTACTGGGGGTATTTATACAGGGGGCATTACTATTGGGAACACTACTACTGGGGGTATAACTACAGGGGGCATTGCATAGGGGGCACTGCATAAGGGGCAACACTCCTGGGGCACTACTACTGGGTGCACTGCATAAAGGGCACGTAATAGGGGCCCCCACATGTTTGTTGCCCAGGGGCCCCCACAGACCTTAATCCGGCCCTGGCAGGGATTGCAGGCATCCTAACCTAATAGCTTAGATCCTGTAAATCTACCTATTATACGTGTCCAATACTGTTCAAATTAATTGTTATTAGGTGAATTTGGGAGAAAGGAGGGGGGTGTTGGGTGTCAAGCCGTTATAGACATGTTTGTCTTATTTACAGTTCTCTCATAAATGTAGATTTATGAATTACTGAGTATTAAATAGATCTGGCTTTTTGTATATATTTAATATGAATCCTGCTTTTCTGTGTCTATGGGGTCTGTTCCAACTCCCTAGGGGGATACTTTTCACTGGAGCAATTCAGCATTGCTGTGGTGCGGAGACAGCTGCACCAAAAAGTAGCTGTCCCCGCGATCAATAACATTGTTACTTTATAGCAGCATTAATTACCTTTCCAGTCGCTGGCTTCTGCACTTGTGTGACCTGTGGTAACGCATGCACAGAACCGCTGGTCACATAGTGAAAAGGCAGTCAAGGGATCCACTCTGATCCCTTTTTTTGTATCTCTGGAACTCCTCCCCACAGGAAGCGGCAATGCTTCTGAGAACAAGCGCCATCTGAAGATGGCATTTGTGTTCGCAGGCAAACTTCGAAACATTTTCGGAGTTTGCTGAATATCAGGTAGTCCTATCGGACTGCTGATGATGAATGGCCGTTACACAAAATATGTGGAAACTAACGTTTTAACCTGTGTAATGGACCATTTAGTGATGAGGAATAGGCCCCTATGTGTGTTTGTGTGAAATTAGTGTGGATCCAGCTTTTCCTGTGGATCCGGCTTTTTAAATGTATGACGCTTTTTCAATTTATATACAATGAATTTGGCATTTTCAATGCATTTACCTTTTCTTAAGTTTGTAGAGTGGATTTGACTTTTCTTATATATTTAGTATGTATCCCTGCCTTCTGGTTGTGTGTATGTAAATTTAGAAACTTGCTTTTTTGGGTATGTGTTAATTTAGTTTGGATCCTGCTTCTCTGAAATTCCATATCCATTGATGCCCCACACCTGCTGAGGCTCTGCCCGCCTTTGCCACATCCTCTCATGCCTTCCTAAAAAAATGTATCTAGAAAAATAGCACTGTAGACAATAGTATTATTTTATATACTACTAAAATTGTGTAAGAGAGACTGCTACTAAAATTGTGTAAGAGAGACTGCTAATACAATTGTTTTTCTTCCTCTTTATTTTAAAATTTTAACAGCACACCGCATATCCTATGAGGCCATGCTCCTTCTAGGCCACTTCCCCTATCATGTTGCCCCCCCTGTCATTTTCTTCTGGATCTGCCCCTGCCCAGAAGTAAGTGTGATCAGCTGCCAGTGTATGAGCCTAGAGGTGTCTGCGAATTAGTCTCCTACAATGCAGTAGAGGAGTATAGAACACATGCGGGGGGGGTTCTAAGTACCCAGAAATCCCCCCGGACAGACTGGAGTGCAGACACCATGTTCTTAAGCCCCACCCCCTCGCAGCAAATTGCCACGATTCACGAGTCAGTATGGAGGAGGCGGAGCCAAAATGACGCGATTTCATTAGTATTTCATTCGTATTTTTCCTCTGGTAATCAGTCACTTTCGTCAGTCTGATCATAAATTTCTGTTTTGTAAGGGAAGTGGGTGTCATATGTATCATTCTCAAATGTTTTAATTGATAAACCACAAAATACTTCAAGTTCACAATACACCATTGCCCTACAGTTGAAACAATATTGCTGATCATTTCATATGCAGTAAAACACACACTCTCATATATTTCATATGGCAACTTGAGTGATAGGTGAACAAAGATTTGTAAGTGGGAACTTTCTCCAACTGCAAAATGATCTTTACACAGCTCACACACAACATTAGTTAACCCACCATACCCTTTCTAAAATTGAATTACATGAGGGGCCCCTTTTCAATTTGCTAAAATATCACACAATGTCTGCAGGTTATTAACATGTGAGGTCACAGCGCAAATCTAATGGGTAAATTAATTCCTCCTTAAGTCTCTGGAGGCAGCTGTATGTGAATTGCTTTGCCACATGTAACAAGAAAAGGTGCCTGAGCTGTAGATACTGGAAAAAGAACCTGGCAGCAAGCTAAAAGTGTTTATTTCGCTGATGTCAGGGAAAATTCACAGCAGAAGAATGTCTGATCAAAACTACATTTAATGTTATGTCTTGTCAATAGCTCAAACTCATTGTGTTCTAGACCTGGGAGAAACACTGGGTGGTCCAAAACCAGTGTCAGCTTTATTGGGTTGTGAATTGTCTTGCGTGTACAAAGTCTCCTATAGATAATGATAACTGTAGTGTCGGGAGTGAGTGCATTAGGAGGGCCATTAATTATTCTTCAATGTCCACCCAAAGTCTGATATGGGCATTTGCATGACTTAGGACTGATTGGATAAGGTGGGCTGCCAAAAAATAATTTTGTCAATTTGGTAGACCTAGTCCACTTTCATTAGATTGCCAGTTCATGTTTGGAACAAAGGCAAGTGTGATAATCACATATTTACCTGTTAAAAATCTCAGAAATTAAAGGTTTTTATTATTCCAGTAGCCTATAAATAGTTGTTTTTGTCAACAAGTAAATGTATTTAACAATTTCCTCAAGGGAAATCAATTATAGAACCAGGTCCTGTACAATAGTTTGGCGACTAGCATAATGGTTGTGAACTAGCACATTATAACATTGTTAGATTTGTTTTCTTTCCACTCCACATGATAATCAAGATAACCCTAATTAGTAAATAATATCAGTCTCATAGGCTGGGTAGTCACCTGAACGATGTAACAAACAATGCAACGGACATTTCACATATGCTTGATACACACTACAATGAGGTATTGGCCCAGCAGACCGATTCGCCATGCAAGCAGCCAATTGGTAAACTATACACACTTACAAATTGGCCACTTGATATATCTGGCCTGACTTCACAACTCTGACAGGCATTTAAGTTTGCTGCCCATTTGTGATGTCAGTGTCCGCAGTCCCTGCAGTCAGTGTACAGGTCGTCCGCAGGTCACCTGTACACTTATTATTATCCTTTATTTATATGGCGCCACAAAGGTTCCGCAGCGCCTTACACAGTACATAAATGAGCACACAATAAAAACAGTTAATAGTAATATAAAACATTACAGGACAAGGACATGGTTTATACATATAGCTGCATAACACAAGCAGCAGGGCATCAGCAGCCAAATGTTAGGTGCCAATTGGGGAGTTAGGAGTAAAAGATACTATAAGTAGGGATAGGAGAAGCATGTGAGGGATGAGGGCCCTGCTCGTGAGAGCTTACATTCTAAAGGGGAAGGGCAGACAGACAGGGGCGACACAGATGGGGTAGATAGTGAGGAAGGAGCATGGAGCAGTGGGTTAGGATATGTGCTGCGGAATGTGTGTGTATAAGATGACCTGATGTTATGTCAAACTTAAATTCTTCATACATCTATCTCTATGACAGAAAATAGATTTTGATCATGTGTTATTTACTTAAGCGATATACAAAATAAAGCTGTAGCGCTTTAATTTTTGTGTATTCCATTTTAGCATCTAAATACATCCTGCTAAAAATGCAGCTATTATGGGACTGTCCTGCCATCCTAATACAGTAGTGACTACTTTAGTCCCAGCTGCTTGGTGCTGTGCCATTCTCCTGTGAGTGGGTGCTTCTCACATGCACACATGTAGATGCACCGATATATCGGCATCAGCTGTGCTGCAGGGCCGGCCCGATATGTCTGTGAACTTGGTTTCAACCCGGCTTGCGATGCAGTGTGAACGGGTAACCTGGGTCGATGTGACCCAGGTCCCATTCGCAAGCATAGGCAGAGCCTGCGCTTGGAGATGATCTCATCTCCAAGCGCCGGCTCAGCACGTGATGGCAGTGATGTCATCGAACCGGCAATAAGCCGGGTTGAGCCGCCAATCTGAAAGGGGTCTCAGCCGGGTCACACCCAGGATGGGCGCGTGAACAAAATTCCGGCGCAACCTGGTATAGCAATGTGAAAGAGATAATTTGTTTCTATATACATTATGTGCTGGTATACTGTTTATACAAATTTTTGTATTTATTAAGTCAAAATGATTATATTAATGAGACAAGTATATATTTATATGCATATATATATATATATTAGGGGTGAGCGGGTTCGGATTTCTGAAATCCGAACCCCCCCGAGCCCCCCCGATCCGAGTCCGATCCGAATCAGGCTCGACTTTTCCCGCCTGACTCGGATCTGAAATCGAAGCAAAACGTCATCATCCCGCCTTCCGAGTCTCGCGGGTTTTGGATCCTATATAAGGTACCCACGTCGGCGCCATTTTCTCACTCGGCTGTGGACAGTGAAGAGGGAGGGTGGGAGTTAGGGCTGTGTAGTGTAGTGTAGTGTAGTGCTGCTGTTGTCCACTACTTCAAAGTCCATAGGGGCTGGCTGTGTTGTGCTGTGCTGCTGTTGTTAATAGGGGCTGTGTCCACTACTTCAAAGTCCATAGGGGCTGGCTGGACTGTGTTGTGCAGTCAGTTCTCCATAGGGGCTGTGTCCACTCCAAAGTCCTGTGCAGTGTCCCAGTCCTAAAGAGGTGCTGTAGTGTTGTTCAGGGGGTGCTCTGTCCATCAGGGGTGCTCCCCCCAAGTGCTAAAAAAATAATATATTTTCTGTGTTTGTGAATTGTGTGCGCAGTAGCCGCACGTGCATCAACAAAGTAGTGCCAAGCGTGCGCCTGTGTCATAAGTAAAGGGCCGGCTGGCTTGACCGTTAAAGGGTGCTGTAACCCCCGAAAGTACACTCCAGTCCAAACCAAAAAAAAAATATTTTCTGTGTTTGTGAATTGTGTGCGCAGTAGCCGCACGTGCATCAACAAAGTAGTGCCAAGCGTGCGCCTGTGTCATAAGTAAAGGGCCGGCTGGCTTGACCGTTAAGGGTGCTGTAACCCCCGAAAGTACACTCCAGTCCAAACCAAAAAAAAAATTATTTTCTGTGTTTGTGAATTGTGTGCGCAGTAGCCGCACGTGCATCAACAAAGTAGTGCCAAGCGTGCGCCTGTGTCATAAGTAAAGGGCCGGCTGGCTTGACCGTTAAGGGTGCTGTAACCCCCGAAAGTACACTCCAGTCCAAACCAAAAAAAAAATTATTTTCTGTGTTTGTGAATTGTGTGCGCAGTAGCCGCACGTGCATCAACAAAGTAGTGCCAAGCGTGCGCCTGTGTCATAAGTAAAGGGCCGGCTGGCTTGACCGTTAAAGGGTGCTGTAACCCCCAAAGTACACTCCAGTCCAAACCGAAAAAAAATTATTTTCTGTGTTTGTGAATTGTGTGCGCAGTAGCCGCACGTGCATCAACAAAGTAGTGCCAAGTGTGCGCCTGTGTCATAAGTAAAGGGCCGGCTGGCTTGACCGTTAAAGGGTGCTGTAACCCCCGAAAGTACACTCCAGTCCAAACCAAAAAAAAAATTATTTTCTGTGTTTGTGAATTGTGTGCGCAGTAGCCGCACGTGCATCAACAAAGTAGTGCCAAGCGTGCGCCTGTGTCATAAGTAAAGGGCCGGCTGGCTTGACCGTTAAAGGGTTCTGTAACCCCCAAAGTACACTCCAAACCAAAAAAATATATATTTTCTGTGTTTGTGACTTGTGTGCACTGTGGCTGCACGTGCATCAACAAAGGAGCAGCGCCAAGCGTGCGCCTGTGTCCCATAAGTAAAGAGCCGGCTGGCTCATTTCTTAAAGGGTGGTGTAACCCACAAAGTGCACTACTCTCCAGCAAAAATAAAAAAATATTTTCTGTGTTTGTGTGCGCTTTAGCCGCACGTATATATATCAATATAACATAAATGGAGGACCAAACTTTCTCTGATAAAAATAAAATAGGGAAAGATCAAGAACCACTTCCTACTAGTGCTGTTGCTGCTGCTGGGAGTTGTTCATCATCCCAGAGAGGAAGTAGGAACATCACTACTTTTACTAAACAATTGACCCTCCAACAGTCCCTAGCGATGAGGATGAAGTACGACAGCAGTCATCCTGAAGCAAAACGTATAACTGAGGCCTTGACTGCTATGTTGGTGTTAGACGTGCGTCCGGTATCCGACATTAGTGCAGTGGGATTTAGACAATTGATGGAGGTAGTGTGTCCTCGGTTCCAAATCCCATCTAGATTCCACCTGCATCCTCAAAGCAGCAGCGACAAGCGTGCGTCTGTCTGTTAAAGGGTGGTGACACCCTCAAAGTGTGCTACACAAACAATTAAAATATTGTTCTTTTTTTTTCTGTCTTTGTGAAATGTGTGGGCTGTAGCCGCACCTGCATCCTTAAAGCAGCAGCGACAAGCGTGCGTCTGTCTGTTAAAGGGTGGTGACACCCTCAAAGTGTGCTACACAAACAATTAAAATATTGATCTTTTTTTTTCTGTCTTTGTGAATTGTGTGGGCTGTAGCCGCACTTGCATCCTCAAAGCAGCAGCGACAAGCGTGCATCTGTCTGTTAAAGGGTGTTGTAACTCTCAAAGTGCTCCAAAAAATCAAAAAAAAATTTTTAATGTGTTTGTGACTTGTGTGCGATGTAGCCACACTTGCATCCTCAAAGCAGCAGCGACAAGCGTGCGTCTGTCTGTTAAAGGGTGGTGACACCCTCAAAGTGTGCTACACAAACAATTAAAATATTGTTATTTTTTCTGTCTTTGTGAATTGTGTGGGCTGTAGCCGCACCTGCATCCTTAAAGCAGCTGCGACAAGCGTGCGTCTGTCTGTTAAAGGGTGGTGACACCCTCAAAGTGTGCTACACAAACAATTAAAATATTGTTCTTTTTTTTTCGGTCTTTGTGAAATGTGTGGGCTGTAGCCGCACCTGCATCCTTAAAGCAGCAGCGACAAGCGTGCGTCTGTCTGTTAAAGGGTGGTGACACCCTCAAAGTGTGCTACACAAACAATAAAAATATTCTTCTTCTTTTATCTGTCTATGTGAATTGTGTGGGCTGTAGCCGCACCTGCATCCTTAAAGCAGCAGCGACAAGCGTGCGTCTGTCTGTTAAAGGGTGGTGACACCCTCAAAGTGTTCTACACAAACAATTAAAATATTGTTCTTTTTTTTCGGTCTTTGTGAAATGTGTGGGCTGTAGCCGCACCTGCATCCTTAAAGCAGCAGCGACAAGCGTGCGTCTGTCTGTTAAAGGGTGGTGTAACTCTCAAAGTGCTCCAAAAAATAAAAAACTATTTTTTTTATGTGTTTGTGACTTGTGTGCGATGTAGCCGCACTTGCATCCTCAAAGCAGCAGCGACAAGCGTGCGTCTGTCTGTTAAAGGGTGGTGACACCCTCAAAGTGTGCTACACAAACAATAAAAATATTCTTCTTTTTTCTGTCTTTGTGAATTGTGTGGGCTGTAGCCGCACCTGCATCCTTAAAGCAGCAGCGACAAGCGTGCGTCTGTCTGTTAAAGGGTGGTGACACCCTCAAAGTGTGCTACACAAACAATTAAAATATTGTTCTTTTTTTTTCGGTCTTTGTGAAATGTGTGGGCTGTAGCCGCACCTGCATCCTTAAAGCAGCAGCGACAAGCGTGCGTCTGTCTGTTAAAGGGTGGTGACACCCTCAAAGTGTGCTACACAAAGAATAAAAATATTCTTCTTCTTTTTTCTGTCTTTGTGAATTGTGTGGGCTGTAGCCGCACTTGCATCCTCAAAGCAGCAGCGACAAGCGTGCGTCTGTCTGTTAGAGGGTGGTGTAACCCTCAAAGTGTGCTCCACAAACAATAAAAATATTCTTTTTTTTTTCTGTCTTTGTGAATTGTGTGGGCTGTAGCCGCACTTGAATCCTCAAAGCAGCAGCGACAAGCGTGCGTCTGTCTGTTAAAGGATTACATTGGTGACAGCATCCAAGTAGGCATGTCAGACAGTCCGTACCTGTACTGGCAGGAAAAAGAAGCAATTTGGAGGTCCCTGTACAAACTGGCTCTATTTTACCTGAGTTGCCCCCCCTCCAGTGTGTACTCCGAAAGAGTGTTTAGTGCAGCCGGGAACCTTGTTAGCGAAAGGCGTAGGAGGTTGCTTCCACAAAATGTGGAGAAGATGATGTTCATAAAATGAATGATCAACTCTTCCAGGGAGACCAGCCTCCAGAACGTACAGAGGGACCTGTGGTTCCAGCAGGGACGAATTAATACTCTGTGAGGATGAGGATGTACATAACACTGAAGAGGGTGAGGAATCTGTGGATGAGGAGGATGAGGACGACTTCTTGCCTCCGTAGAGCCAGTTTGTGCAGGGACAGATTAATTGCCAGCTTGTTTTGTGGGGGCCCAAACGAACCAATCATTTCAGCCACAGTTGTGTGGCAGACCCTGGCGCTGAAATGATTGGTTTGTTAAAGTGTGCATGTCCTGTTTATACAACATAAGGGTGGGTGGGAGGGCCCAAGGACAATTCCATCTTGCACCTCTTTTTTTTCTTTGCATTATGTACAGTTTGGGGCCTAGTTTTTCAATGCCATCCTGTCTGCCACTGCAGTTTCACGCCTAGATGGGTCACGTGTTTGTGCCGCCCACTCGTGTCGCTTAGCATAGTCATCCAGCTACCTCGGTGCAACCTTTTGGACATAAAAACACTATTGTGAGGTGTGAGGTATTCAGAATAGACTGGAAATGAGTGGAAATTAAGGTTATTGAGGTTAATAATAGCATAGGAGCAGAAAAACCTACAAATTCTGTGATTTTAGCTGTTTTTATGCTTTTTTTCAAAAAAATACAGATCCAAAACACAAAACCCAGAACCCAAAACACGGAAGGGTGGTTTTGGCAAAACCAATCCAGATCCAAAACACGAAGAAAGATCCAGATCCAAAACCAAAACACAAAACACGAAAAGTGGCCGGTGCACACCCCTAATATATATATACACACAGTATATCAGAACCCAATATTTAACATTCCTACTTGCCGCGAGCACCGGAGCAATTCATCATTGCACCGGCACGGAGACAGCTGAACACGAAAATCATCTGTCTCCCCGAGTCTTTTCACTGCTCCTTTTGGAGCAGTGTAACTAGTGCGCTTGCGTGACACATATGTGCACAAGAGCCCACAGCGTCCGGCCTGACGGGGCGGCGGGATCTGAAGGGATCCCTCTTCGTGAGCAGGTTGTGGGAGCAAATGCCATGTGAAGATGGCGAATGCTCCCGCAGACAAGCTCCGAAAATATTGTATTTTCGCAGCTTGATGAGTTCTTGTCCCTATACTAGTGTATGGGGACAGCGGGCCATTCCAGGGGCTCTATTTATTAACATTATTTTTACTAAAATAAAGTGAAAAAGGGTGTTTCCACACCTTTTTCACATTATTTTAGTATTACCTATAGTTATTACAGGGCAATTGGAGTAGAATTCGTAAAATTCTACTCCAACCCATAATTGTAATGGGAAATGTGATCCGACCAAAGTTACTAAAAATAAATTGTAAAAAAATACCAGGGAAAACCCTGTGATAATAACGCCACCAGGAGGTGGTGTTATCCAGGGTCTCCCCCAGTTACCGGACTCCTCCTCTGCTCTAAAAGGAAGCGCAGAGCCCGGAGCCGGTCCCAGTAATCAGCTGTGTGTTCTAAACAGACCGCAAGCTGATCATTGCAAAAAAATAAAAAATAGTAAAAAAAAAAAAAATTAACTTACCTGACTCGGGGCTCCGGTGATGACTCCCCTCTGGTCAGCTGGTCTCCTATGCTGCACTGTGGCCCGGTCATCAGGTGATCGGGTACCAGTGCAGTATGGGATATCAGCTGACCGGAGGCATGGAATACATCACCGGAGCACCGATGACTGCAGGTAAGTGCTATTAAGGAGGTGGGGTCGCGGTGGAGTCCGCGATCGTGGGGGGCGGGGCTTAGTGTTGGGGGCAGGGCTTAGCGCCGGGGGGGGCAGCAGTGGTGGCCGGTCGGCGCATGCGTGGGGCACTAGTCACAGTATTTTTTTGCAAAAACTAGGGGATTCGCAGGGACAGAGCTCTCTCGCAAGCTCTGTCCCTGCAAGGGATTTGTAGTAAATCCCTGTGATATTGCCTGAATTCACAATGCGAATTCAGTCGATAATATCACACTACAATCTGCATTACAAATGTGGATTGTAGTAAATAGAGCCCCAGGAGAGAAAGGTAAGCAGGAGATATCTTTCATATCTCCTGCATTACCTTTTTGATGAATGGTTCAAAAACTTAATTTCTATAATTGCAGGTGAAAATGTTCATTTTCACCTTCTTGTGTTGAAAATTAGTGATGATGAATAGAGCCCATAGAGAAATATTATTGTGACTCGTATACAGATTTCAGGATATCTATAATCTGCACAGTAAATAGGTGCTTACAAATACACATACTTTTCTAAATTCCTGAAGACTCACTGGTGGAGGAGGTAGATCACAAGACTGGCAAATTATTAACAAAACTAATGGGAAACCTATTAACAATTAGCAGAGACGATTAACTCTGGTACCTGATGTACTTTCGGAAACAAAATGGTCTAGGCCCAGATAATGAACATGATTGAAGGGGCTATATGCAATGTTTTCTCACCCAATCACTATGAATGATTATTTATCTCAGTTGATCCTAGTTACTATCCCAGCTTGTTCTCTGTGGAAAACAAAAACTTCAAGCCTTAGACTGCTATCAACTTGTTAACTCATATGTTTCAGAATATAGTTAGCGTGTGCTGTAGGCCATAACATTTGCAATGTGAGGAATAATGAAAGAGTATGCTTGGTGTGAAGGGGCTACAATAGAAAGCACATCAGACTCAGCTGTCCATCATTTACAGCACAATGTCCATCATTTACTGTACAACTCCATTATTTACAGCACAATAATCATCAGAGACGTAACTAGATTTATTGGTTCCCTGTGCCAGAGAGGGCATTGGCGTCCCCCCCATTTTTTAAATAGGGACATAAGATAGTGGACCTGAAAAAGGCCATGACTTCATGGGAAAGGGCCAGTGAAGAGATAGGGGTACTCCTGGGGCAGCCAGGAGATGCTGATGATAAAAGAAAAAGGAAGCTATGAATGATAATAAACAGGAAAATTGACAGGCCCAAAACATCGCCCCCTGGCCTGCGGTGACCTGTGCCATGGCACAGGTCGCACTACCCTAGTTAAGGCCTTGATAATCATCATGTACTGTACGGCGCTATCATTTGCAGCACAATGTCCATAATTTACTGTACGACGTCATTTATAGCACAATATCCATCATGTACTGTACGACGCTATCATTTACAGCACAGTGTCCATCATTTACTGTACAACGCCATCATTTACAGCACAATATCCATCATGTACTGCACGACTCCATCCTTTACAGCACAATGTCCATAATTTACTGTACAACTCTATCATTTACAGCACAGTGTCCATCATGTACTGCAGGGCCGGCTCTAGGGGTGTTCGAGCAGTGCGGTAGCACAAGGGTGCCACCCCTAGAGGGCGGCACCCTTCCCCAGCATCCCAATTTCAGCGGGACAGCACTGTCCCGCTGCTCCATCCGCGGGCCGAAGCGGCCCGCGGGTGGTCTAATTGGGAGGTTGGGGACCCCCACCCCAACCTCCCAACAGCTGCGGCGCCGGACCCCCGGAGTGTGAATGGATGCCGCGTGCATGCGCGCGGCATCCATTCCCTGACGGAAGAGAGCTGGTGGAAGCCCAGCCAGTGATGGATTGCTGGGCTTTACCCCCAGCCTGACGTTATTTGGAGGCGTGCCATGCGGGCACGCCTCCAAATAACGTCACATAGGGGGTGTGGCCTATGATAATTAGGCCACGCCCCCAAATTCGGTCACGCGCGGCGTATGATGGGCCGGCAGAGGGTGCTCTGACCCCTGGAACCGGCCCTGATGTACTGTACAACGCTATCATTTACAGCACAGTGTCCATCATTTACTGCACAACGCCATAATTTACAGCACAATATCCATCATGTACTGTACGACTCCATCCTTTACAGCACAGTGTCCATCATTTACTGTACGACGCCATCATTTACAGCACAATATCCATCATGTACTGTAGGACTCCATCCTTTACAGCACAATGTCCATCATATACTGTACAACTCTATCATTTACAGCACAATGTCCATCATGTACTGAATATCTTCATCATATAGTATATAGTCAAATGTCCATCACTTACTGCACATTTCGATCATTAATTGTTCATCTCTATCATTTAAAACCAGGGCCATAGGGAGGGGTGCGCGAGTGGTGTAGTCGCCCAAGGCAGTGGCAAATGCAGGATTTCTAGAGGGTGGTTTCCAAATGCTTGATTTTAAAGCAGGTGGGCAGTCAATAAAGAGCACTTAACCAGCTATAATATCCATCATACAAAGTATAATGTATGCACATATATAGGACCAGGGATCACAGTATGCCATTATATTTACACCCATCCCCCACTGGGGGGGTGGTGGTGTTGCGATTCACTGAAGGAGGGAGCTGAATTTCGATAAGTATGCCTATGGATGCAAACAAAACATTTTAAATAAAAAAATATAGTATCGTGCTAATTTGGGTATTCAATGTAACACATGTATTATGTAAATAGTACCTATCATATAGTACTTACCATAGAAAATAGCAAAGTCTGTGATTATTACAACGAACCACCAATTAGGGAGAATTAATATTTAGTACTCTGAGACAAAAGACTGTGCCTACTCTAAAACTAAAGACGGTGCACAAAGTAATAGTATATTGATGGACTAATGAATGTTTAATTTCAGTCACCAATTTTTTAACATTATTTATGCAATTAAATGTTTTTATGTTACATAACCTATAAATGACTATAGAATAAACAAACAACAATTTACATAATACATGTGTTACATTGAAATACCCAAACTAGCACGATACTAATATTTTTTTATTTTAATAAATTATGTAATTTTTGTTTGCGCCAGGGGACATAACTCTACAGGCAGCAACAAAATTACCAAACCTCTATATATAGATACTGAATTATAACATTTAGGGGGAGCGCAGGAGAAACTACTTTTTCTATATGCCTATAGATGGTCTATATCAGTGCACCCCTAACAGTGCATGTTTTCCAGATCTCCTAGTTGGTTCACTACTGGCTCACACATTTTAAAAGATCAACAGGTGGTGCTAATTATTTCCTATGTGACACTGAATGGATCTTGAAAACATGCAACTTTAGTATTATATGCTATTTCTATTGTGGCCATCATGGTGTGAGCTGGGGAGGGGGGTTTCTAGGCAGCCGGAAACCCCCACTGCAATTGCCTATGCAAGGCCCTAGGGGAACCGGCATTGCTGCCCTCGACCCCTGCTTTTGGCTAGCTGGGTGCCTGGAATGGCATCCTGCAGGCGGTAGCATTGCTGCAGTGTGTAGAGCCATCTGAAGTGTCCAGGCAGCGCTACACTTTCTCCTGCTGAAGGTCCAGCACCTTCGCATGACATCATGTCTTCAGGAGCAGGTCTGGAAAACGTCGCCAGAGAGCCCTGCTACGGAGCTGTATACAGCACAATGTCCATCATGTACTACTACTGTACATCTTCATCATATATAGCTGAATGTCAATCACTTACTGTACAAAATGTATGTATATCTCCATCATATACAGTCTAATGTCCATCACTTACTTACATCTTAATCATATACAGCCCAATGTTCACCACTGACTGCACATCTCCATCATTTGCTTTACATCTCCATCATATACAGCCCAATGTCCATCATTTACTGTACACCTTCATTCTATACAGTCCAATGTCCATTACTTGCTATACACCTCCATCATATACAGTCCAATATCCTGTTGAAAATGATGTGTGAGCATGTATTGATATTGCAGAGTTATATAGGCACACACCAGAGGATGACTCAAACTATGAACAGCCCAGTTACTTAACCAGTGGTGTTGGTTTATTGATAGATAGCAGGTACAGCCATACTCACTGTTACATGCATACTGGTTATGGAGCGGAGCTTGAGCAGACTAGGGTTCTATACAGCTCACCAACTGGTGAGTGCATGTGAGTAATGGTGCAGCTTAATAGTAGGTAACAATTGTCTCCCACCATGTCACTCTTACACAGTAAGGACAAGATGGTATCTGCACATGCTCAGTAGTGAGCACAGCAGCCCTCCCGGGATAGGGCATGAAGCCTAACTGGAGTTTGTGCAGTAGTGGACTCCTCTTTCAACATATCCATCACTTACTGTACATCTCTATCATATACAGTTCAATGCCCATCATTTACTGTCAGGGTTGGACTGGGCTGTCAGGGGTTCTGGGGATTCCACGGCAGGCCGCAGTGATTTACAGCTACTCCTTATGCTGTGTAAGGGCCTAGCCCATGTTCCCGGAGCCCTAGCCCATGTCACGGGCGCCGTGTTACAAACTGCATGTCACGGCTGCCGACACTTGAGACTCCTGGAGGGAGGCAGGCCTACTAGGCACAATAAACTGGTGTGGTCTTAGGAATTACTTTTACATGAAACTCAGTAGCACAGGAATGATGCAAAGAGGATTGTAGCAGGGTTGAGCCCCATGATGCGGAGAAGATTGTAGCGGGGTTAAGCCCCGTGACGCGGAGAAGATTGTAGCGCGGTTGAGCCCCGGGATGCGGAGAAGATTGTAGCGGGGTTGAGCCCCGTGATGCAGAGAAAATTGTAGCGGGGTTGAGCCCCAGGATGTGGAGAAGATTGTAGCGGAGTTGAGCCCTGTAGTGTGGCTAGGGTTTGGAGCGGGGTTGAGCCCTGTGATGCAGAGATGACACTGTAACGGTGCAGTTGACAACTGTAACAAGGATGAGTTCAATATCCACAGGAATGGAAAGACAACAGGCAAAGTAAATAGTGCAGCAAAATGGTGAAAGTGCAGTAATGTAGCAATCAACAATACTTAGGCAATAGGAATGCTGGGCCCTTTAGTGCAGCGGGTGACTCACATCAGAAGTTCATCTGGAATACAACAAAGTCCACAGCAATCCACAGGCACAGCGGGGATCTGGCAGGAGTCCAAGAAAAGACCTGAGAGCAACGTTGCACAGACACTGAGACACAGTAAGTAACAGGCTTTATACTAGAGGTCTGTGATCCATAGGAAGTTTCAGAACATGTGACCCAAATGGAATCAGGTTTGAAATAATGAGCAATCTAGGAATCCCAAAACCTGACGACACCTGGGAAACAGATGATCACTTTAACACTCTATCCCCTGAATGAGAAGCATGCCAGCAAGCAGGATAGCTTCTCCAACTACCACAATGTAACTTTGGCAAAAGTAGTCTATCTTTATGTACTGAAATAGTCGCAGTCCTGACACTGCAGCTACTCGCTGGGCAGACAGTTGACTGTACCGGCGGCTGCGGGGAGTGGCCAGCAATCGGCTGGCTTCAGGTGATGTAATGGGGAAGGAGCTTATCAAAGCCACTGCAATGTAGACTGGCAGTCAAGCAGAGGCTCCCCTGTTCACTGACATGGCTGGCGGCTGGGGGGCTGGCAGCAGGGGGAGGCGAGCGCTGGCTTATATTTTTTGTTGTGGCAGCCTGTGTGTTTTAGAAAATCAGCAGCTGCCTGCTGATGCCTGCTGTGCTGTCACACGCAATCAATGGGGGGAGGCGCCCAGGCTGCTGCAGATGCTCATTGCACAGACACAGAGCAGAGGAGCCAGGTCCATCCATCACTGAGAGACATATCCTCCCTCTGGGCAGGTAGGTATAAGTGGTGGTGTGAAATATGTTTTAGTGTTATCTAAGGGGGTTGGTATATGGGGGTAGGGGGTGGATTTGTTTTTTTTCTGGGGGGTGCTGTGTTTTAATATTGTCTATGGTGCAGGTGGTGTATTATGTTGTATGTGTGTGCGGGGGTAGGTGGTATTAATATTGTGTGTGTGAAGGTTGTATTCATATTATCTGTGTTATATGTGGATCACTGATACTCTGTGTATTATGTTGCATGCACTGCAACACTCTATTATATAGTGCACTACAACACTCTGCATTAAATGGTGGGCACTGTGGCACTCACTGTATTATATGGTGGTCAATACGGCATTCTGTATTATATGGCAGTCACTGCAGAACTCTGTATTATATATTGAGGTCACTGCGGCAGTCTGTATTATATGGCAGTCATTGTGGCACTCTATTATATGGCGATCACTGCTACACTGTATTGTATGGTGGGCACTGCAACACTCTGTATTATATGGTGGGCACTGTGACACTCTCTGCATTATATAGTGAGCACTGCAACACTCTGCATTATATAGAGGGCACTGCAGCATTCTGCCTTATATAGTGAACAATGTGACACTCTGCATTATATGGTGGGCACTGCGGCATTCTCTATTATATGGCGGTCACTGCAGCATTCTCTGTATTATATGGCAGTCACTGTGACACTGAGTATTAAATAGTGGGCACCGCGACACTCTACATTATATGGTGAGTACTGTGACACTCTGGATTATATAGTGAGCACTGCAACACTCTGCATTATATTTAGAGCACTGCGGCATTCTGCATTATATAGTGAGCAATGCAACACTTTTTGTATTAAATGGTGGGCACTGCGACACTCTACATTATATGGTGAGCACTGTGACACTCTGTATTAGTATATGGTGGGCACTGCGACACTCTTCATGATATAGCGGGCACTGCAACACTCTCTGCATTATATGGTGGGCACTGAAACACTCTCTGAATTATATGGCGGCATTATAACGTTCTCTGCATTATTATGTTAGTCAGGGCGATGTTCTCTGCAATATATAGCGGTCACTGCGATGTTCTCTGTATTATATGGCGGACACTACAAAGTTCTCTGCATTATATGGCAGTCACTGTGATGCTCTGTATAGTATAGCGGTGACTGCAATGCTATATGATGGGTGAGGTAGTGTAGTACAGGCAGCAATACTACATTAAGTCATACTTGCCTACCCTCCCGATTCAGCCGGGAGCCTCCCAAAAATCGGATGCCATTCCCGGCCTCCCAGGAAGGCAGGCAAGTCTCCCAACCTCCGGCGATGTGTCCGCACCCCCGCAGTTGTAAGTATATAAAGCCCAGCAGCGGGGGAGCCGATGACGCGATTCGCACTGAATCGCGTCATCACGGCTCCACCCCCTGCTCCACAATGCCATTAATATCGGCATTGTGGAGAGGGGGCAGAGCCACGATGACGCAATCGTGGTGTCATGCCCCCATGCTCCGCCCCAACAATGAGTCACTGCCGGGTCCTGACCCCTTTGACCGCGCCACGCCCCTCTGCTGTGTAAGCCCAACAGCTCCCTCCCAGAAGGAGGGAGCTAAGTGTCAGCAAGTCTGCATTAAGTAGTGAGATAATTGAACCTGCATGCTCTATTTAAAAGTGTAGATACCATAGACAAATTGCAGCAGGCACTGGCATCTTAATGTAACGGAACTAACAATGGGTTTTCCCCTCACCGTACATACATTTCAGACTTTACAATGCTGATAGCTGTATCTAAGCTCGTCCAGGGTGACTAGAGCTACAGCTTCTAATCCCTATGCTTTCTGGAGACTGGACGTAACATTTATTACTTGCCTCCTTTTAAACTATAACTAAAATATTAGGACCAGCATTATTGTTGTTATTTTTTATTTGGCTTTGTACTTGTGCAGTTTTTTTTACTTATGCTCCTCTGCTAGCTGGCCACACCCCTGGCTGGCCACACCCCTTGAGCTTTGTGCCGCCTCCCTTCAGTGGGCCCCTACCATTGCATTCCCTCTTTGGGACCTTCATGTCCCAGTCCGACACTGTTTACTGTAGACCTTCATCCTATACAGTCCAATACTTACTGTACACCTCCATCATATACAGTTCAATGTCCATTACCTAATGTACATCTCCATAATATACTGTACATCTCCATCACATACAGTTCAATGTCCAACAATTATACCCCTTTCAAACTAGCAGCAAAATTCTTGGTTATTGCAAGGTTGACCCAAGTTGTTGCTAGGTGTGAAAGGGGCAAGGGTTGGATTCCCAGGTCGAGTGACCTGGCAATTTAACCCGGGTAGTTTGCAGGGTTTAACATGGGAATGACTCGTGTAACCCTGCAGTGTAAACAGGTAGCCCGGTAGTCTGACCCGGTTCCCGTTTAGGCATGGGGACTTCCGGGTTTATCGGCGCTTGGAGATGATACTATTTCAAGCACCAGCAGGTGCAGCGTGAACGATGGCAACCCAATAATAACCAGTGTTGGCGCCAAGGTCTGAAGGGGGTATGTCCCGGGTCTGACCAGTTTGGAACCCTGTTCCAAATACCAGGTCAGACCTGGGACATTAGTGTAAAAGGGGTATTACTGTACATCTATGAGTCCATGATAACCAATTTAATGTACGTTACTTGCTGTATATATCCATCATATACAATGTGTGGTACCCCAGAACCTGGGAGTACCTTATGCTGAGTATTATTGTAGATGTCAGTGTATTACGCCATGTTGGGATTACCTGATATGTCTGTATGTTGTTTTAGTTGCCAATTCATATATTTACACCCCTTAAAGTTTAAAAAGACTCAGTTTACTTATATATACAAGCTCCCTTATAGAGGGGACATTGGAGCAGGCTGTGACAGCTGGCGCGTGGCCAGGGACATGACTGCAGCCACAGCAGAGGAGACTGATCTCTATAGAGATCCCGGATGAATGAAGCATTAGTGCAGCGCGTGCGGTGAGCGGGAAGAGGACCCGCACGCGACTGCTATTTGATAAGGAACACCCGCGGGGGCCTCTGGGAGTTGGCCTGAGCGAGTGCTGTGGAGCGGAGCTCCTGTGTAAACCGTCCCGTACCTCAGGGACTTGAGTAACAGTGTTGTGGGGCAGAGAAATGCCAGAAACATAGAGGAGAGCGGGACTGACCTGAGGTAGGCGAGCCACGGAACGAGTGCCGCGCTGACCGGAGGGGAGCCTCAGGCATCATGAGGAGAGGCAGCAGCAGCCTGTAAGAGAGCAGCCTGGTCCGGAGCTCACAGGAAGCTGTCGGGGCTCTGCCGGAGGAAGCAGCATCAGCAGGGGCCGCCCATGAACCTTCCCCTTCGGAGACTGACAGCTGGAGGCTGTAATGAAGGAAGGAAAGCTGTCCCTGGTGCTGAGACAAAAGAAAACGAGGAGCAGGTCTGTCTTGATACATCCCTATTGCACCTCGGCACCATACTTGATAATTCTTGCAGACTGATATGAGTATCAGTAAATATTCCAGCCCAAGCTAGTCCTGGCAATAGGGAGGATTATAGGCTAGGCTGAGATAATTACAGAGACACTGAGGCAGCATAAAGCATACAGGCTGTCAGCATTTTTTATAGGATCAGCTCCTCCTAAAGTCTCTCTCTCTACCCCCTTCCCCCCCCCCCAGGAAAAATAGAGAGCAGAAGTTGGGCAATAATTAAGCATCGCTTTGAAGTAAGGACAGTGCAGTGAGGAAACCCATCGGGCTCAGTTTGATTCAATATATCCTGCAGCTCTTGACAGGGAAAGTCAACTGTTCAGATCAGTCTGTGAGAGACTTTATATAGGACTTAAGAGAAAGTTCCAGCTTGTCAGTTTGCCAGAAAGACATCACACCTTACCATCCGCAGTTCCATATAATAGAATGTAGTTCTACGGAACCCAGCTCACCTTACAGCAAAGGGTGATTTGGAGTCAGGAGATCACACAGACTGTAGTCTAAATTAAAGGTGTTTAGGATCATCGTCAGGTGTGTTAAAAGGAATTCTCAGGCCCGGGCTTGCAACATTAAAGTGTCAGCAAAAGCGTCAGCACCAGTGTCAGTATAGCATCCGCAACTATCTGCAGATAGTGAAGGGACAAAGCTTTCAGGCCTCCTGTTCTTTCAAAGTGCACCAACGAAGATTACTGGCCAAAGGTTAAGTGACTTGAGGGACATTCGGGGACTTACATATTAATTAAACCTAGTATGAGAGTAGAGACATTATATTTGTTGCATATAGAAGAATTAAGGTATTTTGTTAATCCCTTTACTTTATAGCGCAAGAAAGAAGAGTCTCTGTCCAATAAAGCTTCAGCGAATGTATTTGTGAACTGTTATCACTATTGTTGTATTTGTGACAGAGTTATAAGCAGAAAAGTTAATTACTTACATTTATTGCTTTTCTATGCTATTCATTGCAACTAAATAAACTAATTTTAGCGAATATAGTATTTCCTCATGTCAGCGCCTGTGTTAGTGTCAATCCTTCACCTCTCTGCCGGAAGAGATCAGTGTGGACATCTGTGGGATAACTTTCAACACGGTGAGTGTATTACAAATGCAGTGTCCATCATGTAATTAATATCCCCATCACATACTGCCATATGTCCATCAATTACTGTACATATCCATAATTTACTGTACACCTTCATCATATACAGTTCAATGTTCATCACTTACTGTACATTTCCATGATAAACAGTTTAATGCACATTACTTACTGTAAATATCCATCATATACAGTCCAGTGTACATCAATTACTGTATATCTCCACCATATACAGCCCAATGTTCATCAACTACTGTGCATTTTCATCATATACAGCTCTTATGTCCACTTACTGTGCATCTCCACCATATTCAGTTCAATGTCCACCACTTGTGGTACATATCCATCATTTGATGTACATCTCCATGACATCGATGACAAAGTTCATCACTTACTGACTGTACATCTCCACCATATACAGCCCAGTGTCCATCAATTACTGTATATCTCCATCATATACTTCCCAATGCCCATCAATTTACTGTACATCTCCATCATATACAGTTCTTCCCAATGTCCATCAATCCATTCCTCTGAGACAGGAATGGATCACTCCTTGCAGCCATTACCTCCTTCCCATAGGTTCCTGCAGTCAAACTCTGAAATCTCTTTTCGGAGTTTGATGAATGAATATCGTAATATTTATGGGGACTGCAGACAGTATCGGGGCTGCAAGTTAAGCAGGAAATATCAGTGATATCTCTTGCATTACCTGTGTAATGAATGACACCAATGCTTGGATTTTACAAATGTGAGTAAAGATGCCTATTTACATTCATTGATGATGAATAAGCCCCCATATAGTTCAGTTAAAATTTTACTTCCTGTTTGACAGAACATTTTGTATTTATCATGGAAATATATAATCCATTTTACGCATAAATATATAGGATTAGGCCTACATGATTGCATCATTATTGAATTATTAACTTTCCATCTGTGACAGTGCTTAACAACAATATTTGTATGCAACGTGTTGAGACTTTTGATTTTAGGGTCACTATTTTACTAACTACCATGGCTGCTGACAGCTCTTCCGGGCACAGGTACAGGGAGGGGGCGTGGCCAACCTGGGGGATGTGGCCAGACCCCATCCTTACAAAAAAGGGGGCATAGGTGTGGGGCGCAATCGCTACCACTGCACATAATGCAGGGAGAGAGATAGCTGACTGCTGCTGCAGCAGCCTCTCTCCCTAGCCAGGCACACAGCATGACAGCTGGCGGTGGCGGGGGTATGGGCTGCAGGACACGCCGGGCCACTTCAACAGGCCTGGGTAAATAATACCTGCCGCCCCTCTCTCGGCGCCCCTGCAATCTACTTAGGGGGGTATTCAGTTAGCCATGAGGTTTGACAAAATCTTGCATGCTGTTATATTACATGTTTTATGGAATGGAAACTTTGTTGGTTTTTATCGCACCCTACAAAGATGTGCAGTCCAGAAGTGTAGCATGGAGTCACGGTGCCCGGAACAAGTGAGCTCACTTCAGTAGTGCCCCTTATTCACATCACAACACAGTAATACCCTTTATTCAAATTATACCACAATAGTGCCCCTTATACATATTATGCCACAGTAGTGTCGAAGCCAGATAATTGGCTGAGATAGGATCGGTGTAAAATTAGATCGGGGCAATGCCATTTTGTGAATGGCAATGAGACGCCATTTTGCGACTGGCCGCCCAGCGCCATTTTAGTGAAACTCGCCATTATAAGTACATACGGCGATGCTATTATTTAGCATAGTGCAAGCCATACGCAATAGGAAGAAGTTAAAAGTCCTCACCACATAAGTACAGACAGTCACTAATACATATAAAATAATTATCCCTGCAAAACACGTACCATGGTGTACTCCACAAAACACATAGTCGCACAGCGCTAACTAGCGTCTTTTCCCAATTCCCCAATACTTACACACTGCACACTTACATAAAAGGTTCCCTAGCATTAAAGTGTAATATCCAAGGTTTATGCAGTAATTATTAATGTTGTGTAATAAAGGTTATTTGATATCTAAGGTTTAGTACATGGTAAGCAGACCGTGTTTGGTGTTGTACTGATCCACTGTGTCTCCACAGATTTCCGGTATCATCGGTGAGAAGATCGCACCATGCGTCTGCAAACTATGGACTATAGAGAGTTAAAACATTAAAATGTACTCTGTAATGTTAGCAGCTTAGATTAGCATGCAGCGAGAAAAGGACACAAACAGTTGTTAGAGGCTGTTTGTGTCCATTCAAATTGACCTATGAACTATCCTGTAACAGAAGCACCTTTAAGAAGAACCAATGAAATCATGTCAAACTTGTCTATTGTATTGCCTATCCCTGTAAGAGTATATGTGCGCTCTCTGACCCCAGTCTGGAGAATTCTTGCTGTGCTGTTGACGGAGGTTTCTAATGCTGATGCCGGTATCTGGGCCCATAGCGCGTGCATATATAACAACTGTACCATGGGTCTGTATGATTTATTTGCACTAATTGTCTTTAGATCACAGCGTGTAACCATCTGTTTTTATATTGAATAATAACTTTTTGTGCTTTGGAACCACATTCAAAGTCTGAAAGCATTTATTTACTGTGCAACTCATTACGCTAAATAGCGACAATTTTAGAAGGTATAGGCCGGATTTTAGAAGGTATAGACAGGATTGCATAGAGGTTTTAATTAGGTATCCATAGTTGGGGGCTCGCAGTGTTAATCACACTACCGGTCACTTGGTAACACTCGGTAGCGATCTCTCAGCAAAAGGGTGGAGGCGCCATAGCAGTAGAATGGATTGTGCCTTCAAAATCTGCTACCACTTTGTTGCTGAGAGTCCGCTACCTGTTATTGTGGCTTCAGGAGCGCTGATTGAGAATCCAGGGATGAGGGAGGAAAAAGTTTGCTTTCCTTCATCGATAGTTTTTTTGTGTTAAAAAGGGGAAGTCGCATTATTGTATATGCGACCAGTCGCACTATAGCGCAAAAATCATAATACATGTTGTGTAGTAGTTGCATTATTGTGTATGCGACTAGTTGCACAATAGTGTATACATATTTCCTGTATTGCTGCCACATCTTTTAAACAAAGCCGTTGCGAGTGCACGGTGATATGGATAGATAACATTGTTGTAAATGCATTGATCAGTGTTGCCATAGTCTGGGAAAACATGTATTTTTCTGCGCAGGAAAAGGGTGTGTAACAGTGAGTATTTGTTGGTAGGGACAACAGTTCCCCTAGTTAAGGGTATCGTAGGACCCTTAAGTACTAGGAGCAAGGGTCGACCTAGTAGCTTGGTAGTACATACCGTTCTAACACATAAGCAGTGTAGTTGTTGTCTTTGTTGTAGATTCGGCTCCCAGTGATTACAGTATTCAGTGATCAGTTAGGGTTATTTGAGCATTGTAATTGAACCGCACAGTTTTGGCTAAATTGTGATTGTGAACTGGGTAGAGGTTGGACGAAATCACTGAAAAGGGTAGATGTTATTGGAATACCTACATGCTAGCAGTTGAAAGGTAGTTAAAAAGGGATTAGGTGCGTGGTAGCAGCAAGGTGATTCTTCCATAGGTTTGTGGGCGCGTCCTGTTAAGACGTCCACAGGTAAGTGAAAGTATCTTGATTGTCTTTCACCAGTTTAAATCTCCATTGAAAAGCTTAGGGTTTTCCCAGAATGGGGGCCAAGCAAACGGTAGAGATGTTAGATGATGTGCTGCTGTTGGAAGCGCCGCTTGGGTCAGCACGCCATATTAAGCATACTAAGTACGGTGCTTATGCAATTAGGTACTGTGATGTATGGTTTAAAATGACGATGAAGAGTGTTAGACCTTTCCCCAGAATTGGTAGTTTTGATAAAGATGTATTGGATAATGTCCGGGACCACATCAGTCTGATGCGGTCTCGAGGTAAGAAGGTAAAATATTATGAATGTTTAAAATTATGGCAGTATGACCGGGATGCGTGGCTTAAAGGTGTGCTTATGACGCAAACTAGCGTCGCGAGCACGTTACCGGAGAGTACACATGCAGAGCTAAACTGCTGTGCGTGTATGCCGCGAGATAGCGCGCACGTGCAGCAAGGTAGCGTTGTGAAAGGTATTGCCAGTGGTTCACGCGCACCATCGCCGCCCTATGCAAGTGTTAGACCATTTCCCAGAATTGGCAGCTTTGATAAGGAGGTATTGAACAATGTCCGACATAGCATCTGTATGGTGCGCTCTCGAATGAAAAAGGTAAAATATAACGAGTGTTTAAAATTATGGCAGTATGAGCGGGATGCGTGGCTTAAAGGTGTGCTCGCGATGCAATCTAGCGTCACGAGTACGTTACCGGAGAGTACACATGCAGAGCTAAACTGCGGTGCATCCATACCACGAGATAGCGCGCACGTGCAGCAAGGTAGCGTTGCGGAAGGTATTGCCAGTGGTTCACACGCACCACCGCCGCCCTATGCAAGTGGGGGTGCAGGTACAGTTGTTGAAAAAACCCATAAAAATGTAACAAGTAACTTGTACCCTCTCTTAAGTAACCATAAGGAAAATGTTTATGATGCGGATGATGAGCCTATTGTTATGTCTGCCATTTCCCATGCTGTACACTTGTTAGATGCTCCACCACAACAAGCACAAGTGGTGCCGCCATCTTCATCAGTGATAGTACAGTGTTAACATCCACTGCACTCATAGGGGATGTTGTTAACCTGACTCGTAGCAGTAATAGACTAAGGGTCTGATTCAGAGCCGGATGCTCTGACCAGAGCGCTCGCTCTGAATCAGTGCCCTCCTACCTAAAAATGGAGCGGCCTCCTGGCCGCTCGCATAGCTGTGGGTGACCACCCACAGCATATGCGAGCGGCCAAAAAGATGGTCGCGATGGTCAAGACCATCGCGACCATCGGGCTTGCGACGAGACCCTGCGGTAGGGTCTCGGTGACCGCAGGCCCTGGAGTGATTTTGGCTCTATCAGAGCCAAAATCACTCCCACTGACATCACTAGTGATGTCAGTGGGGCCGGACCCAGACAGTAGGCGTTCCCATGGGAACGTCTCCGTCTGGCAGCCACGCCCCCGGCACGCCCACCAAAGGGGGCGTGCTGTCAGTCACCATCGACTGCATGCCCCCTTTGGCGCGAGACCCGGAGCGACAGCTTGACTGTCGCTGTCCGGGTCTCGCGCATGCGCACGACGGAGCTCCCTCTGTCGTGCGCATGCGCTTTGGGGTAACATCGACCTGCTTGCGAGCGTCCTACGCTCGCGAGCGGGTCTGAATGACCCCCTAAATTCCCAGCCAGGTAGTAAGGTCAAAAGTAGCAGTGCGGCCAGTCTGGTAGGTAGCAATGCATTGTCCTTGGACAAGAGCGGAGCTAAATTCCATAATGAATGATTTCCCCAATCCTAAAAAGGAATTAGCCAAATGCCAAAGATTTTTGAAAAATTTGGGTAGTGCTCACGAGCCAACCAATAAAGATTGGCGAGTGGTGTTAAGGGCTTGTCTTCCACGCAGTACCGACGTGACAAAGTTTATCACAGATTGTGTATTAGATGGAGATGTTCCCTTGACAGACAAAATTAACCAAGATAACATTTCCCGCATTATAACTCAATTGGGTGTATATTTTCCAGTAGTAGTTAACTGGAGCAAAATTTTCAACATAAAACAAAAAGAGAGTGAATCTGCAGAGGATTATTGTACCCGAGCTCTGCAGGCTATCACCCAGTACACTGGGTTAGGGGATATTAAAGATAGCACTCATCACAGGGGAATGATCGTCACTGTACTTATGGATGGTCTAAAAGAGAACCTAAAGACCCGAGTTCAGACCTCACCACCCGGCTGGGGGAGAGTCACTGTAGACACCATCATAGAATCCGCTATTGAACACGATAATAACATCCTTAAAAAGAGAGAGACCCAGAGCAAGAAACTAATGGCTGTTAGTATTCGAGCTCTAGAAGGAATGACTATAACATCACAGGCACCAGACACACACACACCTGGATATCACCATAAGGGATATACACAGAGGGCCTGATTCAGAGCCGGACGCAAGTGGCCGTTCGCTCGTCCGCCGTACGAGTGAAAATAATAAAATTCAAGCGCTCGCTCGTATGTTTGTTCGCAGCTAATTTTCCGCCCCGTAGTCTCCCAACCCCTCCTCTAGCTAGCGAACATTCTAAATAGCGACCGTCGTCTCCACTTTGGTTGCAGGGAACGCTCGCACAAGTCAATTCCGGAAGTGGTCCTGTCAGTTTTCGATTGCCTGCTATTTCATTCAAACACACTTGAATCGATTAATGGCAATCACTATATTAATTAGCTTAATTGTTATTCACATGTTTGCAATCCTTTTTTTTTTTCAATGTCAATAAACTTTATTATTGTTAGTGTGTGTCATTGCTTCCGCAGAATACGTACAGTTGTACCAAGGGGATGGTTCTTCAAAATTAAAAGTTGGTTTGAATGCTATTATTGTTTTGCGTTTTTTTTATAGGCCGATTTATCAAAAAAAAATGTAATATTTAAATTAGCTTACGCATGTCACTGCATCAAGCCTATCATAACTCACATTATATTTGTGAGGGTGTAGGTCACATGACTCATACAATAACCAATAGAATGGTTTCTGTTAATTTACAAAGTACATTAGCCAATAAAAAAATTTCTAGGACCTTTATTAAAACTGTTTAGTGTAAAAAAAATCATTGCCATCATGAGAGCCGCCGCTTTTTGTCGCCGTGAACTCCTGGTCCTCACTGAAGTGATGGACCAGAGAATCACAAGTTACACGCGCCCCATCACTAACCTCCGCAAGCGGCTGGCCTACGCGGAGGTGCGGCGCCGCCTGCGTGCGATCGGCTACCGCAGAAATATCGGCCAACTTGAAAGAAGGTGGTCCGATCTGAGGCGCAGATCCCCACGCCTGTTGGCCAATTTGCGACAGCAGACCCAGGAAAGTAAGTGTTTTTTTTTATTTTATTTAAAATGTAAGCATACCTGCGTGTGCATGTTTACCGTATAGCACTGTTTCTTTATTTTGGACATACCTGCGTGTTCATGTTTACCGTATAGCCCTGTTTCTTTATTTTGGACATACCTGCGTGTGCATGTTTACTGTATAGCCCTGTTTCTTTATTTTGGACATACCTGCTTGTGCATGTTTACCGTATAGCCCTGTTTCTTTATTTTGGACATACTTGCGTGTGCATATTTACCGTATAGCCCTGTTTCTTTATTTTGGACATACCTGCGTGTGCATGTTTACCGTATAGCCCTGTTTCTTTATTTTGGACATACCTGCATGTGCATGTTTACCATATAGCCCTGTTTCTTTATTTTGGACATACCTGCGTGTGCATGTTTACCGTATAGCCTTGGTTTTTTTGGGGGGTTTTTTTGGTGTGTAAATTTTTTCCCCAAAAAATGAAATATGTAATAATATTAATTTTTCAACATCATTTAGGGGCTGAGCGCAGACTCCAACGCCAGTGACGTCGGGCTCGTCCCCTATCCCCCACTCCCACCCAAACATCCTCGGCCCACTCTTCCCCAAATTCCCCCTCCAACCCAGACCTGGCCGTCTGTGAGGCCCCTCCCTCTCCTCACATTCCCATCCCTCCCAATTCACACTCCCCTCAACCCCCCCTCTCTTTTCCTCACCCTCAACTTCCTCCCAAATAACCCCTCCTCCATCCGTAAAGTATTTCGAATGTTTTTGATATATATCTTTGTGAAACAATGTCTAGAATGTTTTCCCCTTACACATATGACAAATGTCCAAAAACTCATACTTGTGTCTTTCTTGTTTACGGTACCAACAAATGTTGTATTTTTGCGTAGTTGTAACTCTCTTTTGTGTTATTTTTGAAGAATATTTTTTGTCTTTTTTTTTCAACAATCTTTTCGTTTGGCATTCCTTTTGTTTTGGAGATGTTTTTTTTCACCTTTTTTTGTATAGTCATTTTAGTAATCCGCACATTTTTTTTACCCACAGAGGACCAGAGGCGTAATGCCGAAATTTATAAATTTATGCTGGCTTGCAGATCTTGAGGGGCCCTGTCGATGCCATGCTTGTGGCCTTGGATCAGATTTTAGCGCGCCTGCGCCAATAATTTTTTTATTTTTCGCTCAAAAAATGTTGTAAAAAATAAAATTTATTTTGATTTATTTAAGTCTCATTCCTTGTGTTTGTAAATCTTAGATTGTTGAACCTTACATAAGTCTACTATTTGTCCCTGATTTTTAAAGAAATGTAAATTTGTTTGTCGAAAGCTCAAGTAAGTATGTAAGCTTGCACATTAAACACATAACAATACCAATAGGTTTGGAGAAATAACCTCAAAATGTGATTATTTTTTGGTGTGGGTAATGTTATATTTAAAGCTACCTGCTTAGGCCTACAATTGCAAACATACTGATTAACCATAATACCTTGGTGTTTGTTTTTAGCAACAAAACAGGGTACTAAACTTTTCCAAATAAGAAATTACAGTATTAGGCATTAAGCAACTTTGCATTTTTAGAAACAGGTTACACTTGGTTGTAATTTACGATGGAAATGGTTGGTGAACGTAAAATTAAATTTTAATGCACACAAATAATAAACACCAAGTGAATACACACAATAAATTCCAAAATTCAAAACACACACACAAGTCAAAAACACACCAAAACCCACCAAAAAACACAATCAGGAACTGTTTGAAGAAGTAGCATGCCAACATGAATCCACAAATGAGGAGAGGAAATCATTGTTCCCGAAGTTATATCCAATGTGTCCACATAAAGTCTTTTGTGTTGATCAGGTAGTAGGCATGGATTTTTATGGTCATTTTAGGGATTAAAAACAAACAAAAAAAAAAAACAGTTAAAAGTGTACTTTAAAATATTACATGTCTACATTGTGGCATTTTTAAACATTATGAGGAAATAATTACCTAAAAAATCTGGCCACAACTTCATCGCGTATGGCCCCCCCACATACTGACCTCCGACCAACCTCGGGGGGGCCGTCCTCAGGCAAGGCATCCTCTGGCTGCATTGGGACACCACTCCTTATGGCGATGTTGTGAAATATCCCACACAGGACCACAATTTTCGAAACCATAGCCGGCAAATACATGAGGTCGCCACCAGAGCGGTGGAGGCATCTGAATCGGTCTTTTAAAAGGCCGATACAGCGCTCCACCACCTGCCTGGTGGCTGTTGGTGCGGAACTATACTGACATTGTGGCCCTGGTGTGGGAGCCGAATAAGGAGTAAGCAGCCAGGGCGTGCAAGGGTAACCACTGTCTCCTGTGAAAAAATAAAAAATAACATCAGGACCATTGTGTAACAAGCTTTGCATTGGTTTCAACAGAAGGTGTCAACTTACCCAGAAGCCACGCATCACCAGCTTGTAGGTTGTTTAATTTGTGCCAAATCCCTGATTGCCGGATGACGAAGGAATCATGTGCACTGCCTGGGAATTTGGCATTCAGGGACAGGATCTGGAGGGAGGCATCACATACCACCATTACATTTATTGAGTGAAAGTGCTTTCGGTTCCTAAATATAGCCTCCAGCCTTGCTGGAGGCTGAAGTGGTATGTGAGTGCCATCCACAACCCCTATGATGTGTGGGAAGCCAGCTATTTGGTAAAAATTAGCCTTCGCCACATTAAGGGAACCCATATCCAATGGCATTTTAATAAAATGATGGAGGTGTTTAAAAAGGGCCTCCATCACAGCCCTCAGGATCCTTGAAAAAGAGGATTGGGATATTCCAGCGACTATTCCCACAGTGGTTTGAAAGGATCCTGAGGCACAAAAATGTAACACCAACATTAATTGCATAAGTGGTGGTATTGCTGTAGGACTGTCAATTTGCCGTTCAAGATCACTCTCTATTAATGAGAGAGTGTCTATGATGAGTTGTGGCGGAAGACGGTAGTGCCTTAACACCTCATCATCTGGCATTCCAAAAAGGGTGACACATGTTCTATATATCTGGGACCTTGCACGCCTACGAGGCCTACGCCTGGGACGAAGTTGAGGTTGGTCGGGTTCTGGAACCATGGCCAATATAATACGACCAACATCAACCTGAAATGTTAAGCAAGGTAGTTATTGGTTTAGACAAATGTGTTAAGAAAAATATACTTATCTTTTCCAAGAAAACCAAAGATGCTTACAGGCCTGGGACGTGTCATGTGCAAATCAACCTACATTTCACAATTAGAAAATTTTTAAGATATTAATTTAAAAAACTATGATTGAAAACAAATTTCGTATTCTAAAAAATAGAGAAGGGAGCACACATTAGTTCTCAAAATAGTACGCTACATTTAGTGGTAAGACATGATTTTACACAGAAAAATTGATAATACATTATTACGCAAAATAGTACGTTAATTTTACATTTAAAATAAAAAAAACCATTAGTTTGCTAAATAGTATGCTACTTTTACAGTTAAATAAGGGCACTTTAGTTCGCTAAATAGTACGCTACTTTTACAGTTAAATAAGGACACATTAGTTCGCTAAATAGTATGCTACTTTTACAGTTAAATAAGGACACATTAGTTCGCTAAATAGTACGCTACTTTTACAGTTAAAACCACTAAAACATTAGTTCGCTAAATAGTACACTACTTTTACAGTTAAATAAGGACACATTAGTTCGCTAAATAGTATGCTACTTTTACAGTTAAATAAGGGCACATTAGTTCGCTAAATAGTACGCTACTTTTACAGTTAAATAAGGACACATTAGTTCACTAAATAGTACGCTACATTTAGTGATAAGACATGATTGTTCCCAGAAAATAAACAACATTACTTAGCGAAACATATGCTAAGACCAACACATCGAATTTGTAAATTCATGAAACCAAAAACACTTACCAAAAACAGACAAATATCCCAAAGTTCAAAAATGTCACTGGGTCACTGCCAAAATAACTGTAATAAAAAAAAATATTACAAAAAATTGTAAACTATTTACTATTATTTTTTACGGTGGTTTTTTAAAATACTTACTCAACAATTCAAATAAAAATAGCCAAACAATAAAAAAAAAAGCCAACAGAAAATAAAGAAGTTAGAAAAAAACAAAAAACTCGCACAAACAAATTCCTCCTTCTACTAATAAGCCAACAATCCACTCCAACGCAAAAACCTCCAACAATCAAAACATGCCACATCGATTCGAGTCACACCAAGCCATAAATAGGCTTTATTTTCCCGATCAAATTAAGGATGGACAGTAGGAGCGCACAAGGAATGATGCGGCCGAATAATGCTGACGCATGTATAAAAACGTCACTGAAGGCCAAAATCGGTCTGCTACATTGCCAAAAAAAATGAGTACAGAGCAGCAAAGTACTAGCCAACAGGCACCATGTAAGTGTTTTTTTTTTTGAGGGGAAAATGCGTATGTTTAACATTACATTTTAAAACATTTAACTAAAAATCTTTTTTAACATTTTAAAAAAAAGGTGTGGAGGATGCCATGGAAGAGGCTGCTGGCCCTAGTAGGCAAACTAGGGCCAAAAAAAAAGGCAGCCACAATTCACAAGGAAGGAGATGGAGGTTTTGGTGCAAATGTGCAATGACAACCTGGCACAGGCACCAAGGAATATGGGTGCAACCCAGAGATGGAAACTGTGGGACGACATAGCCAGTGGTGTCAATGGTGTGGGTGAGTTTGAACGTTCAACCCGGGAGGTCAAACGCCGGTACGTAAAAACTACATCTTATTAAAATGTGTTTACAGGTCAAAATACTGCAGGAATAATGCCAAATTTTAAACCAACAGATGGAGAGACTTCAAATATTGGCTTAAACAAAAACTGGCTGATAGGGCTAGGCATGCAGGGGGGACAGGTGGGGGTCCCACCCCTGTGTCACTTGAGCTCACAGATTTGGAGGAGCTGGCCCAGGGGTGTGTGCAGGATGAGGAGGTGTTTGGCGAGTCGAACATGGATCCCGCATGCCAGACTTTGCGGCTCCTCATGTTGCCCCAGGTAAATGTTGTAATGTTACCAAATCAGAAATGTGTTTTTGACAATATCTAGATTTTAATTTTACTCTTTTCTCTTTTTTCTCACAGAGACACAGGCGGATGAGTCTGCTCCAGAGGTGAGCTTTGGCCACAGAATTTCTTCTGGCTCTGCAGGGGAGGAAGCAGTAGATCCGGCTGGGGACCCTGTGGCAGACAGTCCAGGGCATTCCCCCTCGCAGGCAGTGGCCCTCCTCACTGATCTCAATGGTAAAACGGATCAGCAGACTGAGATTCTGCTGAGGATGGATGCCAATCTGCTACGGGTGGCGGACGCCCTGGAGCAAAGTGTTGCAGCCAACGTGACCATTGCTAAGGCTTTTGCGGAAAATACTGGGGCCAACATGTGAATTGCAAATGCCCTGGAGCAGCTCGTTCGCCAGCACATGTTGGAGCCGGCCTCCCTTCCTGCCGGAACATCAGGACCCTCCACCTCTGGCACAACAACAGCCATCCCTCCAAATGTGCCTAGCCCTATGCCTAGTCCAGAGGCCACAACATCTGCCTCTGGCAGGCCAGCCGAAGGACATCCAGGACCCGTTCAGGCTCCCTCCAACCCCCGACCAAACGGCCTAAAAGGCGATGACAGCACTGGCTAATTTCCCCACAATCCATCTCTGTGTTTGCCCCATATTCCTGCATGGCAAAAACCTCCCTCTCCTTTCTTGTGAATTTTATTTATTTGTTTTATTTCTGTTCAAATGCCACTTATTTTGTGGGTGTGTGGGCAAAATGATTTCTAGATTTTGTCCCATGAATAAAAACTTGAAACAAAAATAACAAAAAAATTATTACACTTTGGAAACAAAATTGCAAAAATTTATTCTTGATTTATTCACAAACTGGTTAAAAGGTTATCCCTCTAACAAACTTACAAACAGTACAACGGAAATAGAAACATTTCATATTTTGCCTAAAAAATAAGGGTAAAATCAATTTATGAGTTTGAATTAACAATTATCCAAAAAAAAAGGACGATTGGTTTCTTGGTCCAAAAAAGCACTCAAAAAACCCAAACATTTGTTAGCTAATTGATTGTATGCCCCAGAAATTAGCAGCTGAGTAGTTTACCTGCATTCGGTTTTTAGCTACTAAAAAAGGTCTATTTGCGAAACACCTTAGAAGCTGTTTAGCAAGTAAAAGTTAATTGTTTTTTTTGCCTCACTTGATTAATCGCAACACCATCGATGAGTCCGGGGAAGTACGAGGAGACCATCGTCATTGCGATAGACTATACCAGACCCCAAGCTGAGCGAGCAGTCTTAATGGAAATTGGATCACACAGTGATGTGGACAAAATAGCGTCCACATTGGACGTTCGCACAAGAAAATACATGTACGCCCAAAAAACGCCTTGCCACGCCTGCGTTTTCTCATCTCCACCCCCGTTACCACCCATAAACGGAACATTCTGTCAATCAAATGACATAGGTCACTTCCTGTTCGCTGTGTATATGAGCAAACGAGAAATGACCGCAATGATCCGGCCGCACATGCGCAATGACAACCGGATGCATGCGTGGTTTAAAACAATCGAATGCGTACGAGCGAACGACTGATAGCGTCCGGCTCTGAATGAGGTCCAGAGTACAGGAAACCCACAACAGTCACCAGCTCCAATTGTGGCCGTAAATGCTGTATTGGAGAGTGAGAGTCATAGCTAGGGGTCAGGTCATACCTGTAGTCTATAGATAGTCAGGTTAACGGGAAGTACTAGGGAAGAACCGGTGATAGTTGAGGTAGCTGGTACTAAATATCCTTTTCTTGTAGACACAGGGGCGACCAGGTCAGTGATAAAAAGTCCCACTAACTTACAGGTAACCAGCGAGACAGTACCAGCAATGGGTGTAACGGGTAAAGTGCAACATTATCCTTTAACAAAATCCACAGAGGTCACTATCAGGCCATTGCATACCAGGCATTCTTTCCTCCTGGCAGCAGCGGCTCCTCCTACTGGGAAGGGATTTGTTATGTAAGATGGGATGTGTCATATATTGTACCCCTGATGGTATATTTCTAGATATCCCAGAGAGAGTTGCACACGAGGTGAGGAATATGTTGGACACTACCCAAAGAATAATATATCACTCTACTGGTTTAAGTAAAGATTCATCTCAGGTAGATCAAATGCTATCTCAAATTCCAGATTCACTTTGGACCAAGGATGGACAGGACACTGGATTAATGGCAAACGTAAGTCCCGTAATGGTAAATCTAAAAAGTGGTAGGCAAGCTCCTAAAATTCCCCAGTACCCATTAAAACAGGAGGTAGATTTAGGGGTTTATTCCATAATTGAGCGATTGTTACAGCAAGGAATTTTAGTTTGTACAGCAAGTGTAGCCAACAGTCCCATATTTCCTGTTAAGAAGAGTGATGGGAGGGGTTATAGGCTGGTACAAGACCTTAGAGGGGTTAATAAGGGGCTAGAGAGCCAATTTCCCGCAGTGCCAAATCCAGCTGTCATTCTTATACAGATCCCAGCCAATGCAACCCATTTCACTGCATGGTCTCCGGCTGTGTCTTGGTAAGCGATGCGGGAGTATTGACCGCTAACCACGTATATTTTCAGCTACCTCGTCAGATACCTCTGGCTGTATCTCTCCTGTTTCACGGAGCCGCCTATATGTGCAGTCATATTTCCGACTGCTTGTGGCACGAAACCAAATGACTCCCAGCACGTTGGCTTGATTAGAGACAGGAGTCTCTTTCTGCGGCAGCTACCTAAGCCGTACTGTGATCTCTTAGGATACGTTATTTCTTTTTTAGACCTTATTGCCATTTTGCTACAATTGGTTCTCCAACGGGAGTCATAAATATCTGCAAGGATTTCACTTGGGATTTCTCAGGACTATTGTGATTTATGTGTTTGGATCTACTTGCCTACATTTGCGATATATGTAACAACTTATGCAATTTACAATTGTTTATATTTTTAGTGTACTCAATTTGTTGCTGATTTCAATATTTATAATCAGAGCTCGTTTTACATGTTGAGTGTTGATATTTTTATACCTTGTAGACTAGGAATCTGATCAATTCCGGTCCTTATCTCATATTGTTTGTTATTGTACTATTCATGTGTATATTCTTGATTAAGATTGAATAAATTGGTCAGTGCAGACCTATACACACATGTATGTGTTATCGTCTATGTCCCAACATAGTTATTATTAGAGCGCAGTGTTCTTTTGCTTTTGGTATTATTAGTGAGGTTGGCAATCACCTCTTTCTCACTGCTGCATTGTTAACAGATCTTTCTGGCTTATTAGCGCTGGAGAGTTCTTTTTTTGTACATAAGGAGACTGGCTCCGATCACACCCTGTCTGAGTGGATATTGAAAGGTCTTGTAAACTGTAAGTGGTTTTGGGTATAGGAAGTGTACACACTTATGCTCTGTGTTAGTTACCTGGACACAAAGACTCTCAGAGCACTTGAGAGCTAAACATCATAATTATGGCTTCTCTTTTTCACCTTACAATGTGATGTGATTTTAAAGTTTGCTGCAAAAGAGAGAGAAGTATTTTGTTATGTGTTTAAAGATCCTGAGCCTATAAGCCAACTTATTCTACTACACATTAAAGTCCCTCTCTAAACAGAGCACCAGAATGGTTCCAATGTTAGTCTTTAGGGGCTGAAAGGCAGAAGTCATCCTGTAGACCAGGGGTAGGCAACCTTTTTGTCTTTGGTGCCAGACATTCAACATTGCAAGCCAAAACAATTCACAGAGTGCCACCATCAACACAACGTATACAAACATACACTGTGATAATCGTCCGCCTCACCACTACCCCTTTGATTTCTTACATGCTCTTCCCTTTCTTCTTTTTCTCTTCTTTTGTACTTTAAATTCTCTCTCCTTCTTTGTTTCGGACTGCCTTGCTCCTCCTCACTGTTCCTTGTTACTCTCTGTGACACTATGTCATGAAATGGCTCTGCAAAAAACAAATAGGGGAGATGAAAATGGCGCTCTCTAGAATTATGCTTCAGGGTGCTCAGGGGCTGCACACCTAATAGGAAAGGTCATTCTCTTACTTCAAATAATATATAGAATAATATAGCAAGAACTCATTGGTACCTTCAGTTTGTGAGAGTATTAGCGGTTGTAGGCAAGTTAAATATAGCAGAATAATGTGGATATAAAAAAGTGTTTATTTGTAAATAGGTATAGGCAAGTTGATATAAACAAACTTTCACTCATGCTAATGATGATATGTAGGACAGTGGTCCCCAAACTGTGTGCTGTGGCACCCTGGGGTGCCTCAGGACACTTGCAGGGGTGCCACAGGTTAGTGGTTCAGCACCAAATCAAATTATTGATGGTCAATGTAATGTAAATATGTGGACAAACAGAAGTGCAAACCTGTCACCCACTACATAACTGAACCTAAGGATGACAGGTCAGCACAATTTACTTCACTTTACTACTGCACTACATTTTTTTATGAATCTCTCAATAACAAACTTATGGCTTAGGGGTACCGTGAAAACAATGCTGATACTCTAGGGTGCCGTGATTCAAAAATGTTTGGGAACCAATGATGTAAGGGTTGACATTAATGTCAAGAAGGCGGTAACCCCAATCACCTTTTTCACCATGGAGAGTGAGACAAATGAGAGAGGGCTAGATTTACCAACCAATCAGCTTCTGTCTTTTTACAGGCTGTGTTTGAAAAATGAAGTAGAGATGAGCTGGCCCGGATCTCTGAGAAACAGACCCACCAGCACGGTCCAGGATCCGAGTCTGGCTCGGGTTTTCCAGTCTGACTCAGATCCCAAAATGAGGCAAAATGTCATCAACCCGCTGTCAGATTCTCTCTAGTTTTGGAATCTATAAAGATCCCCGGTCATCAGCGCAATTTTCACTCCAGCTGTGGAAAGTGTACTGAACAAACGTGTGTTCACCAGGAGTGCTCTGTCCATCCATCAAGGGCTGCTGTGTCTGTCCATCAAAGAGGCTGCTGTGTCCTCCATGGGTGCTCTGTCCATCTAGGGGTGCTCTGTCCATCCAAAAGACTAAGTGGAACTGCAGTGTAATATTCATACACGTATTGTGACACTGTAAATGGAACCGCTGTGTCATATTCATAAAAAATATTGTGACGCTGTAGGTCATTGATACTGCAGTGTAATATTTAAAATTGGTACAAATTGACATGTGTGCTATACCCCACTTCGTGTTTGTTGATATTTAGAACGATCACTTGAGAGGAGAGCAGGAACCACATACTAGTGCTGAAGCTGCTGTCAGTACCACCAGTAATGACGATACCAGTCTGTCTACGTCATATATTAGAGCCATGCCCAAGGGCATATAGGGCTTAAGTCAGGGCATAAAAAAAATCAAAGAACTAATCTTTTACATTGGTAAAGCAAAAAAACATCAAAGGGAAGGTTAGCTGCAGAAAGACATAAAATTGGCAATATGCTTTTCTCACACGAAGTGGCAAGGAAAGGCGAAGGCCTTTGACTGGTGTCTCTGCCTTTTATGATGATGTAAGCCCTTCTCCCTCTAGACGTTTCAAAAAATGTAAATCGCTAAGGCACAGGAACCACCTGTGCACTCAGAAATGTCACAAATCCCTGAGGAGAGTCTAAGTGTGTCGGCGGGTGCCATGTGTGAGCCTGACCTTTCCAATACTGTACTCAAAGAGGAGCCTCCTTCCACCACTAGTGCATCCTCTGCAAATGAGCAGTCAACATGCTGATATAGTGTCACAACTCTCGGATGGCAAATGGACGCAACCAATATTTGGGGATTGGCATGACCTATTTCTGAGGTGCGGAGTCTAATGTGCTGGGGGTGTTCACCAGGGACCCTCGCAAGAGGATATGGGCTTGGCTGCATCTGACACACAGGTCGCGGCCCTCAGAATAGGTTCCCCTATACAGGAACTGGTGAACTCTGGATGGAGCGGAGAAGACTTTCAGCGTAGTGAACAGGCCGGGTCAGAACCAAACGGACAACAAGGTACCAGGGAGCAGATGTATGCAGGTCACAGAGGATAGCCAAGATCAGAACCAGATAACCAAACGCAGTACCAGGGATTAGACAGAAGCAGGTCAGAAACAAAGCCAGGGTCAGGAACAGACTTGCAGAGGCTGATTGCAGGAATCCTCTAATCAGTGCAGCTGGTGATTGCACTGAGCTGGATAATAGACTGCAACTGATGTCTGCTGAGTAAGTTTACTGGAACAGCTTGTGATTCCTAAACTGGAATACAGCAGCACACAAATCAGGACACAAAAACTGTAGATATAGAGCCAGGTAGCAGTGATGGTTTTCTGCACAAAGGAGCCACGGGCTAGAACTGAACACTAGGAAGCAACTCTTTGCTCTGGCACCAGTGGGAGTTCTCACAGGGGGATTTGAATCTGCTGTCAGTCCCTGATAGGCTGCTGAGGTCAGCTGAGGCAGGACCACTGGAAGAATGCTAGCAGCTGACATAGAGCATGATGGTGATGTCAGTGCATGGTTCTCGAACAAGGTCAGGCAGAAATCCTGACCTGCAGCAAATGGTAATGTAAGTCACACAATTTGAGCAGAGTGTGACATTACTCCCCTCCTAATGGGTGGCCTCTGGACACCCCTATGACTTGAGAAAAAAAATCTTGAATAGATCTCTGAAGATCAACAACACTCTTCATTGGAGAAGCAGAAACCATGGTATCAATTAATGCTTTTGACAATTCTTCTTGCCCTTTTGGGAACATCACCCAGAAGAGACTGAGGATCTCATTCAGAGCCGGTCGCACAGAGCGTGCGGTCGGTCTGAATGAGGGGAGGACGTCTTGAATTTTCAAGACGTCCTCCTTTGCGGTGGTAAGGCTGTGGGTTAACACCCACAGCCTTACGACCGCCTAAGGTGATGGTCGCGATGGCCTGCCTTCCAAACGGGGCGAGCTGTCAATCAACATCGACAGCTCACCCCCTTTGGATCGAGACCCATTACGACCGGCGCTGTCGGTCATAGCGGGTCTCACGCATGCGCACGACGGGTCCGGCGCCGTCGTGTGCATGCTCTGTGGGGGGCCATCGACCCGGTCCGAGCGCATCGGCGCTAACGACCGGGTCTGAATGACCCCCTGAATCTCTGGTTCAACAAAAACTTCCTTTCTAAACATAGGGCCTCCAGGAAAAGGTGCTTTGTCCGCTAGAGGATCAGAATCCAAGTCTAGAGTCAGAATCTAAATATTTTTCTTGGAAAAAGTACCAGAAGTGGATGATGGATCCAAAGGACCAGGATACCCAGAGGAGCCTTCATGGAGAGGTGCCAAGGTGTCACAAATGGTATCTGCGAGTTACCTGTCTCAGGTGGTGATAGGGATTCAACGGAGACCGGCATGACTGGAACCACAGATGACGTAGATAGCTCTATTTGCAAGATTTGTGTAGCAGTGAAAACTGCCTTTGATGATAGATGACAGGAACGTGGAGGAACCGGACGGGGACCGGTAGGAAGACTTGTTGAGTTGAACTGATGAACTAGGAACTTGACTCTGGACTGGAACTACGTGGCTTGAACTGATGAGCTTGGAACTTGACTCTGGACTGGAATAACGTAACAATGGCTGAAGGGAAATCTGGTAATGCTGAGACGAGGGTTAAACAGGGTGATCCGGAAATGCTGTGAGAAAGGTTGCAACTCAGGTGCAGGCTGGTTAGGAAAATTGGGAATTACAGTTTCAGGACGGAATGGGTAGGTCTGTTATTTATGTTCAGGGAGGGAGTGGGTAGGTAGAAGGAGCAGGAGTTGATCCACAGCAGGAAGCACGATGCAAGTTTGCAGGGTGCCAGGGACCAACCAGGAGTAGGGCTAGCAGAGCACAGAACTAAGGTCAGGAGCACAGGAACTCACTATTAGCTGATGCTAGCAGGACATTAGGATTGCTGTAGCAGGTTTTCTGGATTGCACCAGGGGTTGCTGTAGCAGGTTTTCTGGATTGCACCAGGGATTGCTGTAGCAGGTTTTCTGGATGCACCGGGGGTTGCTGTAGCAGGTTTTCTGGACACACCAGAGGGCTGCTGTAGCAGGTTTTCTGGATTGCACCAGGGGTTGCTATAGCAGGTTTTCTGGATGCACTGGGGGTTGCTGTAGCAGGTTTTCTGGACACACCAGGGGGTTGCTGTAGCAGGTTTTCTGGATTGCACCAGGGGCTGCTGTAGCAGGTTTTCTGGATTGCACGAGGGGATGCTGGTAGCAGGAGTCAGGGATACACTAGAACACATAACAGCATGAGCCATACATCACGGAAGTAACGAGATGGTCAGGCCCAAAATGCTATCAGGGGTGGATGTATAGACCCTGGGTCCGACTGCAATTAGTGGATATGGACAGGTGGTCTGGCAGTAGCATTCTGAGTGGTGGAAGGCACAACATACAGAGGGAGTACTCATCTCTGTAGCACTGAGAATCAGAACTACACCTGTGATTCCAATCAGGGCTAGCAGTGTTCACAGACAGGAAAAGACCCTGGTGAAATAATCACTGTGGAAGGAATGCATAGAGAAGTGCTGCAGCAGCATGATCTGAGCAGATCCTCCAGGCAAATTACACACACAGATCCATGGGACAGCTGATAGGGGTAAGTCTCAAGGCAAAAAGGTGACAACTAGACAGGGTCGTGACACAAGGAAGTGACCCCAAGTCTCAATACCACAGGCTGTGGACCTTGTGCTGATCTTGAGGCTTTTGGAGCAAACTTTTGCAGTAATGCAGGCTGTGGACCTTGTACTGATCTCGATGCTTTTGGAGCAAACCTTTGGCGTACCGCTTTAGTGAAAGCTGAGAGATCTTCTAAAATGGGATCCTTGGTCTCTATGAGTGAATTAGCCCAGTCCAAAGCTTTACCCCTAAAGGCTAAAAGGAAATATTTTACCACATTGGCAGGAGTAAGTGAAGGCAACAATATGGAATCCACATCAGAAAGATATTGACGTGCCAAGGCGTAAAACTGATATAAATCTCCATCAAAGTAAACAGATGGTCGGTCAATCATCCACCGAACAACTTAGAGAATTAGTTGAAGGGCCCACTGCAGCAGGAATTAAATTGATCTGTGAGAACTCTAAGCCCTTTTTGTAACCAGGAGATGGAGAGCTCTTACTTGGCTGAATAGGTAGAACCGGATTGGGATTGGAGGCACTTAAACTGGCAGGAATTGTAGAGGTCAAAACCAGATAAAGACCGGACACACTGGAACTAGATGGAACAGGAAGTTTAGATGACCCTTTCTGGGTCTGGACCGTACTAGAAGTCCACATGGTGATGCTCTCGTGAAGTGGCAAACAGGAATCCATGTCTGTATCCATGGCACTGTGAATCCCTCCTGGGATCTTGGCAATGGAAATCTCCCCTGGGGCTGAGGCACTGGAGACCCCTTCTAGGGCTGAGGCACTGGAGACCCCTCCTGGGACTGAGGCACTGGACACCCCTCCTGGGGCTGAGACACTGGTATGGATACCTTATTAAAACCTCTATGAAATCCTGTCTATACCTTCTAAAATCCTGCCTATACCTTCTAAAATTGAAATGAGTCGCACAGTAAATAAATGCTTTCAGACTTTGAATGTGGTTCCAAAGCACAAAAAGTTATTATTCAATATAAAAACAGATGGTTACATGCTGTGATCTAAAGACAATTAGCACAAATAAATCATACAGACCCATGGTACAGTTGTTATATATACACGCGATCTGGGCCCAGATACCGGCATCAGCATTACTCCGTCAACAGCACAGCAAGAAGACTCAAGACTGGGGTCAGAGAGCACACATATATACTCTTACAGGGATAGGCAATACAATAGATAAGTTTGACATGATTCCATTGGTTCTTCTTGAAGGTGCTTCTGTTACAGGATAGTTCATAGGTCAATTCAAATGGACACAAACAGCCTCTAACAACCCTTTGTGTCCTTTTTCCCACTGCATGCTAATCTAAGCTGCTAACATTACAGAGTACATTTTAATGTTTTAACTCTCTGTAGTCCATAGTTTGCAGACGCATGTTGCGATCTTCTCACCGATGATACTGAAAATCTGTGGAGACACAGTGGATCAGTACAACACCAAACACGGTCTGCTTACCATGTACTAAACCTTAGATATCAAATAACCTTTATTACACAACATTAATAATTACTGCATAAACCTTGGATATTACACTTTAATGCTAGGGAAACTTTTATGTAAGTGTGCAGTATGTAAGTTTTGGGGAATTGGGAAAAGACGCTAGTTAGCGTTGTGACTATGTGTTTTGTGGAGTACACCGTGGTAGGTGTTTTGCAGGGATAATCATTTAATATGTTTTAATGACTGTCTGTATTTATATGGTGAGGCCCTTTAACTTCTCTCTATTGCGTGGGAATCGCAAGACGCTAAATAATAGCATCGCCATATGTACTTATAATGGTGAGTTTCACTAAAATGGCGGTGGGCGGCCAGTCGCAAAATTACATCTCATTGTCATTCGCCAAATGGCATTGCCCCAATCTAATTTGAAACCGATCCTGTCTCAGGCAATTATCCAGCTTCGACAGTCCACCCTTTGATAGCAAACAACACGCTATCATAGTCTGATCTGAAAATTAATTTAGGCTCACATTATGACATATTATTTAATGTTATGGGATGGCACAAGGTGGTTCTTAATCCATGAGTGATGTCAGTGGAGAGCTTCCGGCTCTGTTAGAGCTGAAAGCTCTCTGGGGCTTGCGATGAACGAGGCCCTACCACAAGGGTCTCGTCGCAAGCCAGAGCGCTCGCTCTGAATCTGGGCATTTTTTTTTTTTGTGCGGCCTCCTGGCCGCTCGCATAGCTGTGTGTGACCACCCACAGCTATAGCGAGCAGCCAGGATGATGGTTGAGATGGTCAGCTATGCGAACAGCCAGGAGGCAGCACAAAAAAAAAAAAACACACAGATTCAGAGCGAGTGCTCTTTTAGAGCGTCTGTCTCTGAATCAGGACCTAACTCCTGTAATGGCAAGGCCAAAACAGAAAAATCTGGGATCCACATTCTGCAGTATCCACACATTCCCAAGAAGGAACGAATTTGCTGTTGGTTCTGTGGCAGTGTCATGTTCTGTATGGCCTGGATTCTGTCATTTGTGAGATGTTGTAACCCCTGAGTTAGGCAGTGTCCCAAATATTTAACCCTGGACTGGCATAGCTGTAGTTTGTCCTTAGCAACCTTGTGTCCTGTTTGCGAGAGATGAAGCAACAAAAGTTTAGTATCATTTAAACATGACATAAACAAATCAGAACATAACAATAAATCATCCACATATTGTATTAGAACAGATCCATTGGCAGGTTGAACAGATTGTAAACAGTCGTGTAAGGCCTGGGAGAAGATACTGGGGCTGTCTATATAACCCTGGGGCAATCGTGTCCATGTGTATTGTACACCCCTGTATGTGAAGGCGAATAGGTACTGACACTCAGGATGAAGAGGTACAGAGAAGTAAGCAGAACAGAGGTCAATGACAGTGAAATGGGTTGCATTGGGTGGGATCTGCATAAGAATGACAGCTGGATTTGGCACTAAGGTAAATTGGCTCTCTACTACCTTATTAACCACTCTAAGGACTTGTACCAGCCTATAACCCCTCCCACCACTCTTCTTTACAGGAAAGATGGGACTGTTGGCTACACTTGCTGTATGAACTAAATTTCCCTGCTGTAACAATTCTTCAATTATGGGATAAACCCTTAATTCTACCTCCTGTTTTAATGGGTACTTGGGAATTTTAGGAGCTTGCCTACCACTTTTCAGATTGACCATTACGGGACTTACGTTTGCCATTAATCCAGTGTCCTGTCCATCCTTGGTCCAAAGTGAATCTGGAATTTGGGATGACATTTGATCTACCTGAGATGGATTTTCACTTAAACCAGTAGAGTGATACATTATCCTTTGGGGAGTGTCCAGCATATTCCTCACCTTGTGGCCAACTCTCTCTGGGATATCTAGAAATACACCATCAGGGGTACAATATATGACACATCCCATCCTACATAACAAATCCCTTCCCAGTAGGTTAGTAGGAGCCGCTGCTCCCAGGAGGAAAAAATGCCTGGTATGCAATGGCCCGATAGTGTCCTCTGTGGATCTTGTTAAAGGATAATGTTGCACTTTACCCGTTACACCCATTGCTGGTATCATCTCGCTGGTTACCTGTAAGTTAGCAGGAGATTTTATCACTGACCTGGTCGCCCCTGTGTCTACAAGAAAAGGATATTTAGTACCAGCTACATCAACCATCAACACTGGTTCTTCCCTAGTACTACCCGTTAACCTGACAATCTGTAGACTACAGGTATGACGTGACCCCTAGCGTTGACTCTCACTCTCCAATACAGCATTTATGGATACAATTGGAGCTGGTGACTGTTGTAGGTTTCCTGTACTCTGTGTATATCCCTTATGGGGATATCCAGGTACTCCCTAGTTAGGGGGTCTTACCTTCTTCACCCTACAGTTGCTACTTACATGTCCCACTTGGTTGCAGTTAAAGCACTTTCATGAGTGGGGTGGGTGAAAGGGTTGCTGTGTGGGTTGAGAGGTAGGGAAATATTGTGGGTGTGGATAAGGATATTGAGGGAAATATGGTGGTTGTGGATAGTATGGGTTTTGTGGCTGTGTGTGATAAGTTGGGTAGGGTTGTGTTTGAGGTGGTGCAGGATTGGTGAGGACGTGTAGCTGTGCAGGTGCATGTGTGTTTGTTGGCTGTGATGTTATAGTCATTCCTTCTAGAGCTTGAATACTAACAGCCATTAGCTTCTCGCTCTGGGTCTCTCTCTTTTTAAGGATGTTCTTATCATGTTCAATAGCGGATTCTATGAGGGTGTCTATAGTCACTCCCCTCCAGCCAGGTTGTGAGGTCTGAACTCGGGTCTTTAGGTTCTCTTTTAGACCATCCATAAGTACAGTGACGATCATTCCCCTGTGATGAGTGCTATCTCTAATATCCTCTAACCCAGTGTACTGGGTGATAGCCTGCAGAGCTCGGGTACAATAATCCTCTGCAGATTCACTCTCTTTTTGTTTTACGGTAAAAATTTTGCTCCAGTTAACTACTACTGGAAAATATACACCCAATTGAGTTATAATGCGGGAAATGTTACTTTGGTTAATTTCGTCTGTTAAGGGAACGTCTCCATCCAATACACAATCTGTGATAAACTTTGTCACGTCGGTATTGCGTGGAAGACAAGCCCTTAACACCACTTGCCAATCTTTATTGGTTGGCTTGTGAGCACTACCTAAATTTTTCAAAAATATTTGGCATTTGACTAATTCCTTTTTAGGATTGGGGAAATCATTCATTATGGAATTTAGCTCCGCTCTTGTCCAAGGACAATGCATTGCTACCTCCCTTGTGGGCACTACACTGTTCGCATCCGCGTTCCCATTCGGCACTGCTACTTTTGACCTTGTTACCTGGCTGGGGATTTAGTATATTACTGCTACGTATAGGGTTAACAACTTCCTCTATGGGTGCAGTGGATGTTAACACTTCCTGTACTATCACTGATGAAGATGGCGGCACCACTTATGCTTGTTGTGGTGGAGCATCTAACATGTGTACAGCATGGGAAATGGCAGACATAACAATAGGCTCATCATCCACATCATAAACATTTTCCTTATGATTACTTAAGAGAGGGTACAAGTTACTTGTTACATTTTTGTGGGTTTTTTCAACAACTGCACCTGCACCCCAATCTGCATAGGGCGGCGGTGGTGCAAGTGAATCACTGGCAATACCTTCCGCAACGCTACCTTGCTGCACGTGTGCGCTATCTCGCAGTTTACCGCTGCGTGTGTACTCTCTGGTAACGTGCTCGTGACGCTAGTTTTCGTTGCATGCACACCTTTAAGCCACGCATCCCCCTCCTGCTGCCATAATTTTAAACACTCGTTATATTTTACCTTTTTCATTCGAACATTGTTCAATACCTCCTTATCAAAGCTGCCAATTCTGGGAAACGGTCTAACACTCTTCATCGTCATTTTAAACCATACATCAAAGTATCTAATTACATAAGCACCGTACCTAGTATGCATAATATGGCGTGCCGACCCAAGCGGTGCTTCCAACAGCAGCACATCATCTAACATCTCTACCGTTTGCTTGGCCCCCATTCTGGGAAAACCCTAAGCTTTTCAATGGAGATTTAAACTGGTGAAAGACAGTCAAGATACTTTCACTTACCTGTAGACGTCTTAACAGGACGCGCCCAAAAACCTATGGAAGAATCACCAGGCTGCTTCCACGCACCTAATCCCTTTTCAACTACCTTTCAACTGCTAGCATGTAGGCATTCCAATAACATCTACCCTTTTCAGTGATTTCGTCCAACCTCTACCCAGTTCACAATCACAATTTAGCCAAAACTGTACAGTTCAATTACAATGCTCAAATAACCCTAACTGATCATTGAATACTGTAATCACACTGGGAGCCGAATCTACAACAAAGACAACGACTACACTGCTTATGTGTTAGAACGGTATCTACTACCAAGCTACTAGGTCGACCCTTGCGCCTAGTCCTTAAGGGACCTACGATACCCTTAACTAGGGAACTGTTGTCCCTACCAACAAATACTCACTGTTACACACCCTTTTCCTGTGCAGAAAAATACACGTTTTCCCAGACTATGTTAACACTGATCAATGTATTTACAACAATGCTATCTATCAATATCACCGTGCACTCTCAACGGCTTTGTTTAAAACACATGGCAGCAATACAGGAAATATACGTATACTGTTGAAGCTGGATTAGTGGCTGAGATGGAATCAGCGTAAAAATTAGCGTGCATGACGCCATCTTGCGAATGGCAGCTAAACTCTATTTTAGAAACAAGAATCTGCAAGACGCCATTTTGCGACCAGCGCCATTTTAAGTTACAACTCACAAGCTAAGTACAGATGGCAATGTTTTTGATAATCTACCAAAAACAACTAGAAAAACAGCCCCTGAGAAAAGTAAATAGAATAGACAATATACCAGAATACTGTGAGTGTTTTACATACAAACTGGAAATCCCTGTATATAGTCAAGTATAGTTGTGGCAATTGTAATATAACCCAGACATTGATCTACACAATTGAATTTGTCTGAATCCTAAACAGGTTTTGGTCCCACACCCAGACAGAATGGCCCCGGCTTCACAGCTGGGGGTAACACATATGCATTGCAGTTTGAAACTGTAAGTAAGGAATGAGATATGTGTGTGTATGTATGTGTGTATATATATATATTGTGATAGGATTACTGGTAAAGTGGTCTGTGGCAGGTACATTTGTCCCAGATTCCTGTCTTATGTGTTTTAAATCCCCAGGAGAAAGTCTGCAGTGTAGCAGGCTTGAGTCTCGGCTTTTTGAAAAGCCGGTTTGGGACCTGGGGGTTGTGGGTGAGAGGAGAGGGAGGGCTCCACCCACGGCCACTCCAGGTTTTGGTTCTCTTAGCCTGGTAACAGGCTTGTTAGGGTTTCCACCTGAGAGTGGCCAATATAAGCCTAGTATGTTTAGGGCTGAGTGTCTCACCTGGGAGAGCAGGCAGGGAGTTTGCTCAGATACACTTGAAAACCTATCTGTAAGTGTTGTGCTGTGCATTGGTTGCTGGTGAGGGCATTAGGCCCTGCCAGGTTCTGGTAGTGAGGGAACTACCTGTGAAGTTAGTGCCCCGACAGGGCTAGGATTTATGTTTATGTTTTCTTTATGTTATTTCTGACATTGTACAATAAAGACTGGCGCCGACCAGCTTGTACTTGCATCCAGACTGGTGTGCTGCTTCCCTGCTGCTGTGGGTGTGTGTAAGAAAGGAGTCCTTCTACCCAGGAGAGGGACCCCCTAACCTGACTATGTCACAATATATATATATATATATATATATATATATGTATATACATGTATATATGTATATGTTAAGTCCATCATAGATAGAATCTCATGCATAAACACCGCACATTACGCACAGTTGCGCTGCTACCATGACGCTCAGTAGCGAATGCACAATATCCTGAACGCTGTTTATTAGCTGCATGTGCGCACATCTGCCCCAAATTAGATGAACCTAACTAGCGTCTTTTCCCATATCCCTAATACTTACATACTGCACACTTACACAAAAGGTTCCATAGCTATAAAGTAAAAGATCCAAGTTTTATTCATTTATTACAAATGCTGTGAAATAAAGACTATTTTGGTATCTAAGGTTTAATACATGATAAGTAAGCCGTGTTTGATATTATACTGATCCGCACTTTATCCACAGCTTTCCAGTATCAATGGTGTGAAGATCGGAGCATGCGTTCGCAACTTATGGACCGTAAAGACATAAAGAACCAAAATGTATTTTTATGCATGCAGGGGAAATAGAGGAGGCAACAAGCTGTTAGAGGCTGTTCTGTGTCCATTTGAACCAACCTGTTAAATGCCCTGTAACAAATGCACCCGCACTGGGAACCAATGGGATCAGCAACAAACTCCTCTACTGTGTTGTCTATTTCTGGGGGGGTATAAATATGTGTGCTCTGACCCTGGGTTGCTAGTCTTCTTGCTGATTGCTGATTGCCGGAGGTTATCTTGCTGATGCCGGTATCTGGTCCAGAGCGCTTGCGTATGTATAACTGTACTTGGGTCTGTATAATTTCTTTGCGCTAAATTGTACTTAGATCACAGCGTGTAACTGACTGTACTTTTACTTGAATAATACTTTGTGCTTTGGAACCACAGGTTCAAGGTCTGGAGTCTTTATTTACTGTATGACTGAAATACGCAAAATAGAGTCATCCTTTAGAGGTTTATATGAAGGATATTAGAAGGTATAGGCAGGAGTGTATAGAGGTTCAAATCCAGAATCCTTAGTTGGGGGCTCATAGTGAAGTCACTTACCTGTTCACATGATAAAATGCGGTTATCGATATCTCACCAAAGGGTGGATAGCGGCCACACGCAGTTTTCCCTGCAACCACTCTATGCTGAGAGATCGCTATCCGTTATCGTGTGAGTCAAGGTATGCTGACTAGAATCCAGGGACAAGAAAGGAAAAAGTTTGTTTTCCTTTGTTGATAGTAATTTGCGTTTAAAAGGGGTGTCACTGTATTGCGCACGCGGCTAAGTCGCATTTTTGCGCGCAATAAAGACGCACTTTTACGTACACAGCTAACGGTAAGTGATCCGGTTGTGTCGTAGTCGCATTATTGTGTATGCGACTGGTCACACAATAGCGTATACGTATTTCCGGTTGTGCTGCCACGTGTTTAAACAAAGCCGTTGAGGTCTACATTTTTCAATTGTTGCCAATAACTGAGTTAACGTGTATTTTTCTGCGCAGGAAAAAAGTGTGTAACTGAGTGTTTGTTTAGGGTGTAACACGGGACCTAAATGTTTAGGGTATAGTAGGACCCTTAAGTGCTAGGCGCAGGAAGGTGGCCTAGTGACTCGGTAGCAGCATACCGTTTACTTTTACACAGAGCAGGTGTATGGTTTGTTATTTTTGTTAGGGTTCGGCTCCCAGCGTGATTATAGTGTTCAGTAATCAGTGTGTGTGATCTGTTAGGCTTATTTGAACATTATAATTGAACCGCATAATCTTGGCTAGATTGTGATTGTGAGCTGGTGACAGGGTGGATGAAATCAACTGGAACAAAAAGGGTACTTAGCTGCCCCATAGCAGTTGAAACGTAGTCAAAAAGGGATTTTATTGTATGAGAGAATCTTCCTTCCATAGGTGAGTGAAGGCATATAGAGGTCCTTCATAGGGTTTGGTGTATACACCCTTTTTCAAAGGCGTCCGCAGGTAAGTGAAAGTATCTTGACTGTCTTTCACCAGTTTCAATCTTTATTGAAAAATGCAGGAGTTGTCTCAAGATGGGAGCCACGCAAACAATAGAGATGTTAGACAATGATGTACTACTAATGGAGGCGCCACTTGGATCGGCCCGTCGTATTATGCATACTAAGGCCCTCATTCAGAGCCGTTCGCTATTTGCGTTCGTTCGTTCAAAAACAAGGGGTGGCTATGCAAATGATCCGTTCGCACATTGCAGTCTGTTCACACCTCTAAGTCTGAACGAGCGAGCAAAACATACGATCGTTTATTTGTTAAAAACGCCCCCTGGCCGCTCGCACCATACGTCATGTCCGCTATTTATTAGATTAATCGAGTACATCGAACAGGATAAGAACTGCTCGCTATTCTTGTGGTTGGTTTTTTCAACCGCTATTTTGCGAGCAGTTCTGAGTTAAAAAAAACCAAGTGACGTGGTCATTGACGCTGCTGTATTAATTATGCACACCCATAAAACGCCCGTTTTGACCTTTAAGCACGCCTGCGAACGGATCTCCACTCCCCGTTTTCAAGCACCTTCCCCTGTTACCACCCACATACGCCTCATTCTGTCAATCAAAATAGCAGGTACTCGCTATATTGCGTACAAATGATTTTCGGCCGCACTGACCGGTTCGCGCATGCGTACTAAAAACCGTACGCATGCGCAGATGTGGGAACATCGCTCGGAACGAGCGTACTGCCGCTAGCGAGTGGCTCTGAATGAGGGCCTAAGTACGGTACTTATGCAATAAGGTATTGTGATGTATGGTTTAAGATAACGATGAAGAGTGCTAGACCGTTTCCCAGAATTGGTAGTTTTGATAAAGATGTATTGGATAATGTCCGGGACCACATCAGTCTGATGCGGTCTCGAGGTAAGAAGGTAAAATATTATGAATGTTTTAAATTGTGGCAGCATGAAGGGGATGCGTGGCTTAAAAATGTGCAAGCGACACAAACTAGCGTCGCGAACGCATTGCCAGAAAATACACCCGCAGCGCTGGATTGCAATGCGTGCAAGCCGCAAAATGGTGCGCACGTGCAGAAAGGTAGCGTTGCGGAAGGTATTGCCAGCAGTTCACGTGCACCACCGCCACCTTATGTGGATGGGGGTGCAAGTACAGTTATCAAAAAAAAACATAAAAATGTAACAAGCAATTTGTACCCTCTCTTAAGCAACCATAAAGAAAATGTTCATGATGTGGATGATGAGCCTATTGTAATGTCTGCCATTTCCCATGCTGTACAAATGATAGATGCTGTACCACGACAATCACGAGTGGTGCCGCCATCTCCATCGGTAACAGCAAGGGAAGTGCTAACACCCTCTGCACCCGTAGAGGAAGTTGTTAATACCATACATAGCAGCAACAGATTAAACGCCCAGTCAGGTAACAAGGTCAAAGGTAGCAGCGCTGCCGGTCTGCATCCCATTCGGACAATAACTGTTCCGAATGGAAATGCAGATGCGAATGGTGTAGTGCCCACGAGGGAAGTGGTAATGCATTGTCCTTGGACAAGAGCAGAACTAAATTCCATCATAAATGATTTCCCCGATCCCAAAAAGGAACTAGCCAAATGTCAAAGATTTTTGAGGAATTTGGGTAGTTCTCATGAGCCAACTAATAAAGATTGGCGAGTGGTGTTAAGGGCCTGTATACCACGCAATATCGACGTGACAAAATTTATCACGGACTGTGTATTGGATGGTGACGTTCCCTTAACAGACCAAGTAAACCAAGGTAATATTTCCCACATTGTAACTCAATTGGGTATATATTTTCCAGTAGTAGTTAACTGGAACAAAATTTTCACCATAAAGCAAAAGGAGAGTGAATCTGCAGAAGATTATTGTGACCGGGCCCTGCAGGCTATAACCCAGTACACTGGGTTAGAGAATATTAAAGATAGCACTCACCACAGGGGAATGATAGTCACCATACTCATGGACGGTCTTAAAGAGAACCTAAAGACCCGGGTTCAGACCTCACAGCCTGGCTGGAGGGGAGTCACAATAGATACCCTCATAGAATCTGCCATAGAACATGATAAAAACATCTCAAAGAAGAGAAAGAGCCAGAGCGAAAAACTAATGGCTTGTCAGTATCCAAGATCTGGAAGGAATGACGGTAACATCACAGCTAGCAGACACACTTGCACCCACACACACACTTTCACCTGAACAGTTATATGCCCTCACTAATCCCATGCAACAGCAAACACAGCTCTATCCCACATATCCTACACAACCACAAGTCCCATACTACCCACAAACTCCATACCTCCCACAATATCCTTTTCCTCAATATCCTTACCCATACCAACCACCTTTCTCTCCTGCTCAACCCACACAACAATCCTTCCCACTGAAGTGTTTTAATTGCAACCAGCCAGGACACATAAGTAAGAGCTGCACGGCAAAGATGGTAGGACCCCCAAACCAGGGAGTACCTGGATATCCCCATAAGGGATATGCACAGAGACCAGCAAATGTTCAACAGGCACCAGCTCCAATTGTGGCCGTTAATGCTTTATTGGAAAGTGAGAGCCAATGCTAGGACTTGTGGTCTGCAGATAGACAGGTTGATGGGAAGTACTAGGGAAAAACTGGTAATGGTAATTGATGTAACTGATACCCAATCTCTGTTCTGCTTTCTTCCCTGTGCCCTAACACCCTGACTGTCAGTATTTTTCTTTTCCCACCTAGGGGGAGGTGTATACTACACATGGACACGAGTGTCCCATGGGTTCACAGACAACCCCAGTATCTTCTCCCAGGCCTTATATGACTGTTTACAATCTTTTCAACCTGCCAATGGATCTGTTCTAATGTAAAATGTGGACGATTTATTGTTGCATTTAGGTCATGTTTAAATGATATTAAACTTTTATGCTTTATCTCTCACACACAGGACACAAGGTCGCTAAGGACAAATGGCAGCCATCCCAGGCTAAGGTCAAATACTCGGAATAATGTCCAACCCAGGGGCCCAGGCAATATTTAGAGCAGTAGATATTGTTAACAGAATTTAAATTGCAGGAATTTGTGTACAAATACAGTATCCCTAGAATAATTGAATATAGGAGGGATACTCATTTCACAAGTAATGTCTTCTATAACCTGTGTAAGGTGATGGGTATTAATATCAAGATCATCCCAGACCATCTGTCTACCTGACCCCCTTTGAGATACTGTTTAACAGGCAGCCTCATGTGAAAATATGATAATGAGGTTACTGTGCAGTGTCTCACGAAGAACAACTGAAATTGAAAATGTTATTAACTAACATGACTGAAGCAAACTCTCATTATGTTAAACCTGGAGAATTTGTTATGATCCGAATTTTTTTTAGCTCAGGTTGTTTGACTGATCAGTGGAAAGGTCCGTATCTAACGTTGTTAACAAAGTACCACATCCTCAAAGGGTGGCCGGAAAAGATACGTGGGTCCATTCCACTCACTACAAGGAGGTTAACCAACCGGTGGAGATACAAGGCAGAGATGAGGAAATGTGGACCTGTCGATTGCGAGCTTGTGCCGGGAGGATTAAAAAGGTGACAGTGAGAAACCTGAGCTAAAAGAAAACTGTAGATCAGTGTCGCAGCAAGGGATTGTTCTGCTGTGTTCATTTTTGTATTCTTCTTCCAGAGTTCCCGTCATCTTGGTTTGTTTGGGGATACCCAGTTTCTGTGATGGAGGACCGATAGAGGAGATGGGAGCTGATGGCAGTGCTGATGGAGTGGAGTCAGGAGGAGTGCAATGCCTATCAGGGGAGTGTCTGACCAATTTTAGTACTGTTATTGTTAAGAGATCTACAATTCCGGATACTCGGGGATGGTGTGGAGGTTTATCGTCTGAAGATTCCTGTATTTGTGAGCTTCGTGGGTCCCTAGTTGATGAGAACTGTATTCAACGGTGCCAGCCTAAATATAACCCGTACTGGGGTGGGTATCCTTTAGAGGATTAACATAGCATGGTAGGCAAAGTGTTAAATCAAACTGATTGCTGGGTGTGTTCACATGTGCCACAGGGACAGCATAACGTAGGGTTGGTGCCATTTCCGCTGAATATCACGGAAATTTTAGAATTACAATAAGGGAAAACATTGGATGGGGGTTGTGGGTGAGAGAAGAGGGAGGGCTCCACCCACGGCCACTCCAGGTTTTGGTTCTCTTAGCCTGGTAACAGGTTTGTTAGGGTTTCCACCTGAGAGTGGCCAATATAAGCCTAGTATGTTTAGGGCTGAGTGTCTCACCTGGGAGAGCAGGCAGGGAGTTTGCTCAGAGACACTTGAAAACCTATCTGTGGTTATTGTGCTAAAATAATACAAACAGAGACTTGCATGTACCGGATGGAAGACCCTGAGATAGGATTGTTTGCAAGGGAAATGTGTTTAATGATAATGATGCATACTATTCCTTATGTTCTCCCCGATAATGTGTATTTTATATGTGGAAGAAAGGCGTATAAGTGGCTCTCCCCGAGTTCCGAAGGTTTGTGTTACCTGGGAAGAGTAACCCCAGACGTTATAACCCTCACACATGTTGAAATGCTCGGTATCCATAAAAACACACCATCACCATATCTTCACACACAGTATGAACACAGAGGCAAACGAAATATGATACCTGGTGACGTGCATAAAGCCACTCAGTTAATTAGTGAGACAACTGGCTTCCAAGTTTTAGTCGCACTGGATCCCACCAGAATCACTCAGGGTACATTAAATTTTAGATATATTCAGGAACTTGCTAAATTATTAGATAATATCACCAAGATGTATGATGACACATTCAGGTATACAGGGAGAGAATTGCAAGCATACAAAAAAAGAACTGGTGCAACAAAGACTAGTGTTAAATTATTTAACTGCTGTTACTGGAGGGTATTGCGTAACTTTGGCCACCCAATTTGGAGTAAAGTGTTGCACCTATGTCACCAATGATACCAGCGACCCCAAAGAGGTGATAGACCAGAAGATGGACGAAATTCTGCAGCTAAAATGGGAGTTTCGTAAGAACCATAATGCTTCGGTGGCTGAAGTAGAGGAGAAGGTAGAGGAATGGGTTTCATGGTTGAAGCCAGTGAAATGGTTCTCAGGCCAAGGGGAATGGGTCCAGGAAGTGATCGCCAGCATAGGCAAATTCTTGATCCTTATACTGATTGTCATCATAGTAATTGGCCTATGTGTCCGGTATGTTCCTATTGTGTTGAAGTGTGGAAAATGTAAAAATAGAGTAAGACGAAAGAACAAAATTATGATGGTGGTCAGTAATGGCAATATGAATACTGAGGTAAATATAGAACTGCATTACAACCCTGAACTATTAAATACCATAATCTAATGTATTATATTTAGACGTGCATAGAATGTATTATTGAAATGTTACTTTTGAAACACCTCAGATAATGTAAAGTCTCAATTTCTCTTCAAGAGTGCCTTTATAGGACTGGTGCATCCCCACATTATCTCCCAAGGTCCGCGGTGTGCATATAATGGTAGTTTTATGTCCCCTCCTAGAGACACATTATTGATGGATTAAGAACCACCTTGTGCCATCCCCTAATAACATTAAGTAATATATGTATGTATGCCTAAAATTAGTTTTAACATCAGGATGTTATAGCATGTTGTTCACTATCAAAGGGTGGACTGTCGAAGCTGGATTAGTGGCTGAGATGGAATCAGTGTAAAAATGAGCGTGCACGACGCTATCTTGCGAATGGCAGCTAGACTCTATTTTAGAAACAAGAATCTGCCAGACGCCATTTTGTGACCAGCGACCAGCGCCATTTTAAGTTACAACTCACGAGCTAAGTACAGATGGCAATGTTTTTGATAATCTACCAAAACAACTAGAAAAACAGCCCCTGAGAAAAGTAAATAGAATAGACAATACACCAGAATACTGTGAGTGTTTTACATAAAAATTGGGAATCCCTGTATATAGACAAGTATAGTTGTGGCAATTGTAATATAACCCAGACATTGATCTACACAATTGAATTTGTCTGAATCCTAAACAGGTTTTAGTCCCACACCCAGATAGAATGGCCCTGGCTTCACAGCTGGGGGTAACACATTTGCATTGCAGTTTGAAACTGTAAGTAAGGAATGAGATATGTGTGTGTATGTGTATATATATATATATGTATATATATATATACATGTATATATATATGTATATGTTAAGTCCATCATAGATAGAATCTCATGCATAAACACCGCACATTACGCACAGTTGCGCTGCTAACATGACGCTCAGTAGCAAATGCACAATATCCTGCATGCGAACACTGTTTATTAGCTGCATGCGTGCATATCTGCCCCAAATCAGATAAACCTAACTAGCGTCTTTTCCCATATCCCTAATACTTACATAATGCACACTTACACAAAAGGTTCCATAGCTATAAAGTAAAAGATCCAAGTTTTATTCATTTGTTACAAATGCTGTGAAATAAAGACTATTTTGGTATCTAAGGTTTAATACATGATAAGTAAGCCGTGTTTGATATTATACTGATCCACACTTTATCCACAGCTTTCCGGTATCAATGGTGTGAAGATCGGAACATGCGTTCGCAACTTATGGACCGTAAAGACATAAAGAACCAAAATGTATTTTTGTGCATGCAGGGGAAATAGAGGAGGCAACAAGCTGTTAGAGGCTGTTCTGTGTCCATTTGAACCAACCTGTTAAATGCCCTGTAACAAATGCACCCGCACTGGGAACCAATGGGATCAGCAACAAACTCCTCTATTGTGTTGTCTATTTCTGGGGGGTATAAATATGTGTGCTCTGACCCTGGGTTGCTAGTCTTCTTGCTGATTGCCGGAGGTTATCTTGCTGATGCCGGGATCTGGTCCAGAGCGCTTGCGTATGTATAACTGTACTTGGGTCTGTATCATTTCTTTGCGCTAAATTGTACTTAGATCATAGCATCTAACTGACTGTACTTTTACTTGAATAATACTTTGTGCTTTGGAACACCTCCTCTAGGGTTAGCAACTCAGACACCTTCTCTGGGGTTGGCAACTCAGACACCTTCTCTGGGGTTGGCAACTCAGACACCTTCTCTGGGGTTGGCAACTCAGACACCTTCTCTGGGTTTTACAACTCAGACATTTTTCCTGGAGCTGGAGGCTCACATGCCCTTTCTGGAGCTGTAAAATCAGACAACCCTCCTGGGGTTACATAGATCTGACTAGGGCTATAGAATCAGATGTCCTCTCTAAGGCTACAGAATCAGATGCCCTCTCTGGAGCTACAAAGTCAGATGCCCTTACTAGGGCTACAGAATCAGATGCCCCCTCTATGGCTACAAAGTCAGGTGCCCCCTCTGGAGATAGATAATTGGATGCCCCCTCTGTGGCTGGAAAGTCTGATGTCCCCACTGGAGCTGGGAAGTCAGATACACCATCTGAGGCTGGCACATAGGTCACTGCTCTTGAGGCTGAAGCATTGGCTGCCCCTGCTTAACACATCGGATACCACTGCTGAGACTAGAACATTGGTTACCCCTCCTGGGGTTGAACAGTCGAACACCTCTCTTGAGAGTGAAACATTGGATATATCTCTTGAGGCTGAAACAAAGGATTCCCCTGCTGGAACTGAACCATTGGATACCCCTGCTTGTACTGGAACATCGGATACCCTTGTTGGTGTTGAAACATCGGATACCCCTACTGGGGCTGGAACATCGAATCCCCTCTTTTGCAGCTGGAACATTGGTTACCCCCATTGGGGTTGGAATATTGGACACCTTGCTTACAGGAGCATCAGATACCCCTGCTAGGGTCTGAACATCGAATACTCCTTCTGGAGTCCGAGCATCGGATACCCTTGTGGGAATTGAAGTATTGGATACCCTTACTGGCGCTGAAGCATTGAATATCTCTGCTTGGACTGAAACATCGGATACCCCTGCTGAGGTCTGAACATCGGATACTCCTCCTGATAGTGCAGGAACAGACTTCTCACAGACTTTGGGAGATTTGGACACTCTCTTTTGATTTCCAAAGCTGGAATTGGGTGCTCTTGTCACACGACCCCAATCTTGAACTGAAGTTCCTTTTTGGGCAACTTCCTTAGCACTCCTATTTAGAGTAGTGGAAACTGGAACTGAAGGTGACAATCTAGATAGTTTGTTGGCATTAATGCTGTGACACTGAGACTTGTCGCCCTTCCTTGTTTTGCAGAGAGAACAGTCTTTTATAACATGATCAGGACCTCCACAGTAAAGACAAATTGAAATTCCTTGCGCCGCTGACATTCAGCTTCTGACAGCTAGGGCCATGGAAAACTCTGAAATTTCTCCCTTTTCTGTACAGAGGAGAAGATCACAGTCTTTAAGGCTCCTAAATCAGCAAACTCCTTGGCTTTATTATACCGAGTTGGGGTTTTGTCAGAATCAGAAGAAATTAATTCCAGTGGAATCTGGATAATGTTGGTTAAAAGTTTTTGCAGCTGCTCTAATGTTTTGCTGAAATATTCCAAGTCATGCAGGATTCAATTTACTTGGTGACTGGGAGATCTGTGAGCAATTGTGAGTAGTGGTCCCTTTAACCGAATTATATAGTTGCAGATTACCAGAAAAATCTTTAGAAGTGAGTGGAGGTATTCAGGGATGTCGAAGACGGATGATTGTCTGAGACCAAATGTTAAATTAATATTTGGCGACGCCATTTCGTGTTGCCCCTGACGACGCCATCTTGCGTCGTCAGCACAAAACCTTTGTGTACGATGCTATATTTGATTATTAGTGTTTGCGTCTGCTTTCCTAACACATATTGTTGAAAGTCCTATCAAAACCTATACGTACATTAAATGGTACAGATAAGCACAAAACACCTAGACGCACAGCGCATACTAGCGACTTTACACAATATTCTCACACATGCAATCTCTTATAAAAAGGTTCCCAAGCATTAAGCTTAATGTTAGAGGTTTTATTAGCTAATACTTATGTTATGAAATGTAAAGTATATGCTGTTCAAGGTATAGAGACTAGAAGACAAGTCATGTTTGGTACCATTCTAAATCACTGTTTATTTGCAGATCTCCCGTTCTATCGGCAAGGAGATTGCATCATGCATCTGCAAGTTATGAATTATATGAAATTAGTGGTTAGAATGTAAATCTGTATGTAGTGTCTCTTACTAGTTTAAACCAGTTCTTCGGCAGGAATGACACACAAAGAGCCGTTGGAGGGCTGAACTATCACTGGACAAACTGACCTATGACCTGCATCGTACCAGAAGAACCAAGAGCAAGAACCAATGGAATCATGCCACCCCATTTCTATTGTATTGTCCACTCTCTGTAAGATATATAAATTAGCACTCTCGGTCCTATAGTCAGTCATCTTCTTTCTTTCTTTCTTTGATGGAGGCTTCACATTTGATGCCAGGAAATCTGGATCCAGAGCGCTAGCGTATATATCGGCTGTACCTTTGTATTTAATTGTCTTTTGCGCTAACTGTGTTAGATCAAAAGCGTGTAACATTTTTTTTATTGCAATAAGAACTTTTTGTGCTTTGGAACCACAATCAAAGTCTGGAAAGCAATTATTTCTGTTTAGCGATTTAGGGGTATCAATAGGGGTTAACTAAGTCTGAAATATTTCTCTGAGACTGAGAAGCCATGGTAAAACAATCAGCCAAATTTTGTAGTATACCTGCTTGTATCATCTCACAATGCAATCTGTCACAACTCTTGGATGGCAAATGGACACAACCCATATTTTGGGTTTGGTAGGACCTATTTCTGAGGTGTGGAGTCTAATGTACCAGCGGTGTTCACCAGGGACCCTCGCAAGAGGGTATGGGCTTGGCTGCATCTGACACACATGTCATAGCCCTCAGAATAGGTTCCCCAATACTAGGGATGAGCGGGTTTGGATTTCTGAAATCCGAACCCCCGAGTCGCCCTCGATCCGAGTCGGGAACCGAGTCCGGCTCGGGTTTTCCCGCTAGACTCGGATCTGAAATCGAGGCAAAACATCATCAGCCCGCCTTCCGGATCTCGCAGGTTTTGGATTCCATAAAAGGTCCCCGTGTCGGCGCCATTTCTCACTCCGGCTGTGGACAGTGAAGAGGGACGGGGGGAGTTAGGGCTGGCTGTGTTGTGTTGTGCTGCTGTTGTCCATAGGGGCTGTGTCCACTCCTCCAAAGTCCATAGGGGCTGGCTGGGCTGTGCTGTGCTGCTGTTGTCCATAGGGGCTGGCTGGGCTGTGTTGTGTAGTGTCCCATAAAGGCTGTAGTCCTAAAGGGGTGCTGTAGTGTTGTCCAGGGGATGATCTGTCCATAGGGGCTGTGTCCACTCCAAAAGTCTATAGGGGCTGGCTGGGCTGTGTTGTGCAGTGTCCCATAAAGGCTGTAGTCCTAAAGGGGTGCTGTAGTGTTGTCCAGGGGATGATCTGTCCATCAGGGGTGCTCCCCCCAAGTGCAAAAAAAAAACATTTATTTCTGTGTTTGTGAATTGTGTGCACTGTAGCTGCACGTGCATCAACAAAGGAGCAGCGCCAAGTGTGCGCCTGTGTCATAAGTAAAGGGCCGGCTGGCTCATCTCTTAAAGGGTGGTGTAACCCCAAAAGTGCACTTCAAAAAAAATAAAAAATTCTTCTTTTCTGTGTTGTGAATTGTGTGCGCTGTAGCCGCATGTCCATCAACAAAGGAGCAGTGCCAAGCGTGCACCTCTGTCATAAGTCTGTTAAAGGGTGGTGTAATCCCCAAAGTGCACTCCAAAAAAAATTAATAATTATTCTTTTCTGTGTTGTGAATTGTGTGCGCTGTAGCCGCACATCCATCAACAAAGGAGCAGCGCCAAGCATGCGCTTGTGTCATAAGTCTGTTAAAGGGTGGTGTAACCCGCAAAGTGCACTTCAAAAAAAATATAAAAATTCTTCTTTTCTGTGTTATGAATTGTGGGCCTGATTCAGACCCATTCGCGGGCGCTATGCGCTCGCAAGCGGGTTGATGGTGGCCCAGTGCGCATGCGCACAACGGAGCCGGCTCCATCGTGCGCATGCGCAAGACCCGGATAGCGACGGGCAATCCGTCACTCCGGGACTCATACCAAAGGGGGCATGCTGTCGATGTTGAGTGAAAGCACTCTGGGGCTTGCGGCAATGAGACCCTACCACCAGGATCTCGTCGCAAGCCCGATGGTCTCGATGGTCTTAACCATCGCGACCATCTTCCTGGCTGCTCGCTATAGCTGTGGGTGGTCACCCACAGCTATGCGAGCGGCCAGGAGGCTGCTCTGAAAAACAAGAAGGACGGCTATGATTCAGAGCGAGCGCTCTGTCAGAGCGTCCGGCTCTGAATCAGGGCCTGTGTGCGCTGTAGCCGCACGTCCATCAACAAAAAAGCAGCGCCAAGCGTGCGCCTGTGTCATAAGTAAAGGGCCGGCTGGCTCATCTGTTAAAGGGTGGTGTAACCCCCAAAGTGCACTCCAAAAAAAAAAAATGATTCTTTTCTGTGTTTGTGTGCACCTTAGCTGCACGTATATATCAATATAACATGATTGGAGGACAAAAATTTGTCCGCTAAAAAATAAAATAGGGAAAGATCAAGAACCACTTTCTCCTAGTGCTGAAGCTACTGCCAACAGTCATGACATAGACGATAAAATGCCATCAATGTCGTCTGCCAAGGTCGTTGCCCAATGTCATAGTAGAGGGCATATAAGATCCCAAATGACAAAGTTCAGGAAAATGACCTTAAAAAAAACATTTAAATCATCTGAGGAGAAACGTAAACTTTCCAATATGCCATTTATGACACGGAGTAGCAAGGAACGGCTAATGTCTTTCCCTATGTTCATGACTAGTGGTTCAGCTTCACATGGAAAACCCTCCTCCCGCTACAAAAATCAAATGAGTTAAGCTGGCAAAAGGACAGCGAAGAACTGTGCATTATAAGAAGATATCACAAATCCCCAAGGAGAGTCCAAGTGTGGTGGCGGTTGCGATGCCTGACCTTCCCAGCACTTGACGGGAAGAGGTGGCTCTTTCCACCATTTGCACGCCCTCTGCAAGTGCTGAAAGGAGCACCCACAGTCCACTTGCTGATATGCAAATTGAAGATGTCACTGTTGAAGTACAACAGGATGAGGATACTGGTGTAGCTGGCGCTGAGAAGAAAGTTGGCGAGGAGGATTCTGTTGGTGATGTGGTTTGTTTAAATCAGGCTCTGGGGGAGACAGTTGTTGTCCGTGGGATGAAAAAGCCCATCACGGCCTGGGCAGAAGACCAAACATTCCACCTCTTTGGTCTGGCAATATTTCTATCCAAATCCAGACAGCAACTGTCTTGCCATATGTACCATATGTAAAGGTGAAATAAGTAGGGGTAGGGACGTTAACCCCCTAGGAACATCCTCCCTTATGCGTCACCTGCAACGCGTTCATAAAAAGTTACTGTCAAGTTCAGAAACTTTGGCTAAGACCGTAAGAAGTCCAGGGACACCTAAATCCCTTTGTCCTGTTGTATCCAAGCACCTGCAAACCACACCGTCAACTCCCTCCTCATCAATTTTCTCCTTAGTTAGGATCAGAAGTAGTCCTGCAGGCCATGTCACTGTCATCACTGACTCTCCTATCTGGGACTCCGGAGGATCCTGCATTGCTACGCCTACTGCTGCCACTGCTGCTGTTGCTGCTGGGAGTCGTTCATCATCCCAGAGAGGAAGTAGGAACACCACTACATTTACTAAACAATTGACCCTCCAACAGTCATTAGCGAGGAGGATGAAGTACGACAGCAGTCATCCTGAAGCAAAATGTATAACTGAGGCCTTGACTGCTATGTTGGTGTTAGACGTGCGTCCGGTATCCACCATTAGTGCAGTGGGATTTAGACAAGTGATGGAGGTAGTGTGTCCCCGGTTCCAAATCCCGTCTAGATTCCACTTCACTAGGCAGGCGATACCGAGACTGTACAGAAACGTCAAAAAAAGTGTCCTCAGTGTCCTAAAAAATGCGGTTGTACCCAATGTCCACTTAACCACGGACATGTGGACAAGTGGAACAGGGCAGACTAAGGACTATATGACTGTGACAGCCCACTGGGTAGATGTATCACCTAATGCAGCAACAACAGCAGCGTCACCAGTAGCAACATCTCAGAAATGCCAGCTTGTTCCAAGGAAAGCTACACTGTGTATCACTGGTTTCAGTAAGAGGCATACCACCAACAACCTCTTAGAGAAACTTAGGGAAATAATTTCCCAGTGACTTACCCCACTTAGACTCTCCTGGGGATTCGTGATATCTGACAACGCCACCAATATTGTGTGGGCATTACCTCTGGGCAAATTCCAGCATGTCCCATGTTTTGCTCACACAATAAATTTAGTGGTGCAGGATTTTCTGAAAAACAACAGGGGCATGAAGGAAACACTTTGGGTGGCCAGAAAAATTTCTGGCCACTTTCGCCATTCAGCGACTGCGTGCCGAAGACTGGAGTGCCAGCAAACACTCTTGAACCTGCCCCGCCATCACCTGAAGCAAGAGGTTGTGACGCAGTGGAACTCAACCCTCTATATGCTTCAGAGGATGGAGGAGCAGCAAAAGTCCATTCAAGCCTATACATCCACCTATGACATAGGCAAAGGAGGGGGCATGCACCTGACTCAAGTGGAGAATGATTTCTGTGTTGTGCAAGGTTCTCCAGCCCTTCGAACTTGCCACACGTGAAGTCAGTTCAGACACTGCCAGCTTGAGTCAGGTCATTCCCCTCATCAGGCTTTTGCAGAAGCAGCTGGAGAAAGTGAAGTAGGAGCTAAGATGGAGTGATTCTGCTCAGCATGTGGGACTTGTGGATGAAGCCCTTCATTCGCTTTGCCAGGATTCCAGGGTGGTCAATCTGTTGAAATCAGGAAAATGATGCAGCGCTAATAAATAAATGAAAATATTTAATACTAACCAATGTAACAATAAAAGCAATTAGGACATAAATATAAAAAACTAAAAAAGAAAGGATTCACAAAAGAATAATATATCTAATGACATAAAGGTTTTAGACTTTAGAAAAATCATGCATGATAAATGAACCCTGTAGGCACTTGATTGCTGCAGCAATAGTTAGAAAAATGGACATAGATAAAAATATCCTAAAAAGCACTGGAGTGAAGATTGTAGATCCAATATTAGGAAAATGTGTTACCAGCTTGAGTTCACATACGTAAGGATCCTGTAATTAGCGATGGCATCACGCCGGCGAACTTTCCAACGCAAGGATGTACCTCTGAACTGTAAATGCTGAAGCTGGAGAAAAAGTCCCAAGTCCAAATAGATGCTCCAATGCAGATTCTTGTAAAAGTCCAAAAGATTGGTGCCATAAACCAGGGATAACCACCAACACGTTTCGCTACCAACAGGTAGCTTTTTCAAGGTGTCTACATGGTTGTCATATAGCCATATATATACCACCCTTCATTAGACTCAATACTCGTCAGGTGAATCCAATCAAATACAAATGAGACCTGTGTGATTGTCAACATACATAGAAATACATAGAAATAGTGATAGGAGGCAGACCTGGGAACAGATTAATCCAAGTATATAAAAAACAAAGATAGAATATAGCCTAACTTACTGTGTACAAGTCTGATCATCAATAGAGACCACAGGTGTCCGTTAATTCAGTAATACATTACTGGTCGGGAAAAGATCATGTGACCGGATCAGATTAGGTATGGAACGCTGCAACATCACGTGCTGCACTCCAAGCCTCCGACTGTAACCGGTACCTTAATTACTTGATCTTTGGTCACACGTAGTATACTATGTTGGGACGCACCGTCTTTTTGCGCCGCGTTCCACATAGGCAATCGGAATTAGTGTGGAATGCTGCAGTGTACATTCCAAACCTCCGACTGCATCCTGTGGTTAATTTGTTTAATCTTTGGTCACGTGAGTTATACTATGCTGGAATGCACCGTCCTTATGCGCTGCGTTCCTCATAGATAGTCAATACTATTGGTGCGAATATTTCTTTAACCCTACTTAGCGTATATTAGATAACAGACTAAGGGAAAGGATGCTGACCATAAATCCATAGGGACCTATAGTACATTGGATGCAGATATATATATTGAACTATAAATAACCTTTAATAAAAAATAATAATAACATAAACAAAATAAACAGTACTTGAATGATCCATAGTTTTGAGTTTTTTTATTTTTTAATAGCTGCCCCAAAACTGTTTGTAAGATACATTCTATGGCGAGAGAGAAAAAAAATTGCTTTTATTGTTACATTGGTTAGTATTAAATATTTTCATTTATTTATTAATGCTGCATCATTTTCCTTTTTTTATTATCTATCCGGAGGCTGACTACCTCCTTATTGCAGCTGCTAGGGAAATCACTCTTCACAGCGCCCTTTCCTACTATATCTTTGTAGTTTTTTTTCCATTTACACATAGTCCATTGGGCTGCAGTGATGAGTTGCTTTTCCAATTTTGAAAATAGACACAATAGGAGGCAGACCTATATATCCAATTGGGATCATTCAGTGAACGAAAGGATATGTCATAGGGAAGATACCATGAAGGAGGAATTTTTTAAATTAGAAGAATTGCTAAAATTAGAAACAAAGAATTGGTTAGATAGTACTAATTTACAGAAGTATGTAGATAAAAAAATGATTCCCAGGGGATTAAGAATTTTTAAACCTTCCATTTTTTCTGATCAATCTGGGTTTCAGAGTGAATGGGAGGATATTTTAGATAACTGTTCTATGTCATTTATTAAACTAGTTATCAAATATAGAAACAACAAAATTGAACAAGTTGTGAAGGAGATTGAAGAAATCAAACAAAAATTGGAACCAATGAGTACCTCACCAGATTATAGTGAATGTGATCGTAAGCTCACTGATAGGATACTTAAGTTTGAACAATCTATTACTGATACCAAATGTAAAAAATTTCAAAGGGATTTGGATGATTATACTAGAGGACAGGTAAGGTCATATAAAGAAAAAGAAAAAGGAAGGAATCAATCTTTTAAATTGTCTAAAGACTCCCAACACCATCTCACAAGGAATTGGAATAGTCATTCTGATTATCATTCCACTAAGAGGCCCTACTATGGGCAGAAACTGGCGAGACAGTGAGTTTTCTCTGATCGACAAAATCACAGAGAGAAGGGTCATACTAATGATAATAGAATGACAGAATCCAATCCTCTATCATCTCCATTTAAGGAGACTAGGGCACTTGGTGCACGTCCAAAGTTCAGATCTACCCGTTTTAATGAAACTAATGAAGACAAACCGGAGGTTTTTTTAGGGAGATCACCCCCATATCATCGGGAATTGGTCTGGAATACCAAACGATACACTCCCACAACCAAAAAAAGCAGAGATTCAAGTATAGAGGGAGAAGAGCTGGGAAAAAGGAGAAACATAAGAAACTAAGATATAAACATCATAACACCAACAAAACGATTTTTAACTTATCTTCTAAGATCCTGTCTAAAGACGAATTATCCCTTTTAGAAAAGGATTTAAAATTTGCTCCTTCAGCTCCACCCAATATATTTGATCTCTATGTTGATCTCAACCGCTTCATTCGTACTCTTTGTAGGAAGAGATTTTATTCTAAGAAAGCCCTCACAGGTAGTGCAGATTCTTCTTTTCCTGTACTTTTGGATGCAGATGATGACCCAATATTGAACATATTAGAAGAATTACAGCATGAAGGTGATTCTGAGAACAATACTTCTAAAATACATAAAATCTTTAATATAGATAAGAGCAGTTGTAAATTAAGATCTGATTTTTTTCCAATTAGTTTTAAAAGTAGTAGTGTTGAAACCTTCTACAAAACCACCTTAGAAGGTTTCCGAAGTTTATGTTCATCTAAGTCCATCAACACTAAAAAACATGGAAATATAAATAGAGGTGAGAAGAGAGCCCTCAGGAATCTGTCATGAGATACCAGCATTATAATTAAAGAAGCGGATAAGGGGGGAGGTCTGGTTATCCAGGATAGGGCCGATTATATCAGGGAGGCCCTCAGACAGCTTGAGGATACTCAGTTTTATACAGTCCTCAATAAAGACCCTACTATTTCCTTTTTGGCCGAACTTGAAACTATCCTTACTCAAGCATTGAACGATGGGGTCATTTCCAGAGAGGAATATTGTTTTCTTTTGCCCTCCTTTCCCACTGTCCCTATATACTACCACCTACCCAAGATTCACAAGTCCCTCACTTCACCTCCTGGACGTCCCATTATTTCTGGTGTTAATTCTCTTACTTCCTCTCTCTCAGCCTATGTGGATTCCTATCTACAGCCACGTGTATGTCAGTTAAGATCACATATACGGGACACGACTCAATTTTTACAATTAATCCAAGATGTCAAATGGAAATCCTCTTGTGCTTTCCTTACAATGGATGTGCAAAGTCTGTACACCAATATTCCACACCAATTGGGTGTTCAGGTTATATGTGACATTCTAAATAGAGATGGTGATCTTACAGACAGACATAGAAAGTTTCTATTGGATTCCATCCACTTTATTCTCACTCACGATTATTTTCTTTTTTCTAACACTTTTATCTACAAACTATGGGAACGGCCATGGGAACCAGGTTTGTGCCGAGCTATGCCAACCTCTATGTGGGAAGGGTCGAGGACCAACTCATATGGGGGGGCGGGCTCGGTGGCCACCTGGTTCTCTATGGCCGTTACATAGACGATCTATTTATTATTTGGGATGGGGACTCTGACACAGCTCTGCATTTCATATGTTCTCTCAACACTAACAATTTTAATTTGGTTTTCACTCACAATTTCAATAAGAACAAGATTAACTTTCTGGATGTGACCCTGGAGATTCTGGATGATAATATTATCACCTCTAACTACATTAAGGATGTTGGGACAGATGCCTATCTACACTTTCGTAGTGCCCATCATATGCCATGGAAGATCAATATACCTAAGGGACAACTCCTTAGGATTAGGAGAAACTGCTCGACAGAAGAAATATTTTGAGAACAATCTAATAAGATGTTAGAGTCCTTTATGAGTAGAGGATATCCTAAACATATTTTGGATAGGGCATTTAAGGAAGTATTAGAGATGGATAGAGAGTCTCTACTACAATCTAAAAAGGAGAGTGTGCATAATATTAACAACAAAAAAACAAGAGAGTTGGCTTTTATTAGTAAATTTAATAATCAATCAAATTTAATTAAACAAATTATTGAATCCAATTATCACATATTAAAAGTTGATCCCATACTTAATCAATTTCTTCCTACCTACCCTGAGTTTATCTTTAAAAAGAGTCGTTCTCTAAAAACTATTCTTGCCCCAAGCTTTATGAAAACAGATTCTGATATTAAAAATTCAGTTAAATGTGGTACTACTTGGCTAGACACGAGAACCTGTGGCTTTTTTAGATGTGGAGGTTTAAGGTGTACAACCTGTAAATATGCTGTGAATAAAACCGTATCCGTGGTTACCATGACAGGAGAGGAAAAAAGAATCACCAGCTTTATAAATTGTAATACTAGTTGGGTGATCTATCTCCTACAATGTGGTTGTCACCTTAAATATGTGGGTCGAACAACTAGACCCCTTAAGGTGAGATACATGGAACATCGTAGGAATATTATAAACAAAAAATATAATCATAGCATTCCTAAACATTTTATGGACCAACATGGTAATGATCCTAGTTCTCTAACAATTATTGGTTTGGAGTTTATCCCCCCAACTTCACGTGGGGGTGATAGATTTAGAAAACTCTGTCAACAGGAGATATATTGGACATTTCAACTTAATTCCCTATTCCCTAGTGGACTAAATGAAGCTCTTGAGCTAAATGCTGTACTATGAATTGGAGATATAGAGTCGACATCCCTGTTTATTTATTCATCTATGTATCCATTCATTTTTTTACCCTTTATTTATGTATACTCATCTCAATGAATTTCTGAGAGTGTTCTATGGTTCATATGTACACACTCCCTCTGATACATGTGTGAGAGTATCATAGGCTTTATGTAGTAAGCCTATTTTTGTTTTGATCAGAGTTAGTCATTTAATCCAACAGTACATGTGTGCATTCATAGTCTTTTGTTTATGATCTACTAACAGGATACATAATATATATAATTTATATTGACTATAGGCATTGTTTTTTTATTTTAACCCCCCTTTTATTGATATTTTCTCTCTCGCCATAGAATGTATCTTACAAACAGTTTTGGTGCAGCTATTAAAAAATCAAAAAACTCAAAACTATGGATCATTCAAGTACTGTTTATTTTGTTTATGTTATTATTATTTTTTATTAAAGGTTATTTATAGTTCAATATATATATCTGCATCCAATGTACTATAGGTCCCTATGGATTTATGGTCAGCATCCTTTCCCTTAGTCTGTTATCTAATATACGCTATGTAGGGTTAAATAAATATTCGCACCAATAGTATTGACTATCTATGTGGAACGCGGCGCATAAGGATGGTGCATTCCAGCATAGTATAACTCACGTGACCAAAGATTAAACAAATTAACCACAGGATGCAGTCGGAGGTTTGGAACGTACGCTGCAGCGTTCCACACTAATTCCGATTGCCTATGTGGAACGCGGCGCAAAAAGACGATGCGTCCCAACATAGTATACTACGTGTGACCAAAGATCAAGTAATTAAGGTACCGGTTACAGTCGGAGGCTTGGAGCGCAGCACGTGATGTTGCAGCGTTCCATACCTAATCTGATCCGGTCACATGATCTTTTCCCGACCAGTAATGTATTACTGAATTAACGGACACCTGTGGTCTCTATTGATGATCAGACTTGTACACAGTAAGTTAGGCTATATTCTATCTTTGTTTTTTATATACTTGGATTAATCTGTTCCCAGGTCTGCCTCCTATCACTATTTCTATGTATTTCTACGTATGTTGACAATCACACAGGTCTCATTTGTATTTGATTGGATTCACCTGACGAGTATTGAGTCTAATGAAGGGTGGTATATATATGGCTATATGACAACCATGTAGACACCTTGAAAAAGCTACCTGTTGGTAGCGAAACGTGTTGGTGGTTATCCCTGGTTTATGGCACCAATCTTTTGGACTTTTACAAGAATCTGCATTGGAGCACCTATTTGGACTTGGGACTTTTTCTCCAGCTTCAGCATTTACAGTTCAGAGGTACATCCTTGCGTTGGAAAGTTCGCCGGCGTGATGCCATCGCTAATTACAGGATCCTTACGTATGTGAACTCAAGCTGGTAACACATTTTCCTAATATTGAATCTACAATCTTCACTCCAGTGCTTTTTAGGATATTTTTATCTATGTCCATTTTTCTAACTATTGCTGCAGCAATCAAGTGCCTACAGGGTTCATTTATCATGCATGAATTTTCTAAAGCCTAAAACCTTTATGTCATTAGATATATGTTCTTTTGTGAATCCTTTCTTTTTTAGTTTTTTATATTTATGTCCTAATTGCTTTTATTGTTACATTGGTTAGTATTAAATATTTTCATTTATTTATTAGCGCTGCATCATTTTCCTTTTTTTTCATCTATCCGGAGGCTGACTACCTCCTTATTGCAGCTGCTAGGGAAATCACTCTTCACAGCGCCCTTTCCTACTATATCTTTGTAGTTTTTTTTCCAATCTGTTGAAATCAGACCACTACATTTTGGCCACCGTGCTCGATCCTAGGTTTAAAGCCTATGTGGTGTCTCTCTTTCTGGCCAACACAAGCCTGCAGAGGTGTAAAGACCTGCTGATGAAAACACTGTCAGCTGAAGCGGAACATGACACGTCAACAGCTCCTTCTTCATTTTCTCCCACAACTGGGGCTGCCAGGAAACAACTTAGGTATCCTAAGCAACCCACTGGCAGTGATGCAGGGCAGGCAGGACCAAGTTTGGACATCTGGTCCGGACTGAAGGACCTGGCAACAATTTCTGACATTGTCTACTGTCACTGCATATGATACTGTCACCATTGACAGAATGGTGGAGGATTACATTGGTGACAGCATCCAAGTAGGCATGTCAGACAGTCCGTACCTGTACTGGCAGGAAAAAGAGGCAATTTGGAGGCCCCTGTACAAACTGGCTCTATTTTACCTGAGTTGCCCCCCCTCCAGTGTGTACTCCGAAAGAGTGTTTAGTGCAGCCGGGAACCTTGTCAGCGAAAGGCATAGGAGGTTGCTTCCACAAAATGTGGAGAAGATGATGTTCATAAAAATGAATTTTCAACTCTTCCAGGGAGACCAGCCTCCAGAACGTACAGAGGGACCTGTAGTGGTGGATTCCAGTAGGGACGAATTAATACTCTGTGAGGATGAGGATGTACACAACACTGAAGAGGGTGAGGAATCAGTGGATAAGGAGGATGAGGATGACATCTTGCTCCGTAGAGCCAGTTTGTGCAGGGACAGATTAATTGCCAGCTTGTTTTGTGGGGGCCCAAATGAACCAATCATTTCAGCCACAGTCATGTGGCAGACCCTGGCGCTGAAATGATTGGTTTGTTAAAGTGTGCATGTCATGTTTATACAACATAAGGGAGGGTGGGAGGGCCCAAGGACAATTCCATCTTGCACCTCTTTTTTGTCTTTGCATTATGTACTGTTTGGGGCCTAGTTTTTCAAACTGCCATCCTGTCTGCCACTGCAGTGTTACTCCTAGATGGGCCACGTGTTTGTGCCGCCCACTTGTGTCGCTTAGCATAGTCATCCAGCTACCTCGGTGCAATCTTTTGGACTAAAAACAATATTGTGAGGTGTGAGGTGTTCAGAATAGACTGGAAATGAGTGGAAATGAATGTTATTGAGGTTAATAATAGCATAGGAGCAGAAAAACCCACAAATTCTGTGATTTTAGCTGTTTTTATGCTTTTTTTAAAGAAAAAATACAGATCCAAAACACAAAACCCAGAACCCAAAACACGGAAGGGTGGTTTTGGCAAAGCATGAAGAAAGATCCAGATCCAAAACCAAAACACAAAACACGAAAAGTGGCCGGTGCACACCCCTACCCTATACAGGAGCTGGTGAACTCTGGATGGAGCGGAGAAGACTTTCAGCATAGTGAACAGGCCGGGTCAGAACCAAACAGACAACAAGGTACCATGGAGCAGATGTGTGTAGGTCACAGAGGATAGCCAGGATCAGAACCATATAACCAAATGCAGTACCAGGGATTAGACAGAAGCAGGTCAGAACAAAGTCAGGGTCAGGAACAGACTTGCAGAGGTTGATTGCAGGAATCCTCTAATCAGTGCAGTTGGTGATTGCACTGAGCTGGATAATAGACTGCAACTGATGTCTGCTGAGTAAGTTCACTGGAACAGCTTGTGATTCCTAAACTGGAATACAGCAGCACACAAATCAGGACACATAAACTGTAGCTATAGAGCCAGGTAGCAGTGATGGTTTTCTGCACAAAGGAGCCACAGGATAGAACTGAACACTAGGAAGCAACTCTTTGCTCTGGGAGTTCTCACAGGGGATATGAATCTGCTGCCAGTCCCTGATAGGCTGCTGAGGTCAGCTGAGGCAGGACCACTGGAAGAATGCTAGCAGCTGACATAGAGCATGATGGTGATGTCAGTGCATGGTTCTCGAACAAGGTCAGGCAGAAATCCTGACCTGCAGCAAATGGTAATGTAAGTCACACAATTTGAGCAGAGTGTGACACCTAGAAATTGAGGATGCTTCTGTAGAAGTGCACCAGGATGAGGAGGATATTTGTGTAGCTGACGCTAATGAGGATGTTGACGATGAGGTTGTTGTTGATGAGGATGTTTGTGTAAATAAGGCACCAGTGGAAACAGTTGTTGCCCATGATAAGGAAAAGCCCATTGTCAACCTGGGCATAAGACAAAGAAAATCCACTTCTTATGTGTGGATTTATTTCTACCCAAATCCAGACAACAATTGTCAAGCCATCTGTGCCATTTGTAAAGCCAGAGTAAGAGGTAGGGACCTTAACCATCTACGAACCTCTTCCCTGTTACGTCATCTGCAGCGCAGCCGTCAAAAAAGTTTTTGCAAAATTCAGAAACTTTGGCTAGAAAAGTAACAACAGGCAGTCCAGTGTCAGCTAGCTCCCTTCTCTCTGCTAGATCCAAGCACCTGCCATCTTCACCACAACACCTTCATCAACAGTATCCTCAATCATGAAGCGATTGGTTTGTTTGGTCCCCCACAAAACAAGCTACCAATGGGCAGCTGGCATTGCTGGCAATGATCCCTATGTGCACAAAATGACTTTATAGAGGCAAGATGTTGTTGCCATCATCATCAGATTCCTCACCCTCATCAGATTGTACATCATCTTCACACAATATTAAGTAGTCCCCACTGGAATCTACCATTACAGGTGCCTCTGTAATTTTTGGTCATAATTGAGGGTAAAGGTCTTCCTCATAGACAAGTGAAAGATTTAAAACCTGTGCTTAAAAGTATGCAGCTGCTGGTTCAAGTAAATCGGAGCACACCTTACACTCTACTCATATCTCACAAATCAAAAAATTCACTAAACAAGCGCTCCCCTGTAGATAAATATAGGATGAAGGGAAGAATATCTCTATCTTCTCATGAGTGGGTTCTGAGTGGGTTTTGATAGAAAATAAGTCCAACACTTACATAAGGGTTCTCACCCGTGTGCATATAGAGGTATCTTTATCTTAATTTGCTTCTCCTAATGTTGTAATAGCAGAAAAACTTACATCCACTTTCTCACCCGCATACATATAAAGGTTTCTTTAAAATTCCACGTCATCCCCACTTTTGTAAGTCATAATGATAAACACTGAAGGAAAAACACTTACATTTGTTTTCTGTCTTGTATTCACATAAGGGTTTCTTTATCCTGTGTCTGTAACAACGTTTCTCTGGACACTCACATCCGGTGGCAAATGCAAAAATGTATTACAAATATACACATTAAAAACACAGGACAAAACCCAAAGGTAACAGCGCTCATCTGGTGGTCGGAGCTAGATGTAAAAAAGTGTCTGCCGCTGTGCTGCAGTTCAAAGAGCGGGTGCTCCGACTTATCCTTTTTAGCGCGTGCCAATCCTTCAAGTAAGGTAGTTGTCACGGTTATCGGCTTCAACGCGTTTCGGGGAGCTGACTCCCATTTTTCAAGAAGTGTTTTGATGTTCTGTATGAGAAGCTTTATACCGGATCATCTGATGATTTTAAGCCAATCCTACAGGGACCAGTATCATCTGGCTGGCTCATACTCATTATACAAACATAATAATCACATTTGAAGATTACTACATATGGGCAATCCTATTAAAACATACCTGTCTGCAGAGGTATAAGTAGACATATAATCTTATGCAGACATACAGGGGAGGCGAGATGGTGGGGGAGCGAGTACAATTTATCCCTGCCTGAGCATCCAGGTATAAGTAGACATATAATCTTATGCAGACATACAGGGGCGCTGAGGGGGTGGGGGAGCGAGTACAATTTACCCGGGCTTGAGCTTCCAGAGGGGCCCAGGTCCGGCATCGCCCCCCCTCCCTCCTCTTTCCCTCGCAGCAGCCAAGCACACAGCGTGTGCTGAGATGCAGTGGGAGATTGCTGTGGCTGCTGCTTAGCAGTCGCGAGCAATCTCCTATGCCTGAGGGGGGAGCGATCACACTGATCGCGCCCCCACCTGGCTTTGCGCCGGCTGAGGGGCTCACAGCACTACGCGGCGCTGCAAAAGTGTTTTTCTTTTTCAAGGGGGCGTGGCCACGCCTCCCGCGATTTGGCCATGCCCCCTCTTTACCTGGGCCCGGCGGCGCTCTCTACGGCTCTGCAGTCATATAATTACACGGTCGCTGGGTCATTGCATCTCTGCAACAGATTCAATAATACTGGACACATAAATAAGGACTCAAAAGACAATAAAAACATATAATTTTAAAATACAGTCTGCATCTCCGCAAGACCCAAATCATGATAGCTAATAAAAACATTTCAAACATTATAAAACAATGTATCTCAACCAGCCAGGAGGGATGCAGAAAGAGAAATACATAATTAAAAAGCATAATAAGAAACATATAATAAATAGATGCATAAATACACCGCATTCTGAATGTGCATATACAGTGCATCCGGAAAGTATTCACAGCGCTTCACTTTTTCCACATTTTGTTATGCTATAGTCTTATTCCAAAATGGAATAAATTCATTTTTGTTCTCAAAATTCTACACACAATACCCCATAATGACAATGTGTAAAAAGTTTTTTTGATATTTTTGCAAATTTAATTTAAAAAAACCTCACATGTTCATAAGTATTCACAGCCTTTGCTCGATACTTTGTTGATGCACCTTTGGCAGCAATTACAGCCTCAAGTATTTTTGAATATGATACCACAAGCTTGGCACACCTATCTTTCTGCAGTTTCGCCCATTCCTCTTTGCAGCACCTTTCAAGCTCCATCAGGTTGGATGGGAAGCGTCGGTGCACAGCCATTTTCAGATCTCTCCAGAGATTATTAATCAGATTCAGTTCTGGGCTCTGGCCGGGCCACTCAAGGACATTCACAGAGTAGTCCTGAAGCCACTCCTTTGATATCTTGGCTGTGTGCTTAGGGTCGTTGTCCTGCTAAAAGATGAACTGTCGCCCCAGTCTGAGGGAAGAGCGTTCTGGAGCAGGTTTTCATCCAGGATGTGGCTGTACATTGCTGCATTCATCTTTCCCTCTATCCTGACTAGTCTCCCAATTCCTGCGGCTGAAAAACATCCCCACAGCATGATGCTGCCACCACCATGCTTCACTGTAGGGATGGTATTGGCCTAGTGATGAGAGGTGCCTGGTTTCCTCCAAACATAATGCCTGGCATTCACACCAAAGAGTTCAATCTTTGTCTCATCAGACCAGAGAATTTTTTTTCTCATGGTCTGAGAGCCCTCCAGGTGCATTTTGGCAAACTCCAGGTGGGCTGCCATGTGTTTTTTACTAAGGAGTGGCTTCCGTCTGGCCACTCTACCAAACAGGCCTGATTGGTGGATTGTTGCAGATATGGTTGTCCTTCTGGAAGGTTCTCCTCTCTCCACAGAGGAATGCTGTAGCTCTGACAGAGTGACCATCGGGTTCTTGGTCACCTCCCTGACTAGGGCCCTTCTCCCACGATTGCTCAGTTTAGATGGCTGGCCAACTCTAGGAAGAGTCCTGGTGGTTCCGAACTTCTTCCATTTATGGATGAAGGAGGCCACTGTGCTCATTGGGACCTTCAACGCAGCAGATATTTTTCAGTACCCTTCACCAGATTTGTGCCTCAAGACAATCCTGTCTCGGAGGTCTACAGATAATTCTTTGGACTTCATGCTTGGTTTGTGCTCTGACATGCACTGTCAATTGTGGGTCCTTATTTAGACAGGTGTATGCCTTTCAAAATCATGTCCAAACAACTGAATTTACCACAGGTAGACTCCAATTAAGCTGTAGGAATATATCAAGGATGATCAGTGGAAACAGGATGCACCTGAGCTCAATTTTGTGCTTCATGGCCAAGGCTGTGAATACTTATGTACATGTGATTTCTTAGTTTTTTTTTTTATTAAATTAGCAATAATCTCAAAAAAACTTTTTACACGTTGTCATTATAGGGCATTGTGTGTAGAATTCTGAGGACAGAAATTCATGTATTCCATTTTGGAATAAGGCAGTAACATAACAAAATGTAGAAAAAGTGAAGCGCTGTGAATACTTTCCGGATACACTGTGTGTACATATATATATTAGGTGTGTGCACCGGCCACTTTTCGTGTTTTGTGTTTTGGTTTTGGATCTGGATCTTTCTTCGTGTTTTGGATCTGGATTGGTTTTGCCAAAACCACCCTTCCGTGTTTTGGGTTCTGGGTTTTGTGTTTTGGATCTGTATTTTTTTGAAAAAAGCATAAAAACAGCTAAAATCACAGAATTTGTGGGTTTTTCTGCTCCTATGCTATTATTAACCTCAATAACCTTAATTTCCACTCATTTCCAGTCTATTCTGAACACCTCACACCTCACAATATTGTTTTTATGTCCAAAAGGTTGCACCGAGGTAGCTGGAAGACTATGCTAAGAGATACGAGTGGGCGGCACAAACACGTGGTCCATCTAGGAGTGGCACTGCAGTGGCAGACAGGATGGCAGTTTGAAAAACTAGGCCCCAAACTATACATAATGCAAAGAAAAAAAAGAGGTGCAAGATGGAATTGTCCTTGGGCCCTCCCACCCACCCTTATGTTGTATAAACAGGACATGCACACTTTAACAAACCAAACATTTCAGCGCCAGGGTCTGCCACACGACTGTGGCTGAAATGATTGGTTCGTTTGGGCCCCCACAAAACAAGCTGGCAATTAATCTGTCCCTGCACAAACTGGCTCTACGGAGGCAAGATGTCGTCCTCATCCTCCTCATCCACCGATTCCTCACCCTCTTCAGTGTTGTGTACATCCTCATCCTCACAGAGTATTAATTCGTCCCCGCTGGAATCCACAACCACAGGTCCCTCTGTACGTTCTGGAGGCTGGTCTCCCTGGAAGAGTTGATAATTCATTTTATGAACATCATCTTCTCCACATTTTGTGGAAGCAGCCTCCTACGCCTTTCGCTGACAAGGTTCCCGGCTGCACTAAACACTCTTTCGGAGTACACACTGGAGGGGGGGCAACTCAGGTAAAATAGAGCCAGTTTGTACAGGGACCTCCAAATTGCTTCTTTTTCCTGCCAGTACAGGTACGGACTGTCTGACATGCCTACTTGGATGCTGTCACCGATGTAATCCTTTAACAGACAGACGCACGCTTGTCGCTGCTGCTTTGAGGATGCAAGTGCGGCTACAGCCCACACAATTCACAAAGACAGAAAAAAAAAGAAGAATATTTTTATTGTTTGTGGAGCGCACTTTGAGGGTTACACCACCCTTTAACAGACAGACGCACGCTTGTCGCTGCTGCTTTGAGGATGCAAGTGCGGCTACAGCCCACACAATTCACAAAGACAGAAAAAAGAAGAATATTTTTATTGTTTGTGTAGCACACTTTGAGGGTGTCACCACCCTTTAACAGACAGACGCACTCTTGTCGCTGCTGCTTTGAGGATGCAAGTGCAGCTACAGCCCGCACAATTCACAAAGACAGAAAAAAAAAGAAGAATATTTTTATTGTTTGTGTAGCACACTTTGAGGGTGTCACCACCCTTTAACAGACAGACGCACGCTTGTCGCTGCTGCTTTGAGGATGCAAGTGCGGCTACATCGCACACAAGTCACAAACACATTAAAAAAATAGTTTTTTATTTTTTGGAGCACTTTGAGAGTTACACCACCCTTTAACAGACAGACGCACGCTTGTCGCTGCTGCTTTGAGGATGCAAGTCCGGCTACAGCCCACACAATTCACAAAGACAGAAAAAAAAAGAACAATATTTTTATTGTTTGTGTAGCACACTTTGAGGGTGTCACCACCCTTTAACAGACAGACGCACGCTTGTCGCTGCTGCTTTGAGGACAGTATCATATGCAGTGACAGTAGACTTGTCAGAAATTGTTGGCACGTCCTTCAGTCCGGACCAGATGTCCAAACCAGCCCTTGACTTATGACACAGGCGCACGCTTGGTGCTGCTACTATGTTGATGCACGTGCAGCTACATCGCACACAAGTCACAAACACATTAAAAAATATTTTTTTATTTTTTGGAGCACTTTGAGGGTTACACCACCCTTTAACAGACAGACGCACTCTTGTCGCTGCTGCTTTGAGGATGCAAGTGCGGCTACAGCCCACACAATTCACAAAGACAGAAAAAAGAATATTTTTATTGTTTGTGTAGCACACTTTGAGGGTGTCACCACCCTTTAACAGACAGACGCACGCTTGTCGCTGCTGCTTTGAGGATGCAAGTGCGGTTACAGCCCACACAATTCACAAAGACAGAAAAAAGAAGAAGAATATTTTTATTGTTTGTGGAGCGCACTTTGAGGGTTACACCATCCTTTAACAGACAGACGCACGCTTGTCGCTGCTGCTTTGAGGATGCAGGTGGAATCTAGACGGGATTTGGAACCGGGGACACACTACCTCCATCAATTGTCTAAATCCCACTGCACTAATGGCGGATACCGGACGCACGTCTAACACCAACATAGCAGTCAAGGCCTCAGTTATACGTTTTGCTTCAGGATGACTGCTGTCGTACTTCATCCTCATCGCTAGGGACTGTTGGAAGGTCAATTGTTTAGTAAAAGTAGTGATGTTCCTACTTCCTCTCTGGGATGATGAACAACTCCCAGCAGCAGCAACAGCACTAGGAGGAAGTGGTTCTTGATCTTTCCCTATTTTATTTTTATCGGAGAAAGTTTGGTCCTCCATTTATGTTATATTGATATATACGTGCGGCTAAAGCGCACACAAACACAGAAAATATTTTTTTATTTTTGCTGGAGAGTAGTGCACTTTGTGGGTTACACCACCCTTTAAGAAATGAGCCAGCCGGCTCTTTACTTATGGGACAAAGGCGCACGCTTGGCGCTGCTCCTTTGTTGATGCACGTGCAGCCACAGCGCACACAATTCACAAACACAGAAAATAATTTTTTTTTGGTTTGGACTGGAGTGTACTTTGGCGGTTACAGCACCCTTTAACGGTCAAGCCAGCCGGCCCTTTACTTATGACACAGGCGCACGCTTGGCACTACTTTGTTGATGCACGTGCGGCTACTGTGCACACAATTCACAAACACAGAAAATTATTTTTTTTTTGGTTTGGAGTGTACTTTGGGGGTTACAGCACCCTTTAACGGTCAAGCCAGCCGGCCCTTTACTTATGACACAGGCGCACGCTTGGCACTACTTAGTTGATGCACATGCGGCTACTGCGCACACAATTCACAAACACAGAAAATAATATTTTTTTTGGTTTGGACTGGAGTGTACTTTGGGGGTTACAGCACCCTTTAACGGTCAAGCCAGCCGGCCCTTTACTTATGACACAGGCGCACGCTTGGCACTACTTTGTTGATGCACGTGCGGCTACTGCGCACACAATTCACAAACACAGAAAATATTATTTTTTTGGTTTGGAGTGTACTTTGGGGGTTACAGCACCCTTTAACAGTCAAGCCAGCCGGCCCTTTACTTATGACACAGGCGCACGCTTGGCACTACTTTGTTGATGCACGTGCGGCTACTGCGCACACAATTCACAAACAAAGAAAATATTTTTTTTTTTGGTTTGGACTGGAGTGTACTTTGGGGGTTACAGCACCCTTTAACGGTCAAGCCAGCCGGCCCTTTACTTATGACACAGGCGCACGCTTGGCACTACTTTGTTGATACATGTGCGGCTACTGCGCACACAATTCACAAACACAGAAAATATATATTTTTTTGGTTTGGAGTGTACTTTGGGGGTTACAGCACCCTTTAACAGTCAAGCCAGCCGGCCCTTTACTTATGACACAGGCGCACGCTTGGCACTACTTTGTTGATGCACGTGCGGCTACTGCGCACACAATTCACAAGCACACAAAAAATATTATTTTTTTAGCACTTGGGGGAAGCACCCCGGATGGACAGAGCACCCCCTGGACAACACTACAGCACCCCTTTAGGACTGGGACACTGCACAGGACTTTGGAGTGGACACAGCCCCTATGGAGAACTGACTGCACAACACAGTCCAGCCAGCCCCTATGGACTTTGAAGTAGTGGACACAGCCCCTATTAACAACAGCAGCACAGCACAACACAGCCAGCCCCTATGGACTTTGAAGTAGTGGACAACAGCAGCACAGCGCAGCACAGCACAGCACAACACTACTCTGCACTACACTACACTACACAGCCCAGCCAGCCCTAACTCCCACCCTCCCTCTTCACTGTCCACAGCCGAGTGAGAAAATGGCGCCGACGCAGGTACCTTATATAGGATCCAAAACCCTCGAGACTCGGAAGGCGGGATGATGACGTTTTGCCTCGATTTCAGATCCGAGTCAGGCGGGAAAAGTCGAGCCTGACTCGGATCGGCCTCGGATCGGGGGGGCTCGGGGAGGTTCGGATTTCAGAAATCCGAACCCGCTCACCCCTAATATATATAATATATATATATATATATATATATATATACACACACATAAATATCACCTTAAAATATATGTCTCAAAAAGAAGAGGCAGGGAAAAAATCTATATAACAGCAAGGTAAAAGCATAATCTAAAACTCTCATCTATTCAAACGGACTGATAAAAACCACTTGGATTCAAAATCCATATTGAGCCCATGTGGAGATAAAGTTTTTAACTGATACATCGTTCTCATTTCAAGTCTAGCAAGGGATTCCTCTATATTACTGGTTCTCCAATTCCCTTTGCATATTTTAATTCCACAAAAACTTTTAAGATTACTGATATTGCAATTATGAACCTATTTAAAGTGCAGTGACACACTACGCAGATCATATCCTTTCTTGGCATTTCTAACATGTTCATTAAGATGATCTCTCAGTCTCCTGCCTGTTCTACCCACATATTGTTTGCCACATGCACATTCTAACAAATAAACAACATTTCTGCTGTTACACATAATGAAATCTTTAATGGAGTATGTTTGGCAAGCAGCGTTGGATATATAATGTGTCGTAGAATTTGTAGTTAATTTTGATGGACATCATCTTTTCCACATTTTGAGGAAGTAGCCTCCTACGCCGATCGCTGACAAGGTTCCCAGCTGTGTTGAAAACTCTTTCTGAGTACAGACTGGAGGATGGGCAGTTCAAGTAAAGCAAAGCCAGTTTGTGCAAGGGCTTTCAAATTGCCTTTTTTTCCTGCCAGTAGTCAAACCGACTGTCTGACCTGCCTATTTGGACACTATCATTAAAAAATGTTAAATAGTTCTCAACCATTCTTTGAATGGTGACCATATCAGATGTAGTCATCATAGAGGTCTCATTAATTGTAGGCAATTCTTTTAGACCCAACCAGATGTCAAAACTTGGTTGTGTTGACTCATCTGCATCACCAATGGGTCTTTTGGGAAAGTTTAGTATTTTTCTCGGCAGATGCACTTGCTGGAGAAACTAAAGGAGAAGCCATAGTTGCATCAAATGCCACTTGAGCTGACAATTTGCTTACCGACAGCTCATTGCATCTCTTTAGATCTGTGTCCATTGGTAAGAAAGACAGGATGTATGACTTAAACCTAGGATCCTGCACGGTCGCCAAATGTGTTGATCCGATTGTAAGATCCTGACAACTCTTGGATCCTGGTGAATCAAATAAAGGACTTGATCTACAAGTCCGACATACTCAGTGGAATCTCTTAGTTTCAGCTCCTCCTTCAGTTTCTCAAGCTGCTTTTCCAACAGTCTAATTAGGGAAATTACCGGACTCAAGCTAGCAGTGTCTGAAATCACTTCACAGGTGACTACTTTGAAGGATTTCAGCACTTTGCACAACACAGAGAGTATTTTCCACTGAGCTTGAGTAAGGTACATTATACCTTTTGGGATGAAGATCCACTCCCAGCAGTAGCAGGCGTAGTGCTCAAGGATTCTTCTGGGGCAAAGACTGATGTGAATGATTTCAATATTTTTTTGTAAATGCCTCCCCTCCTCCCTCAGAAATTTGCTTTGGAATAAAACATTTTTATTAAATTTACTACGAGCCAACCCTTACTTTCCCTGCCTTACATATATACATACTCCATCTCCCTCAGGTCTCTTGATTAATGAAAACATATTTTTCCTTATGTGCCAAGTTGGAAGTTGAACTGCCACATGTTTGTGCCACCCACTGCTGCTGCTTAGCTTAGTCAGCCAGCTAGCTTGGTGCAAATTATGGGCCTAGAGCTGTGAGGTGGTAAAAATTTACTGGAAATGAGTGGAAATTAAGTTATTGAGGTTAATAATACTTTAGGAAAAAATATAAATTATGTGATTTTAACAGTTTTTAGTAATTTTTGAAAAGAAAAATACAGATCCAAAACCAAAATACGCCCTTGTTAAACCCTGCTAGTTACCTGGGTTGGATTGCTGGGACACTCGACTCGGCGATCCAACCCTCTCCCCTTTTACACCAGGGAGCTGCCCGGGTTAACCCTTCAATAACCCGGGTTTTAGCTCCGGTGTAAAAGGGGTATTAGTGTCTCTATAACATATGTTGACAAATAGTTCAATATTATGATTTTCTAGGCTGTCATCTGTATAGTTAATAAACAGCATTAAGAATTCATTGTATAAGTAGGGTGACTGTTTAGTCTAAGGCAGATGTGTATTTTTAGCTTGCTATATATATATATATATATATATATAAATTCTATTGGATAGTGTGTACTAATTGTGTGTTAGTATATATATATATTTTTTTTTTCTGTTTATTTTTATGTACTTTAATACATTTTTATATTGACTAGCATATTGTTATATACATTCTTTGGTTGTGTGCTCTTCAGTTGATGGGAATCCAGCAATCTTCCCACCTATATAAATGCTGCTGTCAATTGCATAGAAATATAATTACATCAATTGATCTGTTGTTACTCTCTATAGCAGGGGTTCCCAACCACTGGGCGCTAACCTATAGAACATTGATTCCCAACCACGGTCCTCAAGGCACACTAACAGTCCAGGTTTTAAGGTTTGCCATACTTGAGCACAAGTGACTTAATTAGTACCTCAGTTATTTTGATTTAACCATCTGAGCTTTAGCATGGATATCACTAAAACCAGGACTGTTAGTGTGCCTTGAGGACCGAGGTTGGGAATCACTGCTCTATAGGTTAGCGCCCAGTGGCTGGCTGGCAACTTTTAGCCCGGGGGGCAAATGCATACAGGTGGCCCTGGCAGAGGAGTAGCATGTAGCCAGGGTGCCCGGAGCACATGCTAAGGGCGCCCCCTCAAGTGTTCCAGGGAGGAGGCGGGTCCAAAAGGAATTAATGTAAAGTAAAAATAAAGATTAGGGGCAGCCCCCTGTAGTGGTGCCCATATGCAGTGCCTCCTGTGCCCCAGGAGAGGACCCCCTTATGCAGGCCTCCAGTAGTGCCCCCAGTAGTGATTCTCCTATGCAGTGCCCCTTATACAGTGCCCCCAGTAGTGGTCTCCCTGTGCAGTGCCCCTTGTGCCCCCAGTAGTAAGCCCCTTATATAGTGCTCCCTGTAGTGGTACCCCCTATGCAGTGCCCCCAGTAGTAGTCCCCCCATGTAGTGCCCCCAGTAGTAGCCCCACATCTTGTAGTGCCCCCAGTAGTAGCCCCCCCATGTAGTGCCCCCAGTAGTAGCCCCCCCTTATAGTGCCCCCAGTAGTAGTCCCCCCTTGTAGTCCCTCCCTTGTAGTGCCCCACAGTAATCCCCCTTTGTAGTGCCACCCATAGTAATCCCCCTTGTAGTGCCCCCCGTAGTAATCCCCCCTTGTAGTGCCCAGTAGTGGTCTCCCCCTTGTAGTGCCCCCAGTAGTGGTCTCCTCCTTGTAGTGCCCCTAGTAGTGGTCTCCCCTTGTAGTGCCCCCAGTAGTGGTATCTCCCTTTTAGTGCCCCCAGTAGTGCTTACCCCCTTTTATTGCCACACGTAATAAAAAAAAAAAACACTTACTTGAATCCCCGCTCCCGCCGCCGCTGCCACCCGCTCCTCCTTTCGTCCTCCCAGGCCCCCGGCCCAGCCCGCCATTGTTAGCGCCCATATATATTTGATACGTTTGGTTGTATAGAAAAGACATTCTCTGAAGGTTTGTCTCACTTCCCACGTCCTTTATTGTGCCTGTATTATATGATCTGGGCATCTGTCAGAGCAAGGGACAGTGCAGCCCCTCAATACAGTCCTGAATGCCACCAAACACAGCCGACTTAGGGCTGTATTCAATTTGAGGCGAAAAGTCCGTTTCCGCGTATTTTTGGCAGAAGCTTTTTGTCGATGACGTAATTTTCGCCTGTTTGACTTGTACCCCGTATTCAATTTGAAAGAGTTTCTGCCTAGGCGGAAAGTCAATGCAATGTTATAGGCAAAAAAGTTTCGCCTATGAATGGGCGGCTGTAAAAAGTGCAGAATTGGGGTTTTGGGGTGCAACATTGCGGGAACCCCCATGCAGCCATTCAGACAGTCCCCCAAAGGTAATCTGTGTAAAAAATTTAAAAAAATACTTAAGGACACCCCAAAAAATGACTTTGAAAAAGGGGGTGAAAAAAAAATGTTGGGGTACAAACTTAAAAACTAGTGAACTTGACTCTGGGGGGGTCCCCAAGTATGCCCCAAGTGTTTTTTTATTTCAGGTGCTTGCGGCAGGTGGATTTTTCACGATTTTTCAACTTCACTTTGCTGACCCCCATTTTCAAGTACCCCAAATTTGCTGGGATAAGTTATTTTCTGGAAAAAAAGCTCCTAAATACTATTCTGCATCACGTATAGTAAAACACTATTTAACAGCTATTGAGCCCTTTTAAAATCACCAGATACCTTCAGCAAGCCAAATCGGGGGGTACCATATCTAACCCTCATGTCAGAGCACCTTTTGGGGGGTGTCAGGCTGATTTCCCCAAAAATGACAGTACTTTTTGTGAGTGTACCCCTGAAAGTGGATTGACCAGTTCATAGGAGTACATGTTAATGGACATATAGAATGCATTGTCTTTTAATATAATGTTAATTCATATATGTACACAAGTTTAATGTAAAAGCATGCCAGTCATATATAAACATGTATGTGCTGTTTGATAGGTATATATATACAGTGCCAATAGACAAAACATGTCCAGTTGATGTGTATTTGGACTGCCCCCCCCTTGGAGAAATAGTGGAACCCGCTGCCCACTCTGGACACAGGGATCCAGTGAGCACGCGGCCAGGAGTGGCACATTGCTGCCGCACCAGAGGGGAGACCTTCTCCCTCTGAACTTATCAGGGGGCCAGTGGAGAGAGTGGCGCGTGCGGTTGGTGGGAAGAGGTCCCCGCACGCGACCGCTGATATATAAGGGACCCGCGGAGGCTGCTGGGAGGAGAGTGCCTGAGGTAAGCCAGCTGTGAGGAAAGTGCTGCGCTTACCGGAGAGCGGGGCTTACTGGTGCCCGCTGTGTGGACCCATTGCAGCTGGAAGGGTTCCGCTGTTCGGTTCCTCTAGGGTGCTGAATCTGCTAAGCTGATCCACAGGAGAGGTCTGTAAATAAAACCAGCACCACCCAGCATTACTACTTCAGTCATAAGCTGTCAGATATATAGAACCAATAGCTTTCCCTCAAGGGCCATCCCTCACTGCAATATAACTGTTAGGGCTGGGGGTCCTGTATCTAATGTTGAGGAGACTGAAATCTAAGAGCAGCTACTATAAGAGCCCATTTTAGCTTTTGCCCCATCACAGACTACTGCAGTGAATATAGTCAAACAACTTGTTGCTGCGGGAAGGTACTATTACTACAGAGAAACAGAGTGCAGGTCCTGTCCATTTACTAAACAGGAAAGGTATATTAAAGCTGCATTATAGCAATAAAATATTCTACAGTACTCAGTACGTTATATTGAACGGGTTACTGGCCAGAGGTTAAGTGACTTAAGGGACATTCTGAGACTTATATATTAATTCAACCTGCTATGAGAGTAGAGTCATTATAATTGTTGCATATAGAAGCATTAAGATATTTCGTTAACCCATTTATTTAACAGCTCAAGAAAGAAGCGTTCCTGATCAATAAAGCTTTGGCGAATGTATGTGTGAACTGTTGTTATCACTATTGTTGTAGTTGTAACAGAGTTATAAGCAGAAAAGTTAATTGCTTACATTTATTGCTTTTCTATGCAATTTACTGCAACTAAATAAACTAATCTTAGCGAATATAGTATTTTCTCGTGTAAGTCCCTGTGTTAGTGTCAATCCTTTACCTCGCTGCCAGAAGAGATCAGTGTGGACATCTCTGGAATAACTTTCAACTCGGTGAGTGTGTTACATTTCCGCCTGTTTCAGTTTTGCTGGGTCCCATTTTCGCGTACTTCCATATTGAATACGGGTAAAGCAGGGACAGCTGCGATACTTTTCTGCCTGCAGAACAGGCAAAGTAGGCGGAAAGTCTGGGGCCCCGAAAAAGTATTGCGGCTCGGCTCTTGAATACGGCTCTTAGGGCCTCATTTATAAATGAGTTTTATCATGCACGAGTGATAAAACTCCTTAGGGCCTCATTTATAAATGAGTTTTATCATGCACGAGTGATAAAACTCCTTGCTCAAGCCAATCAGCTTCCAACTGTCATTTTTCATACAGATGACAGTTGGGAGCTGATTGGCTGCAGCACCATTATAATGTGTAACGAGTTATATCACTCGTTGTGAATGATAAAACTCGTTGATAAATGAGGCCATCAGGCCGTAGTCCCAACTAGGTTGAAAGAAATTGTATAGGAATTTGTGAAGATAATGGGATAATGCTTAGTCCTTTAAACCCTGCCAGTCAACTGGTCTGCCCATATGTCAGCCCCTGGCTTTCCTAGTCTATGGATCCAGCATGTCTGCTGGGTGTGACTCAGTGAAACACCAGTTGCCTGCGTATAAATGCAATCACCAGTAGGCATGTTACAGTACACAAACAAAACGTATGGTAATGCAAAAGTAAAGTATGTGACTCACCACATGGCAATACAATGGACACAAAGCACATGCATACTGTATATGGTCACAGTCACAGTTCTTATGGCTGGTTTTGTAAATGGCCATTACTACATTGCCTTATGATGCTTTCACCAGAGCCTCTTTTGTATTATTAAGGTATAGCAAGTCCCTTTGAAGATACACACTGATAATTTGCTTGGGGCCTGATTCAGTCAGACACAGCGGTGGTGGATTCTGCACCTTTATGCTAATGTTGCTACAAAGCCCTTCCCCGATGTACAGTACAGCTGGAGGTCTAAATGTACAAGGACTGAGAATCCCACTTTGAGCGTCTTCAGCTGCGGCAATCATGCAGGTTCTCCATCTGCGTATGGTCTCCAATGTGAGCAATTAAGCATCTGTGTACGGAATCATTTCCAGCAACAAGCCTACGATACTCCCATAGTGCTCCCTCAAGACGCAGCATCTCCGAGCGTCTGAATAGCCACCTCCCAATCACTGCCCAGGAACACCTAATACATTTCAGAGACCGCGTGTCTGCATCAGTACTGCGACTCTATGCACAAACAATTGGGACGCATGCTCGGTGCAATATAGATGCAAGCGCAGAAGAAAAATATTGCTCCACTGCATCTGACATCGGCTGTGCATGAGACGCAGAATCAGGCCCTTGGTGCTTTTATTGAAGGACCACTAGGACAAAAATAGAGCAAACTGGGTTTCATAGAAGTATGGTGGTCTACTATTACTATATCCAATGCAGATGTACCCCAAAGCAGCATTTGTGTGTCTTACTGCTTATGTTTGTTGAAGTGACAGTACAGGCAGAGGGACAAACACAGGATCTCACCACAGCTTTCGTTTGTCTGTCTGTGTAGCCATGTGGGACAACATATGTTTTATTGCTCTCTTGTGACTGTGTCTCACTGTGCTAGGAGGGATTGGCTTTGTGTACATTTGGCTGCCACCTGGACTAAGTCACAGAGAATTATACAGTGTTATATAATGTCTCTGTAATAGATACCTTTAATTACATCCATTCATATTTAGCTAGAAAATAACATATATTCTATCCTTAACAACATGCAATCAGTAATTGACATGTATTTAGCTGTATATACAAAGTGATGTGAGCACACTGGGAGTCCTGAAATAATGGTAAAGTTATATTGAAAATGCATATTTCAGATATAAATGACATATTTCAGATATAAATTGCATATTTCAGATATAAATTACATATTTCAGACTTTGTTGTGAAGTAATATCAGGGGGACCTCAATTGGTAACACATGCATAGTGAATTATTAAAACCAGTTCAAATCTAGATTTTATGTGATTTTTGCAGCAGGATTTAAAGCAGCAAAACCCAGACTGTTGGTTTGGGAATGTACACCTTCTGGGAACTTAGGGGTGTTGTGTTTTTCTCTATCCTATAGAGGGGTTTGACCGAGTATTTTCTGTCTAGATCATGTGAAGTTTTAAATAATAAGGCTTACCAGGCTTGTTGTCTGGGGGCATAATTCAGCAGCGTATGCAATGGCGATTACGGACGAGGATCGAGCATTTGTTTGCCATCATGCCTGCGTATAAGCCGCACTGCATAGGCGCAGCAATGGTATTGCGATTATGGATGGAGAGAGGAATCTATTGCAAAGTGAGTGACAGGCTGTCAGCGTTTGCGAGTGGTAGCGATGGGATGGTTGGAAGAACACAAGCGTGTCTGTTTGAACGCCATTACATGAGCATGCATAAATTAGCCACTGCGATTGCCTACGCAGCATGAGAGCTTTCTGCGTGCAGGGAGACTTGCCAATTTTGCAACTGGTCAGACTTGCTGCGTGACTGGCCGATGTGCGTCGATGGTACCGATGTTTACGCAGAAGAGTGACATTGGATGGATATAAGAAAGCAGCAGTGGGCGTCTTTATGATGGCTGAGCTTTGGCAGGCATTAGCATATTTTCGCATCTGCGTTCTGTGCAAATCGCAGCTGTGATCCCATTAGCATACATAGCTGAATCAGGCCCAGAGTTATTATTTTAGTGGTTAAGTTGCAGGGCCGTAACTAGGGTGGTGTGGCTGGCGCCACCACACAGAGCGCAGTGTGCCCTTGGGCAGAACCGTCCGCCTACCGCAATTTCTATTTGCCAGGACAACCACCGCTATGTATATTACCATCGGTGTGCCCAGCTCCATCCTTTCACAGCAGTCTTGCCCTGATGGCTGCCTACGTGTCTCAGCCAAGAGCTGCGCCTGCGTCTCCCCCAGCCGAGCACTCGGAAGGAAGCCGGCTTCTGTACTCGGCCCATTGCCTCTGAGGAAGCTGTCGGATTATTTGAATAATTGCAGCTAATCAACAAAACAATGGCTAAATGTTAGGGAATGAAAGGGTTAACAGCATAGCAGTCATTTATGTAATTGTAATATACAATATGCCTCTTCCCCTGAAAGCCGCTTTTGGAATCTGATACAATCCCAAAGTGGAATGTGACCCTTTTACTTAAATTCTCTGTCTAAGACCCCACGTGGCTTTACTTAAACATGAAAAGATTGCGGTAAAGTAATGTAAATAGCCAGCGGCTCTAGCAGACAGTGACATTAAGGGGACTTCATCTGCCTGTAAATAATGAAGAATCTATTGTAACAGTGTTTTAGCCAAACACATAGGTATGTAATAAAAATAAGAAATATATTATTATCTTTAACTGGCTCAATTTGTGGTTTATCCTGTGCTCAAGAAAGTTCAAAATACCTTTATCATGTAGCAGGCTGTTACGTCTGTCTTTCATCATTGCTTTTCATTGTTGTAAAACTATTATAAATATCAGGGCCGTAACTAGGGTAGTGTGATCTGTGCCATGGCACAGGGCACAGCAGGGCAGGGGGCATTGTTTAGGCTTGTCAATGGTCCTCATTCAGAGCCACTCGCTAGCGGCAGTACGCTCGTTCCGAGCGATGTTCGCACATCTGCGCATGCGTACGGTTTTTAGTACGCATGCGCGAACCAGTCAGTGCGGCCGAAATTCATGTGCTCGCAATATAGCGAATGCCTGCTACTTTGAGTGACAGAATGAGGCGTATGTGGGTGGTAACAGGGGAAGGTGCTTGAAAATGGGGAGTGGAGATCCGAACGCAGGCGTGCTTAAAGGTCAAAACGGGCGTTTTAAGGGAGTGCATAATTAATCCAGCAGCGTCATTGACCACGTCACTTGTTTTTTTTTAACTCAGAACTGCTCGCAAAATACTGGTTGAAAAAACCAACCACAAGAATAGCAAGCAGTTCATACGCTGGTCAATGTACTCGATTAATCTAATAAATAGCGGACATGACGTATGGTGCGAGCGGCCAGGGGGCGTTTTTAACAAATAAACGAGCGTATGTTTTGCTCGCTCGTTCAGACTTAGAGGTGTGAACAGACTGCAATTTGCGAACGGATAATTTGAATAGCCACCCCTTGTTTTTGAACGAACGACCGCAAATAGCGAACGGGTCTGAATCAGGCCCTATGTTCTGTTTATTATCACTCTTACTTGTAGCTTCCTCTTCTTTTATCCCCAGCATCTCCCGGCCGCCCCTATCTCTTCCCTGGCCCTTCCCCATGTGCCTACAGCCCTTTTTCGGATGCACTTCTTATATCTCTATTTGAAAAATAGGGGAGGAGGGCACCAATGCTCTTTCCTGCACAGGGCACCAAAAAGTCTAGTTACGGCTCTGATAAATATAATATGACACAGTGGCGTACCTATAATGAGTGCAGTGTGTGTGGGGCACACGGTCCCCCAGGTCCAGGGGGGCCCGCACCGCACACCCTGCACCCATATCAGTTTAAACTTCCCGCGTTGGGTGTCAGCGCTGCTCAGAACCCTGGAAAATGGCCACCGCGGCCATGTTTCCGGCGTTCTGCGCATGTGCAGCAGACTCCGGGCACACTCTAGTGCCCGGAGTCTGCTAATGCTCCGGTGGCTGACCAGCCGCGTCAGTCCGCTGCCGGCCACCGGGGAGAGAGGAGGGGGCTGGTCGGTAGAGAGCTGCGGCGGGCCCAGGTACAGAGGGTGGCGTGGCCTAATCACTGGAGGCGTGGCCACGTTGCCTCGTGCCAAAAAAAAAACCAAAAAAACCCAGAGTTTTGCAGTGCCACGGACTGCGTGCCTTGGAGGGAGGAGCTGTAAGCCCCTCAGCCCGGCACAAAGCAGCTATGAGCAGTCTCCCACTGCAGCTCAGCACACGATGTGTGCTGGGCTGCTGAGAGAGAGAAGGGAGGGGGAGCGGGCCGGACCCAGGCCCCCGCTGGGCCCCTTAGGCAGCCCGGGCCCGGGTAATCTGTACCCGCTCCCCCCCCTCTCAGCGCCCCTGGGAGGGGTCCCGCACTGGGAGTGCACACGGGCCCCCCTCCTCTCTTAAGATGCCCCTGATATGACACAATATGGTGCGGGATACATCAATGCTGATTTTGTGGTCAAATCTCTGAAAATTAAACTCTTCTCAAATACGGATGTTCATACTTTGTTTAGGGTCACCTCAAGCTCTGCTTCCTCTCCTCCCGGCCCCAACTCACGATCCATGGCTTTGAGTGGCTCAAATGGTCACTCTCCTCCTTACTTATGTACGCCCTTTTGCACTACTTCTCCAGTGCCTTCATTTGGGGAGTCTGATATGAGTGAGGTCTTACGTCACCTGCGGTCCCTACCTACCAGTCAGGACATCCAAAAGGACCTTCAATTGTTGGAGAAGAGGATTCAAGAAACGGTCCAGACCCATGTTGCCTCCCTTCGAGCTGACCTCACGCAAGTGGCGGATAGGTTGGTGTCGCTGGAAGACCACAGGGAAACCATGACCACTAAACTTACTGACCTCCAAACTCTTCTCTATCATCAGTCTCGCCAAATAATCGAGCAACAGCGACATCTGGATGACATTGACAACCAGAGTCGCCGGAATAACTTGAGAGTCCGAGGTATCCCAAAGGATGCCCTCACCAAGATCTTCAATGAACTGTTAAATGCGGACCCTGACATACGCATTCAGTTTGACCGGGTCAACGTGCCTTACGCCCTAGAGGCATGACATCAGAGAGGCCTCTTCACTACTATACTATCAAAGAGGAGATTCTACAAAAATCCTGTCAGGCCTCAGCTATTGACTTTAATGGCCACTGGATCCAAATCTATCAGGACCTTTCGTGGAACACTTTACAGCAACGATGTATACTTCGCCCCCTTACTGATGATCTCAGGCAACGGGACATTCGCTTTCATTGGGGCTTTCCCTCCAGCATTCAAGTCACCCATGACGGGGCATCCCATGTGCTGCAGGATTTTGAAGAAGTTCCACAGTTCTGCGCCTCCCTTGGACTGCCCTCTATATCTGTTCCTAATTGGTTAAATTCATTAGAGTCTTCTGCTCCGCCGTTGCCTCGCCGAGAGTCCTGGAAACAGGTGTGACGATCCAGACACCGGCCCCGGGGTGACTCTGTGGTTGCTGACTCTGCGATCACCTGAAACTGGATTTCCTTTATCTCTCTAATTACCTGACCCGGGACTCTGCTACCTGTTTATGTATCGTTTTTATAGTTGGACTGTTTAGTGGCCTCCAGCTATTTTGACATAATGGTTCCATCGGAATGTTATTAATTTATCAGTGTTTCTTATCTTCTAATTATGGAATCTTTGTTATTTGTTTATGCACATTCCACTACCTCCCTGCCATTATTCCGATACACGCAGGGAACTTGTTACTCCTTCATAATTGCTCGAATATAAGGTTACTCCCTCACCACATTTAGCTGACTAAGGGGGTCATTCAGACCCACTCGCGAGCGGCAGTACGCTCGCAAGTGGGTCGATGTTCCCCACTGCGCATGCGCACGACGGAGGGAGCTCCGTCGTGCGCATGCGCGAGACCCGGCGAGCGACGGGCTTTCCATCGCTCGGGGTCTCGCACCAAACGGGCCGTGCTGTCGATGTTGATTGACAGCACGACCCCTTTGGTGGGCATGCCGGGGGCGTGCCTGCCAGACGGAGGCGTTCCCATGGGAACGCCTACCGTCTGAAGCCGGCCCCACTGACATCACTAGTGATGTCAGTGGGAGTGATTTTGGCTCTGATAGAGCCAAAATCACTCCTGGGCTTGCGGCTGGGAAACCCGACCGCAGGGTTTCCCTCGCAAGTCCGATGGTCGCGATGGTCAAGACCATCGTGACCATCTTTTTGCACGCTCGTATATGCTGTGGGTGGTGACCCACAGCTATACGAGCGTCCAGGAGGACGCTCCATTTTAATGGAGGAGGGCCCTGATTCAGAGCGAGCGCTCTGGTCAGAGCGTCCGGCTCTGAATCAGGGCCTAAATACGAGGCACATATCTCTCGTATACTGGTTCCACATTTTTGTGGATTTCTCTAGGTGTCATTTTCACCAGTACCCTCACAGTCCTCCCAACCCCGTTGTACATATAATGTCCATGGACCCACTACTAGGGGTTTCCTTGGCCTTTTTTACGAAGTCACTACACCATGATACTTACATGTTACGATTGATGTTTACTTTAATGCAAGTATGTAACTTGTTTCTGTTGATTTTTTTCTTTACATTTGCTCCGTTCTTTTCTATTTTCTGCATCATTCCAGTCTTTTCTTCTTCCCTTTCCCCCCTCTCATGCAGTGGCTGCCAGTCTTCCAGGGGTTGGATTATTTCTCTTAGTTTCCAGGTACTTGCAATTTTATCTAAAAGCTGACTATGGTTAACTTATACATTTTTTCTACTAATGTAAAGGGTCTTAATATACCCGAGAAAAGATCTCGTCTCCTACATATGCTCCATGTAGACAGGGTTGACATTGCATTTCTGCAGGAAACTCATTTTAAAAAAGGTCTTGCTCCAAACCTTCATTCCTGGCACTTTCCAATGGGGTATTTTAATAATTTCTCTGGAGCCAAGGCCAAAGGGGTAGCCATCTTGTTTGTTGAACATCTACGGTTATCTGATATCTCTGAGGTGCCCATCGGAGCTGGGATGGGTTTATTGTTTAAAGTTACCATTGCTAACTAAAAGTTCTCGTTGGTGAATTTGTATATGCCTAATCAGGGTCAATCTAACTTTCTGCTAAAAATCCATAGAAGATCAGCTCGAAGGCATTTTAGTGGTGGTAGAGGATTTTAATTGGGCTTTGGAACCTTCTCTTGACACTTCCTCTGGTGCCCCTCGGACATCCCTCAAGGAAGCCAGATAGTTTAGATTGATCTTACATGATTTTCAACTAGTGGATTCTTGGAGACTTTTACATCCAGCAGAGAGGGACTACACCTTTTATTCCGCCCCCCCCGCATGACTCCTACTCACGCATTGATTATTTTTGTTTGTGCCACTCTCATTTAGACCTTTTGGTAGATGCTACTATAGGGCAGATCACCGTATCAGACCATGCCCCCATCTCTCTGACTTTATGCCTCCACAATCTTCTACGTCACTTACATTGGAAATTTAATGAGCAGTTCCAACGGGACTCCTACTGTAGGGCTCAGAATGAGGAGGCTCTAGGAACTATATATCCCACAATGCCACTATATATCCCACAATGCCATGTCTCTCAAGTCTCGGTTTGGGAAGCACACAAGTGTGTAATTCGGGGTAAGTGCATTCAATTAGGTTCCTTCCTCAAAAAACAGAAGACTGAATGTAGGGATGCTCTGTTGTCTAAAATTCGTATATTGGAAATTACACATAAACATACATTATCCTCTGACACCCTATTGGAATTCAAAAAGCTAGAACTGATCTAACTAACCTTTTAAATGATGGGGTTTGAAAGGCATTCAGGCGGTGTTGACATAAACATTATCACTGGGGTAATAAGCCAGGCAAAATGCTAGCAAGAGCGCTTAGGGCTCAAAAGTCTTTGAGCTATCTCCAACGTATTAAAGACCCCACAGGTAATTTCTGCTGCACTGACAGGGACATTGCTGCAGTCTTTCAGTCCTTCTACTCTGGGCTATACAATCTTACCCTGACTCGCTTGGGCTCAGATTTGGTGGGCCGAGAGTTGGAGATCCAGACCTATTTAGAAGATATAACTTTCCCCACTCTCTCTGAGGAGGTGACATGGGCTCTGGATTCTCTGTTTATAGAGGTAGAATTATCTACTGCCCTCAAAGCCTCCCCCTTGGGAAAAAGCCCCGGCCTGATGGTTTTACTGTGTCTTATTATAAGGCTTACCAAGACAAGCTATTACCGCTGCTCCTTCAGGCTTGTAATGCTGTGTCAGTGCAAACACCTATCTCTTACCAGTCGCTTGAGGCTCATATTACAGTAATACCCAAGGAGGGCAAGGACCCAACGCTTCCTGCGAGTTATCATCCTATATCTCTCTTGAATGTGTATATTAAGCTGTATGCAAAACTCATAGCCAACTGTCTCAAGTCTCTACTGCCGTCTGTTATTCACTCTGACCAGGTGGGGTTTGTGCCGGGCAGAGAAACTAAGGATAATACCACTAAGGTACTGGATTTGGTACACCATGCAGTTTCTGCTTATGCCCCCATGGTACTCCTCTCCACTGATGCTGAGAATGCTTTTGATAGGGTGGATTGGAGTTTTATGACAGAGATGTTGAGTCGTTTGGATCTGGGAGACACATTCCTTTCAAAGATCACAGCTTTGCACAGGGCCCCCTCAGCACAGATTCGGGTGAATGGGACTCTATCAGATCCAGTTCAGATTCCGAATAGTACCCGTCAGGGCTGCCCTCCCTCTCCATTGGTCTTTGTTCTTTGTATGGAGGCTCTGGCAAGAGCGATACGAGCTAATCCCAATATTAACGGTTTACAGGGGGCCTTATGGGACTTTTGTCTTGCCCTCTTTGCGGACGACTGGCAGTGATAACAAATCTTGTCACATCTCTACCCAAACTTATGAAAGTATTTCAGCAGTTTAGTAATCTTTCTCATTTTAAAATCAGCTACAACAAATCCATTGCCCGTTATGTCACCGCGTCGGAAGAGATTGTATCTTCACTTAGTGCATCATTTGCATTTAAATGGCATCCTTCTCACCTTAAATATCTGGGTGTTCTTATTCCTAGACACCTCACTGATCTGTTTGCTCTTAATCACACACACCATTGCTGAGCTCCCTTCGCAAGGAATTAGATAAATGGCTCTTACAGCGGTTTTCTTGGTTGGGTCGCTTAAATATTATTAAAATTAATGTTCTTCCCCGAATCTTGTACTGACTGCAGACAACCCCCATAGGACTACCCCATGCTTTCTATCTGAAGTTCACTCAATTATCCGTAAATTTGTTTGGGGAGGAAGTAAGCCCAGATCTAAACACGAGGTACTTTATAGACAGAAATGTAGAGCAGGCAAGCAACTGCCTATGATTTTGATGTATTATCAGGCCATTGTGCTTTCTGGATTGGAATTGGGAGACTGTGGGTAAGTAGTGGGTGGAATTAGAAGCCCTGTCCCCCCTTGAACATTCTCCCATGGTGTTGTAAAATATTTCGTTCACTCCATCCCACAGTTGGTCCTCCACTGGAGGCATGGAGGCGACTGCGTACCAGAAGCGGAGTTTCTTCAGTGACATCCCCTCTTACTCCCATTTTACACAACCCCTCTTCCCTCCAGGTACATCGGGGCGGTTTATCTTCACTTGGTCGGCAGCTGGGATCACTAGGGTAGGACATATTGGGCCAAATGTAATAGGGTGAGAGTTTAGAAAATGTGAGAGTTTAGCAGCAAACTCTCACATTGGTTGAGTTTTATCTTCAAAATGGAAAAACATCCATATGAGATTTTAAATCGTGAGAGTTTTTTAAGTCTAAAAAAACATGCAAGTTCGCTCTGTTACTTTGTTTTTGGACTCTATTACATTGGCAAAGTTTAAAAAGTGGCAGAAACTCTCACTTTTCTAAATTCTCACCCTATTACATTTAGCCCTTAGTGTCTGAGGGTCGTTTCCCGACTTTTCCAGAGTTATGCACTAACACTTCACTTACAAAACAAGACACTTGGGCTTACCTGCAGGTTCAGCATTTTGTTTCCTCCCTTGGAGGATCTTCTTTTTTTCTTAGGGATATGATGCCCTTTGAGTCTATGTGTTCCCACCATACTCCTCCCATACACGTTATATCATGAATTTATAAAATCTTGCTGCATGGTTTGTTTACCTCAGACCCTCTCTATGCTGAGGCCTGGGACCGTTACCTAGCACATAGGGGAATACAAGTTAAATGGGAGAAAAAGTTTTCCAAGTTACCGACGCTTGTTCCCCTAGTTTAGAAGTCCTTGAAACCCAATACAAAGTTTTGACCAGATGGTACCGTTGCCCAGTAGTTATACACAAGTACTTCCCCACGGTATCCCCTCTCTGCTGGAGGTGTTGCAAAGAAACGGGTGCAATGTTACATATCTGGTGGGACTGCTCCCTTATTGGTCCATTCTGGCAGAAAATAATGGCCTTGGCTTCAGAGCTTTTAGGTCATTCGGTTCCCTCTGGCCCTGATTTCTGGCTTCTCTCTCAATCGACCATTCCTGTTTTCCGTTATAAAAAGTCACTTCTTAAGCACATTAACAATGCTGCCAGGGCTGTACTGCCAGTCCATTGGTGTTCGCAGACTCCTCCTACAGCGTGAGAATGGTGTCAATGCCTTGATTTTTATATGGCTATGGATGACATTTTCTTCCCAGCTCCTGAAAAACATTCAGAATTCATGGCACTATGGTTTATCTGGATTGATTTCAAATCCTCAGCATCCTATGCAGCTCTTGTGCCGCAGGCCTGAACATCCTCAGCATCCTATGCAGCTCTTGTGCCGCAGGCCTGAACATCCTCAGCATCCTATGCAGCTCTTGTGCCGCAGGCCTGAACATCCTCAGCATCCTATGCAGCTCTTGTGCCGCAGGCCTGAACATCCTCAGCATCCTATGCAGCTCTTGTGCCGCAGGCCTGAACATCCTCAGCATCCTATGCAGCTCTTGTGCCGCAGGCCTGAACATCCTCAGCATCCTATGCAGCTCTTGTGCCGCAGGCTTGAACATCCTCAGGGACTTCCTTTTCCCTACCGCTTTTCCTTCTCTCTTTCTCCCCTTTTTTGAAGATGAGCACTGCCCATCTCTGGGTGACTTGGTATCTGCTTATTCCCTCTCCCATTCCTTTCACTCCCACCTCTCTCTCCTTTTTATTTTTCTCTTTTCTGCCTTCTTTTTTTTCCAGATTTCATTGCTGTGCAATTATGTACACTCAGTTATTTTATCCTAGTACTCAATTGTGTTAATTTCATTCCTGTTTTGATGTTAAACAGCTAATGACCTATGCACTTTTTGTGTATGCATTATGTGTATTTTTCTATTGGTTTCTGTGATACAGACAATCGTTTTAAAAATCTTCTGAAAATAAAGAATTTATAAAAAAAAATCTCTGAAAATTAAGTTTTCGGAGGATTGGCTGCTTACTGCATATGAACCAAGCCCCGGAATGCGATACATTGGATGCAGTGGGCAAATTCCTCTTCAGGTGGTGTTGCCCAACATAAGCCTATAGGCTTCTATTCATAATTCCCCCTGAGAGGGACCCACCATGGTGCATGCACCGGCAGATCCAGGGGGGGGGGACTCAATTAGAGGGTGATCTCCCGTACACACAGACCATATTCCCACTGTCAGCCAGGTTGGCATAGCTGTGCTGCTGCCTGCATGTCAGCAGTGCAGTCACGCAGGCAGCCGCAGCGCAGCTGTATTTACACTATTGTTACACTCTGTATCAGCAAGGCAGGCTTAGCTGTGCTGCTGCCTGTCAGGACTGCAGTGACGTGGCGTCAGCGCAGTGGGAGCACCAGCGCAATAGTCCATAGATAGACTGTCACTGACTTAATCATGTCACATGACACGTCTCCGTCTCCAGTCCAGGGGCGCGGCACATCCCTCTGTTAGTAATCTCCTCCACGGCTGGCCCCTCCTGTCCTCCTTTGAGCATGTGCATGGTCAGAGATTTGATTTCTGACATGCGCAGTGAGGACACTGGGATCTGTCGAGGCGGACGCCATCTTCTTGACTTGTCACTGACACTGATCGAGTTTTCACCTGCCTTGCTGTCACTTTTTCTGAGGAGTGCTGTCACTGTGAGTCTTTATGGACTATATCAGTGGGGTTGGGAGGGAGGGTCTGGTATACATAATGGCTGGGGGGAGCCTTTGTTTGGCAAATTATTATTGAGTGGGCCCAAGGGGGGTCTAGTGCACATGTTGGGCTGGGGGGACTCCAGGGAGCCTGCTCTGTGGGGAATATTATTATTGTGGGGGCTGGTGGACATATGGGGCTGGGGAGAGCCTGCTCTGTGGGGAATGTTAATATTGGGGGGGATCAGTGGGGGTCTAGTGCACATGTGGGGCTGAGAGGAGCCTGCTGTGATGGGAATATTGTTATTAGGGTGGGGGGCTGATGCACATGTGGGGCTGAGGAGAGCCTACTCTGTGGGGATTATTACTATTGGGGGGGATCAATGGGGCTCTAGTGCATGTGTGGGGCTGGGAGGAGCCTGTTCTGTGGGGATTATTATTATTGGGGGGGCTGATGCACATGTGGGGTTGGGGAGAGCCTTCTCTGTGGGGATTATTACTATTGGGGTGGTCTGGTGCATGTGTGGGGCTGGGGGTAGCCTGCTCTGTGGGGAATATTATTATTGGGGGGAGCCTTAGGGGAGCATATTTATTATTGGGAGGGTCTGGTGCACATGTGGGGCTGGGGGGAGCCTCGGTGGAGCACAATATAATTGGGGGATCTGAGGGGAGGAGTTAGCATTCTTAAACCGCCCCAACTAAAAGTAAAGTCTAGATCCGCCACTGGGTGCATGGGTCACTCGACACATGCGCAAAAGGACTTCTGGGTCATAATCCCAGAAGTACTTCTATCGGAAAGGACAGCTTTTCATGGGAGAGCTGTCCTTTGTGATTTTCTTCATGCACAGCGGCGTTATTTATATGATGAGTGGCGGGATCCATCGCATGCAAACTGCGATGCTTAATGCATCCCTTCCAATGCATTTGTCAACACTGGTGGTCATTTTAGACAGGAGAGCAATTGGAAATAAGCTAAGCAGCTAAGGTTTGGTAACAAAAGGAAAAGGTATGGAAGGCCGTGAGTGCAATGTGGTGTGTCAGTCATAGAAAAGGAAGATGTGGAATAATAGAGAGAGATGTGGGGGTAAATTTACTAAAGGTCGATTTTGGTCAATTTTGCATTTTTGAGAGATTTGCCGTCTAGTCAAACTGACACAAAACTGACCACAAATCCGACTTTAAAACAGTTTAGAATATCGGACAAACAATCGAAACTTTCACATACACGACAATAGAAACCGGAGCTTTACTAACTGACGGATTTAAAACGACAGCAAACCCGTCCAATAGACCTGCATCTGGCAGGTAGGTTTGGAAGAAGCACTGCACAGATCAGCATGATCTGTGCAGTGTATCCGTTCTGATCTGTGCAGTTTCTGTTTGGGGGCTTTGACGTCGGTTTTGCACCTCTATTTGCTGTTGGTTTTGAACTGAAAGACCAAATCTGACTGCCACTGACGTTAAGTTTCATTTGAAGGTGAAACCCGAGAGATAATAAATACTAGATTATCATTATCATCATCTTGATCGATTTAAAATCGATCACAAATAGTAAATTTACCCCGTGGAGGCTGAAAACGTGGATCAAGTCACAGTGAGAATGATGACCAAAGGAAAGGGGTGTGGAACTAGGTGAGCACAGGGTTTAGCTTGACGTGACCAGATGTTTATGCCAGGAGATATGGCTTCCTAAATGCTAAAATTACAGTACAAAATGTATATGCAATATAGTACATGGCTGGACAGTGTAATTTAATAAATCACATTTACCATGGAAAAAGAAATTAGAACAAGATTCAAAGACAAAATGAAAGTACTAACTGACCTCTTCAATGTTAATGCTCAGCATATATCTCAAAACCCCATATATTCCCTACACTGCATTGTAGGTAAGTGCATGGACAGGAATTTGGTTATCTGAGTGTCACAAACTCACGGGTGGATAGTGGATGCTTAGCCTGTACTTCAGAATTGGCGAGACCCAGTACTGAGGCGCGGAGTCTAACGTGCTGGCGATGTTCACCAGGGACCCTCGCAATGAAGTTTGGACTTAGCTGCATACGACACGCAGGTCACGCCCTCAGACTTGGTTCCCTAGTACAGGTGCTAGTGAACTCTGGATTGGATCGGAGTATGATGAAGGCGTACAACGTGGTTTACAAGCCGGGTCAGCCCTAAACTGACTAAACAGTATCAGACGTAAACAGGTCACAGAGAATACCCAAGGGCAATACCGGATATCAAGCACAGTACCAGGGAGGAGATGGAATCAGGTCACAAACAAACCAAGATCAGGAACGAGTAGCAGAGATCACTAGAATGCCGAAGTATGGTTTGGGTACCTATACTCTAGCAGGGAAGTACACCCAGGGACTTCCTCTTAAAGTAGGAGTTTCCTTAGGATTGCTAATTGATTTTGGCTTGCATGGTCCTTTAAGTCCTGCACAGAGCAGCGCGCACGGCCCTATAGGAGCCGCCTGTGCAGTAAGCAGCATGCTACTGTATAGCTGGAAAGAGGAAGGGAGTGTTGGTGAGCCCGAGGCAGCAGATAGTCAGCAGGGCTCACTACAGCCGGTGCCCTACCATTGATCCCGGAGCTCATTGACCCCAGACCCAGTAAGTAAATGCCGGGCTTCAGCATCCTGTGACACTCAGCCACTGTTTATTAGGTTTATAGAAATAAATAGTTCATATGCTACTTAATGCTGTGTCGACTAGGTTAGCCATAGTCTTTAATAAGTTAATTATCGATGGGCTTTCCGAACAGAAAATCCTCATATTAATCATTCGTGGGGTTTCAACTTCAATTGAAGATTTGTACTAGAGGTTGTTGATGGGTGGTGGAGGAGTGGGTAGGAAATTAGCATGGGCAGATAAAAATATTGGTGAATGTTATATGCTTTATGAGGGGAAGGGGGAATTCAATAGAAAGCAATGTGTCTGAGCCAAAATAAAAATTAAGTTGGTTGAAAACACAAAAGAACTTTGAATAATAGTGAAAATACTCATATATAATCTTATATTTGAAGTCTATTGTATGGACGCAAAGACAGCACACACTAATACAGTAAGTCATACTGTAGCTCATGGCTATGCTGTCATGTGCTCAGAGCCCCGTATTTTGGTTATGGTTCTAATTCATCATCATATTTGGTTTTGCCAAAACAACCTTCAAGTGTTTTGGTTTTGGATCTGGATTATTTTTTTAAAATGTATAAAAACAACTAAAATCATGTAATGGGTCTATTTTTTTCCCGTACAGTATTATTAACCATAATGACATTCATTTCCAGTCAAATTTGACCATCTCACAATTTACAATATTGTTTTCACCCATATTGGCTTAAGGCTGCAGCAAGTTAACTGAATACATTAAGCAACAGAGCAATGGCACAAACACATGGCAGTTTAAAAATTAATATAGCACCTCTAGGAAACAGAGTGGCACTGAGGTGGCATACAGGGTGGATGTTTAATATAAACTATACAATGCTAAGCTTATAGAATGTTTTAATTAATCAAGTACTAGCTCAGAGACCCAAGGGCAGTGCAGTGAATGGAGGTGGAGTATTTAGTGGATGGCAGGTAAAGATATTCATCGATTGATTGAATAATTAAAGTAATTAAAATTGAGCCGTGGCCCTGCGAGAGCTGTTTTGCAGCAACTGAGAAGAGAAAATGCCATAAAAGAATACAATGTTTATAGGCAAGAATTCCTTGAATTCTTGACAAGGCTTACAAGGCCATACTACCCCCTACTCCCTCCTTTCAAATTGGGTAACACACCCCTGTAGTACATCTATGAGGTGCACCAGAGAGTTTGAGTATGAGGGGAACTAGCTTAGAGGCCCGAGGGCATTACAGGGAATTGAAGGTGGAGTATGTAGCAAAAGGCAGGTAAAATAGAATGATTAAGAAAAAAATTTAAATTGAGGCATAGCCTTGTATCTTCTTGTTTATTATACCAAATAATACTAAATATGCTTCAGAATTCTTGTATTATTTGTGAGGCACCACATTATTTCTGGTTAAAAGTGTTAAAAGTATGTTGCAAATTAGTAATGTGTAAAAAAAACAGTGATCAATGTCCTGAAACAGCCCATAATGAAATGTGGTGCAAGATGGAATTGTCCTAGGGCCCTCCAACCTATCCACCCATCCACCCTTATGCTGTATATTAAAAAAACAAGCAGTTCAGCGACAGGGACTGCAACTTTTGTAACTGAAGTGTTTGGTTTGTTTTGGCCCTCACAAAACAAGCTATCAATAGGCTTAAGGTGGCTAACAGCATTGTTAATCATCTCTACATTGGTAAGATGTCATTATCATCCTCATCCTCCTCACCCTCATCAGTAGTGATCTTCATCACCACACAATATTAGCTCCTTCTCCCTGGAATCCACCATTACAGAAATTTTAGTACTTTGTTGCATTTGGAGGCAAAAGACTTCCTTATAGACAGGGCTGATTCAAGGTTTCATGGCAACCTAGGCAAAACTTCAGCTTACTGACCCCCACCATCCTCCTCATACACACAGTAATACCCACATTCCAGCCCCTCAGGTGAAAGTTTGGATGTGGCATCTTAAAAGATCCACAGCCGCCAACTAAATTAAGTACAAGAAGAATGCCTCTCTCACAGACATCCTTAATTTTGGTATAGGCAGACTAAAGGGTGCCCCCCAGATCTCACCGCCCTAGGCAGCTGCCTAAAGCTGCCTAATGGTAGAGCTGGCCCTGCTTATAGAATTTATAGTTAGTTTTTATGAAGATTAGTTTTTCCACATTTTGAGGAAGTAGCTTCCTACGCTGATTGCTCACAAGGTTCCTGGCTGTGTTTCCGAGTGCACACTGGAGGGTGGGCAGCTTAAGTACACAAAAGCTAGTTTGTACAAGGGGCTCCAAATTGCCCTTTTTTTCCTCCCAGTAATCAAAAGGACTGCGTGACATGCTAATTTGTGTATTGCCATTAAAATAATCCTCCACCATCCTATTGATGCTTAATGTACTAGATTGAATCACAGTAGATGTGTCAATAATTATGGGCAATTCTTTTAAGCCTGACCAGATGTCAAAATGGTGTTTAATTTTATTGTGCTAAGTTGACTCATTTTCCTCCACCCCTAATGGGTCTCTTGAAAAAGGTCAGTATTTTCCTGGCGGCAGCATTTGCAGAAGAAACTGAAGGAGACGTCATCGTGTCATTTGCCATTTGAGCTGCCAATTTGCTGGCAATGAGCACTTTGCATATCTTAAGGACTGTGTCAGTTGGAAAGAAAGACATTACGTACGACATAAACCTGGAATCAGGCATGTTTGCCAAAATGTAGTGATCAAATTGCAAGATCTTGACAACCCTTTGGTCCTGGTGAAGCGAATAAAGAAGTTGATCTATAAGTTCAACATGCTTAGATGAATCATTTCAATTCATCTCCTCCTTCAGTTTTTCTGTCTGCTTTTCCTGTAGTTTTACTAATCACCTGTCTCAAGCTGGCAGTGTCTGAACTCAATTCATTAGTTACTACCTCAAATGGTTTCAGTAGCTTGCATAAAACAGATAGTATTCTCCAGTGTGCTGGACTACATTCTCCCTCCTTTCCCTAAGTCATGGTTTGTTGTGTAGGTTTGGATGGCTTGTTGCTATTCCTCCATTCGCTGAAGCATACAAAGGGTGGAATTCCACCTGGTTGCTACCTCTTGCTTTAGTTGGTGGCATGGCAAATTGAACTGTTATTGCAACTGCTGTAGTCATCTACATGCGGTTGCTAAATTCCGACAATGTCCAGAATTTTTTCTGTCCACAGACAGCATCTCCTGCAAGCAACTTTCATGTTTTTCAAATATTTGATAATAATAAACTGAATTTATTGTGTGGGAAAAACATGGGATGTGCTCAACTTTATCCATTTGTAATGCTCTCACAATGTTACATGCGTTATCGTAAATGACAAATCCTGAGGAGAGTCTTAGCGGGTAAACCATTTTGTTATGACATCTCTGAGTTTTTCTAATAGGTTGACACCGGTATGCCTCTTATTGAAGCTGGTGATACAGAGAGTAGCCTGCCTGTGTATGGAGCTGACATTGTGTTAGATACTGCTGCTACTGAAGGCAATACACCCACCCAGTGGGCTGTCACAGTCATCTAATCTTTTGTTTGTCCACTATTGTTTGTTCTCATATCGGTAGTTAAGTGGACAGTGGGTACAATGGCATTTTCTAGGCCAAGAACTAGTCTTTTCTCTTTACGTCCCAGCACAGGTGAGAAAATGCTGTTCTTGTAAAATGAAATCGAGGTGGAGTTTGATAGCGAGAACACAGGACCTCAATTAACTGTCTAAAGCAACATGCATTGATGGCGGATACTGGACGCAGATCTAATGCTAGCAAAGCTGTCATGGCTCAGTGATCCACTGCTGCATTCATACTTGCTACCTCTCTCAAAGGGGAGAGTCAGTTAGCCTTCACAAATTGGATGCAGGAGGACTACTTCTGATCATTAATAAGGAGATTAATGATGAAGGTGTTGGCAGTGGACATTACAGTGGACATTACATGTGCTGGGATCTTTCCATGTTGCTGGCAGCTGATGCAGCACTGTTTGTAGTTGTTATTATTTTACAGGATTTTTGAGATTTTCCCAAATAATTTGCATGAATTTGCTGCAAATTACGTAACACGGAGATTCCTAGATGGTTAACGTCCATACCATTACTTACTTTAGCTTCACAAACGGTACATAAGGATTGACAAATGTTGTTAGGATTGAGGTAAAAATAGTTACATATGAAAGAGGAGACTTTTTTGGTCTTATGCATGACAATGACAATGCCCTTCTTCTTATCACAGACAAGAACTGCTGTCACTGGTGGCTGACTTACTTTTACACAAACAACATCCTCATCATCAACATTCTCATTACTTATTTATTCTCTGACTGTGAGTGCAGCTGCTGTAGTGTAGCATATTATTATGGCAGACCGAGGGAGTCTGGAGCATTTTATTAAGGGGAGGTGTCTGAAGCATATTATTATGTTATGTCATGTGGGGATGGGCGGTGTCTGAAGCATATTATTATGTTATGTCATGTGGGGATGGGCGGTGTCTGAAGCATATTATTATGTTATGTCATGTGGGGATGGGCGGTGTCTGAAGCATATTATTATGTTATGTCATGTGGGGATGGGCGGTGTCTGAAGCATATTATTATGTTATGTCATGTGGGGATGGGCGGTGTCTGAAGCATATTATTATGTTATGTCATGTGGGGATGGGCGGTGTCTGAAGCATATTATTATGTTATGTCATGTGGGGATGGGCGGTGTCTGAAGCATATTATTATGTTATGTCATGTGGGGATGGGAGGTGTCTGAAGCATATTATTATGTTATGTCATGTGGGGATGGGAGGTGTCTGAAGCATATTATTATGTTATGTCATGTGGGGATGGGAGGTGTCTGAAGCATATTATTATGTTATGTCATGTGGGGATGGGCGGTGTCTGAAGCATATTATTATGTTATGTCATGTGGGGATGGGAGGTGTCTGAAGCATATTATTATGTTATGTCATGTGGGGATGGGCGGTGTCTGAAGCATATTATTATGTTATGTCATGTGGGGATGGGAGGGTGTCTGAAGCATATTATTATGTTATGTCATGTGGGGATGGGCGGTGTCTGAAGCATATTATTATGTTATGTCATGTGGGGATGGGAGGTGTCTGAAGCATATTATTATGTTATGTCATGTGGGGATGGGCGGTGTCTGAAGCATATTATTATGTTATGTCATGTGGGGATGGGCGGTGTCTGAAGCATATTATTATGTTATGTCATGTGGGGATGGGCGGTGTCTGAAGCATATTATTATGTTATGTCATGTGGGGATGGGCGGTGTCTGGAGGTGTCCTCAAATTGGAAAATTGGTGACAGCAAAAAAATGTCAAATATCAAGAAGAAAATATTAAAGTTAATCTCTTTGCTTAAACTTTATTGTTGGTTTTTCTTAATAATAAACCTTTCAAAATTGCATATGAGACTTTTTTTTTTCTTGTGGCCCACACACTCTAAGGCTGGGTACACACGGAAAGATTTTCTGTCCAGCCATCCCACTAGTTGATTGGTTGGAATGAAAATCTGGTAATGTATGAAAGCAAATGACAATCAGCAATTTGCTCCCAAATGCTGGGAATTGGACAAAAACTGTTGTTTGAACAAATTGTTTAGATCAAACATTTAGCAAACTTGTCTGACGACCATTTTCATCTGTTTTCTGGCATTTAGGAGCAATTTGCTGATCATCAGTTACTCCCATACGTTACCAGATTTTCATTCCAACCAATCAACTAGTTGGATTCATTGGACAGAAAATCTTTACGTGTGTACCCAGCCTTAGACCTTGATTATTCGGCCCGGTTGGGATTTTGAGTTTGACATGCCTGTTGTATATTTTGCTAGTTAAATGTTAAGTAGAATCTGATTGGTTGCTATGAGCAACATCTCCACTTCTAAAATCTCTAACTTTAGGAAATATACCCCTTAAGGTGCGTAAACACTAGACGATTCGCTCCATGAGTTTGTCTTTAGTAAATTTGCAAGTTAAAAAAAATGCCTAAACTCACTAGCAATTTTGACCAGACAAGAATCTTAGTAAATTTACCTCTTAGAGTGAGAAGGTGTTGCATGTGAGATTTCAGAAGATGTCTGACTGTGTTTGGTCCTGGTTTGCACAATAGGCATTCTAGTGCATGAAACAGCAGTAGCAAGACCACCAGGAAGGCCATGGCTTGAGCCTTTCCTTGCCACTGCATGTTATATATGGAATGTTGACAATTTTACACTTTTCAACATTTATTATTAGAGATGATGTTTTCCTTAACATTGTGAAATATTGTTTAGATTTCAGGTGCCTAAGGATGGCACCCTAATGACGTTATATTTTTTTAACACACAATTTTTATTGTAAAATTTTTTAACTATGCCTGAAGGCCCTGAACACACAACAAACTGCCTCACAGCTCCCTTAGTATAAGCCGGGAGACACCCTAATAGTGACATTAATTTTTAACACACAAGTTCTATTGTATAATTTTTAAACTGTGCCTGAAGACCCTGAACACACAATAAACTGCCTCAAAGCACTCCTAGTATAAGGGTAGCACCCTGACGCTATATTTTTTAACACAAGTTTTATGAAAAAATGTTTTAACTGTGTCTGAACACACAACAAAGTGCCTCACAGCACCCTTAATATAAGCCAGGTGGCACCCTAATAATGACATTATATTTTTCAACACACAAGGTTTATATTAAAAATGTTTAACAGTGCCTGAACACACAACACACTGCCTCACAGTGCTCCTAGTATGGGCGGAACCCTAATGGCAGCCTAATGAGGTTATAATCTTTTTTTTGTTTTGTTAAAAAGTGCCCCAGTAGGGTTTTTTATTTTAGTAACAAACACAGGACAGCGGTCCACTCATATGGCATTCTTTTGTGCCTCACAGTGCTGCAGCACCACATAGTGTCTTTACAGTGCCGTTTTAACACAGTTCTCCTATTCTTTTTTATTTTTTTTAGAATAACACACCCCAGGTGGCTTTTTTTTTTTTTTTTTTTAATAACAAACACAGTGATGCAGTCCACTCCAATGGCGTTTATTTTATACAAAGTCCCCCCTACAGTCTCCAGTGTGAAATAGTGCCCGGTCACAAGGGAGGCACTTTAATATGCAATCCATTCAATGCCGATTAGATGACGTTTTGCCTCATTTTGAGATCTGAACATGGTGGAAACCCCTAAGTTCGGGCGTGTTTAGTTCCACACCGACGTTCACCGACATATCGTGGGTACACACTGCCCGACGGGCAGCAGATACATTGGCCGATCAATTGATCGGCCAATGTATCTGTCAGTGTGTACCCAGCTTAAGTCCTGGGTACAACCAAGTGCTGATGAACACACAGCATTAATTGCTATAGGTGAATGCCTTGCCAAAATTACTTCTGATAATAGATCAAGTGCATTAGTTTAATATAAACTCTTTGCTCAAAAAAAGTTAAAAAAGCTAGTTCATTCATTCCTATGGTTTCTTTGCTCCCTGAGCTTGTTTAAGATACCTGCATTACAGTTTAATAGGTGTAATGCCCCAGTCAAACCACCTGCCACTCTCCCCGGCACAAGCTTAAAAGTGATGGACATCCCACTATGTCTTAGAAACACACAGGATTTTCCTCTTCTTGACACAATACTCCACCTTCACAGCATAATACAAGTGGAACACAGGTTTCTCTTCCTGTCTCCTTCGTACAGGACCCTGACGGGATCAATAAACCCAACACATTTCGTTCATTGTAGCTTTATCAAGGGAGGAAGTGAGGACACTATTCTTACTTATTTGCTATCAGTAGGGGTATGGCCTCGTGTCTGCGAGGCCATACCCCCTGATAACTGCAGTTTTGGATGGCACGCTCAAGCGAGATAAAGCAATTTAATTCTCCCTTCCCCACTACACACAGGCCTGCAATAGAGATCTCCATCTTCCAATAACAAAAGAGGAATTACATTTTTTTCTCTTAAATACCTACTCAAGTTCCACATGTGTCCTGATCTTGATCATGGAAACACAATATATGATTGTGACTAGGTGGTATAGACACCCTACACATCTCTGTAGCATATTTCTCTCTACCTCTGGCACTTATTAGCCTGCTACGTGTCTGATGTTAATGTCCCACCATTTCTGCCTTCTGGAGGAACATAAGCCAATTATCCACAACCATTGTGAATGGCGATGTTCTGGAAGATTCTGGCTTCTATCTAAATTTACAGCCGTAGCCAAAAGTTTTGAGAATGACAGAAGTATTGGTTTTCACAAAGTTTGCTGCTTCAGTGTTTTTAGACCTTTTTGTCAGATGTTACTATGGAATACTGAAGTAACATTACAAGCATTTCATAAGTGTCAAAGGGCTCTATTTATTAACATTATTTTTACTAAAATAAAGTGAAAAAGGGTGTTTTCACACCCTTTTCACATTATTTTAGTTTCACCTGTAGTTACTATAGGGCAATTGGAGTAGAATTAGTAAAATTCTACTCCAACCCCTAGTATTACTTATTTTTAGTAAAGCAGATCGCATTTCCCATAATTGTAATGGGAAATGTGATCCGACCATAGTTACTAAAAATAAATTGTAAAAAAATACCGGGGCAAGCCCTGTAATAATAACGCCACCTGGAGGTGGCGTTATCCAGGGTCTCCCCCGGTTACCGGGCTCCCACTCTGCTCTAACGGGGAGAGCAGAGGCGGGAGCCGGTACCAGTAATCAGCTATGTGGTCTAAATAGACCGCAAGCTGATTGCTGTAAAAAAAGAAAAAAAAAATGGAAACATTTTTTTTTTACTTACCTGAATCCAGGGACCGGTGATCGGGCCTCCGGTGATGGCTCCTCTCCGGTCAGCTGGTCTCCCACAGTGCACTGCTGCCCGGTCATCAGGTGATCGGGCCCCAGTGCAGTATGGGAGATCACCTGATCGGGAAGCCCGGAGAAGATCACCGGAGGCCAGGAGGATGCAGGTAAGTGTAATGAAGAGAGGGGGGGTCGCGGGGGGGGTCACGGGGGATCACAGGGGGCGTGGCTTAGCGCCGGGGGTGGGGCTTAGCACCGGTGGGGGGGCAGCAGCGACGGTGGGTGGGCTCTTAGTCGCGGTATTTTTTCCGAAAATACCGCGACTAGAGTGCGGATGGGATCCGCAGGAACAGAGCTTTATCGCAAGCTCTGTCCCTGCAAGGGATTTATAGTAAATCCCTGTGATATTGCCTGAATTCGCAATGCGAAATCACTCGGTAATATCACACTACAATCCGCATTCAATATGCGGATTGTAGTAAATAGAGCCCTAAGGCTTTTATTGACAATTACATTAAGTTTATGCAAAGAGTCAATATTTGCAGCGTTGACCCTTTGTTTTCAAGACCTCTGCAATTTCCCCTCCCTCTTAGAATGTAAGCTCTTACGAGCAGGGTCCTCTACCCTCTTGTGCTTCTCCCTACTTTAGTTTGATCTACTTCTTACTAGGGATGTGCGCTGGACCATTTTTGCCGGATTTGGATTTGGATTTGGTTCTAATTCGTCGTCTGGCTTTGGATTTGGATTTGCCAAACTGCAGTGACTGGCTTTGGATGTGGATTTGGATTTGGATTTTTTTACAAAAATTGACAAAAAAAGCTAAAATCACATAAATTGGTCTTTTTTTTCTTCCTAGAGTATTAGTAACCTCAATAACATTAATTTCCGGTCAATTTAGACCACCTCACAGCTTATAATATTGTTTTCAACATTATTGGCCAAAGGTTGCAGTGAGCTGACTGGTTACTAAGCGACAAAGCAGTGGCACAATGACACAGACACCACAGTATAAAGCACATCTATGACACATTGCCACACAGCAGTGGCAGAAATGAAAAGTAGTGCACCCACACAGTGGGGTACGGCCAGCAGAGTCACGGTACTTGTTTACATAGTGGACTACGGCCCAAGGAGTCACAGTGCACAATCTTATTCACATTACACAGCACATAGGGCCTGATTCACATTACACCATATAGTAGTGTCTCTTATTTATGTTACGACACACAGTAGTGCCCCTTTTACACAATGCCCACAGTAGTGACCCTTTTACACAATGCCCACAGTAGTGCCCCTTTTACACAATGCCCACAGTAGTGGTGTCCCTTACACAATGCCCCCAGCAGTGGTGCCCCCTATGCAGTCCCCTTAGTAGTAGGGTCCCCTATGCAGTGCCCCCAGTAGAATGCCCCCCAGTAGTATGCCCCCCCAGTAGTATGCCTCCCATTAGCAGCCCCCCAGTAGTATGCCCTCCCAGTAGTATGCCCCCCATTAGCAGCCGCCCCAGTAGTAGCCCCCCCCAGTAGTATAGCCCCCCAGTAGTAGGCTGCCCCAGTAGCAGGCCCCCCCAGTAGTAGGCTGCCCCAGTAGCAGGCCCCCCCAGTAGTATGCCCCCCCCCGTAGTATGGCCCCCCAGTAGTATGGCCCCCCCAGTAGTATGGCCCCCCAGTAGCAGGCCCCCCCAGTAGTAGGCCCACCCAGGAGCAGGCCCCTCAGTAGTATGCCCCCCCCCAGTAGTGCGGCCCCCCCCAGTAGCAGGCCCCCCCCCAGTAGTATGGCCCCCCCCGGCACCCCCAGTAGCAGACCCCCCCCAGTAGCAGACACCCCCCCTAGTAGCACCCCCGGCCCTTACACAAGTAAAAAAAAAAACGTACCCGTATCCCCGCTCCCGCGCTGTCCGCTCTGCATCCACGCGCTGAGGAGGGAGCTGGAAGACGGAGCTCCTGAGTGAGCTCCAGCCGGCTCCCTCCGTGCAGCAGCCAATGAGAGTCTGTATGACTCTCATTGGCTGCTGTAACAAACACACAGCTGCCGCTGGCGGCTGTGTGTTTGTTCTGTGTAGGGCAGACTGCTATCACAGTGGTCTGCCCTACACAATAGGAGCCCTGATGTCGGATTCTCTAGCGAGAATCCGACATCAGGCGGCCGCCATTCGGCCCCGAACGGGGATCCGAGTCAGGCGGTGAACACCCGAACAGGGTTCGGGTGGACTCGGATCCCCAATGTTCGGAGCGGTTCGGATTCCACAGAATCCGAACCGCTCATCTCTACTTCTTACTCACTACTAGGGCACCTAACACTTGGATGCTTATGCTCTGTTGCTTATCTGGGTTGTATGGTCGCTAATGTAGCATGTCCATGTCCTGGTCCTGTAGTGTATTGTTCTGTAAGTCGCTTGTCTGCAACTTGTTTATGTACTTTGTAAGGTGCTGCGGAACATTTGTGGCAACATATAAATAAATGATAATAATAATAATTCGCCCTGGCATGCTGTTAATCAATTTCTGGGCCACATACTGACTGATGTCCATCCATTCTTGCCTAATCAATGATTGGAGTTTGTCAGAATTTGTGGGGTCCTGTTTGTCCACTCACATCTTGAGGATTGACCACAAGTTCTCAATGGGATTAAGGTCTGGGGAGTTTCCTGGCCATGGACTCAAAATGTTGATGTTTTGTTTCCCGAGTCACTTAGTTATCACTTTTGCCTTATGGCAGGTGCTCCATCATGCTGAAAAAGGCATTGTTTGTCACCAAACTGTTCTTGGATGGTTGGGAGAAGTTGCTCTTGGAGGATGTTTTAATACCACTCTGTATTCATGGCTGTGTTCTTAGGCAAAATTGTAAGTGATCCCACTCCCTTGGCTGATAAACAGCCACACACATGAATGGTCTCAGGATGCTTTACTGTTGGCTTGACACAGGACTGTATATATATATATATATATATATATATATATAATGAAGCTAGGTGGCGATAGTGAGGCATAGATTCAGTGTGGGGCTGGAGAGACCTGCCCACACAGGGAAGAAAAAGATGATGACAACAGTGGCGTAACTAGGGTATTTGGTACCAAGGGCAAGTTAAACAACAGAGCCCCCTGCCCAAGAAGGGCATGGCCACATGCCACAAGGGGTGTGGCCACTGGAAAATGGGGGTGTGGCAACATGACACAACACCGTTTCTCGTCACTCTGGGAACATTCCTTTCCATTCCATATGCACCAAGTAGTAATGCCCCTCTTGCAATGCCCACTTTGTCATTCTCAAAACTTTTGGCCATGGCTGTGTAATACCAGCTAGAATAGGGGTGAGCGGGTTCGGATTTCTGAAATCCGAACCCCCCCGAGCCCCCCCGATCCGAGTCCGATCCGAGTCAGGCTCGACTTTTCCCGCCTGACTCGGATCTGACATCGAGGCAAAACGTCATCATCCCGCCTTCCGAGTCTCGCGGGTTTTGGATCCTATATAAGGTACCCGCGTCGGCGCCATTTTCTCACTCGGCTGTGGACAGTGAAGAGGGAGGGTGGGAGTTAGTGCTGTGTAGTGTAGTGTAGTGTAGTGCTGCTGTTGTCCACTACTTCAAAGTCCATAGGGGCTGGCTGTGTTGTGCTGTGCTGCTGTTGTTAATAGGGGCTGTGTCCACTACTTCAAAGTCCATAGGGGCTGGCTGGACTGTGTTGTGCAGTCAGTTCTCCATAGGGGCTGTGTCCACTCCAAAGTCCTGTGCAGTGTCCCAGTCCTAAAGGGGTGCTGTAGTGTTGTCCAGGGGGTGCTCTGTCCATCAGGGGTGCTCCCCCCAAGTGCTAAAAAAATAATATATTTTCTGTGTTTGTGAATTGTGTGCGCAGTAGCCGCACGTGCATCAACAAAGTAGTGCCAAGCGTGCGCCTGTGTCATAAGTAAAGGGCCGGCTGGCTTGACCGTTAAAGGGTGCTGTAACCCCCGAAAGTACACTCCAGTCCAAACCAAAAAAAAATTATTTTCTGTGTTTGTGAATTGTGTGCGCAGTAGCCGCACGTGCATCAACAAAGTAGTGCCAAGCGTGCGCCTGTGTCATAAGTAAAGGGCCGGCTGGCTTGACCGTTAAGGGTGCTGTAACCCCCGAAAGTACACTCCAGTCCAAACCAAAAAAAAAATTATTTTCTGTGTTTGTGAATTGTGTGCGCAGTAGCCGCACGTGCATCAACAAAGTAGTGCCAAGCGTGCGCCTGTGTCATAAGTAAAGGGCCGGCTGGCTTGACCGTTAAGGGTGCTGTAACCCCCGAAAGTACACTCCAGTCCAAACCAAAAAAAAAATTATTTTCTGTGTTTGTGAATTGTGTGCGCAGTAGCCGCACGTGCATCAACACAGTAGTGCCAAGCGTGCGCCTGTGTCATAAGTAAAGGGCCGGCTGGCTTGACCGTTAAGGGTGCTGTAACCCCCGAAAGTACACTCCAGTCCAAACCAAAAAAAAAATTATTTTCTGTGTTTGTGAATTGTGTGCGCAGTAGCCGCACGTGCATCAACAAAGTAGTGCCAAGCGTGCGCCTGTGTCATAAGTAAAGGGCCGGCTGGCTTGACCGTTAAAGGGTGCTGTAACCCCCGAAAGTACACTCCAGTCCAAACCAAAAAAAAATTATTTTCTGTGTTTGTGAATTGTGTGCGCAGTAGCCGCACGTGCATCAACAAAGTAGTGCCAAGCGTGCGCCTGTGTCATAAGTAAAGGGCCGGCTGGCTTGACCGTTAAGGGTGCTGTAACCCCCGAAAGTACACTCCAGTCCAAACCAAAAAAAAAATTATTTTCTGTGTTTGTGAATTGTGTGCGCAGTAGCCGCACGTGCATCAACAAAGTAGTGCCAAGCGTGCGCCTGTGTCATAAGTAAAGGGCCGGCTGGCTTGACCGTTAAGGGTGCTGTAACCCCCGAAAGTACACTCCAGTCCAAACCAAAAAAAAAATTATTTTCTGTGTTTGTGAATTGTGTGCGCAGTAGCCGCACGTGCATCAACAAAGTAGTGCCAAGCGTGCACCTGTGTCATAAGTAAAGGGCCGGCTGGCTTGACCGTTAAGGGTGCTGTAACCCCCGAAAGTACACTCCAGTCCAAACCAAAAAAAAAATTATTTTCTGTGTTTGTGAATTGTGTGCGCAGTAGCCGCACGTGCATCAACAAAGTAGTGCCAAGCGTGCGCCTGTGTCATAAGTAAAGGGCCGGCTGGCTTGACCGTTAAAGGGTGCTGTAACCCCCAAAGTACACTCCAGTCCAAACCAAAAAAAAAATTATTTTCTGTGTTTGTGAATTGTGTGCGCAGTAGCCGCACGTGCATCAACAAAGTAGTGCCAAGCGTGCGCCTGTGTCATAAGTAAAGGGCCGGCTGGCTTGACCGTTAAAGGGTGCTGTAACCCCCGAAAGTACACTCCAGTCCAAACCAAAAAAAAAATTATTTTCTGTGTTTGTGAATTGTGTGCGCAGTAGCCGCACGTGCATCAACAAAGTAGTGCCAAGCGTGCGCCTGTGTCATAAGTAAAGGGCCGGCTGGCTTGACCGTTAAAGGGTGCTGTAACCCCCGAAAGTACACTCCAGTCCAAACCAAAAAAAAATTATTTTCTGTGTTTGTGAATTGTGTGCGCAGTAGCCGCACGTGCATCAACAAAGTAGTGCCAAGCGTGCGCCTGTGTCATAAGTAAAGGGCCGGCTGGCTTGACCGTTAAGGGTGCTGTAACCCCCGAAAGTACACTCCAGTCCAAACCAAAAAAAAAATTATTTTCTGTGTTTGTGAATTGTGTGCGCAGTAGCTGCACGTGCATCAACAAAGTAGTGCCAAGCGTGCGCCTGTGTCATAAGTAAAGGGCCGGCTGGCTTGACCGTTAAAGGGTGCTGTAACCCCCAAAGTACACTCCAGTCCAAACCAAAAAAAAAATTATTTTCTGTGTTTGTGAATTGTGTGCGCAGTAGCCGCACGTGCATCAACAAAGTAGTGCCAAGCGTGCGTCTGTGTCATAAGTAAAGGGCCGGCTGGCTTGACCGTTAAAGGGTGCTGTAACCCCCGAAAGTACACTCCAGTCCAAACCAAAAAAAAATTATTTTCTGTGTTTGTGAATTGTGTGCGCAGTAGCGGCACGTGCATCAACAAAGTAGTGCCAAGCGTGCGCCTGTGTCATAAGTAAAGGGCCGGCTGGCTTGACCGTTAAGGGTGCTGTAACCCCCGAAAGTACACTCCAGTCCAAACCAAAAAAAAAATTATTTTCTGTGTTTGTGAATTGTGTGCGCAGTAGCCGCACGTGCATCAACAAAGTAGTGCCAAGCGTGCGCCTGTGTCATAAGTAAAGGGCCGGCTGGCTTGACCGTTAAAGGGTGCTGTAACCCCCGAAAGTACACTCCAGTCCAAACCAAACAAAAATTATTTTCTGTGTTTGTGAATTGTGTGCGCAGTAGCCGCACGTGCATCAACAAAGTAGTGCCAAGCGTGCGCCTGTGTCATAAGTAAAGGGCCGGCTGGCTTGACCGTTAAAGGGTGCTGTAACCCCCGAAAGTACACTCCAGTCCAAACCAAAAAAAAATTATTTTCTGTGTTTGTGAATTGTGTGCGCAGTAGCCGCACGTGCATCAACAAAGTAGTGCCAAGCGTGCGCCTGTGTCATAAGTAAAGGGCCGGCTGGCTTGACCGTTAAAGGGTGCTGTAACCCACAAAGTACACTCCAGTCCAAACCCAAAAAAAAATTATTTTCTGTGTTTAGCCGCACGTATATATCAAATCGATATAACATAAATGGAGGACCAAACTTTCTCCGATAAAAATAAAATAGAGAAAGATCAAGAACCACTTCCTCCTAGTGCTGAAGCTGCTGCCACTAGTCATGACATAGACGATAACATGCCATCAACGTCGTCTGCCAAGGCCGATGCCCAATGTCATAGTAGAGGGCACATACAATCCCAAATGGCAAAGTTCAGGAAAATGACCTTGAAAAAGACATTTAAATCAGCTGAAGAGAAACGTAAACTTGCCAATATGCCATTTACGACACGGAGTGGCAAGGAACGGCTAAGGTCGATCCCTAGTATGTTCATGACTAGTGGTTCAGCTTCACATGACGATGGAAGCCCTCCTCCCACTAAAAAAATCAAAAGAGTTAAGCTGGCAAAAGCACAGCGAAGAACTGTGCTTTCTAAGAAGATATCACAAATCCCCAAGGAGAGTCCAAGTGTGGTGGTGGTTGCGATGCCTGACCTTCCCAGCACTGGACGGGAAGTGGTGGCTCTTTCCACCATTTGCACGCCCCCTGCAAGTGCTGAAAGGAGCACCCACAGTCCACTTGCTGATATGCAAATTGAAGATGTCACTGTTGAAGTACAACAGGATGAGGATACTGGTGTAGCTGGCGCTGAGGAGGAAGTTGGCGAGGAGGATTCTGATGGTGATGTGGTTTGTTTAAATCAGGCTCCGGGGGAGACAGTTGTTGTCCGTGGGATGAAAAGCCCATCACGGTCATGCCTGGGCAGAAGACCAAACATTCCACCTCTTTGGTCTGGCAATATTTCTATCCAAATCCGGACAACAACTGTCTTGCCATATGTACCATATGTAAAGGTGAAATAAGTAGGGGTAGGGACGTCAACCACCTAGGAACATCCTCCCTTATACGGCACCTGCAGCGCGTTCATAAAAAGTTACTGTCAAGTTCAGAAACTTTGGCTAAGACCGTAAGCAATCCAGGGACACCTAAATCCCGTTGTCCTGTTGTATCCAAGCGCCTGCAAACCACACCGTCAACTCCCTCCTCGTCAATTTCCTCCTTAGTTAGGATCGGAAGTAGTCCTGCAGGCCATGTCACTGGCATGGACTGACTCTCCTATCCGGGATTCCTCCGGAGGATCCTGCATTGCTACGCCTACTGCTGCCGCTGCTGCTGTTGCTGCTGCTGGGAGTCGTTCATCATCCCAGAGAGGAAGTAGGAACACCACTACTTTTACTAAACAATTGACCCTCCAACAGTCCTTAGCGAGGAGGATGAAGTACGACAGCAGTCATCCTGAAGCAAAAACGTATAACTGAGGCCTTGACTGCTATGTTGGTGTTAGACGTGCGTCGGTATCCGCCATTAGTGCAGTGGGATTTAGACAATTGATGGAGGTAGTGTGTCCCCGGTTCCAAATCCGTCTAGATTCCACTTCACTAGGCAGGCGATACCGAGACTGTACAGAAACGTCAGAAAAAGTGTCCTCAGTGTCCTGAAAAATGCCGTTGTACACAATGTCCACTTAACCACGGACATGTGGACAAGTGGAACAGGGCAGACTAAGGACTATATGACTGTGACAGCCCACTGGGTAGATGTATCACCTTACGCAGCAACAGCAGCAGCGTCACCAGTAGCAGCATCTCAGAAATGCCAGCTCGTTACAAGGCAGGCTACGCTGTGTATCACCGGTTTCAGTAAGAGGCACACCGCCGACAACCTCTTAGAGAAACTGAGGGAAATCATCGCCCAGTGGCTTACCCCACTTAGACTCTCCTGGGGATTTGTGATATCTGACAACGCCACCAATATTGTGCGGGCATTACATCTGGGCAAATTCCAGCACGTCCCATGTTTTGCTCACACAATAAACTTGGTGGTGCAGAATTTTCTGAAAAGCGACAGGGGCGTGCAGGAGATGCTTTGGGTGGCCCGAAAAATTTCTGGCCACTTTCGCCATTCAGCGACTGCGTGCCGAAGACTGGAGCGCCAGCAAACACTCTTGAACCTGCCCCGCCATCACCTGAAGCAAGAGGTTGTGACGCGGTGGAACTCAACCCTCTATATGCTTCAGAGGATGGAGGAGCAGCAAAAGGCCATACAAGCCTATACATCCACCTATGACATAGGCAAAGGAGGGGGTATGCACCTGACTCAAGCGCAGTGGAGAATGATTTCCGTGTTGTGCAAGGTTCTCCAGCCCTTCGAACTTGCCACACGTGAAGTCAGTTCAGACACTGCCAGCTTGAGTCAGGTCATTCCCCTCATCAGGCTTTTGCAGAAGCAGCTGGAGAAAGTGAAGGAGGAGCTAAGACGGAGCGATTCCGCTCGGCATGTGGGACTTGTGGATGAAGCCCTTCATTCGCTTTGCCAGGATTCCAGGGTGGGTCAATCTGTTGAAATCAGACCACTACGTTTTGGCCACCGTGCTCGATCCTAGGTTTAAAGCCTATGTGGTGTCTCTCTTTCCGGCCGACACAAGCCTGCAGAGGTGCAAAGACCTGCTGGTGAACACACTGTCAGCTGAAGCGGAACGTGACACGTCAACGGCTCCTTCTTCATTTTCTCCTGCAACTGGGGCTGCCAGGAAAAAACTTAGGTATCCTAAGCAACCCGCTGGCGGTGATGCAGGGCAGGCAGGACCAAGTTTGGACATCTGGTCCGGACTGAAGGACCTGGCAACAATTTCTGACATGTCTACTGTCACTGCATATGATACTGTCACCATTGACAGAATGGTGGAGGATTACATCGGTGACAGCATCCAAGTAGGCATGGCAGACAGTCCATACCTGTACTGGCAGGAAAAAAGAGGCAATTTGGAGGCCCCCTGTACAAACTGGCTCTATTTTACCTGAGTTGCCCCCCCTCCAGTGTATACTCCGAAAGAGTGTTTAGTGCAGCCGGGAACCTTGTCAGCGAAAGGCGTAGGAGGTTGCTTCCACAGAATGTGGAGAAGATGATGTTCATCAAAATTAATTATCAGCTCTTCCAGGAAGACCAGCCTCCAGAACGTACAGAGGGACCTGTGGTGGTGGATTCAAGTGGGGACGAGTTAATACTTTGTGAGGATGAGGATGTACACACTGAAGAGGGTGAGGAATCGGTGGATGAGGAGGATGAGGATGACATCTTGCCTCCATAGAGCCAGTTTGTGCAGGGACACATTAATTGCCAGCTTGTTTTGTGGGGGCCCAAACGAACCAATCATTTCAGCCACAGTTGTGTGGCAGACCCTGGCGCTGAAATGATTGGTTTGTTAAAGTGTGCATGTCCTGTTTATACAACATAAGGGTGGGTGGGAGGGCCCAAGGACAATTCCATCTTGCACCTCTTTTTTTTCTTTGCATTATGTACAGTTTGGGGCCTAGTTTTTCAAACTGCCATCCTGTCTGCCACTGCAGTTTCACGCCTAGATGGGTCACGTGTTTGTGCCGCCCACTCGTGTCGCTTAGCATAGTCATCCAGCTACCTCGGTGCAACGTTTTGGACATAAAAACACTATTGTGAGGTGTGAGGTGTTCAGAATAGACTGGAAATTAGTGGAAATTAAGGTTATTGAGGTTAATAATAGCATAGGAGCAGAAAAACCTACAAATTCTGTGATTTTAGCTGTTTTTATGCTTTTTTTTTTTAAAATACAGATCCAAAACACAAAACCCAGAACCCAAAACACGGAAGGGTGGTTTTGGCAAAACCAATCCAGATCCAAAACACGAAGAAAGATCCAGATCCAAAACCAAAACACAAAACACGAAAAGTGGCCGGTGCACACCCCTAGAATTTATAGAAAATATCTCTCCTACCTCTTCTAAGTATAAAGCAAGTGTGGTGAGTCCTCCACTGTGAAAAACCTATATCATCTCCTAGTCTTAAAGAGAGGTATTCCTCATATTGCTTTCTATATGTCTATGGAAGATATTAATCTCTTTGCTGAGTTTCAGGGGCGGATTGGGATGAAAAACCAGCCTGGAAATTTCTGTAAGCAGCCCTAATGAAGGCAGGGCCTGTTGAGGGGGTGGGGTTTGTTCAGGAGGGGGCGGGATACTCACAGGGCCTAATTCTGAGTTGGATAAAGTTGCGTCCTTCCTTGTATCTTTTGCTGCAGTGCGACTGCAACTTTGCTAATGCCGCTACAATGCCCTTGCGCGTGCACAGAGGCAGCATTGTGATTACACTGCAATCACGCATGCACATAGGAAGCCATCTCAGAGTGAGTGACGGGACATCAGCATTTAGGGGTGGTGACCGGGGCATGGTCGGAGAAATGCAGGTGTGCCTATCCGTTTGAACGCCGTTGCATGGGCAGACATAAATTAGCCACTACGATTGCCTATGCAACCTGTGTACTCACTGCATGCTACGAGACTTGCAATTTCTGAGAAAGGTCAGAGCTGCTGTAATTGTGCATGATGGGCTGATGTTACTCGATGTTACCGATGTGCACACAGGACTGCGAGGTAGTACGGATGTGAGCAAGTGATAGTAAGAATCTCTATTCTGGCTGAGCGGTTGCAAACAAACAGCAGCATATTTTCGCAGCTAAATTGCATGTTATTAAAAAGCCATGATCACAATAGCGATCCATGCTGAGTCAGGCCCATATTCAGGTGTATGACAAAGCTATTAAGGGTAACGCTGTGTTGGTAGTTTGCTGTGTGTTTGAAATGCCTGTTACTCAGTCTTACCAATGAAAAATGTTACAATAAGAATATGTTGAAGTGAACTGCGCAGACCAGCTAATAGATATCCAGATAGATCATAGAGGAGTGAGATTATTACTAGTGCAGCTTTTAGAGAAATAAATATAGCACACATTATGCTTTGTGACTGCATGTGTGTGGAACTGTCTGACTTGCACATTATGCGTGTCTCACTCTATAATTTGCATAATCAATATACCCAGAAACAGTGTGGAACAATTTCACTTTAGTGCCCTATTGTATAGATATATGTTGTATCAGGGCCGAAACTAGGATTTTTGTCACCAGGGGCAAGACAGTAATTTGGCGCCCCCCCATGTAATTCCCCTGCAGTAGGTGCCCATATTGTAATGCCCCCATAGTAATGCCCATATGTTAATACCCCCATAGTAATGCCCCTGTAGTGCCCACCATACAGTAATGCCCCTGTAGTGCCCATGCTCCCATATTAATGCCCCTGTAGTGCCCATGCTTTCATAGTAATGCCCCTGTAGTGCCCATGCTCTCATAGTAATGCCCCTGTATTGCCCATGCCCCATAGTAATATCCCTGTAGTGCCCTTACAGTAATGCCCCTGTAGTGCTCATGCCCCCACAGTAATGCCCCTGTGGTAATGCCCCTGTAGTGCCCATGCCCCAATAGTAATGCCCCTGTAGTGCTCATGCCCCATTAGTAATGCCCCTTATTGCCTATGCCCCCATAGTAATGCCCCTGTGGTAATGCCCCTGCCCCCATAATAATGCCCCTGTAGTGCAGCTTATTAAAAAAAAAAATACTTACCTTGAACTAGGGGTGAGCGGGTTCGGATTTCTGAAATCCGAACCCCCCCGAGCCCCCCCGATCCGAGTCCGATCCGAGTCAGGCTCGACTTTTCCCGCCTGACTCGGATCTGAAATCGAGGCAAAACGTCATCTTCCCGCCTTCCGAGTCTCGCGGGTTTTGGATCCTATATAAGGTACACACGTCGGCGCCATTTTCTCACTCGGCTGTGGACAGTGAAGAGGGAGGGTGGGAGTTAGGGCTGTGTAGTGTAGTGTAGTGTAGTGCTGCTGTTGTCCACTACTTCAAAGTCCATAGGGGCTGGCTGTGTTGTGCTGTGCTGCTGTTGTTAATAGGGGCTGTGTCCACTACTTCAAAGTCCATAGGGGCTGGCTGGACTGTGTTGTGCAGTCAGTTCTCCATAGGGGCTGTGTCCACTCCAAAGTCCTGTGCAGTGTCCCAGTCCTAAAGGGGTGCTGTAGTGTTGTCCAGGGGGTGCTCTGTCCATCAGGGGTGCTCCCCCCAAGTGCTAAAAATATAATATATTTTCTGTGTTTGTGAATTGTGTGCGCAGTAGCCGCACGTGCATCAACAAAGTAGTGCCAAGCGTGCGCCTGTGTCATAAGTAAAGGGCCAGCTGGCTTGACCGTTAAAGGGTGCTGTAACCCCCGAAAGTACACTCCAGTCCAAACCAAAAAAAAATTTATTTTCTGTGTTTGTGAATTGTGTGCGCAGTAGCCGCACGTGCATCAACAAAGTAGTGCCAAGCGTGCGCCTGTGTCATAAGTAAAGGGCCGGCTGGCTTGACCGTTAAGGGTGCTGTAACCCCCGAAAGTACACTCCAGTCCAAACCAAAAAAAAATTATTTTCTGTGTTTGTGAATTGTGTGCGCAGTAGCCGCACGTGCATCAACAAAGTAGTGCCAAGCGTGCGCCTGTGTCATAAGTAAAGGGCCGGCTGGCTTGACCATTAAAGGGTGCTGTAACCCCCAAAGTACACTCCAGTCCAAACCAAAAAAAAAATTATTTTCTGTGTTTGTGAATTGTGTGCGCAGTAGCCGCACGTGCATCAACAAAGTAGTGCCAAGCGTGCGCCTGTGTCATAAGTAAAGGGCCGGCTGGCTAGACCGTTAAAGGGTGCTGTAACCCCCGAAAGTACACTCCAGTCCAAACTAAAAAAAAAATTATTTTCTGTGTTTGTGAATTGTGTGCGCAGTAGCCGCACGTGCATCAACAAAGTAGTGCCAAGCGTGCGCCTGTGTCATAAGTAAAGGGCCGGCTGGCTTGACCGTTAAAGGGTTCTGTAACCCCCAAAGTACACTCCAAACCAAAAAAATATATATTTTCTGTGTTTGTGACTTGTGTGCACTGTGGCTGCACGTGCATCAACAAAGGAGCAGCGCCAAGCGTGCGCCTGTGTCCCATAAGTAAAGAGCCAGCTGGCTCATTTCTTAAAGGGTGGTGTAACCCACAAAGTGCACTACTCTCCAGCAAAAATAAAAAAAATATTTTCTGTGTTTGTGTGCGCTTTAGCCGCACGTATATATATCAATATAACATAAATGGAGGACCAAACTTTCTCCGATAAAAATAAAATAGGGAAAGATCAAGAACCACTTCCTCCTAGTGCTGTTGCTGCTGCTGGGAGTTGTTCATCATCCCAGAGAGGAAGTAGGAACATCACTACTTTTACTAAACAATTGACCCTTCAACAGTCCCTAGCGATGAGGATGAAGTACGACAGCAGTCATCCTGAAGCAAAACGTATAACTGAGGCCTTGACTGCTATGTTGGTGTTAGACGTGCGTCCGGTATCCAACATTAGTGCAGTGGGATTTAGACAATTGATGGAGGTAGTGTGTCCTCGGTTCCAAATCCCGTCTAGATTCCACCTGCATCCTCAAAGCAGCAGCGACAAGCGTGCGTCTGTCTGTTAAAGGGTGGTGACACCCTCAAAGTGTGCTACACAAACAATTAAAATATTGTTCTTTTTTTTTCTGTCTTTGTGAAATGTGTGGGCTGTAGCAGCACCTGCATCCTTAAAGCAGCAGCGACAAGCGTGCGTCTGTCTGTTAAAGGGTGTTGTAACTCTCAAAGTGCTCCAAAAAATCAAAAAAATTTTTTTAATGTGTTTGTGACTTGTGTGCGATGTAGCCACACTTGCATCCTCAAAGCAGCAGTGACAAGCGTGCGTCTGTCTGTTAAAGGGTGGTGACACCCTCAAAGTGTGCTACACAAACAATAAAAATATTCTTCTTCTTTTTTCTGTCTTTGTGAATTGTGTGGGCTGTAGCCGCACCTGCATCCTTAAAGCAGCAGCGACAAGCGTGCGTCTGTCTGTTAAAGGGTGGTGACACCCTCACAGTGTGCTACACAAACAATTAAAATATTGTTCTTTTTTTTTCGGTCTTTGTGAAATGTGTGGGCTGTAGCCGCACCTGCATCCTTAAAGCAGCAGCGACAAGCGTGCGTCTGTCTGTTAAAGGGTGGTGAAACTCTCAAAGTGCTCCAAAAAATAAAAAACTATTTTTTTAATGTGTTTGTGACTTGTGTGCGATGTAGCCGCACTTGCATCCTCAAAGCAGCAGCGACAAGCGTGCGTCTGTCTGTTAAAGGGTGGTGACACCCTCAAAGTGTGCTACACAAACAATAAAAATATTCTTCTTCTTTTTTCTGTCTTTGTGAATTGTGTGGGCTGTAGCCGCACCTGCATCCTTAAAGCAGCAGCGACAAGCGTGCGTCTGTCTGTTAAAGGGTGGTGACACCCTCAAAGTGTGCTACACAAACAATTAAAATATTGTTCTTTTTTTTTCGGTCTTTGTGAAATGTGTGGGCTGTAGCCGCACCTGCATCCTTAAAGCAGCAGCGACAAGCGTGCGTCTGTCTGTTAAAGGGTGGTGACACCCTCAAAGTGTGCTACACAAACAATAAAAATATTCTTCTTCTTTTTTCTGTCTATGTGAATTGTGTGGGCTGTAGCCGCACCTGCATCCTTAATGCAGCAGCGACAAGCGTGCGTCTGTCTGTTAAAGGGTGGTGACACCCTCAAAGTGTTCTACACAAACAATTAAAATATTGTTCTTTTTTTTTCGGTCTTTGTGAAATGTGTGGGCTGTAGCCGCACCTGCATCCTTAAAGCAGCAGCGACAAGCGTGCGTCTGTCTGTTAAAGGGTGGTATAACTCTCAAAGTGCTCCAAAAAATAAAAAACTATTTTTTTAATGTGTTTGTGACTTGTGTGCGATGTAGCCGCACTTGCATCCTCAAAGCAGCAGCGACAAGCGTGCGTCTGTCTGTTAAAGGGTGGTGACACCCTCAAAGTGTGCTACACAAACAATAAAAATATTCTTCTTTTTTCTGTCTTTGTGAATTGTGTGGGCTGTAGCCGCACCTGCATCCTTAAAGCAGCAGCGACAAGCGTGCGTCTGTCTGTTAAAGGGTGGTGACACCCTCAAAGTGTGCTACACAAACAATAAAAATATTCTTCTTTATTCTGTCTTTGTGAATTGTGTGGGCTGTAGCCGTACCTGCATCCTTAAAGCAGCAGCGACAAGCGTGCGTCTGTCTGTTAAAGGGTGGTGACACCCTCAAAGTGTGCTACACAAACAATTAAAATATTGTTCTTTTTTTTTCTGTCTTTGTGAAATGTGTGGGCTGTAGCCGCACCTGCATCCTTAAAGCAGCAGCGACAAGCATGCGTCTGTCTGTTAAAGGGTGGTGACACCCTCAAAGTGTGCTACACAAACAATAAAAATATTCTTCTTCTTTTTTCTGTCTTTGTGAATTGTGTGGGCTGTAGCCGCACTTGCATCCTCAAAGCAGCAGCGACAAGCGTGCGTCTGTCTGTTAAAGGGTGGTGTAACCCTCAAAGTGTGCTCCACAAACAATAAAAATATTCTTTTTTTTTTTCTGTCTTTGTGAATTGTGTGGGCTGTAGCCGCACTTGAATCCTCAAAGCAGCAGCGACAAGCGTGCGTCTGTCTGTTAAAGGATTACATCGGTGACAGCATCCAAGTAGGCATGTCAGACAGTCCGTACCTGTACTGGCAGGAAAAAGAAGCAATTTGGAGGTCCCTGTACAAACTGGCTCTATTTTACCTGAGTTGCCCCCCCCCCCCAGTGTGTACTCCGAAAGAGTGTTTAGTGCAGCCGGGAACCTTGTCAGCGAAAGGCGTAGGAGGTTGCTTCCACAAAATGTGGAGAAGATGATGTTCATAAAATGAATTATCAACTCTTCCAGGGAGACCAGCCTCCAGAACGTACAGAGGGACCTGTGGTTCCAGCAGGGACGAATTAATACTCTGTGAGGATGAGGATGTACACACTGAAGAGGGTGAGGAATCGGTGGATGAGGAGGATGAGGATGACATCTTGCCTCCGTAGAGCCAGTTTGTGCAGGGACAGATTAATTGCCAGCTTGTTTTGTGGGGGCCCAAACGAACCAATCATTTCAGCCACAGTTGTGTGGCAGACCCTGGCGCTGAAATGATTGGTTTGTTAAGGTGTGCATGTCCTGTTTATACAACATAAGGGTGGGTGGGAGGGCCCAAGGACAATTCCATCTTGCACCTCTTTTTTTTCTTTGCATTATGTACAGTTTGGGGCCTAGTTTTTCAATGCCATCCTGTCTGCCACTGCAGTTTCACGCCTAGATGGGTCACGTGTTTGTGCCGCCCACTCGTGTCGCTTAGCATAGTCATCCAGCTACCTCGGTGCAACCTTTTGGACATAAAAACACTATTGTGAGGTGTGAGGTATTCAGAATAGACTGGAAATGAGTGGAAATTAAGGTTATTGAGGTTAATAATAGCATAGGAGCAGAAAAACCTACAAATTCTGTGATTTTAGCTGTTTTTATGCTTTTTTTTTAAAAAATACAGATCCAAAACACAAAACCCAGAACCCAAAACACGGAAGGGTGGTTTTGGCAAAACCAATCCAGATCCAAAACACGAAGAAAGATCCAGATCCAAAACCAAAACACAAAACACGAAAAGTGGCCGGTGCACACCCCTACCTTGAACACCGCTCCTGCATCCAGCACCACATAGTGTCTTTACAGTGCCGTTTTAACACAGTTCTCCTATTCTTTTTTATTTTTTTTAGAATAACACACCCCAGGTGGCTTTTTTTTTTTTTTTTAATAACAAACACAGTGATGCAGTCCACTCCAATGGCGTTTATTTTATACAAAGTCCCCCCTACAGTCTCCAGTGTGAAATAGTGCCCGGTCACAAGGGAGGCACTTTAATATGCAATCCATTCAATGCCGATTAGATGACGTTTTGCCTCATTTTGAGATCTGAACATGGTGGAAACCCCTAAGTTCGGGCGTGTTTAGTTCCACACCGACGTTCACCGACATATCGTGGGTACACACTGCCCGACGGGCAGCAGATACATTGGCCGATCAATTGATCGGCCAATGTATCTGTCAGTGTGTACCCAGCTTAAGTCCTGGGTACAACCAAGTGCTGATGAACACACAGCATTAATTGCTATAGGTGAATGCCTTGCCAAAATTACTTCTGATAATAGATCAAGTGCATTAGTTTAATATAAACTCTTTGCTCAAAAAAAGTTAAAAAAGCTAGTTCATTCATTCCTATGGTTTCTTTGCTCCCTGAGCTTGTTTAAGATACCTGCATTACAGTTTAATAGGTGTAATGCCCCAGTCAAACCACCTGCCACTCTCCCCGGCACAAGCTTAAAAGTGATGGACATCCCACTATGTCTTAGAAACACACAGGATTTTCCTCTTCTTGACACAATACTCCACCTTCACAGCATAATACAAGTGGAACACAGGTTTCTCTTCCTGTCTCCTTCGTACAGGACCCTGACGGGATCAATAAACCCAACACATTTCGTTCATTGTAGCTTTATCAAGGGAGGAAGTGAGGACACTATTCTTACTTATTTGCTATCAGTAGGGGTATGGCCTCGTGTCTGCGAGGCCATACCCCCTGATAACTGCAGTTTTGGATGGCACGCTCAAGCGAGATAAAGCAATTTAATTCTCCCTTCCCCACTACACACAGGCCTGCAATAGAGATCTCCATCTTCCAATAACAAAAGAGGAATTACATTTTTTTCTCTTAAATACCTACTCAAGTTCCACATGTGTCCTGATCTTGATCATGGAAACACAATATATGATTGTGACTAGGTGGTATAGACACCCTACACATCTCTGTAGCATATTTCTCTCTACCTCTGGCACTTATTAGCCTGCTACGTGTCTGATGTTAATGTCCCACCATTTCTGCCTTCTGGAGGAACATAAGCCAATTATCCACAACCATTGTGAATGGCGATGTTCTGGAAGATTCTGGCTTCTATCTAAATTTACAGCCGTAGCCAAAAGTTTTGAGAATGACAGAAGTATTGGTTTTCACAAAGTTTGCTGCTTCAGTGTTTTTAGACCTTTTTGTCAGATGTTACTATGGAATACTGAAGTAACATTAAAAGCATTTCATAAGTGTCAAAGGGCTCTATTTATTAACATTATTTTTACTAAAATAAAGTGAAAAAGGGTGTTTTCACACCCTTTTCACATTATTTTAGTTTCACCTGTAGTTACTATAGGGCAATTGGAGTAGAATTAGTAAAATTCTACTCCAACCCCTAGTATTACTTATTTTTAGTAAAGCAGATCGCATTTCCCATAATTGTAATGGGAAATGTGATCCGACCATAGTTACTAAAAATAAATTGTAAAAAAATACCGGGGCAAGCCCTGTAATAATAACGCCACCTGGAGGTGGCGTTATCCAGGGTCTCCCCCGGTTACCGGGCTCCCACTCTGCTCTAACGGGGAGAGCAGAGGCGGGAGCCGGTACCAGTAATCAGCTATGTGGTCTAAATAGGCCGCAAGCTGATTGCTGTAAAAAAAGAAAAAAAAAATGGAAACATTTTTTTTTTACTTACCTGAATCCAGGGACCGGTGATCGGGCCTCCGGTGATGGCTCCTCTCAGTATGGGAGATCACCTGATCGGGAAGCCCGGAGAAGATCACCGGAGGCCAGGAGGATGCAGGTAAGTGTAATGAAGAGAGGGGGGGTCGCGGGGGGGGTCACGGGGGATCACAGGGGGCGTGGCTTAGCACCGGGGGTGGGGCTTAGCGCCAGTGGGGGGGCAGCAGCGACGGTGGGTGGGCTCTTAGTCGCGGTATTTTTTCCGAAAATACCGCAACTAGAGTGCGGATGGGATCCGCAGGAACAGAGCTTTATCGCAAGCTCTGTCCCTGCAAGGGATTTATAGTAAATCCCTGTGATATTGCCTGAATTCGCAATGCGAAATCACTCGGTAATATCACACTACAATCTGCATTCAATATGCGGATTGTAGTAAATAGAGCCCTAAGGCTTTTATTGACAATTACATTAAGTTTATGCAAAGAGTCAATATTTGCAGCGTTGACCCTTTGTTTTCAAGACCTCTGCAATTTCCCCTCCCTCTTAGAATGTAAGCTCTTACGAGCAGGGTCCTCTACCCTCTTGTGCTTCTCCCTACTTTAGTTTGATCTACTTCTTACTAGGGATGTGCGCTGGACCATTTTTGCCGGATTTGGATTTGGTTCTAATTCGTCGTCTGGCTTTGGATTTGGATTTGCCAAACTGCAGTGACTGGCTTTGGATGTGGATTTGGATTTGGATTTTTTTACAAAAATTGACAAAAAAAGCTAAAATCACATAAATTGGTCTTTTTTTTCTTCCTAGAGTATTAGTAACCTCAATAACATTAATTTCCGGTCAATTTAGACCACCTCACAGCTTATAATATTGTTTTCAACATTATTGGCCAAAGGTTGCAGTGAGCTGACTGGTTACTAATAGGGATGTGCAGGCTCGGTTCTACTCGGTTCCGTTCGGTTCTTTTTACCGAACCTTATTGGCTATCCAAAACTCGTGACAGCTGAAACCCAATAAGATCCGGTAAAAAGAACCGAACGGAACCGAGTAGAACCGAGCCTGCACATCCCTAGTTACTAAGCGACAAAGCAGTGGCACAATGACACAGACACCACAGTATAAAGCACATCTATGACACATTGCCACACAGCAGTGGCAGAAATGAAAAGTAGTGCACCCACACAGTGGGGTACGGCCAGCAGAGTCACGGTACTTGTTTACATAGTGGACTACGGCCCAAGGAGTCACAGTGCACAATCTTATTCACATTACACAGCACATAGGGCCTGATTCACATTACACCATATAGTAGTGTCTCTTATTTATGTTACGACACACAGTAGTGCCCCTTTTACACAATGCCCACAGTAGTGACCCTTTTACACAATGCCCACAGTAGTGCCCCTTTTACACAATGCCCACAGTAGTGGTGTCCCTTACACAATGCCCCCAGCAGTGGTGCCCCCTATGCAGTCCCCTTAGTAGTAGGGTCCCCTATGCAGTGCCCCCAGTAGAATGCCCCCCAGTAGTATGCCCCCCCAGTAGTATGCCTCCCATTTGCAGCCCCCCAGTAGTATGCCCTCCCAGTAGTATGCCCCCCATTAGCAGCCGCCCCAGTAGTAGCCCCCCCCAGTAGTATAGCCCCCCAGTAGTAGGCTGCCCCAGTAGCAGGCCCCCCCAGTAGTAGGCTGCCCCAGTAGCAGGCCCCCCCAGTAGTATGCCCCCCCCGTAGTATGGCCCCCCAGTAGTATGGCCCCCCCAGTAGTATGGCCCCCCAGTAGCAGGCCCCCCCAGTAGTAGGCCCACCCAGGAGCAGGCCCCTCAGTAGTATGCCCCCCCCAGTAGTGCGGCCCCCCCAGTAGCAGCCCCCCCCCAGTAGTATGGCCCCCCCGGCACCCCCAGTAGCAGACCCCCCCCAGTAGCAGACACCCCCCCTAGTAGCACCCCCGGCCCTTACACAAGTAAAAAAAAAAACTTACCCGTATCCCCGCTCCCGCGCTGTCCGCTCTGCATCCACGCGCTGAGGAGGGAGCTGGAAGACGGAGCTCCTGAGTGAGCTCCAGCCGGCTCCCTCCGTGCAGCAGCCAATGAGAGTCTGTATGACTCTCATTGGCTGCTGTAACAAACACACAGCTGCCGCTGGCGGCTGTGTGTTTGTTCTGTGTAGGGCAGACTGCTATCACAGCGGTCTGCCCTACACAATAGGAGCCCTGATGTCGGATTCTCTAGCGAGAATCCGACATCAGGCGGCCGCCATTCGGCCCCGAACGGGGATCCGAGTCAGGCGGTGAACACCCGAACAGGGTTCGGGTGGACTCAGATCCCCAATGTTCGGAGCGGTTCGGATTCCACAGAATCCGAACCGCTCATCTCTACTTCTTACTCACTACTAGGGCACCTAACACTTGGATGCTTATGCTCTGTTGCTTATCTGGGTTGTATGGTCGCTAATGTAGCAAAATATATTATCCATGTCCTGGTCCTGTAGTGTATTGTTCTGTAAGTCGCTTGTCTGCAACTTGTTTATGTACTTTGTAAGGTGCTGCGGAACATTTGTGGCAACATATAAATAAATGATAATAATAATAATTCACCCTGGCATGCTGTTAATCAATTTCTGGGCCACATACTGACTGATGTCCATCCATTCTTGCCTAATCAATGATTGGAGTTTGTCAGAATTTGTGGGGTCCTGTTTGTCCACTCGCATCTTGAGGATTGACCACAAGTTCTCAATGGGATTAAGGTCTGGGGAGTTTCCTGGCCATGGACTCAAAATGTTGATGTTTTGTTTCCCGAGTCACTTAGTTATCACTTTTGCCTTATGGCAGGTGCTCCATCATGCTGAAAAAGGCATTGTTTGTCACCAAACTGTTCTTGGATGGTTGGGAGAAGTTGCTCTTGGAGGATGTTTTAATACCACTCTGTATTCATGGCTGTGTTCTTAGGCAAAATTGTAAGTGATCCCACTCCCTTGGCTGATAAACAGCCACACACATGAATGGTCTCAGGATGCTTTACTGTTGGCTTGACACAGGACTGTATATGTATATATATATATATATATATATATATATATATATATATATAATGAAGCTAGGTGGCGATAGTGAGGCATAGATTCAGTGTGGGGCTGGAGAGACCTGCCCACACAGGGAAGAAAAAGATGATGACAACAGTGGCGTAACTAGGGTATTTGGTACCAAGGGCAAGTTAAACAACAGAGCCCCCTGCCCAAGAAGGGCATGGCCACATGCCACAAGGGGTGTGGCCACTGGAAAATGGGGGTGTGGCAACATGACACAACACCGTTTCTCGTCACTCTGGGAACATTCCTTTCCATTCCATATGCACCAAGTAGTAATGCCCCTCTTGCAATGCCCACTTTGTCATTCTCAAAACTTTAGGCCATGGCTGTGTAATACCAGCTAGAATTTATAGAAAATATCTCTCCTACCTCTTCTAAGTATAAAGCAAGTGTGGTGAGTCCTCCACTGTGAAAAACCTATATCATCTCCTAGTCTTAAAGAGAGGTATTCCTCATATTGCTTTCTATATGTCTATGGAAGATATTAATCTCTTTGCTGAGTTTCAGGGGCGGATTGGGATGAAAAACCAGCCTGGAAATTTCTATAAGCAGCCCTAATGAAGGCAGGGCCTGTTGAGGGGGTGGGGTTTGTTCAGGAGGGGGCGGGATACTCACAGGGCCTAATTCTGAGTTGGATAAAGTTGCGTCCTTCCTTGTATCTTTTGCTGCAGTTGCGACTGCAACTTTGCTAATGCCGCTACAATGCCCTTGCGCGTGCACAGAGGCAGCATTGTGATTACACTGCAATCACGCATGCACATAGGAAGCCATCTCAGAGTGAGTGACGGGACATCAGCATTTAGGGGTGGTGACCGGGGCATGGTCAGAGAAATGCAGGTGTGCCTATCCGTTTGAACGCCGTTGCATGGGCAGATATAAATTAGCCACTACGATTGCCTATGCAACCTGTGTACTCACTGCATGCTACGAGACTTGCAATTTCTGAGAAAGGTCAGAGCTGCTGTAATTGTGCATGATGGGCTGATGTTACTCGATGTTACCGATGTGCACACAGGACTGCGAGGTAGTACGGATGTGAGCAAGTGATAGTAGGAATCTCTATTCTGGCTGAGCGGTTGCAAACAAACAGCAGCATATTTTCGCAGCTAAATTGCATGTTATTAAAAAGCCATGATCACAATAGCGATCCATGCTGAGTCAGGCCCATATTCAGGTGTATGACAAAGCTATTAAGGGTAACGCTGTGTTGGTAGTTTGCTGTGTGTTTGAAATGCCTGTTACTCAGTCTTACCAATGAAAAAATGTTACAATAAGAATATGTTGAAGTGAACTGCGCAGACCAGCTAATAGATATCCAGATAGATCATAGAGGAGTGAGATTATTACTAGTGCAGCTTTTAGAGAAATAAATATAGCACACATTATGCTTTGTGACTGCATGTGTGTGGAACTGTCTGACTTGCACATTATGCGTGTCTCACTCTATAATTTGCATAATCAATATACCCAGAAACAGTGTGGAACAATTTCACTTTAGTGCCCTATTGTATAGATATATGTTGTATCAGGGCCGAAACTAGGATTTTTGTCACCAGGGGCAAGACAGTAATTTGGCGCCCCCCATGTAATTCCCCCTGCAGTAGTGCCCATATTGTAATGCCCCCATAGTAATGCCCATATGTTAATACCCCCATAGTAATGCCCCTGTAGTGCCCACCATACAGTAATGCCCCTGTAGTGCCCATGCTCCCATATTAATGCCCCTGTAGTGCCCATGCTTTCATAGTAATGCCCCTGTAGTGCCCATGCTCTCATAGTAATGCCCCTGTATTGCCCATGCCCCATAGTAATATCCCTGTAGTGCCCTTACAGTAATGCCCCTGTAGTGCTCATGCCCCCACAGTAATGCCCCTGTGGTAATGCCCCTGTAGTGCCCATGCCCCAATAGTAATGCCCCTGTAGTGCTCATGCCCCATTAGTAATGCCCCTTATTGCCTATGCCCCCATAGTAATGCCCCTGTGGTAATGCCCCTGCCCCCATAATAATGCCCCTGTAGTGCAGCTTATTAAAAAAAAAAATACTTACCTTGAACCCCGCTCCTGCATCCAGCGCCGCGTCCGGTTCGCCGGCTGCTCCTTGGAACTATGGGGGAGATGTCATGACGTCTCCTCCATAGTGCCCGTGGGGAGAGCCGGAAGCAGGAGTTCGGGAGAGAACTCCTGCCTCCGGCTCCGGCTACACCGCGTCGCTGCAGAGAAGGAGCCGGGCGCCCGCTGGTAATAAATATTACCAGCGGGCGTCCGGCTTGGAGCCTCTCTGCAGCGTCGGGCTGGAGGTCACTGGCACCAGGTACAGCGGCTCACCCGATGCACGTGCACCTCCAGCCCCCCCCCTAGTTGCGGCCCCGTGTTGTATAAATGTTATTGAATTGTGGAGATAATCACTATATCTTTGGGGATAAATATTAACCCTATAATATATTTAACCCATTTACATCCATATATTAGTATTCACTCTCACCTCACAGACACATGGGGAGAAGTAATACCTACTTGATATACAGCATCTGGTGTATAAAAACAGATATAAATAATGTTAAGTAGGGATGCAGTCAGGAAGCTGATGGTCAAAATGCCGACCGCCAGCTTCACAACTATGAAATCCCGGCAGGGTACAAATGACAGGCGTCGAAATCCAGATGCCTGTCATTATACCTACGCCAGGAGCTTGATGCCCGGCTTACTGAACAAAGGTAAAGCAGGCATGGACAGCTGTGGGGGGAGGGTTAGGTTATGGGCTCCCAGGGGGGACTTAGGGTTAGGCAACCCCCCGGGAGACTTAGGTTTAGGCTGCGGGGATGGGGGGGTTAGGTTTAGGCACTTAGGCGGGGTTAGGGAGAAATAGAACTTGGGAGTGTCCCACATTTAGAAACAACAATTTCATATTTTGGACCATGAGAGCCCTTCCTCACCTTTTTTTTTTTTTTTTAAAGGTTTTTATTGAAGCAACTAACACCGTACATCAAAATAATAAAAAATAATAAATGAAATTTTCCAGATCAAATTCAAGAAAATAGTATACATAACATTTTAACAGTTACAAATATTCCAAGACATTTTTATGTTTGCATACATAACTGTGTCCATTTTATCCAGTATTTATCCTAATAAAAATTGTATCTGAGACACCAATAAATAACAATAAACAGATAATAATTAGCTAAATAAAAATAAAAAGAGTGTCCGGCACTCACCCACCAGGCAACACAATAGGAAGATCACCCAAGAGGACCCTAGTTTCATACCATTGAGTCAAACGCATACTATGATAAATTTGGGTTTGTGTTAAAGTTGGCAGAGTCGTAATAAAACTCTCCCAGGTATCGAAAAAAAAAGCGACCCTTCTCTCCTTTTCAAGAACCGATTCAATCCAGTCCATACGGAAAATAAAATTTTATTTTTCTTTATATAATTGAAAATTGATGGGAGTTGGGCGTATCCAATCCTGCAAGATGGTCTTTTTTGCTGCTGCACTTATTGCAAGTAATAATTTTCTAATTCCTGCAGTGAGCTTTTGACCCCTTGGAAAGATACCCAGGATAGCCCATTCTGGAGTAAATGGTACAAAATTAACTAGGTGGTTTTCCGCCTCTCGTCTTACTTGTCTCCAGAAGCCTTGGACCACCGGACATTCCCATAAACAATGATAGAGATCGGCCTCTTCCCCAGCACATCTAGGGCAATTATGAGAGTTGGAAAGACCCTTTCTGTATAATCTGTAAGGGGACAAATAAGTCCTATGATATACATTTAAAAAGAGCTCATTATATGAACTAGCGGTCAATAATGTGCGAGACTTCAATAGTCCCCCCACCAAATCCTCAATAGTCAAAGTTGGAAATTGCGTCAACCACTGGCGCATCCCCTGGCTGACCAAATCATGATTTAGATTTTCACTCAAGAATCTATAGTATATAGAAATAGCTTTGCGTGCTGGAATTGGTCCTGAAAGCCGTTTATCTAGTGGATTACACCAGTCATCACTCGAAAGTGGCCGTATTACCGAGGCTATATAATGTTGTGCCTGAAAATATGCCAGGGGATAAGCCCCCAGAGTCTCAAATCTCGCGGTCGCCTCAGGGAACGTCAGGGGCCTATGAGAGTCTACATCAAGCAAGTAGCTTATAGTATGAATTCCCCTCTCTTTCCATATCGTAAAGGGATATGATGCCTCTCCATTTTGAAAATCTAAGTTACCCAACAATGGAAGGTAAATGGATTTGTGAGCGTTGAGACAAGATTTATGACGCAGGATATGCCAAAGGCGTCTAGTTGTCATTAATAAAGGATTGTCAAGAACTTCTGGTGGAATCTCTTGATCGTGGATATGAAGGAAATATTTTAAGGCCATGGTAGGTAAAAATTGTGATTCGAGGGATGTATTAGCATATATCTCTTTATCTTGTAGCCAATCTATCAAAATTCTCATTAAAGAAGCATGATTATACTCTAGAACATTAGGGAAATGTATCCCTCCATTAGATTTAGGTTGATATAGTTTTCTAAGACTGATGCGAGCCCTACCACCCTGCCATAAAAATGAGCGAAATAGTTTGTTAATTAATTGAACATCTTTTTTAGTAAGAAGAATGGGTAGTGCCTGCAACATATAAAGAAGGCGAGGAAAGGTCATCATTTTAATAAGGGCGGCCCTTCCAAGATATGAGAGCGTCAAATGTTTCCAACCCCGGAGCTCCTCAGTAATAAGTCGAGTCATCCGTGACACATTCATGCTATACAGTTGAGTAGGATTTTTAGGTAAAATAATACCCAAATATTTCAAATGTGAGGAGGCCCAGGAGAAGGAAAAAGGCGAGGCCCAAGGGGGAGTAACAATAGTGGGATGAAGAAACATTGCTCTTGATTTATCTGCATTGATTTGAAGGCCAGAGATGCTGCCAAATTGATCGAACCTTTGCATAATTAAATGTAAGGTATGCTGAGGGTCTTGAATGTATAAGAGAATGTCATCTGCATTTACTGTGAGCTTGACATTTTGAGTGCCTACACGGACTCCCCGAAAACTAGACCATTGTTGCAAAATTCGAAGGAGAGGATCAATAGCAAGGTTAAAAAGGAGAGGAGAGAGGGGACATCCTTGTCTAGTGCCTCGTCCCATTTCCATGGGAGTGCCACGTATTCCATTAATCAATAATGACGTTGAGGGGGAATGATAAAAGAACTGAAGTAGTTTAATAAAGTTTGGAGCAAATCCTCTACGAATCAAAACCTCAAATAAATGAGGCCAGAGAACTGTATCGAATGCCTTGTGCGTATCAAGGCTCAGGAGCATGTTTTGAGTGTGAGGATTTTGATTGGAGGCAACTATGGTGGCTATAGCGGTACGGATACCTTTGACCGAGTGCCTTCCTGCAACAAATCCTAACTGGTGCTCAGTCAAAAGAGTGGGTAATATTTGCTGCAAACGAGTGGCCATTATTTTCGCAAGTAATTTAAAGTCTACATTCAATAATGTAATAGGACGATACGAGCCAAGAAGAAGGGGGTCCCTATCTGGCTTGGGTAATAGAATTGTGTGGGAGGTGTTAAAGGACCTAAGGGAGGGAGAGCCGCGATGGATATGGCAAAATAGATCTAAGAGAAGTGGAGAGAGATCATCCTGGAGGATTTTGTAGTACTCTCCTGAATAACCGTCTGGGCCAGGAGCTTTATGGGCAGGCAGGGCCTTAATCACATCGCGAAGTTCTTGTTCAGTGATTTCTGAATCTAAAATGTCACATTGATCTTGATTAAGTTTAGGTAGTCGAGCCTCGTCTAATATGAGTCTCTGTTGTTCAGGATCAACTGGTTGTGAGGAATATAGTGTTGAATAGTAAGTGTTGAATAGGGACAAAATGGTCTGTGGATCAGTAGTAGGAGAACAAGTAGAGGGATTAAGAACTGCAGAGATGTGATTTCTAGGCTTTCGTGATTTGGCTATAGTGGCCAAAAAACGTCCAGCCTTGTTGCCCCAGCGATAATATTTATGTTTAGAAAATTCTAGATTCTGTTTCGCTTGCGAAAGGAGAAAGTCCTCCAATAGCTGACGAGCTTGTTTATAAAGTCGCAGATGTTCAGGGGATGGGTTCAAAGTATATGTGGCAAAAGTTTGGGTGACAGATGCACGTAGTGTAGTAGAAGTACTAGTTGTTTCACGTTTTCTCTTAGCCATATACCCAATGATGTGGCCCCTTAACACTGCTTTTGAGGTTTCCCACATGAGCCCAGGGTTGTCCCAGTGTTCAATATTATCATCTATAAAATTGGACCATTTTGATTTAAGATAAGAATGAAAATCTGCGGAAGATGCTAGGTATGCAGGAAACCGCCATATGTTATCGCGGTATGGAGTTGAGGGAAATGTGAGAGTGACAGTGATGGGAGCGTGATCAGAGATCAATATCTCATGCAAACGTGTGTCATGGAGGCGAGACATCAGGACATCAACCAATAATAAATAGTCGATTCGTGATAATGAACCATGTGCTGCTGAGAGGTGTGTATATGATCGGTCAGTGGGGTTTAGGAGGCGCCAGGGGTTGGATAATTGTAGTGAATTTAGTAAAGAAGGGAGTATTTTCCATGACGATGGAGCCAATCTAAGTGGTGGAGGGGCCTTATCAATCTGTGGGTCAAGGACTGTATTAAAGTCTCCTCCCATGATGATAGGGTAATTGTTTCTTTGCTGCAACAGTCTAGTGATGTGATTGAAGAAGGTCGGAGAGTCCGTGTTTGGTGCATAAACATTCACCAACGTGAAACGCGAATGTACATCAATAATAAGAAATCTGCCATGTTTATCTACCAGCTGATCTAATATAGTGAATGGCAAACTCTTTCGAAACAAAATGGCAACCCCCCTGGACCTAGTGCGAAATGGAGCTGCAATACATGACTCTATCCAGGTGGCACGCAGAGTAGCAATATCTCCCGTGCGCCAGTGTGTCTCCTGTATAAACATTATATCAGAGCGTAATTTCTTAAGATGAGTAAGTACCCTCTTACGCTTAATGGGCGAGTTCAAGCCCCCAACATTCCACAAAGCAACACGCAACTGAACAGGATCGCGGGAGGGAGTCTCATTCGTTAATGGTAATGATGAATTATCTCTGTGCGTCATTTGAGAAATTGACCAAAGACATTCCCAGGATGTGCAGTCCACCGACAAATGCTCCTGTGGTGAGTACCAGACACTTAACAAAATTAAACTCAAAATAAACATAAAAAAAAAAAAAAAAAACAACAAAAAAACAAAACAATGCACAGTGTCTTGCTTCCTACTACTCCAATTTTCAATTTTCCTACCAACAAAAAATGAGGACACATGTCGTCCTAAGTGGACGGCATGTGTCCAGAATTGCAACCAAAAAGACATCGGTAACAATAAGTAAAAAGAAGAGAAACTCTGAAAATAGTCAGGGGCATCTGACTAATTTGAATATTTTAATAAGTAACCTATTCATTTTTCTTACATATACTAAGTTAATGTGATTTGCAGAGCTATGATTAAATATGTATTGCCCGTCCCCTAACCGATATGGTAAGGGCAATAGGCCTAGACCAAAGAGAAAAATACACTATTTTGTATATAAACATCTACAGTCTGTAATGAGACTAGCAAGACCATCGTATAAAACCCAAAATCTTTTGTACAAATCACTTTATTGCAAATTTTAGTGATCTGATATATGAGCTCAATCTAGATCAAGGAGGTAAAGGTGGCCTAGGAGGTGAGCGTGTGGGGAAAAAATGGCGTTTGGCCTGGTCGGGATTTTCAAAAAATAATGGGCGCCCATCCTCAAATAATCTGAGTTTTGCTGGATAAAGGAGTGCAAAACGATGATTATGGGAATGTAGATAGTTGCAAATTTCAGAAAAAGCTTTGCGCTTTTGAGCAACTAACATGGAAAAGTCTTGGAAAATCATAATTTTATGGGATTGAACTACCAAAGGGTTGGACCTGCGATAAGCAGTTAGAAGTTGTACTTTAGTTCTGTAGTCTAGGAATTTTGCTATGACAGGACGAGGTCTGTTATTATCACCCTGTCTTTCTGGACCTAGACGATGGGCTCTCTCTATTTGGGGAGTACCTAATGTATCTGCAATATCTAAGGATAGGGGTATGTCCTTGGTGAGAAAATCAAGGAGTTGTGGGCCCTTATAAGACTCAGGAATACCAATAAATCTTAAATTGTTTCGACGGTGTCGATTTTCTAGGTCATCGATTTTTTCTTTTAAGGATTGAATAGTGGAGGAATGGGAGGCTGAATCTTCTTGGATGGTCTGAACTCTGTCTTCTGTGTCGCTAACCCTTGTCTCTAAAGTGGTCAGGCGAGCAGCATGAGCGTCAATTCTAGACAGTGCAGCCTCTATCTTCATTTCAGTGCTTTCCAGTCTCTTGTCAAACTGGGGCATTAACACTTTAGAAATGGCCTCTGCCATTTCAACCATAGGTAGAGAGGAGACGGGGATGATATTTGGGGCAGGAGAGCCTGTAGGTTCTAGGACCTCTGACGGCTCAAGGGGGGAAGAGGGAGGGGCATTTTTACCCGATCCTTTGGTTGATTTGCCCATAATGGCGGGAGATGACGTGTCTGAGGATGTGGACGAAGAGGCTTTGAGAAAATATCTGTCCATACCCCGTAGGCCGGGCCTAAGTAAATGACATAAAAATGTAATGGCCACCAATAATACGTTGTCACTATGAATTTAACAACTAAAAATCAATACACAGGTTACAGTGATAAATTTAAATCGATGCCCCTAAACCCGCATTCGGGATCACATAATCATTTTTCTAGAGAAAAGAACGGGGGAAAAAGGAATCACCCCACAATAAATAATGGATAATACTATGGCCCTCATTCAGACCCACTCGCAAGCGGGCGCACGTACGTTAGGCGTACGTACAAAATTATTTAAATTCAATGGCTCGCTCGTATTTTCGTTCGCATCTAAAATTCCTCCCTAAACTCAGGCGACCCCTCCTCTAACTAACGAGCGTGCGAAATAGCGAGCGTACATCCCCGAAATGGCTTGAAGGGAACGCACGCACAAGTGAAACCGGAAGTGGCCTTGTCAGATGTCGATTACCTGCTCCTTTATTCTGCCTACCTCCCTCAATCGTATCATGCCAATCAATGTATCAATTAGCTTAATTGTTGTTGTTTTTTCAACACAATGCAAGAAACTTTACTCTTGTCCGTGTTTGTGTTTACCCGCAGAATACGTACGGATGGAACATTCGCTTTTATTGTTCAAAAAACATGTGAACCACAATTAAACAATTGTTCTATTGCTGTGGATCCCCGCATATTTTCCGGGGTTCATTTCTTTATTTAAATTTGCAAACGCATGTCACTGCATCAAGCCTATCATAACTCTCCAGAGATTTCTGGCCCTGTTGACCACATGACTCATACACTAACCAATAAAATTGCTCCTGTTAATTTCCAAAATACATTAGCCAATCAGAAATTTTTGCCACACTTTATCAAAAATGTTTTGTATGAAAAACTCCATTGCCATCATGAGAGCCTCCGCATTCACCAGGCGCGAGCTGCTGGTGCTTACGGAGGTGATGGATAGGCGGATCACCAGCCAGCCTCCACCCATCACCAACCGGCAGAAGCGCTCCGCGTATGCGGAGGCACGGTCCCGCCTGCGGTCGTTGGGTTCACGCCGCAACATCGGGCAGCTTGAGCGCAGGTGGTCAGACCTGCAACGGCGAACGCCCCGCTTGCTGGCATGCTTTCGCATGCAGATCCTTGAAAGTAAGTGTTATGTATTGTGGTTTTCATGTTTGTGTTTGTGGGGCAAACTGCGTGTGCATGTTTTCCTGTCTGTCCTATTAATTATTTGTCCTCATATCTGCGTGTGCATGTTTTCCTGTCTGTCCTATTAATTATTTGTCCTCATATCTGCGTGTGCATGTTTTCCTGTCTGTCCTATTAATTATTTGTCCTCATATCAGCGTGTGCTTGTTTTCCCTCTATTTCTGTTTTTTTCATTCTACTCCTTTTTGCATGTTTTTTGTTGCTGGTTTTTTTTTTTTATTTGGGCCCCGGATTTGCCCAGAAACTAACCTCAATTTGTTTGACATATTTTAGGAGGACAGCCAAGACTACGCCGTCACCGTCCGGCCAGACGGCGTTCCCGGCCACTATCCCCAACCCCCAGCCAACACTCCACCCCAAATATTTCCCCTATACCCCACTCCTCCCCAGCCTTCCCAGACCCTCTCCCGGAACTGTCGGGCCTCCTTCCCCTCCGTCCCACTTCCCCCTCTCCTCCACCCACCCCTCTTCCAATTACCCCCTCCCCGGAGTCCATCATTACCCCTCCCCGTTCTTTGGGGAATGAAGGCTCCTCCGAGGAGGAACATGGAGGGACTTCCGGAGCTCCCGTTTTGGCTCCCGGTATGTTTTTCTTTCTCATTTTTTTTAACCACAAACTGTTTGTATGTAATCATGTGTCGTGCCTTTATTCGTGCTTGTTTGGTTTACTTTTGGTGATTTAGCAGTTTGCCTTTACCTCTTCCTGCTGATTTCAACATACACATATCACACCTGTGTGAATTTGTACATAGGCCTTGTATTTTTGCCAGCACCCCCTTTTTGTTTTGGTTTTTCTTTTTTCGGTTTAGGAGTGATATCGTTGTGTTTTTGTTTTTTTAATGTGGATTCCCTATTGTTTTATTAATCCACACACTTTTCTCACCCACAGAGGAACAGAGGCGTCGACAAGAGGTGGACGAGTGTGTTGGCCAGATGCGCCAACATGTCATTGGCATTCTTGTGGCCCTTGACCGGCTGTCTGGCATCCTTCGCCAGTAGTTTTTTTTGTTGATTTTCGTTTTGTAAATAAATTTTGTAGTTCTAATATACGTTCTGGCTCATTCTTTTTTTCAAAAACACAAATAGTTTTCCCTGACATAAGTAGACTGTTCCTGCAAGGATTTCCCTTTTTTAAAAGTTAGATTGTATTTTGTATTTGTATGTTAAACAGCCACAAGAAACACATAACAGTAACAATGTCATTTCCCTTTTTGGGTGTAGTGTCAATTAGATATTTCGCCATTTTACAGGTTCCTAGTTGGTGTGCAAGCTGCTTAGGCCAATCTTCAAAATCCAAAGGTTTGGACAGGCTTCCTTTTGGTGTGGGTTGGGAACCTGCAAACATATTTCAGTTTACATCAACTGGTGCCAGTACTGGATTACCCCTTAGTCAATTGTAAGGTGTGTTAACCTGGTTACACTTGCTGTTAACGTCCAAAAAAAGGAAGACCATTTCACTCTCCAAACATTTATTCACAACATAAATGAGAAATCAAAGTGGTCAGTCCCAAAAAAAAAAACAGTGATAATCTCAAATACAACACATACAAATAAAATATTTAATTAAAAAAAACAATCAAGAACTGGTTGACGAAGGACCATGCCAACATGATTCCACAAACATGGCGTTGCGATATGGGTTCCAGAATATATGGACAAAATCACCAGATCCAGGTTTGGTAAGGGTAGCAGGAAGTAGTGAGCGTTGGAGTGGCAAAGATTATGTGAACAAACAGAAGATGGTGAAAAAAAATAAATAAATTAGATGTTCGCAAACAAACACAAACACATTAGGTATAAACACTGTAGTTTGGGTCAAACTTACCTAAAAAATCTGGCCACCACATCATCGCGTATGGCCCCCCCACATACTGACCTCCGACCAACCTCGGGGGGGCCATCCTCAGGTAAGGCATCCTCTGGCTGCATTGGGACACCACTCCTTATGGCGATGTTGTGAAATATCCCACACAGGACCACAATTTTCGACACCATATCCGGCAAATACATGAGCTCGCCACCAGAGCGGTGGAGGCATCTGAATCGGCCTTTTAAAAGGCCGATACAGCGCTCCACCACTTGCCTGGTGGCTGTAAGTGCGGAATTATACTCACTTTGTGGGCCTGGTGTGGGAGCCAAATAAGGAGTGAGCAGCCAGGACATGCAAGGGTATCCACTGTCTCCTGTGAAAAATAAGAGACAACATCAGGAACACTGTGTATCAAGCTTAACATTGTTATGTACTAAAGGTCTCCACTTACCCAGAAGCCACGCATCACCAGCTTGTAGGTTGGTTAATTTCTGCCATATACCTGATTGCCGGATGACGAAGGAGTCATGTGCACTTCCTGGTAACTTAGCATTCAGGGACAGGATCTGGAGGGAGGCATCACATACCACCATTACATTCAGGGAGTGATAGTGTTTCCTGTTTCTAAATATTGCCTCCAGCCGTGCTGGAGGCTGAAGTGGTATGTGAGTACCATCCACAACCCCTATGATGTGTGGGAAGCCAGCTATTTGGTAAAAATTGGCCTTGGCCACACTAAGGGCACCCATATCCAAAGGCATTTGAATAAAATGATGGAGGTGCTTGAAAAGTGCCTCCATCACTGCCCTCAGGATCCGGGAAAAGGAGGATTGGGAGATGCCCGCCACTATTCCCACCGTTGTTTGAAACGATCCTGAGGCACAGAAATGTAACACCACCATAAATTGCGTCAGTGGTGGTATTGCTGTTGGACTGTCAATTTGCCGCTCAAGATCACTTTCTATTAATGAGAGAGTGTCTATGATGATTTTGGGAGGTAGACGGTAGCATCTTAAAACCTCATCATCGGGCATTCCAAAAAGGGTGACACGTGTTCGAAATATCTGGGGCCTTGCATGCCTACGATGCCTACGCCTGGGATGAGATTGAGGTTGGTCGGCTTCCGGGAGCATGGCCAGAACAATCCTCCCCAGATCAACCTGAAATTCAAAAATTTCAAAGTAAGGCTTTTGACCCACCCCAAAACTATATTAAAACAACTTAGCTTGATGATACCATCCATTGCTGTTTACATGCCGGGGTATTGTCATGATACATCCAAACTGAAAATAAACAACAAAATTACTTGACACATTTCACTCTGTGCATTTTTGTGGATACATTTTGTGCTAGACCAAAGTTCAAATATGCCAAACACCCATTTAGCAAAACCGCAAAGCGACATTTAACACAGTACATCAAAACGGGTCGAAATGTTGGCTCAAAAAGCGAAAGCTAAACCATCAAAAAGTTAGAATGATTATTAAGCTGTTTAAAATGCGCTAATTAGTTCGCTAATACAAGTCACAAGAGTAACTACTAAAAATGTGCTAATTAGTTCGCTAATACAAGTCACAAGAGTAACTACTAAAAATGTGCTAATTAGTTCGCTAATACAAGTCACAAGAGTAACTACTAAAAATGTGCTAATTAGTTCGCTAATACAAGTCACAAGAGTAACTACTAAAAATGTGCTAATTAGTTCGCTAATACAAGTCACAAGAGTAACTACTAAAAATGTGCTAATTAGTTCGCTAATACAAGTCACAAGAGTAACTACTAAAAATGTGCTAATTAGTTCGCTAATACAAGTCACAAGAGTAACTACTAAAAATGTGCTAATTAGTTCGCTAATACAAGTCACAAGAGTAACTACTAAAAATGTGCTAATTAGTTCGCTAATACAAGTCACAAGAGTAACTACTAAAAATGTGCTAATTAGTTCGCTAATACAAGTCACAAGAGTAACTACTAAAAATGTGCTAATTAGTTCGCTAATACAAGTCACAAGAGTAACTACTAAAAATGTGCTAATTAGTTCGCTAATACAAGATAAAAAATGGACTTACCAAGAGCAAATATCTAAGATGCAAATTCAAAAGGTCTTTGGGGTCGAAAATAAACAAAATCTAAAATAGAATAAATTAGGTATCCAAAAATTACAAAATATACGAAACACAATGAAACAACAATTGAACAAAAGTTAGACTTCACAAAACTTACCAAATCAACAAACGAGGTCCCAAAAATATAAACCAACAAAGATAACGGAAAAAAAAACGCAAATCTAACCAACAAACGATTCTCCAACCTCCAACTCCTTTCTACGCAATCAATAAACTCCAGCCAAGATAACCTCCAACAATCCAAAAACGCCACCTCGACTTGAGACACACCAAGCCATAAATAGTGTTTCGTTTCCCGCACAAATTAAGGAGGGATCATAGGGCCGCACAATCAATGATGCGGCCGCAAAATAAGGACGCATGTATAAATACGTCACGAAAACACATTCAAATTCTGGTGTATTTCTTGTTTGGACCTCAGACATGGCGACAGACCAGGGAAAAAATGCCCAAGAGTCAGGCGGTAAGTCTTTCATGCATTTTCTATCAACGATTAATTTGAAACATAAGATTAGGCAAGTTGTGATTTTGTGAATTCTGTAAATTTACACAAATAGGTGAGGAGGATGACATGGAAGAGGCTGCTGGGCCCAGTATTCCGGCCAAAGCGGGCAAAAAAAAAAGGCAGCCACATTTCACAAGAAAGGAGATGGAGGTTTTGATCCAGAAGTGTGTGGACATCCTGCCACAGGCAGACAGGAATATGAGTCTAAGCCAGAAGTGGAGAATGTGGGAAGAGGTAGCCGTTGCTGTCAATAGAGTGGGTGATTATGTCCGTCTAGCCCGGGATGTCAAACGGCGGTAAGTAAACCCTTGCCCCCCCTAAAAACAAACCCCATTTTAAACCAAAGGATAATGGCTTCCATTTTTCCCCACAGATGGGGTGACTTCAAATATCGCCTAAAGCAAAAACTCGCGGACAGGGCTAGGCATGCAAGGGGGACAGGTGGGGGTCCCACCCCTGTGTCATTGGAGTTGACGGATTTAGAAGAGCTGGCACAGGGGTGTGTTCAGCCTGTGGAGGTGTTTGGCGTGTCCAACATGGATACGGACATGCCAGACTTTGCGGCTCCTCATGTTGGCCCAGGTAAGTATTGTGATGTCACCAACTCTGAAATGCTATTGTGCCAATATGTAGATTCTAATGTGAGTCTTTTCTCATTTTTCCAACAGAGACACAGGCGGATGAGTCTGCTCCAGAGGGAAGCCTTGGCCGCAGAATTTCTGCTGGCTCTGCAGGGGAGGAACCAGTACATCCGGCTGAGGACCCTGCAGAAGCCAGTCCAGGGCGTGCCCCCTCGCAGGCAGTGGGCCTCCTCACAGAACTCAATTTCAAATCGGATTTCCATACGGAGATTCTGCAGAGGATGGACGCCAGTCTGATACGGGTGGCTGAGGCCCTGGAGCAAAATGCTGCGGCCAACGTGACCATTGGTCAGGCCCTGGCGGAAAATACCAGGGCCAACATCCGCATCGCCAATGCCCTGGAGCAGCTCGTTCGCCAGCACATGGTGGAGCCGACCTCCCTTCCTGCCGGAACATCAGGATCCTCCACCTCTGGCACAACATCAGCCAATCCTCCAAATGTGCCTAGCCCTGTGCCTAGTCCAGAGGCCACAACATCTGCCTCTGGACAGGCCAGCCCGATGGCATCCCGGACCCGGTCTGGCGCCCACCCTCCCCCATCCAAACGGGCGAAAAAACGGTGACAGCAATGGCGACTTTTCCCACACTCCTTCTGTGCTTGGCTCATATTCCTTTCTGGTCAAAACTTCCCTCTCCTTTCTTGTGAAATGTTTTTAAGTTATTTTTGTACGTTTATGTTATCAGTTATTGATTATTTATTTTTGATAAAAAGTATCTTTGGCAGAAAAATTAAAAAAAAATATTATGCCAATTGGTTTGTGTTTAAACAATAAATTTATGAAAAAAATCTGACATTGTATTATGACATTATTGTACAAATGGGTTACATTTAATCCTGGCCCTAAAGGCAAAAAAGGACACCAAAAACCATTTCATTTGTATAAAAAAAAGGCCTCTTGAAGGAACGTTTAAAAAATCACATAACGATGCAAATTGCACATTAAAAATAAAAAGGGGAGCTAATTAAAACATGATGACATTATTGTTACAATAGGCCATAAACAACAAATTGAGGCCAAAAAAAACCCCAAAAAATGTACGCCAATTGATTGTGTAATCCTGACATTAGCAGGTATGATTTCCACCTGCGTACTGTTTTGTGCTATCCCAATAAACTGCTTTCCAAACACATACCAAGCCGGTTTTCAATACAACACTAATTGCTTTTGTGACCACCCGCGATTAATCGCTGCAACATCGTGGAGCCCCGGGACGGAGGAGAAGGCCATCGCCAATGTGGTCGAGTAATCCAGACCCTAAACTGTGCGAGCATTTTGAAGGGAAAGAGGATGTTCCAGTGACGTATGTGACGGTCCGAACACATTTGACGTTCGCATCTGCTAATGTATGTACGCCCCAAAAACGCCTCGCCACGCCTGCGTTTTTCCATCTCCACCCCCGTCAACACCCAAAAACGCCCTGTTCTGTCAATCACATTTGACATGTCACTTCCTGTACGCTATTTTAGGAACGACAGAAAAAAAGCTCGCAATCTGCCGTACGCACATGCGCAGTGTAACACCGACGCATGCGTGGTTAGTCAACATCGGAACGCAACGAGCGTACTGCTGTTTGCGAGTGGCTCTGAATGAGGGCCTATATCCTGATTTTGTCAAAATTCAGGTATCAATAAAGTATTATCTTAGACAATAGCTTGATAACACCACTAGGTGGAGATGTTATATTAAATAAAAGGTGTGAGATGTTATATCCGATGAGTTTGCACAGTAATAAAATGAAGAACTCAAAAGTATTCAAGTGTAGTTGTAAATAAAAGCAATTAAGTACAGTTATAGAGACAGTGCAAACCTATCTTTGTTACAAACAATACCAAATGTAATTCAGTAACTTATCAGATATTATTATTAATGAACAGTAGTGATGCTAAGTGTTGTGGCCACTAGGTTCTCAGAGTGCATCCACGACTAATACATAAAATAGTTAAGTGAAAGAGAGGTATAGGGTAAGCTGGGCATGCGGGATGGAGAAAGGGTTGTGGGGGGGGCTGGCAGGGAAAATATATTATGGAGGCAAGGGATCAAGTGTGGGAAAAGGAAAATATATAATAAAAGGAGGATAATAACCGATATTAATACCAGGGCTCCAAGAGGAGTATTGAATGATCACCACCAAAGTCCCATGGGTTCATGAAGATGAAGTCGACTCCAGGTTTGTCAGTCTCCAGTGATGAATATCCCAGCAGGGGATCTAGATAGTTATCAGGGACGTTAGATCTCGTGTGGTCCCAGTCGGCAGCAGAGCCCCCCAACAAGCCAGGAACAGCCGGCTCTAGGGAGAAGAATATGTACACCGTCGCCCTCGGCACAGCGAGTAGCCATAGGAGGGGCGCCCGTCGGGATATAATTTCAGGCAAGGATCGGAGAGGCAGCAGTGTCCTCAGCCGCGGAGGAGCCCGGCAGCCCACAGGATCCCCGGTCATCAGGAGCCCCGCAACAGCAGGACCTGGGCAGATGAAGGAGCCGGCCAGCCAGAAAGAGGACCGGGTTGCCAGCAGCTGTGTCTGCTGCGGCGTAGTCCGGCAGCTCATAGGACCCCCCGGCCGTCAGTAGCCCCGCAGCAGCAGGACCTGGGCAGATGAAGGAGCCGGCCAGCCAGAGAGAGGGCCGGGTTGCCAGCAGCGGCGTCTGATGTCTGGTGCGGAGGAGCCCGGCAGCTCACAGGATCCCCCGGCCGTCAGCAGCCCGCAGCAGCAGGACCTGGGCAGATGAAGGAGCCGGCCAGCCAGAGAGAGGACCGGAATGTCAGCAGCGGCGTCTGGTGTCTGGTGCGGAGGAGCCCGGCAGCCCACAGGATCCCCCGGTCGTCAGCAGCCCCGCAGCAGCAGGACCTGGGCAGACGAGGGAGCTGGCCAGCCAGAGAGAGGACCGGAATGTCAGCAGCGGCGTCTGGTGTCAGGTGCGGAGGAGCCCGGCAGCCCACAAGATCTCTCGGCCGTCAGCAGCTCTGCAGCAGCAGGACCTGGGCAGATGAGGGAGCCGTCTAGCCAGAGAAAGGAGGACGTCAGCAGTGAGATGGACCAGCGGCTTTCAGGACAACCCGGCCACCGGCAATCCCCGCAGCAACAAGATCCGGGCAAGTAAGAAGCTGGTTCGTCCAGAGCATACAGCACTACCTGCAGCAGGAGCAGGAGAAGAGACTGGGGCGTCAGCAGCGGAGGAGCCTAGCGGCACATCGGATCTCCCGGCCGGCAGCAGCCTCCACAGCAACCAGATCTGGACAGGTAAGGGAGCCAGACACAAGATGGGTAGATTAGGCAGGGAGTCAGCGGTGGTATGCTCAGTCTCGCTACTGGGAGAGCAGCCTAAGTAGCCATGATGGCGTCCACGCCGGAATTCTCGCCAAGAATTTGGCGTGCTCAGTATTCTGTGCTATTCGTAGCAGAAGTCCAGTGGGATTAAGTTAGTAGTGGCAATATGGGTATCAAACGAATCCCCTGTTTCTGGGCTAGACGATGGTGTAGTCATAAAGCCCTAAATAGAGCATTTGATGGTGGATTGAAGAGGATTTCTTCTGCCACTACTCTGGAGACAATTAAAAGGCGGCCATTCCAGATGCCCCGCCCACCGGAAGTTCTTCCTCACCTTTTTAAGAGTCAGTGAGGAGACCCTTTAAATTGAGATAAGGTCTTACCATAGGGGCTCTATAGGAGGGAAAAAGAAAAAAAGAAAAAGAAAACACCTTAAAAAAGGGAAAAAGAAACAGAGACAACAAAAAAAATAAGAACATTGATGAGGAGACTAAAGAAGGATTAGAGGAAGGAGATAATACCTCAGAAAAAAATTGAAAATTTTATTTAATTTAAGTACTCATATTTTGTTGGAGGATAAAAGGTTAGTATTGGAGAAAGGGCTAAAATTTGCTCCATCTACCCGGATCAATCAATTTGATATCTTTATTGATATCGAGAAGTTTATAAGAAAACTCACATTAAAAAAGTTTTTCAAATTACAGAAAGACAAGATGGACAAGGATGAGATCCAAACCATAACACCATTTAAATCCAAGTCTACTTTCTTTCCCTCCCATCTTAAAGGTTGTTTTGTTGAAACATTCAGTAGCCTAGTAAAGGCAGATTTAGAAAAATTAGAATCCAAGAAGATTAAACAAAATATTACTAGAAAAGAAACAGAAGCATTAAAAACTCTTATGGAAGATAAGGATTTAGTCATAAAACCCACTGATAAGGGGGGTGGGATTGTTCTCTTTAATAAGAAAGATTATGAAACTGAAATCTACCAACAATTAGAAGATAAAAATACATATAGGAAATTACGGGGAGACCTGACAAAGAAGATGTCTCTACATCTAAAGGAACTTATTGAGAAGTTCGATTCCAAAGGTATCTTCACAAAGGCAGAACTTAGTAGAACATCCTGTGATTCCAACCCTTTACGTCCTACCAAAGATTCATAAAAATAAAGAACGACCCCCAGGGAGACCTATAATTTCAGGTGTAGAATCATTAACCTCCAATTTGTCCCAATATATTGATTATAATTTACAGCCTTTTGTCTCCCTCAACATTTCCCATTTGAAGGATACAGGGGATGTTTTGGATTTTTTAAAAACTATCGTATGGGAAGAGAATTGTTTTTTGGTCACTGCCGATGTAAACTCTCTCTATACGATCATTGATCACCATCAAGGGTTAGAGGTAGTTAAGGGAGTTTTAATTAACTCATCTATGAATTTGACTCTACAAGAATTTCTTATTGAAGGTATAAATTTTATCCTTTTTAATAATTATTTTATTTTTAAATATTAATTTTATGTACAGAAGAGGGGTACTGCTATGGGCACCAGGTTCACCCTGAGCTACGCAAACATTTTTATGGGTGTGTGGGAAAGGGACTATATATGGAATGGAAACCCTTTCCGGGTGAACCTGGTGTCCTGGCATAGGTATATTGACAATATTCTCTTCATTTGAAGGGGTGATAGGATAAGTTTAGACTCCTTCTGTAATTATTTAAATGAAAATTATAGGAATATTAACCTATCATTCGATATTAATGAAGAGAGTGTCAATTTCCTTGATTTGACTATTTTTATTGATGCAGGACAAGTAAAAATACATAATTTTATCAAGTCCACAGTCTCTAGATCACATATCAATAGAAATAGTTGTCACCATGATAATTGGTTGGACACTATACCAATGGGTCAATTTAAAAGACTAAAGAAAAATTGTATGGATCAAAACACATTTGTATCTCAAACTGTAGAGATGAAGAAATGTTTTAAAGCATGTGGTTATACTGAAAAAATGTTGATGCCTCCCTTGAAACCATGACCAATTTAGAAATAGAAATATGTTTTAAAAAAGTGAGAGAATTAAAAAGGACTATTACAGATTTAAATGGTCCTTTATCACTAATTTTTCATCCCAACATCAGCAAGTCAAAAAGACATTCACAAAATATTGGTTCCTATTACAGATGGACCCAATAATTGGAGAGGACCTTCCAAAGGACCCAGTCTGTATTTTCAGGAGGGCTCCTAATTTAAAAACAAAATTAGTTAGGAGTCAACATCCCACATCACGTAAATCTGCAAATATTCAGTCTGAGGGATTCTACAGATGTGGGTCTTGTATTAGCTGTAAGAATATTTAGAATAATTTTGGGAATAAAAAAACAGAATTATTAATGAAAGAAAGCATAACATCAACGTTTTTTAAATTGTTATTCTTTTAACTTAATTTATTGTACTGAATGTACGTGCGAAAATTTTTATATAGGCCTTACAAGTAGACCCTTGAAAATCAGGATAGGCAAACACCCGCATAATGTACGCAAAGGTGTTGAAACTTATGCCCTATCCTGTCATTTTAAGAATGTACATAATTGTGATATTGGTCACATTAAAAAATTTTATGGTTTAAAAAAGATCACTGCTGATAATAGAGGGAACAATATTGCATAAAAATTAGCCAGAAACTAAATGCAAATGATATATAATTTTAAAACCTTAATACCCACAGGCTTAAATAAAGATTTCAAAGAGAAATGGTTTTTATAAGTAGTCATTTTATTCTTTTATTCTTATATTCATGGATTATGGATTTTATAGATATGTTCTTAATTATGTATTAATTTGTGTTTTTATTTATTCATTTTTTTTTTTGAACTCCTGAATAATGGTTGTCCTATGGATATTGATGAAAACCCCTCTAAACATGGCCACCGCTATGCAGCAGATGTTTCCTTCCCACACGGAGTAACAAGACCTACTCTCCTACCTTCCGGTAATCAAATCTTGTGAAACCGGAAATGTGTCACCGGAAGTGACGTCGCAGACAAGAGAGAGAGGCTTGGACCGCGACTTCCGGTTTGAGCGGTAATAGGTGGGAGGACCGCAATTGGAAAGTAATAAGTTATTAATCGGTTGGAGCTATGGATGGGTGTGGAGTAGAGGAAGCGGATCATTGCCATTTAGAACACAGGTGTAATATGGTTAGTCGATCGATGTCTGGTATTAGGCACCATATGGGGACCATTAGGCTGATTAGGTGTGGTTGAAGTACCAGATACTGTGTATGTCTCCTCATACCTTGAAAAAGATACAGTGTGTATCGAAATGCATTGGTGGAGGAGAGGTGTGGGGAACTTTTGGACACTTTCCAGGAAGTTCATTCAACACCTTCCGGGGATGCCTGGCTTTTGAACTTATGCGTTTGTTGTCTACTTTATTTTGCAGACCATATGATCTGGCCAGAGTCCATTTGTACATTTTATATATGTAAATTAAAATGGAGTCACACTATTTGGAGTTGTCTTTCCATTTTATATATGACTGTGGAAACTGGATACCTAGAGGAGGAGAAGTATCCATTCTGGGAGGAGATCTACAAAAATTTCCCATCTTAATATGCTGTGTTGTCTACTTTATCTATAGTAGACCATAATTTCTGGTACAAGTCCTAGAAAACTTTTTGTATGCTAAGAATTATAAAGTAGAAATCCCTAAATACTATACTATGGGATTTTTTTCTCTGTTGTTTGAGTTTTAGGGCATCGTTTTATTGGATATTTATCTTAAGGGGACGGATTTAGGCTTTAGCACCTGAAGATATTTTGGTAAAATTTTCTCTAAGTGGTTAGGGTTAGGCACTAAAGAGGGAGGTTAGGCACCCCTAAAGGAGGGTTAGGGGGGGGAGTAGGGTTAGTAAATACTTACATTTTTATTTGTTGGAATCTTCACTGCTGCCGGTCTTCCGGCATCGGGATTTGAACCGCCGGACCTTTCATACCGATCCCGTTAAATATACATTAACATCATGTGTTTTAGAGAGTTTGTCAGCTAAAAAGCACTCTTTTTGATAAAGCTGGAAAAGAATATATATTTTTCAGGTATATACCTGTAATATCAACTTATGTTTATACATTTTCTTAAAGCACTCTGGTTCACTGACTGACCCAATTGAACTCCCTTTATAAATATAAAATGAAATACCAACCTCCTTATTAATATTATTTTGGATATACAATAAATCCATTAACATTGGGCCAGTATGTGTCTCACACCCGGAGTGGATCTTAAATTAAGAACAGACTATGGGCCGTATTCAATTAGCCGCGATAAACCGTTTTTGGCAAAAAGGTTTCCGCGGATGACGTCGATTTGGCTAGGCGAGAACTTATCCCCGTATTCAATTCCAAAGACTTTTCGCTGGTGCGAAAAGTCTGTGCCTTGTAACCAGCGGAAAAGATTTGCCTCATGCAGGCGGAAAAAAGTGCAGAATTGGGGGTTTGGGGTGCAAAATTGCGGGAACACCCCTGCAGCCTTGGGACAGTCCCCCAAAGGTAAACGGCGTAAAAAAAAGTAAAAAAAACTACTTTAGATCATCCTAAAAGAGTACTTTCGTTTTGGGGGTGAAAAAGTTCAAAGTTGAGGGACAAACTTAAAAACTAGCAAAATAGACTCCAGTGGGTCCCCCAAGTATGCCCCATGTGTTTTTTTATTGCAGGTGTTTGCTGAAGGTACGTTTTTTTACATTTTGTAAAACCTCACTTTAGCGATTTTTAACCATGCATGCACCCATTTTCATGTACCCCAAATTTGCTGGGACTACTTATTTTTGCAATAAAAAACTGCTAAATGCTATTCTTCACCACTTATGCAAAGATGCTAAATAGCAGCTATTGAGAGCATTTAAGCACAGCAAATACCTTCAGCAGGGCTATTCGGAGATATCCATAGTGATCCCCCATGTCAGTGCATCTTTTGGGGGGTGTCAGGCTGATTTTCCCAAATCTGACAGCACTTTTCGCCTGTTTGAGTTTCGTCGGGACTCATTTTCGCGTCCTTTGAAATTGAGTAGGGCGAAAAGTGGCTGTGCACACGTAAAGTGTTTTTTAAAAAAACACGCGATGTAGGCGGAGAGTCCAGCAAGCAAAAAGGACGGGACTTATCTCGGCTAATTGAATACGGCCCTATGTCATGTAAGTCTTGAGTAATAGGCACCTTATATGTGGAATTATACCATGATTATTTCAATATTAAGAGATATTGCTGTTTATCTCAAGAGTACACCATGTCATGTTACTTTGACTAACAGGCATCTTACATGTGGGATTACACTATGATTATTTAAATATAGTACTAAGGATATTTCCACCATTATATCTGCATTTATCTATATATATAGTAATGCATGTGATTTAGATTGAAGAAGGGTTAATTTCGAAAGACACAAGATAACATATATATACTTTTTCTGAAAATCGTTTAATCATATATTTAGACATTGAGTAAAGGCATCACACACAGTGTATTTTAATTTATCTAATATCTCCTTCTTTCACTTTCTAAATTTACCTTCATTTTCGCTTTTTTATATACATATACATATTAAAATGTTGTTAATAAAAGATATATATTAACTATTAGTGCACCACAGTTGACACTTCCAATCCTGTCCTTTCATTGTTTGCTTATATTTTATGTGTTAGTGGTAGCACCCCCTATACAATTTTGACCTAATAATATATACAGGGGGCTTATGCTATTATGTATTAAGTATGTATTATCTAATCCTGTGCGACTGGACTCCACATATTTTTTAACCAATCATACCAAACAGGTGATAATGATCATCATTTTCATATGTAGGTTGAAACACAGTCATTAACTGAAACAGAAACAGTGTGTAGGTGAGGAATAACCAAACTGTGCTACAAAGGTGAGGTTGTGGAAGGCAGTTTCATGTCACAGGTCATACACCATGGTATGACTGAGAACAGCAACAAGACACAAGGTAGTTATACTGCATCAGCAAGGTCTCTACCAGGCACATATTTAAAAGTAGACTGGGGTTTCAAAATGTGCTGTTCAAGCTCTTTTGAAGAAGCACAAAGAAACGGGCAACGTTGAGGACTGTAGACGCAGTGGTTGGCCAAGCAAACTTAGTGCATTAAGTGAAAGACACATAATGGTTACTTCCCTTCGAAACTGGAAGAAGTCCAGCAGTGCCATCAGCTCAGAACTGGCAGAAACCAGTGGGACCCAGGTACACCCATCTACTCGGAGATGGGTGTAACTGGAGAAGACTTCGGAGAAGTCTGGCCAGAAGTGGTCTACATGGAAGAATTGCAGCCAAAAAGCAAAACACTGGGGTGCAGAAAAATAGCAGCAGGTGCTCTGGACTGATAAGTCAAAATGTTAAATATTTGGCTGTAATAGAAGGCAGTTTGTTCGCTGAAGGGCTGGAGAGCGGTACAATAATGAGTGTCTGCAGGCAGAGGTTCCTTGCAAGTTTGGGGCTGCATTTCAGCAAATGGAGTTGGGGATTAATGTGTCCTCAATGCTGAGAAATACAGGGAGGCGTCTGATTGGCTCCAAATTTATTCTGCAGCAGGACAATGACCCCAAACATACAGCCAATATCATTAAGAACTATCTTCAGCATAAAGAACAAGGAGTCCTGGAAGTGATGATATGGCCCCCACAGAGCAATTATCTCAACATCAACGAGCCTATCTGGGATTACATGAAGAGACAGAAGGATTTGAGCAAGCCTACATCCACAGAAGATTTGTGGTCAGTTCTCCAAGATGTTTGGGACAACCTCTCAGCAGAGTTCCTTCAAAAATGATGTGCAAGTGTACATAGAAGAATTTATGCTGTTTTGAAGGCAAAGGGTGGTCACACCAAATATTGATTTGATTTAGATTCCTCTTCTGTTCAATTACTTTGATTTTGTTAATTGATAAAAAATAAATATTAACACTTCCGTTTTTTGAAAGCATTCTTACTTTGCAGCATTTTTCCGCACCTGCCTACATTTTTTTCTCAGTACTGTATATATAAATATAACTATATATATATTATATATATATATATATATATATATATAGTCACCCAATCCAAATATATAAGGCAGAACAAGCACTTGAATCAATGAATAAGCTTTATTCACAATCACATATATGCTTCATGGGTATACATATTCACCAAGTGAATACCACCATATAGATATGCACATGATGCATATCTATATAATAAGTGAGAAAGTGTGTGTCTTTTTGTCCATTATGCATGGCCAGATTTTTGTACCTATTTCCACTAACTTTGGCATAGTGGTGTAATTTGACCATGATTAGGTTTTTTCCTAGTTTTGAACTTTGTCAGGGCCACACATTGTCACACAATCCCATAAAGCTGGGACACTCTAAAATAACACATGTTCTGGGGCTGAGGGGCTAGCTTCATACACACACTTTCATACTGTCTTCTCTTCCAAAGTGCTGTGTTATATCACTTTTCCAACACCCACATACACTCACTGTCTAATTTTACAGCAGCTGCCCCAGGGGTCTTAGTAGAGTGCCTGGCAGGCTTATGAGCAGCTCAGTACTCAATACAGCCAGATTGTGGCAGACAGCATAATCAATTCATAGGGGCATATTCAATTGTGTGCGAGAATAGCAAAAAAACCGCACCTGCAATGTTTTTCCTGCAGGTGCGGTTTTTTTGCTATTCTATTAGGTGTGTGGTTTTTAAAAAACACGCTGCAGGAGGTTTTTTATTACGCACCTCCTGAGCAAGCGTGAAATTTCCTAAAATCGATGATTTAAGGAAAAAACACCAGGACTTGCTTTGACACCCCCGCCGGAACCCCCCTGAGGACTAATTAAGCAATTGGAAGTATCCAATTAGCTTAATTAGTCCTTAATTACTCATCTTCCTCAGCGCTGTCTTCTGCATCTTCTTCTGCATCCAGCATCGGAAGCCAGCTCTTCTGCAGCAGGGTAATATATGTCAGTGTGTGTGTGCTGTATGTAAGTGTGTATGAGTGAGTGTGTGTGTGTGTGTGTGTGTGTGTGTGTGTGTGTGTGTGTGTGTGTGTGTGTGTGTGTGTGTGTGTGTGTGTGTGTGACCCCCGATGTGGTATGTGTGGCATCTCCCAGCAGCCCTTGCTCCTCCCATCAGCCCCCGGGACTCCCAGCAGCCCCCTCTCCAGTAAGAAGAGAGAGGGGAAGCCACTGGGAGCCGCGGAGACCCGGGCAGGTAAGTGACTTTTTTTTTTGTAATTTACGCTGCGCAAGGTTTTCATTGATGAAAACCCTGCGTCCACTGTTTTTTTAATTGAATCCCGCGGGAGCGCGCATACCCGCGGGTTTCCGAAATTGGCCACGAGGGGTGCAAGGTTTTAGCCCCACTAAACATAGCAACCAATTGAATATACCCCATAATCTGTGATCCTGGCAAGGCATATGGAGAGTACAAACAGCAGGGAAGATTGATCGCAGTCACATAGTGCCACAAATGTGAGCGGGTCATCAGCGTAGGGCCTGGTCCGGCCTGAAATCCAGTGTCCACTGGACCGGCAGGCATCGGCGGTTCGGGCAGCATGGTGCGGCAGCGGGAGACGGGGCTGGACGAGCTTGCATCTGAAAAGATTCAAGCTCGTCCAAACCACCAGCGCGGATTATGAATTTGGCGCCGCTTGCGAGCCAGTAATGGGCGGACAGCCAATCCGGGTGTGGCAAGGCGAGCCAATTGTGGCTCACCGCGTCATGGCTCCGCCCCCTCACGGCTCCATATATTAGGCGCTGCTGAGCGGGGCGAGTCAGTCCGTCGGCGGAGAGCAAGCCAGGAAGACTGTCCGCGGAGGAGAAGAGTTCCAGAGGCGCCGGAAAACGCCGGAAGATGCCGTGCTCAACCCCTGAAGACGGAAGCGCTGTTGCTGGAGCAGGAAGATGGTGACAGGCGGTGGTCAGCGGAGCCGAAGCTGAGGACCGGAGAGCTCTGCAGTGGAGGGAAGTTAAAGAGCTTATCGAAGTTCCCCACTGCAGGCTCTCCCAACGGACAGGGTAGGCGGCTGTGGGCCACCTTTACTTATATTTAAAATCAAATAAGTCATCTGTTGTTGGGCTTAAGGCCTGTGGGTGTAATCAGGCACTAGGCCTGTGGCCACGTAGGAGGGGCACAAGGCCCCGGGGATAGCAGGGGGGCATTAGGCCCTATAGGAAATTCTTAGGCTCCATTGTCAGCAACCTGGGCACTAGGCCCAGGTTGTTCAGGCTCAAGTAGGCGGGCACCAGGCTCGTGCCACCAGCTAGGCCTGTATATAAAGTGGTCTGGGCATTAGGCCCAGGTCACTGAACGACCCTCAGAGGTAGCCCCGCATATAAGGTGGTCTGGGCATTAGGCCTAGATCACTAAACGATCTTCAGAGGCAGGCCTGCATATAAAGTGGTCTGGGCATTAGGCCCAGGTCACTAAACGACCCTCAGAGGCAGCCCTGCATATAAGGTGGTCTGGGCATTAGGCCCAGTTCACTAAAAGACCACTAGACTCACCAGAGGCGGCCCAGCTTAAAAGTAATCTGGGCATTAGGCCTAGATCCCTAGGGATCGGCCGAAGGAAGGTGGGTCTAAAGTGAAAGGTGTCCTGGCAAGAACCGAAGCGATCATTCACAGGTCGGTGGGCCTGGGCAGTAGAGTGACCGGCGCTTGAGGTCTGGACCACTGGGTACCGAGTGCTGATAGGTGGTTCGCGGAATAAAGTAATCTGAGTAGTAGACTCGGATCACCCGCTTTAGCCCCAGCTGGGTGGGGTTGAGTACTGGGCATAGGATATTGAGTAAGCCCCCCCCCGGGAGTCAGTGCAAGGGGCTGTGCGGCTCCGGTGCTGAACCCCTGTAGGGGGAACTCTGAAGATTCAGCCTAGTGGATCAAGGCAGCGGTGTTTTCATAGAAGGGCACAGACAGGGCCGGCCGGGAAGAGAAAGAGAGGGACAGCTGTAACGAGAGTGTTTCCGCTAGAGATGTATTGTTCCCAACCCTAGTTCATATAGTGTGTAAGAAAACGTTTATTTGTTGGTTGCCTGAATTTTGTCGTTATTATAGCAGAGAGTTTACGGAGGAAGTTTCTGGAAGTGAAGTTCAAGCTTCCAGGCATACGAACAGGTAACCCAGTTGGTACAGCATTGTATGCAGGGGTGTAGGGAGGGCGGCTCCAGTGGAGCGCAAGCTTCAGGCGCCTAAAAGTTTAGAGGGCATGCCGCAGTCAGACTCTGGCGTGGCTCCAGCCACCCGCAGCTCACAGCTATCAGTGACAGCCGAGCCGCTTACGCTTCCACATGCATACGACGTCAGACGGGGATAAGACAGGGCCGAGAGTCTGGAGAGAAGAGCCGCACTGAAAGGGGGAGTGCTCTGGCTGGACTGACAGGGGAGTACAAGTGTGCTCTGGCCGCAGTGGCGTCACGCAGGGGGTGCGGGCCGCACCCGGGGTGTCACCCACCGAGGGGTGACACCAAGGTGCAGACTCCCCCTCAGCAACAGGAGCCCGGTGCTGCACTGTATAATTAAGTGCAGCACCCAGCTCCTGTCACTGTGAGGGAGCCGGCCGTCTCTGCACTCCGCCCCCCCCCCCCCAATCGCACCCCCCCCAATCGCACCTCGAGCATCTCCGGTAAAAACGGGAGGACCATGGGGCTTCGGCCGTGAGGCCACGCCCCTTCCTGACTGGCCACGCCCCTTCACATGAGGACACGCCCCCATTCGGCGGCGGCGAGCACACTGTCTGGCTGGACTGTTTATCGGCTGGCTACCTACAGCATGTGAGTATGTACATTATAATTTACAGGGGCGGTCACTGTTGGGTGCAATATTAAATTCAATGAAGGGATGGGGACCTGCTACAAACAGTGAGGGGGAGGAAAGTCAGTGACAGTGCCCCTCTCACTGATTGTTGCAGGTCCCCATCCCTTATATTTATTATTGCACCCATCAGCCAGTGTCCTGTTAATTATATATCAGTGTCCCAACTGATATATAATTAACAGGTCACTGACTGATGTATTTAATAATAAATATAAGGGATGGGGACCTGCTACAATTGGTGAGGGGGGAAGCACTACCACTGACAGTCATAAAAAATGTAATGTAATATTTAAAAAAAATGTGTGAACTATAAACGTTTTCAACTAAAGTGACTTACACAGTTTTATGGGCTTGTATGCAGGCCAGGCTTACTCAGCTGGCTGGGCGCCCGATGCCATCCACCATCGCAACCATCGACCAGCGATGGTCGCGATGGTGATCCCAGACTGCGACCTCAGTTGCAGTGCTGGGATCGCAAATGCAGCAAGGGGTGTCATACACCTTCAGCTGCATTTGCATTATTGCAAGGATCACAATTGAAAAGCTGCCTGCTTGCATGCATCATATCTATAGCCTGCGTGCAGCTTTGCAATTGCGATTCTTGCTGAATCAGACCCTATGTCACCAATTTAGGATTTTTATTTTTATATGTAACATGCCCCCAATTCAGTACAGGGAAGAGGGGGGGGGGGGCGCCAAACATACCCTTGCTCCAGGCACCATGGCACCTAGCTACACCTCTGATTGTATGCGTGTTTGTTCGTGAAGGAAGGGGGATTGTTTTGTTTGATTTTCAGGGGCGGCGGACGACTCGTCAAGGTGACAAGGGGTCTAGTGTGAGTATCTCTCAGTGTCTGTCTGCCTTTCATTGGAGCGTCAAATAGGGGATCTCTTACAACGGTGAGAGATCCAAACATTCTATACTTTCTCTTCCTCTGTCTGTTCTTCCCTTGAACACCGGTTAGGGGATCTCGCACAACGGTGGGAGATCCAAATTACACCTGAGTGTATGAGCACTGTATAGGTGAAAACTGGGTAGCTGAGGCCCCGTGCCAATGATGACCATTCACCCAACCGGTGAAGGTCGCGTTCATCCCTAGCGGTTATTGTGTCACCAAGCATAGGAGGATTGTTATTGAATACTCCATTCTCTTACAGCTTCAGGCTGGTTTGAACCTGATACTTAAACGGTGAAGAGGATCCGGACCATAGACCAGTTGGCAATTTGGGAACGAAGGCTCTAGGACTCTGCCGTGGGAAAGTGGTGAGTGTTGGCTAACGAGCTTTCGCTACTTTTCACATTTGGTGTAGTCGGCAGGATGTCAGACGATGAAGAGAATAGGGGGGCAGCTGGACGTGTCAACATAGGCCCTGCCCTTGCTCATTTGCCTCGGTACGATGGCCGCAATTTACAGTTGGAAGATTGGAAATCGCGGCTCGAAGGAATTGCCCTCCTATATAAGGCGTCTCCGGAGTCAAAACTAGAATTGGCTCTGAACTCTCTCGAAGTGGAAGCCAGACGTACTATCCTTTTGAGACCGGAAGAAGATCGCGATTCCCTGAAAAAGGTACTGAAGATTCTGGGGGATCTCTATGGGAATACCTCATCGGCTGGTACCCTGCGACAACGGTTGTTTGCCCGGTTCCAGAGAGAGGATGAGTCCATTCCTCAGTTTGCTAATGCACTGCAAGAATTGATGGGCGAAATTAGAAGGCGCGATCCGGGTGGGATGGGTGCACTTCCAAATACCAGCCAGATGTTACGAGACCAATTTGCAATGGGGTTGAGGAATGTCCCACTGCGACAGATTTTGTTGGATAAAATCACGCAAGACGACAAACTGACTTTTCACCAGATACAAATAGTCGCCGTGTCCAGGGACCGAGATGCAAATTTTGGTCCATATGCTGTCACTCCACAGTGGGTACATCCGACGTCTGCTCCCGTGATGGGCCGGGAGACCAACCCTTTGGAAACATGCGTTCAAGACCTTAAAGCAGCATTTTCTAAGGCAACCCAGGAAATGAAAGAAGAAGTTTCCCGGCTAAGAGAGGAAGTATACCGGCAAAGAGGCCGCAGAGCTGAAGAAGAGTACCGACCCAGAGAGTCAGACGGATCCAGAGGAAGAGGTGTTGGGGTTAGACAAGGAGGAACTAGGGGCCCCCGATGCTTCCGTTGCAATCGGCTTGGACACATTGCCCAGAATTGTACTGAGGCAATTTCTGAGCCTCAGTTAAACTAGAATCCCTCGCAGTAAGGGGACCACCCACGGGGGAGTTACTTGGAGAGATAGCCATTGTCAACTCAGCTGAATTGGTAGGGGAGTGTCCCATTGTTGTTGGATGCCTTGGGGGAAAAAATCAACAGTGTTTGTTGGATACAGGATCTCAGGTGACCACCATGTCCGAGGACTGTTTCTCGAAACATTATTCTCACCTGAAGGAATCTGTTTTGGAGAGTTGGGTCACTCTCACCGCAGCTAACAACCTCCCCATTCCAGTGGTGGGGGTTGTCTGGATGGAAATAGAAGTTTGTGGCCGAAAGTTGGGGAAGAAAGGTATCCTTGTGGTCAGTAGCGCAGGTTTGAGTCATGGACCGGTGATCCTTGGTATGAACGTATTGAAAGACCTGGATCAAATTTTGTTTCAAGAGAATGGTCCTCGGTACTGGAGACATTTGGGGGTCCAACGACCGGTTCAACAAGCCTTTCAACAGGTGGAACAGCGATGTGGGGCCCAGGGAAAAGGAAAGGAATCTTTGGGCCTCATTAAAACCAGCCATCGGCAATGAATAGATCTACCCCCTCGTCAGGAGATAGTACTCCCCCTGGAGGTGCGTACCCATCAGCGATTGGACGGGTTCGAGGTAATGATAGAATCCACAGGCTTCTTCGGAATAGAGTCCGGAATAGTTCTGGCTAGAACTTTGTCAGTAGTCAAGGAAGGGAAGGTGTTGGTCCGGATATGTAACTTAGGGGAACAAATTCAGCGTGTCCCAGCAGGAGCTATAATTGCCCGAGTGGTAGCTATTGATGGTGATGGTGTTCGCAGAGGCCAAAGTATTTTGCTTCAGTCAGAAGCCACTGAATCATGGACCATGTCAGTGCAGGTCGAGCAAGAGGAAGAACCAAGTATAGAGTGGAACGGAGGGATAATAAGGGAGCAGATGGATGTCTAGTTAGCTGACTGTGACTCCGATACTGTGCGGAAGTTGGACCAGATGCTGTGGAGACGTCTGAAAGCTTTTTCAAGACATGAGGAAGATTTTAGCTACACGGAAGATTTACAACATGAAATTCGCACTGGAGACACCTTACCCATTCGCGAAAGATACCGGCCTATTCCCCCAAAGCTTTACCAGGAGGTCAAGACAATGCTTCGACAGATGCTGGATAATGAAGTGATTCAGGAGAGTAAGAGTCCATGGGCCGCCCCCATAGTGTTGGTTAGGAAGAAGGATGGGAGCATCCGTTTTTGTGTGGACTACCGGAGGCTGAACAGTTGCACCATACGGGATGCCTACCCTCTACCTCGGATTGAGGAGTCCCTGGCGGCGTTAGGCGAGGCCAAGTTTTTTTCCACCTTAGACTTGGCCAGCGGATACTGGCAAGTACCGGTTGCCACACAAGATCAAGAAAAGACTGCGTTCATTACACCCATGGGACTTTTCAAGTTTTGCCGCATGCCATTCGGGCTCACCAACGCCCTGGCAACCTTTCAGTGGATGATGGAGCGGTGTCTGGGAGATTTGAATCTCGAAACCCTCCTGATTTATCTAGATGACATTATTGTGTATTCCGCCACTGTGGATAAACATTTAGCTCGTTTGGAGGTGGTCCTGCAGCGCCTGGAGGGATATGGGTTCAAGGTCAAACCTCGGAAATGTCACATACTAAAGACCAGTCTGGAGTATTTAGGGCATGTGGTGTCGCGTGATGGGGTGCATCCCACACCAAGTAAAATTGCAGCTGTGCAAGAATGGAAGACACCCCATACAGTGACAGAGTTACGAGCATTCCTAGGGTTGGTCGGTTATTACCGACGTTTCATCAAGGATTTTGCTAAGATTGCTGAGCCACTCCATGCCCTATTGCGAGGGGTGGCCACGACTCAGAAAACTCAAGGAGTGGCATGGGGCATATCCCAAGAAGCGGCCTTTGTGTGCTTAAAACAAGCTCTCACAGAAGCCCCCATATAGGCCTATGCCAATTTTGAGACACCATTTGTTTTGTATACTGATGGGAGCTTACAAGGCCTAGGGGCCGTACTTGCTCAGGTTCAGGATGGCCAGGAGTGAGTGATTGCCTACGGGAGTCGTAGTTTGAGAGAGACAGAGAGGAACCCAGACAACTACAGTTCCTTCAAGTTGGAATTATTGGCCGTAGTCTGGGCTGTGACCGAAAAATTTGCTGAATATCTGATAGCCACACATGTAGATATCTTTACTGACAATAACCCTCTAGCCTATTTGGGGACTGCCAAGCTTGGGGCCCTGGAGCAATGCTGGGTAGCCCGGTTAGCTAAGTTTTCCTATACCATTCGTTACCGGCCAGGAAAAAATTACGGAAATGCTGATGCTTTATCTCGGTTCCCTGTAAAAGTCCCTGGGACACCGGGGGATGAAGACTGGGAAGAGGTAGAAGTCCCTGATCTGACACGTGTGAGGAAATCGGGGACGAAGGGTGATCAGAATGTCGAGCAGTGTGCCACGATACTCTGGAATACCGAACAAAACTGGGCATGCGAGCAGCAGGAGGACCCCGGTTTCAGAGCTATTATGCAGTGGAAGGAAGATAGTCACTGGCCCAGCAAATGGGAAAGGAGTAGGCTTACTCCTTTCTGTCAGAAGCTGCTGGGTAAGTGGGACCGACTCAAGGTTTGTGCAGCTACTCTCCGGCATCGCACCTACCTTAGTTCGGAGCTTCGGTTTGTAGAGCAGATAGTGGTACCAGAAGCATTGGTCCGACCACTGATTGAAAACGCACACCAAGAAGGAGCACACTTGGGCAGTGAGAAGACCTATCAATGGTTGCGACGTCAGTATTTTGCACCTCAAATGCAGAACATGGTCGTTCGGGCCTGTCGGGAGTGTAGACGCTGTGGAGTGGTCAAACCCTCGGAACAACATGCGCCTATTCAGACCATCTGTACAAATCGACCATTAGAGTTATTAATGATAGATTATGTGCTGATTGGAGAGTCTGTTAGTGGTCATTAATACGCTTTGGTAATGACGGACCACTTCACGAAGTTTACTGTGGTAGTGCCAACCCATGACCAGACGGCTGAGTCGGCTACCAAAGCGGTTGTGGAAAATTTTATACGGCAATATGGGTGTCCCGAAAGAATACATTCAGGTCAGGGAGCCTGTTTTCAAGGGCGGCTAATGGAACATCTGTGCCAACTGTACGGGCTACAAAAGTCCCGTACAACTCCATACCACCCTCAGGGTAATGGGGCCTGTGAAAGGTTCAACTGGACCTTGCTACAGATGCTCCGAACCCTGGAAGAAACAAAAAAACGGAGGTGGCCTGAACATGTGCAAGAATTGGTTTGGGCCTACAATAATAGGGTGCATAGTACTACCGGATTTTTTCCTATCTTTTTGTTGTTCGGTCGGCCGGGCTGGGAAGTTCAGGATTTAGTACTAACCGAGTCCGATGATAGGGAGGGATCGCTTCCTACAGGTTGGGTGGAGGAACATCGGCGGCGTCTGAAAATTGCTCATGATGTGACGGAAAAGATGATAGCCGATCATAGACGTACCCCGGCTGGGGTGCGAGGGGTTGAGCCATTTTCCTTAGGCCAACGGGTCCTGGTCCGTATGACTCGTCCTGGGGGTAAATTATCTGAGCGTTGGGAAGTTTTACCTTATGTGATCAGATGTCGTTTGTCAGCGGAGGGACCGGTCTATCAGGTGGAATCCACTGGTCTGGGGCGATTGCGGACTCTTCATCGGGACATGTTACGTCCCTGCCTTTTCCCAACTTCAGCAGAAAGGGACCTTATACCTGACGTCGTTCAGAATGACTCGCGTAATGAGGAGACCACGTTGTCAACTCCGGCCGGAATGGGCAACCTTGAAGAAGAGTGGTGGACACCAGCAGAAATTCCTACTGTGAATGAAGTCGACGATGTTCCAGAGGCGGCGGATGTAACACCCTTACCTAGACGTTCTCAACGATTCAATCGTGGCGTGCCTGGGCCTCGATATGCTGATCCCGACTTTGTCTGGTCTCAGACCTCCTTTGTAGGGACTACAAAGGACACAGGGGGTGGAAATGTGAGCAGGGTCATCAGCGTAGGGCCTGGTCTGGCCCGAAATCCAGTGCCCACTGGACCGGCAGGCGTCGGCGGTTCGGGCAGCGCGGTGCGGCGGCGGGAGATGGGGCTGGACGAGCTTGCATCTGGAAAGATTCAAGCTCGTCCAACCACCAGCACGGATTTTGAATTTGGCGCCGCTTGCGATCCAGGCGGACAGCCAATCCGAGTCTGGCAAGGCGAGCCAATTGTGGCTCGCCGCGTCATGGCTCTGACCCCTCGCGGCGCCATATATTAGGCGCTGCTGAGCGGGGCGAGTCAGTCCGTCGGCAGAGAGCAAGCCAGGAAGACTGTCCGCGGAGGAAAAGAGTTCCAGAGGCGCCGGAAAATGCCGGAAGACGCCGTGCTCAACCCCTGAAGACGAAAGCGCTGTTGCTAGAGCAGGAAGATGGCGGCGGTCAGCGGAGCTGAAGCTGAGGACCGGAGAGCTCTGCAGTGGAGGGAAGTTAAAGAGCTTATCGAAGTTCCCCACTGCAGGCTCTCCCAACGGACAGGGTAGGCGGCCGTGGGCCACCTTTACTTATATTTAAAATCAAATAAGTCATCTGTTGTCGGGCTTAAAGCCCGTGGGTGTAATTAGGCACTAGGCCTGTGGCCACGTAGGAGGGGCACAAGGCCCCGGGGATAGCAGGGGGGCATTAGGCCCTATAGGAAATTCTTCGGCTCCATTGTCAGCAACCTGGGCACTAGGCCCAGGTTGTTCAGGCTCAAGTAGGCGGGCACCAGGCTCATGCCACCAGCTAGGCCTGTATATAAAGTGGTCTGGGCATTAGGCCCAGGTCACTGAACGACCCTCAGAGGTAGCCCCGCATATAAGGTGGTCTGGGCATTAGGCCCAGACCACTAAACGATCTTCAGAGGCAGGCCTGCATATAAAGTGGTCTGGGCATTAGGCCCAGGTCACTAAACGACCCTCAGAGGCAGCTCTGCATATAAGGTGGTCTGGGCATTAGGCCCAGTTCACTAAAAGACCACTAGACTCACCAAAGGCGGCCCAGCTTCAAAGTGATCTGGGCGTTAGGCCTAGATCCCTAGGGATCGGCCGAAGGAAGGTGGGTCTAAAGTGAAAGGTGTCCTGGCAAGAACCGAAGTGATCATTCACAGGTCGGTGGGCCTGTGCAGCAGAGTGACCGGCGCTTGAGGTCTGGACCACTGGGTACCGAGTGCTGATAGGTGGTTCGCGGAAGAAAGTAATCCGAGTAGTAGACTCGCATCACCTGCTTTAGCCCCAGCTGGGTGGGGTTGAGTACTGGGCATAGGATATTGAGTAAGCCCCCCCCCCGGGAGTCAGTGCAAGGGGCTGTGCGGCTCCGGTGCTGAACCCCTGTAGGGGGAACTCTGAAGATTCAGCCTAGTGGATCAAGGCAGCGGTGTTTTCATAGAAGGGCACAGACAGGGCCGGCCGGCCGGGAAGAGAAAGAGAGGGACAGCTGTAACGAGAGTGTTTCCGCTAGAGATGTATTGTTCCCAAGCCTAGTTCATATAGTGTGTAAGAAAACGTTTATTTGTTGGTTGCCATGAATTTTCTCGTTATTATAGCAGAGAGTTTACGGAGGAAGTTTCTGGAAGTGAAGTTCAAGCTTCCAGGCATACGAACAGGTAACCCAGTTGGTACAGCATTGTATGCGTGTTTGTTCGTGAAGGAAGGGGGATTGTTTTGTTTGATTTTCAGGGGCGGCGGACGACTCGTCAAGGTGACAAGGGGTCTAGTGTGAGTATCTCTCAGTGTCTGTCTGCCTTTCATTGGAGCGTCAAATAGGGGATCTCTTACAACGGTGAGAGATCCAAACATTCTATACTTTCTCTTCCTCTGTGTGTTCTTCCCTTGAACACCGGTTAGGGGATCTCGCACAACGGTGGGAGATCCAAATTACACCTGAGTGTGTGAGCACTGTATAGGTGAAAACTGGGTAGCTGAGGCCCCGTGCCAATGATGACCATTCACCCAACCGGTGAAGGTCGCGTTCATCCCTAGCGGTTATTGTGTCACCAGGCATAGGAGGATTGTTACTGAATACCCCATTCTCTTACAGCTTCAGGCTGGTTTGAACCTGATACTTAAACGGTGAAGAGGATCCGGACCGTAGACCAGTTGGCAATTTGGGAACGAAGGCTCTATCAGAGCCAAAATCACTCCCACTGACATCACTAGTGATGTCAGTGGGGCCGGCTTCAGACGGTAGGCGTTCCCTTGGGAATGCCTCCGTCTGGCAGGCATGCCCTCGGCACGCCCACCAAAGGGGTATGCTGTCAATCAACATCGACAGCACGCCCCCTTCGGTGCGAGACCCGGAGCGATGGAGAGCCCGTCGCTCGCGGGTCCCGCGCATGTGCACGACGGAGCTCCCTCCGTCGTGCGCATGCACAGTGGGGGAACATCGACCCGCTTGCGAGCATCCTGCGCTCGCGAGCGGGTCTGAATGACCCCCTCTGTCAGCTGATGGAGATTTCCTGGCATCTTTTACTCATCTGCGGCGGCCAGCTTGCGTGACCCCATGGTCACTCAGACTGCCGAGGGGATCGCAGTCCTTGGATGCAGCTCAGATCAGTAATGCATGAAGGTGTGACGCCTCTTGCTGCATTACCATATTGCAGCTATATTACCATATTACAGCTATAGCAGTTCTAACATGTTAGCAGCAGTGATAGCATATACATCTGCACATGAATCATCCTCTCTGTTCTGCAGTGATTTCTGAAACTCAAGTGATTTTGGAAGCTATACTGATTTCTGTTCTGTAAGTCAGTGGAGAGAGATAAAGTACAAACCAATCAGCTCCTGTCATTTTTCAAACACAGTCTGTAAAGTGGCAGTTCGATTCTGATTGGTAGGTACTTTATTTATCTCCACTTTAGCTCTCTCCAAGGTTTGATACATCTCCACTCCAATCTCTCTTCCAAGCCTGTTCCTTCCACCTTTGAAAGATCTTCTGAATAAAACTCTGGCCCTCATTCAGAGCCACTCGCTAGCGGCAGTACGCTCGTTCCGAGCGATGTTCGCACATCTGCGCATGCGTACGGTTTTTAGTACGCATGCGCGAACCAGTCAGTGCGGCCGAAAATCGTTGGTACGCAATATAGCGAGGGCCTGCTATTTTCAGTGACAGAATGAGGCGTATGTGGGTGGTAACAGGGGAAGGTGCTTGAAAACGGGGAGTGGAGATCCGAACGCAGGCGTGCTTAAAGGTCAAAAGGGGCGTTTTAAGGGAGTGCATAATTAATACAGCAGCGTCATTGACCACGTCACTTGGTTTTTTTTAACTCAGAACTGCTCGCAAAATAGCGGTTGAAAACACCAACCACAAGAATAGCGAGCAGTTCATACGCTGTACGATGTACTCGATTAATCTAATAAATAGCGGACATGACGTATGGTGCGTGCGGCCAGGGGGCGTTTTTATCAAATAAACGAGCGTATGTTTTGCTCGCTCGTTCAGACTTAGAGGTGGGAACAGACTGCAATTTGCGAACGGATCATTTGAATAGCCACCCCTTGTTTTTGTACAAACGACCACAAATAGCGAACGGCTCTGAATCAGGCCCTCTATACCTCCTGTCTCACCTCTCTTCTCACTATGATCCATTACTTTCTGCCGGTCCACTTCTGCATCCCTGCTCTGCCCAAATTTCCACTGGCTCCTGTACTCTACAGAATCAAATTCAAACTCCTCAGCCTTACCTATAAAGCCCTCTATATGTACAAACATATTTCACTCAAAGCTCCATCCCACTCTTTATACTGTGCAAATGGAATCGGTATGAAACACTAATGGAGGAGATGCCGGCTGTCAGTACAGTGACAGCGGCATCCCGATGGTTGGAATCCTGACTGGAACGGTGAGTACTGTTCCCCTGACCTATTTGCTCCCTAACCCTCCTTTTTTGTACCCTAATACTAACCCTCCCTACCCCGCACCCTAACCCTCTCGGTAAGTGCCTAAACCAATCCCTCCCACCTTAGTGCCTAAACCTAACCCTCCCCCGTTAGTGCCTAACCCTAAACTCCCCTGGTGGTGCCTGAACCTAAGCCCCCCGTCTGGAGCCTAACCCTAACCTCTCCCCTCTTGTAGCCTAACCCTATGTCCCCCTGGGGTACCTGAACCGAACCCTCCCCCCCTGCGGCTGATACTTACCTTGCCCCGGTCTCCTTATGATCGGGATGCCGGCTGCCGGGATTCCGCCGTCAGCATCCTCAGTCATGTTGAGATTCCAACGTCAGTGTTCTGACAGTGATCGGGATTCCGGCACCGGGATTTCAGCACTTGGCATCCTGATCGTAGGGATATTAACTGCATCCCGTGCAAATGACTGGTTACTTAACTCCCCATTGATAGACTCAACTCATTCCTCAAGATTTCTCCCCACCCCTCCTCCCTTATGGTATAACCTTCTATGTTCACCAGCCTCCAAAGATATAAAATCTCCTTAAAAATCCACCTATTAATCAAAGCCTACCAGTGTCCCTCCTACCTCCATGCTCGCTGGCCCAGACTGCCTTGGCTCACATTATCTATAATGGCCAGGCTTGGACTGGGCAGTTGGGGATTCTGGGGATTCCCTGGTGGTGGTTATAGCCACTCCCTCTGCTGCGGGAGGGCGGGCCCTAGCCTATGTCACCTGCGCCCTAGCCCATGTCATGGGCGCCGTGTTACAAACTGCAGCTTCTTGCCGGGCAGTCAGTTTAATTGACTGACCCAGCGGCTGTGGGGAGTGGGCAGCGTGTGCTGGCTTCAGGTGACATCATAGGGGAGGAGTAATTGCCATGCAGATGTTCCCCTCTTGCCGGGCAGTCAGAGGGTGGTATTCAATTGTTTTTGCTGTCCGGATCCCCCATCTAAAGTGACGGGAGATCGCGGGCGCTATACAATTGTTGCTAATTTTCGTGCTGATTGCGCCCATAGTGGTCAGGTTTAGCTGCGTAAAATGGCTACCTACAACCAAAGTGCTAGGTGCCATCACAAACAAGTCCTGTTTGGGTGCCCAAACAGGTCACTTTTTGACCATTTCAGCTCGCACCCCCCTGGGGCTGAGAGCTGAAATGGTGCGCCGGCAGCTGATCGCGCCCAACAGGAGCAACAATTGAATAGCTCCTGTCGGGCGCGTAAGGGGGCAAAACAAATGAATACCGCCCAGAGAGGCTCCCTGTTCACTGACCCGGGTGACAGCTGGGGGGGTTTGCGGCAGCGGGAGGTGAGAGCTGGCTTATATTTATGTTGTGGCAGTCTCTGTGTTTTATAAAAGCATCTGATTTGTGTGGTAAAGTCACGTGCAGCCAGTGGGGGGAGGAGCCCAAGCGGCACAGACACAGAGCAAAGGAGCCAGGTCCATCCATCACTGGTGTGAAAAATGTTTTAGTGTTATCTAAGGGGGTGGGTATATGGGGGGAAGGGGTGGATTTGTTTTTTTCTGGGGGGTGCTGTATTTTAATATTGTCTATGGTGGGAGTGGTGTATTATGTTGTATGTGTTTGTGGGGGTGTATTAATAGTGTGTGTGTGTGTGTGTGTGTGTGTGTGTGTGTGTGTGTGTGTGTGTGTGTGTGTGTGTGTGTGTGTGTGTGTGTGTGTGTGTGTGTATATTCATATTATCTGTGGGTCACTGATGCTCTCTGTATTAAATCATGTGCATTGTGACATTCTATTATATAGTGAGCACTACGACAATCTGCATTATACGATGGGCACTTTGGCACTCTCTGTATTACATGGCAGTCACTGCGGCACTCTCTGTATTATATGGTGGTCACTGCGGCACTGCCTGCATTATATGGCGGGCACAGCAGAACTCTCTGCATTATATGGCGGGCACAGCAGAACTCTCTGCATTATACGTCAGGCACTGCCGAACTCACTGTGGCAATCTTTGTATTATATATCGGTCACTGCGGCACTCTGTATATGGTGGGCACTGCAACAGTCTGCATTATATGGCAGGCACTGTGGCACTCTCTGTATTATATTTTGGGCACTGCGGCACTAACTGTATTATATGGTGGGCACTGTGGCACTCTGCATAATATGGCGGGCACTGCGGAACTCTCTGCATTATATGGCTGTCATGTGGCACTCTCTGTATTATATAGAGGTCACTGCGGCACTCTCTGTAATATATGGCGGTCACTGCAGCACTCTGTGTATTATATTGCGATCACTGCAATGCTGTATTATATGGTGGGCACTGTGACACTCTACATTATTTGTTGGACACTCTCTGCATTATATAGTGAGCACTGCGGCACTCTCTGCATTATATGGAGGGCACTGTGGCACTCTCTGCATTATATAGTGAGTAATGCAACACTCTCTGCATTATATGGTGGGCACTGTGGCACTCTGTATTATTTGGCGGGCACTGTGATGCTCTTTGTATAGTATGGTGAGTATGGTGGTGACTGCAATGCTATGTGATGGGTGAGGTAGAGACGTAAAAATTATTACTTACCTGGTTTTAAACTATAACTTTAAAAAAAAAAATGTTATTTGACTCTGGACCTGTGCAGTTTTTTTTTAATTTACTTAATGCACCTCTGCTAGCTAGCCACACCCCTTTAGCTTTGTGCCGCTTCCCTTCAGTGGGCCCTATCATTGCATTCCCCCTGTGGGCCCCTCATGTCCCAGTCCGACACTGATAATGGCTGTAACCACATAATTATACTCACCTCTCAGGAGTCCTGCATAAGTGCTGCAGCAGCAGAAATCACCAGGATAATGGTGTGATAGCCAGTTTCCTGGAGATTTGTGCAGTAATGACCGGCCTGCATGTCTCTGAAACCCCCCCTGATTCTCACCCTGGGTGGTAGCAAAGCCATTTTGTGATAAAACCTCTGAAACATTGCAGTTTTCTAAGGTTTTTTGCATGCACACTGAACCCCATATGTTATAACAGGGACTGCAACAGATATTGGCTATGATGTGTCCGGATGCAGCAAGCTCGGGGAAGCATAACCAGATGTTAGCCATTGTAGCCTGTTGGCTACAATTTTACAAAGCTTTAACTGTGATCATTAATATATCTCACCCTTCATCTCTTGTATCATTCTCAACCCTTTGCATTAGATTGTAAAATTTTAAAAGTACAATATTCTGTTATTTCATTTTATCTCATGAAACCTTTCCCACCTTTATATGATGGCATGTTTGTTGTATACCTTATCTATTATAGCTTATGCATAATTTCATGCTATTTTTGAGTTTGCTTGTTTAATATTTTGCCTGGTCGTCCTCTACATGTTTGTACTATGCAGTATGTCACCACTGTACGGTATTGCGGACATTTGTGGCTCCACATAAATAACTATTAATTATAATAATAACTGTCTGTAGCCAAGTTAGAATGTTTTTTTCCTCCTCATTGACAAAACTACTTACTGGGTTCTAATCTGATTTAGTTATTAACTATTAACTATTGATTCATATCATCCATCAAGTGCCTCATTATTTATATTTTTTCTATTTGTTGGGTGTAATGGATGGACCTTTTCTGTTTTCAGTTTGCACATTTATGAGAGTCATAAATCAACTTGGATTTGAGTATCATATTTAATCGTCACATTTCTCCAGACAGAAGCCACTTTACCTCCTCTAACCTCTTGTTATATTACCTCTACCCTTCACCTTATATATCACGTCCAGCAAACAGCTTCACAATCATACCGACACACCGGACCAGCTGTTTTCAGTCATCTTTTACATCATTTACAACCCTTTCTGACCATTCATTTTTTGATTAATTCATTGAGGCACTGTCCTGAAAACTAGAATTAATTTCCACAGCATGAGCCTTAAGTCAAACCTAGTACTGCAGACAAGAACGGTTTTGCATGGTGTGTAACGTCAAAGACAGTATATAATTACTGTGCATGATACATGGCATTAGTGTTTTTGTTGGCTGTTTTATTGGTCTCAGCAAGCCCTGGTACCGTAAACTACTGGGGTAGGTTGGCACTCAGGGGCGTATCTATAATGGGTGCAGGGTCCAGGGGGGCCCCATTGCACACCCTGCACCCATATTATTTAAAACTTACCTATCCGAGGTCCCGCGCCGGGTGTCAGCGCTGTACAAAAATCCATAAAAATGCCTGCTACGGCCATTTTGCTGGCGTTTTGCGCATACACAGTAAACTCTGGGCACACTCTAGTGCCCAGAGTCTACTAATGCTCCGGTGGCTGGCCAACCACGTCAGTCAGCTGCCAGCTGCCAGGAAAAGAGGAGGGGGCCCCGGTCGGGGAATGCACATGGGCCCCCTCCTCTCTAAAGACATCCCTGCTGGCGCTTGTAAGTGTTTGGAAAAGGTCTATTTCAAAAAATATTTTGCCACTGTGTAGCGCACCAGCAACAGATACACCCCATACTGTAAGTCATTACAGATGTATCTGCAGCTGTGTCCACCTTTACATTTCCCTTCCCGCCCTACTCCACCTCCGTTACACTCAACATCACCTAATGTCCAAAGACAGTACTGCTTCAGCAGAGCCGTAACTAGACTTTTTGGTGCCCTGGGCCAGAAAGAGCACTGGTGAGGGAAGGGAATATGGAAAATAATGTGTTACTACACAGGTGAGGGAGGAGAATGTGTTACTACACAGGTGAAGGGGAATGTGTTACTACACTGTTAAGGGAGAGGAATGTCAAATGTGTTACTACGGGGAAAGGGAGGGGAATGTGTGACTACAGGGGTGAGCGGGGGTAATGTGTTGCTACAGAGGTAAAGGAGGGCAATGTGTTACTCCAGAAGTAAGGGAGGGGAATAAGTTACTACAGGTGTGATTGAGGGCAATGTGTGATGGAGTGATTGTATTTTTGACACAGTTGAGGGAGGGGAATGTCGAATGTGTTACAACACGTGCGAAGGAGGGAAATATGTTACTATAGAGGTGAAGGATTAATGTGTTACTGGAGTGGTGACATGGAAATGGGAACAGTAAATATCTAAATCTGCCGGCACTCCATGTAATGAGCAACTTTTCTCAGTGCACAGTAAATAATGGAAACAGTAAACCCAAAGTAATGGCACTCGTTGTAGGAAAAAAAAAAACAGTGTATTTCTGTTTAACGTGTCAGGGCCTTCGCCCCATCCTCAGGACCACACCACACATATATATATATAATATATATATATATATATATATATATATATATATGAATGTTGTGGTGAAGAAAAGCGCCTTCAGTGTGCAAAAAAGTATATATAATACCAAGTTATTTAGTGAAGAAAATGTCTATTCAAAATGTTCTAAGGGGATCCATGTTGTCCCTGTTGCAAACTTCCGCGGTATCTTCATACGATATCTCCTCAGAGGAAACCAATGTATAAGCAAAAGAAACATATAGTGTAATACTGATAACTAAGTATAAGTGCTCACACACAGAAAACATGTAACCAATCTATTTATGAACAGCACTCCAATCGTGCTTGTTACGTTCCTCTAGCAATTGCTACGACCGAGATGGAGGTATTGGAGATACGAGGCACATCGAACAACAGTCACAAGCAGAATATTAAAATCATGGCAGTTTACTTTAGAAATGATATGGTGGACCTGGAGGGTCAGTACAAACACAGCATGTCAATGGTGCAGTAAGGAGCTGATACAATAGGACAGTCAGTAGAATATACTGTAGACTTACAGTCCAATCTAAAGTTGTTGAATGGCCAGGAGGCCTAGTTTACAGCGATGCTTGAAATGTGGTATAGAAGCAGGATTGCTGGATGGCCTGGAGGGCCTAGTAGACAGTGATGCTTGAAATGTGGTGTTGAAGCAGGATTGCTGTATGGCCTGGAGGGCCTAATAGACAGTGATGCTTGAAACGTGGTGTAGAAGCAGGAGTGCTGGATGGCCTGAAGGGCCTAGTAGACAGCAATGCCTGAAACTTGGTGTTTAATCAGGATTGCTGTATGGCCTGGAGGGTCTAGTAGACAGCGATGCTTGAAACGTGGTGTAGAGGCAGGATTTCTGTATGGCCTGGAGGGCCTAGTAGACAGCAATGCTTGGAACGGGGTGTAGAAGCATGATAGCTGTATGGCCTGAAGGGCCTTGTAGACAGCGATGCACAGAAAGCAAGTTGCATAAATAAAAGTTCCACATGAAAACTCTATAGCTGACAGGGCGGCGACAGTCCAGGAAGTTCAAATGGGAACAGCTGCCAATCAGGCAACACTAGGAGGAAACATGTGAAATCCTCTGATGTCTGGGTCTCCTAGCAACCGGCAACCTAGAAGCATGGTCAGGAGCAGGAGGAATACTGGCAGGAGACAAGTCCTGGACTGGACTTGTAACAGTATCCCCCCCCCTTGACGTGGGTTTGAAGAACCCCCAGATCCAGGTTTATCGGGAAACTCCCGAAAGAAAAGTCTTTTCAGTCTGGGAGCATGGAGTGCATCTTCCGAAACCCAGGAACGTTCCTCTCGGCCGTAACCCCTCCAATGAACAAAAAACTGTAATTTACCTCTGGAGAACTTGGAGTCCAGAATTCTTTCAACAACAAATTCTTGTTGACCATGGACAATCACTGGACCAGGTTTGGAACTAAGCTTACTTCCAAATCTCGTGGAAGAAAAAAACGGTTTGAGGAGAGAGCAATGAAAACTGTTGTTAATACTTAAAGAATTGGGTAGTTGCAACTTGAAAGCGACGGGATTCACTTGAGCAATAATGTGAAAAGGCCCGATGAATCTAGGTCCCAATTTATGAGTAGGTTGGCGCAGCTTGATATTCTTAGTAGAAAGCCAGACCAAATCTCCCTTTTTCAATAAACACGGTCTTCGATGCCTGTCAGCAATACTCTTGGAATGAAGTGAAACTTTGCAGAAACTTTGATGAACTTTGCTCCAAATACGGTGAAGCCAGGACACAGATGACGGAGTAGACACACTGGAAACATTAGGTTCAAAGGAGTTAGCACTGGGATGCTGACCGGTGACACAGAAAAATGGAGACACAGATGAAGCTGAATGACAAGCATTGTTGAATGCAAATTCTGCCAGAGGCAAATGCAAGACCCAATCTGAATGACATTTGGAAATGAAACAATGTAAATATTGCTCCAGAGACTGGTTGGCACTTTCCGACTGACGATTGGACTGTGGATGATATCCTGAAGAGAGACTGATAGAAATACCCATTAAGGAACAAAATGCTCTCCAAATTTGTGCAATGAATTGAGTGCCACGATCAGACACAATATCTAAAGGCAATCCATGAAGTCTAAAGCTGTGTTGTATAAATAATGAAGAAAGTTCTCTGGCCGATGGCAGCTTGGACAAAGGAACAAAGTGTGCCATTTTACTAAATCGGTCCACAACCGTCCAGACAACCGAACATCCAGAGGAAACTGGAAGATCCACAATGAAGTCCATGGCAATGTGCGTCCAAGGTCTCTTAGGTGTAGATAACGGAAGAAGAAGACCAGGAGGAGCTGTCCAAGGAGTCTTATTACGGGCACAGACTTCACATGCTAACACAAACTCACGGACATCTTTGGCTAAGGATGGCAACCAGACAGAACGAGAGAGAGAATGTCCACAGTCTTAGTAATGCCTGGATGACCAAAGGTTTTTTTTAGAATGAAAATCCAAAAGGACAGTTTTCCTAAGTCTCTCAGAAACAAATAGAAGATGAGCAGGAACATTCGATGGAGCTTCAGATTGGCATCTCTGGAGTGTCTCAGCTAGGGTCCGGGTTAACGCAAAATGAACTAAATCTTTAGGAATGATGGGTTCTTCAGAAACGGAGACTTGTTGGTCAGAGAAGAAACTTCTGGAGAGAGTGTCCGCTTTAACATTTTTAGAACCAGGACGGAAGGAAATAACAAAATTAAAACGAGTAAAAAATAAAGCCCAACGTGCTTGTCTGGAATTGAGACGCTTAGCTGTTTCAATATAGGCCAGATTTTTATGATCAGTGAGAACAGTGACTTGATGTTTGGCCCCCTCAAGCCAGTGTCTCCAATCTTCAAAAGCCCATTTAATGGCAAGCAATTCTCTGTTCCCCACATCGTAATTACGTTCAACAGTGGCAAATTTTCGTGAAAAAAAAGCACATGGATGCAATTTATTATCTGGAGGACTTCTTTGAGAAAGAATTGCTCCAGCCCCAACCTCTGATGCATCAACTTCCAATATAAATGGCAACTCAGGATCAGGATGATGTAGAACAGGTGCATGAGTAAAAGCAGTCTTCAGATCTTCAAAGGCCTGGATAGCCTTCAAAGACCAATTAGCTGTATCCGCTACTTTCTTGGCAAGGTCCACAATAGGAGCCACAATGGTAGAGGAAGAATTGATAAATCTCCGGTAATAATTAGCAAATCCAAGGAAACGCTGGATGCCCTTCAAAGTATTGGGCTGAACCCATTCAAGAACTGCTTTGACTTTACTGGGATCCATCGAAAATCCCTCAGTAGAGATGACATAACCCAGAAAGGATACTTGAGTGATGTGGAATTCACATTTCTACAATTTAGCAAAAAGATGATGCTCACGTAGCTGTTGCAAAACCAAACAAACATGTTGAACATGGAGCTCTTCTGACTTGGAGTAAATAAGGATAACATCCAAATAAACAACCACAAAAACTCGCAGGAACTCTCGATGGACGTCATTAATTAAATCCTGAAAAACAGCAGGAGCGTTAGCGAGTCCAAAAGGCATGACGAGGTACTCAATTAGGCAAGTTAATTTTGGGCTCCTTAAGAGCAGCTTGTAACGAGGAGGTATGGCCTGGAGGGCCTAGTAGACAGTGATGCTTGAAACATGGTGTAGAGGCAGGATTGCTGTATGGCCTGGAGGGCCTAGTAGACAGCGAAGCTTCAAACATGGTGTAGAAGCAGGAGTGCTGGATGGCCTGGAGGGCCTAGTAGACAGCGATGCTTGAAACATGGTGTAGAGGCAGGATTGCTGTATGGCATGGAGGGCCTAGTAAACAGCATTGCTTGAAACGTGGTATAGAAGCAGGATTGCTGTATGGCCTGGAGGACCTAGTAGACAGTGGTGCTTGGAAGCAAGATAGCTGTATGGCCTGGAGGGCCCTGTAGACAGCGGTGCTTGAACCTGGGGCACTTGCTTCTTGTCGTTCTTACACTGGGTGCCAACAGAACAGTTTGGTGACAAACAATGCCTTTTCCAGCATGATGGAGCACCTTGCCATAAGGCAAAAGTGATAACTAAGTTGTTTGGGGAACAAAACATCGAAATTTTGAGTCCGTGGCCAGGAAACGCCCCAGACCTTAATCCCATTGAGAACTTGTGGTCAATCCTCAAGAGGCTGGTGGACAAACAAAACTCCACAAATTCTGACAAACTCCAAGCATTGATTAGGCAAGAATGGGCGGCCATCAGTCAGTATGTGGCCCAGAATTTGATTGACAGCATGCCAGGGCGAATTGCAGAGGTCGTGAAAAAAGGGTCAACACTGCAAATATTGACTCTTTGCATAAACTTAATGTAATTGTCAATAAAAGCCTTTGACACTTATGAAATGCTTGTAATTTTACTTCAGTATACCATAGTAACATCTGACAAAAGGTCTAAAATCACTGAAGCAGCAAACTTTGTGAAAACCAATACTTGTGTCATTCTCAAAACTTTTGGCCATGGCTGTAGACAGTCCTGTACAAAAGTTTTAGGCAGGTATGGGAAAAATGCTACAAAGTAAGAATGCTTTCAAAAATTGAAGTGTTAATAGTTTATTTTTATCAATTAACAAGATGCAAAGTGAATGCACAGAAGAGAAATCTGAATAAAATTAATATTTGGTGTGACCACCCTTTGCCTTCAAAACAGCATGAGTTCTTCTAGGTACACTTGCACACAGTGTTTTAAGGAACTCGGCAGGGAGGATGTTCCAAACATCTTGGAAAACTAACCACAGATTTTGTGTGGATGTAGGCTTGTTCAGATCCTTCTGTCTCTTCATGTAATCCCAGACAGACTCGATGAAGTTGAGATCAGGGCTCTACGAGAGCCACATCATCACTTCCAGGACTCCTTGTTCTTCTTTACACTGAAGATTATTATTATTATTACATTTTATTTATAGGGTGCCACAAGTGGTCCGCAGCGCCGTACATACAGTAAAGGGTACACAGAACATTACATTACAATAACCAAAATATAAACAGAACACAAGTAACAGTTAGCAACACAATTCTCCACACACAATACAGCTCTGAAGGTGAAGGCTTTCATAGAAGTGCTAGAGAAGAAGGCTGTGAGACAGTGGGGAGGAGCACCCTGCTCCTAGGAGCTTACAATCTAGGGGAGAGGGGAGACAGACAGATGACATGAGGCATGAGTGTGTAGAGGGGGACCTGAGTGCAGGAAGTAAGCAAGGTAGAGATGGCTGAGGCGGGAGGGACAGAGACCTGGTAACATGGTTATGTGGTGGAAGGGTATGCTTTGGTGAACAGGTGGATTTTCAGTGCACGTTTGAAGCTCTGCAGGGTTGGGGAGAGCCTGATCGAGCGAGGAAGCTCATTCCAGTGGAGGGTGGCTGCATGGGCAAAATCTTGGACACGAGCATGAGATGAAGTAACCAGGGTGGAGGAGAGGTAACAGTCATTGGCAGACCGGAGTGAGCGGGAGGGAGTGTGTAAGGAGATGAGGTTGGAGATGTAGGGAGCAGTTAGAGAGGGCCTTGTATGTGAAGGTGAGGAGTTTGAAGAGGATTCTGTAGGGGAATGGGAGCCAGTGAAGGTTTTGGCAGAGGGGAGCAGCAGAAGTGGAATGGTGGGAGAGGAAGATAAGTCTAGCTGCAGCATTGAGAACAGACTGGAGGGGGGCAAGATGGCAATGTGGGAGGCCAGTAAGGAGAAGGTTGCAATAGTCAAGCCGAGAAATGATTAATGAATGAATAATCAGTTTGGTAGCATTCTGGGAGAGGAAAGGCCTAATGCGAGCAATGTTGCGTAGCTGGAACCAACAGGATTGTGCCAGAGATTGAATGTGGGGGGGTGAAGGAGAGTGTGGAGTCAAGGGTGACACCCAAACAGCAAAGTTGGGGGACAGGGGAGATGATGGTGTTGTCAACAGTGATAGCGAGATTGGATGGAGTTGAGACTCTATTAGGGGGAAAGATGAGTTCGGTTTTGTCCATGTTGAGCTTCAGAGAGCGCTCAGACATCCAGGAAGAGATGGCAGAGAGGCAGCTGGATACCTGAGGAGGAGAGCTCAATAGAGAGTAGAGATATAGTTGCATGTCATCGGCATAGAGGTGGTATTGGAGGCCGAAGGAGCTGATGAGTTCTCCTAGCGTAGAGGTGTACAGGGAGAAGAGCAGAGGGCCCAGGACAGAACCCTGCGTGACACCAATGGGAAGGGTGGAAGGGGGGGGAGTTGGTGCCAGAGGCAGACACTGAGAAGGAGTGGTTGGTGAGGTAAGAGGTGAACCAGGCATGGATGGTGTTAGAGATGCCAAAGTTCTCAAGGGTGCGGAGGAGCAGAGTATGATCCATGGTGTCGAAGGCTGCAGAGTGGTCCAGGAGGATGAGCAGAGAGAAGTGGCCTCTGGATTTGGCTGCAAGCAAGTCATTGGTGACTTTGGCCAGGGTAGTTTCAGTGGAGTGAAGTGGGCGAAAGCCAGATTGAAGAGGATCAAGGATGGAGTTGTCAGAGAGATAGCTGGTGATGCGGCAGTAGACAAGCCGCTCAAGTAGTTCGGAGGCAAAAGGGAGAAGAGAAATGGGGCAGTAATTTGCGGGTGAGGATGGGTCGAGGTTGGGTTTTTTAAGAATAGGTGTGACAAGAGCATGTTTGAATAAGGAGGGAACGATGCCGGTGGAGAGAGATAAGTTGAAAAGGTGAGCAAGGTGGGAGCAGGCAGTGGAGGAGAGGGAGCGTAGAAGGTGAGAAGGGAGGGGGTGAAGGGGGCAGGTGGAAGGGGGAGAGAGCAAGATGAGGGAGTGGACCTCATCGCCCGTGGTGGGGCTGAAGGAGCACAAGGTGGGATGGCTGGGAGGTACAGATGGTTGGGGAGGTAGGGTTGCAGCAAAGAGATTGAAGGAAATACTGTGACGAATTGCCTCCATTTTAGAAGAGAAGAAGGAGGCAAAGTCAAATGCAGTGAGGGAGGATGGGAGGGGTGGAGGGGTGGGACGAAGGAGATTGTTGAAAGTACCAAAAAGGTGGCGGAGATTGGAGGACTGAGAGGTGATGAGCGACTGGAAGGATTGCTTGGCGAGGGAGAGGGCTGAGCTGTATGAAGAGAGGACAAACTTGAAGTGAAGGAAGTCTGCCAGAGAGCGAGATTTCCTCCAGAGGCGCTCGGCTGTGCGCGAGCACTTTTGGAAGTGGGGAAGCCAGGCAGCAAAGTTGTCAAGGAATTGGGTGGGGGAGCCTGGGGGACGGTAGATGACTGCAACATGGAGATGAATGGGATAGAAGAGACGGATAGAGTATAATAGGAACCCAGCGCCAATGAACAGAGGGATCAAACAATAGTTCAGCAGTCAAATAAGGTTATGTCAACCTTAATGAATAGAATAGAGCAAGAAAAAACTGCGCTCTAAAGTCTATACCGGGACATCAGTGTCAACACATATATTGAAATATAAGTTTAATATAATAAGGCTAAATAGCCAGATGCATAGAAATGACATAAACATATATACATGCAATAGAGTTGATCAGACTCACAATATTAAAGGACAATGGGTGAAAAATACACAAATGGCACAAAGGCAATCTGTAATGCAAATATAACTAATTATAAAAACGCTAATGATGATAATAATAGAGACCCTGGAGATCCTAAGGGGACAATGAGGAGTCTCGTATAGATACGATATGACCAGATGGTGATAGCCGACCTTCAGTAAAAAGTCTCGTTTATAGCATCAATATAAGGAACACAATAGGCATCTCTTCTCCTGAATACACCTTGTCAGTAATTACTGCTGCATATAAGGGCGGCTGGATTAAAAAATCACTTGTAGTTGGAATACCAGCATTCAGCTATCTCCAAAGATTGGAGCTATAGCCCTATAGATACCTCGATAGAAGTGAAAATGTTTATCAGGAGACGTGAGCAACAAAGATAGTAATTGTATAAAGCCAGGTAAGGGCAGTCAGCGTTATATGATGTGGCTGACAGCCTACTCCAAGTAGCACTATACCAGCTCCAAACAGTCAATCAACTAGGACAACTAGGAGCCTTAAAGAACTGTTTCGCGAACATAGACTCAACGTCCTCAAAGGTCTGGTGACACATAGTGTCTCCAGACATTTTTCTGAGGTACATCAGAATAGTCCTACTTGTCTTAAGATTATGGGGATAGAACACATAGGCATTACCAACAGGGGTGGTGATAGATTTAAAAGACTATGTGAAGCTGAATCTAAGTGGATTTTCAGACTCCAAATACTTTCTCCGGATGGCCTCAACGAAGCACTTGAATTTTATGATTAATATATGCGGGTGCGGGTTAGACTGTCGCCGCTTTCTATGTACTGATTGGTCAACCAAGCGGCTATAGACTATCCCCCACCCCCACGTGCTCCTTGTTTTATTCTTTATTATTTTTATTCTTTTTATTCTTTTTTCGTTTGTTTGTTTACAAGTGAGCTATTAATTGCTCTGATGTCATATTGATATTTGTTTACATGTATATATGTTGTTCATGGATATGCATATGTGTCCTTATGTGTTCACATATGCGTTCATATATGAGTATCTAGGTTTATAGTTTATTCAGGCATCAACATGGATGTAACATATTTATTACAGTGGTGTACATTCACCGGATGGTCTCAACGAAGCACTTGAATTTTATGATTAATACATGCGGGTGCGGGTTGGACTGTCGCCGCTTTCTATGTACTGACTGGTCAACCAAGCGGCTATAGCCTATCCCCCACCCCCACGTGCCCTTTGTTTTATTTTATTATTATTTTTTTGTTTGTTTATTTATAAGTGAGCTACTATTTGCTCTGATGTCATATTGATATTTGTTTACATTTATATATGGTGTTTTTTTATGTGCATGCATATGTGTCCCTATGTGTTTACATATGCGTTCCTATATGTGTATTTAGGTTTATGGTTTATTTAGGCATCAACATGGATGTAACATATTTACTACAGTGGTATACATCCACGTTTTAGATGAATGTATGGGGTTGATTTGTGCATTGGATTTCGACCGATCCCTATGATAGGCTAGGTCGGTGACTATATGCACATCTCATACACATATATTTTTCTTTTTTTCTTTTTTCCTTATTACTTATTTTTTCCTAATTATGCATTTTTTGATATCCCTCTGACGATCTCTCTCTATCTTCTCTCGTCAAGTAATCTTTTAATTGTATTAAGATTTATTTTATTTATTTATTAGTTAATTAATTATATTAACCTCGATTGTTTTGTATTTTATCTGTAGTTATATATATTTATAAATAATACCCAGGTCTTTCAAGTTATATTTATACAGGGACATCAGACCAACTATGATGAGCATATATTTATATTATATTTTATTACTTTATTTATTGATATAATTTTCTTTTGCTATTGTTATTTTATTCACTACTATTATTATTTCTATATGAATTGACTGTACTAATAATGTTCCGTTTATATTAATTACTGGTGTAACAAGATTGTTTATGGGTTGATCTGTGGCTTAATGGTTTAGCTTTACCCAGCTCTCTATAGATGGTTAATAATTGCAGCATAAGATCCATTGCAAGTAATTACAAACCTGTTGAATTAAACTCCTAATGAGTCACTATGGGTTAAGCTGACCAGATTGAGCTAAGTAGCCAACCAATCAATTTCATTTTAGGGTTATTTATACCTAATAACGGAGAATGGGGAACATTTTGGCTTGATAAAGGCTACAGCAGTAGCCGAAACGCGTTGTCGTTCCCCTCTAGGAGCCTGGAGACCTTTCCTATTTTCCGACCATCTGCATTCCTCTAAACCAACAAGCCGGTGGATGCTGCTCCGACCTACCCTCGGTTCATCTGAATTTCTACCATTTAAAGATACTGTGACTGCACCTGGTAATCGAGCCGCAGGGCCCTTCATTTTCCATCACTGTCGGTGCCGCTGGCAGCTGCTACCCTGATCTAACCTCCGCTGCATTGAGACTTCTACTGCACTAAGGAGCTGAGACTTCACCTGTTTTTTGAGCCACAGGGATGTATACCTCTCCACTATTGCCTGTGCTGCTCTTTTGCTGAGACGTCAATTACCTGGTCGTCATCCAAGCTAGAGGGAAAGCACCTTCCGTTATCATTTGTGCTGCCGCTATGCTGAGACGGCTGTTGTCCGGCACATGACATACAGGTGAAATTTGCTTACAGTCTCCACTTTACAGTGCCCCGGCTATTGATTGACTGTTTGGAGCTGGTATAGTGCTACTTGGAGTAGGCTGTCAGCCGCATCATATAACGCTGACTGCCCTTACCTGGCTTTATACAATTACTATCTTTGTTGCTCACGTCTCCTGATAAACATTTTCACTTCTATCGAGGTATCTATAGGGCTATAGCTCCAATCTTTGGAGATAGCTGAATGCTGGTATTCCAACTACAAGTGATTTTTTAATCCAGCCGCCCTTATATGCAGCGGCAATTACTGACAAGGTGTATTCAGGAGAAGAGATGCCTATTGTGTTCCTTATACTGATGCTATAAACGAGACTTTTTACTGAAGGTCGGCTATCACCATCTGGTCATATCGTATCTATACGAGACTCCTCATTGTCCCCTTAGGATCTCCAGGGTCTCTATTATTATCATCATTAGCGTTTTTATAATTAGTTATATTTGCATTACAGATTGCCTTTGTGCCATTTGTGTATTTTTCACCCATTGTCCTTTAATATTGTGTGTCTGATCAACTCTATTGCATGTATATATGTTTATGTCATTTCTATGCATCTGGCTATTTAGCCTTATTATATTAAACTTATATTTCAATATATGTGTTGACACTGATGTCCCGGTATAGACTTTAGAGCGCAGTTTTTTTTCCTACGGATAGAGTATACCTCAAAGGTGGAGAAAGAAAGGGAGGGCTCAGGTGGGATAATGAGAAAGGTGCAGTTGGGGGATAAGAGAATGACCACTCCGCCGCCTTGGCGGTTGTCCGGTCTGACAGAGTGGGTGAAGGCGAGGCCCCCATAGGAGAGTGCAGCGGGGGAGGCAGTGTCATAAGAGGAGAGCCAGGTTTCGGTGATGGCGAGAAGATTTAGAGAGTGTGAAATAAAAAGGTCGTGGATAGCAGGCAGTTTATTGCAGACAGATCTGGTGTTCAAGAGAGCACAGGAGAATGGGAGGGAGGGGATGGGGGATATGTGGATGAGATTGTCTGGGTTGTGGGCGAGGGCGTATGGGCTAGATCTAAGGGGAAGGTGTAAGCCGGTGGATATGGTTGGTATGGGGCAGGGGCGAGGAGGCATGGTGGCTGACTCAGGGTGGAGGGAGAGTGAAGCTTGACAGGAGAGCAAGTAGGAGGTGGGCAGGAAAGCACAGCAGAGGATGCAGCTAATTAGAGGGGAGGCAGACAATTAGTAAGTGTGATATGGCGGTGAGGTAGTGGAAGAGACTAGGTAAATAGTGTTGGAGGAATAAAAGTCAAATGATGAGTAGGAAATAATACACTGGTAAGAAGTAGATTTAGACAGGGCATTCATGTGTATATAAAGCAAATGACATTATTTGGGATGTGCAATCAGAGGTTTTTCAAAAACTGAAATTTCAGTACAAGAAGCTGCAGCTGAGGAGAAAGGTTTTGCAGTGTCCAAACCAGGGAGATCAGTGTAGCGTGTGCATGCAGTTTATGCAGACTGCTGAAGTTTGTGTTTATGATTTTGGTGACTCACTGTGTAGCTTGAGTGTAGTCCATCAGTGTTAGTGTTGGCTTGTAGTGTTTTTTCCATCTGTTTTCCTTCGGTTTAACGCCGGTCTAACGCTAATATTGATTTTAAATGCACAAAACACTTTAAAATTGAACACTTCAGAACTGGACGCCCAAACAGCCTACCGTACTAACAGCCTACACTGAACTACAAGATATAAGGCAAGAAACATGAGAAAGGTTGAACTTAATGACATTGGCTGTACGTTTGTGGTCGTTGTCCTGCTGCAGAATAAATTTTGAGCCAGTCAGATGCCTCCCTGATGGTACTGCATGATGGATAAGTACTCTGCAAGCAGTGCCTGACTATACAGTAGCGAGGCCGAGCTGTTGTTGCCTCATCTCTCGCCTCCCTGCAGTCCCAGGGAGATCCACAAAGCTGGTGAGGGTTAACTATAAATATAATTCCAATAAACAAATATATTTATAAGTTCTAAATGTCTTCTTTGTATTATTCAAATCTTTTTTATATCAAATCTTAGGAGTATGACCCTTGCCTACCCTGACTGCACGTCCCTGAGACTGAAAGATAAGGAATGATATCCATTCTTTATGCTACAGCCAGCCACCATCTTAATGGAGTCAGTTTTGGAGAGGATGGGGCCACCCAAGAGAGAATGACCATCTAGACCCGTGACAGCTACAGGTGACTCCAAACCAGTTGAAGATAATCTGAGATTCTTATCTGTGTTTTCATCAATGACCTCAGCACCACTATCAACAATAGCTTGTATGGGTACTGCTTTTCCAGAAACATAAAGTATGACTTTCAATTTCAGGGAGTTTACTGCCCAGGTGCACTCCTCTACAGAGCATAGGCTTTCTAGTTTCCCGACTTCTTTGGACACTTGTTGACAGAATGACCCTGGGCTCCACAGTAATAACTTAGTCCTAGAGTAAGTCTCCTCATCCTGGTTTAATTTAAGAGTCCTACTTTTTATAGGCTTATCTTGACTATTATTATTACATATTTATAAGGTGCCATTAGTGTTCCGCAGTGCCGTACAGAGGGCAAAACAATACAGGGTAAAACAGTACAGTACAAATAGCATTACAAATCGTGACACTGCTACTGATACAAATCATGCAATGTGTGCAACTGAAAAGTACAGCGTTAGCTGAAACCTGTAGCTGTTATAGTGGGCACAAATGATGGGTGTAGGTCATCTGAAAAAACAAAAACAGAATATTGGAGTCCAGGGGCAGAGAGCCCAAGGAGGATGTGTGGCAGGTGTGCAAAATAAGCAAGTGATGAGAACAGGAGGGAGGAATACCCTGCTCATGGAGCTTACAGTCTAAAGGACTAGGAGTGAATGCAAAAGCATCAGCATAAAAGGCCCCAGCAGAAGAGTTCTATTACACTTGGCGTTCCCTTAAGCGCCTGTCAATCTTAATTACACAAGAAAGTCCAATGTCTCAGGGACTGAGTATTGAATGAGAGACCCCAACAGAACTGACTTTTTAATGATGGCCAATTCTTCCACTGCACAACGACCCTGGCAACCCTATCTGGGTCATCTTACACAAGCCCCAAGGCAGAAAAGAAATTGTCCACAGAAGTCAATGCTGAATGTGCAGAAGCCATATTAAATGTCCACATATGCGGGTCCCCTTTAAGAAGTGACATAATAATACTCACTTATTGAGATTCAGATCCTGGGGATATTGGTCATAAAAAGTTTGCAACTTTCTCTGAAATTAATGAAGACTTTCCTATTTCCAGAAAATCTATCTACAAGATTCAGCTTTTTAGGCTCTTTATTTCCAAAGGTATTATACTGATCTCTCCGGTTCTATTGTTCTTGCACTGGAAGTCTTTGAGACAGACCCTGAACAATTTCACTTAATGCTTGGATCTGACCATCCAGCACCTGAGCTGGTGAGAGTTGTGCCAGGTCCAGGTTTTCTTTTTTGGGCTGGTGATAATGTTGTGAACCAGATCTAAATCAGATTCCAGAACACATGAAACATAAACCCACAATAGTCAAACTGTCACAGGGCTCTATTCAACATGTTAATCATCGGACCCCGATAATTAACGATCCTACGTGACCCGAGTGCCAGAGCAATCCATCATTGCTCCGGCACGAAGACAGCTGATCCGAAAATCAGCTGTCTCCACAAGTTTTTTCACTGCTCCTTTTAGAGCAGTGAACGTGAGACAAGTGCGCATGCATGACCTACAGGTCACGCATGCGCACAAGAGCCCCAACGTCCAGCAGAAGGGCTGGACAGGGGAGGAGGAATCTGAAAGGGATCCCTTTTCATGACCTGTGACTCCTTCCCATAGGGAAGGAGCGGGTAGCAGGAGCACTCGCCATGTCAAGCTCCAAAAATATTGTATTTGATGAATTTTTACTCCATACTAGTGTATGGGGACAGCGGGCCATTCCGTTAAGCAGGAGATATCTGTGATACTAGTGTATGGGGACAGCGGGCCAATCCAGTAAGCAGGAGATATCTGTGATACTAGTGTATGGGGACAGCGGGCCATTCCAGTAAGCAGGAGATATCTGTGATACTAGTGTATGGGGACAGCGGGTCATTCCGGTAAGCAGGAGATATCTGTGATATCTACTGCTTACCCCTTTGATTAATGGCCCGAAAGCTTAATTTCTACAATTGCAGGTGAAAATTTTCATTTTTACCTGCTTTTGTAGAAATTGAGTGATGTTGAATAGACCCTTAGTGAGTATATCAGAACACATTTTTAAATTTCTCTTTTTGTATGTACAGAATATAACCAGCATAGAAATGATGTAGAGAAACAGTAACTCTCCAGTTTGCAGTGCAAAATAGATTCAACAAAGCTGTAAGGTTCAATTAAGCAGCAGGAATCAGCATTAGGGAGATGCGACAGTCCAAGGGAGTCCAGTTAATATGCAGAGATTTGTATTAGGGAATGAAGCAAACCATAGCACTTACTGTGATTAGTAATTGTGAATGATATGCAGTAAACTTATAGAGGTCTGTGGGCCTGATTCACTACAGATCGCTATTGCAATCACAGCTACAATTACGTACCCAGTTATGCTGCGAAAATATGCTAATGTCTGCAACTGATCACCCAACATAGACGCCCACTACTGCTTTTGCAAATCCGTAAGACCTCGCAATCCTGCGTATACATCTGTAACATCGGTCCCTCACACAGAATTACGCAGGTCTGACCTGTCTCAGAAATTGCAACTCTCGTCGCACACAATGAATACTCAAGCTGCGAATGCCGTGGCAGTGGCTAATTTATACATGCCCAGGAAATGGTGTTCAAATGGAAAGGCACACCTGCATTTCTCCAACCACTCCCTCGTCACCACCCCCAAACTCTGACGTCCTGTCGCTCACTCTGCAATGGCTTTGTATCTGTATATGCGATTGCAGTGAGATCGCAAAACTGGCCGCATTCGCAGTACGCACCATCAGTCGATCTGCATACATTGTTGCAGTTTTGGATCCGTGATGAATCAGGCCCTGTGATTGAAGATGAAGGAACCTGTTTTCACTTGCTGAGATGAATGTTATCAGACAGAAGATCCAGTAAACATGCAATGGTCTTTGGTTGTAGATTAAAGAAAGTGTTTTTCACTTGCTGAGATGAATGGTAGCTAACAGAAGATCTGGTAAACATGCAGTGGTCTGTAGTTGTAAATGAGAGAAACTGTTTTTCACTTGCTAAGACATACTTGCCTACTTTTGAAAAAACATTTCAGGGTGATTGTGAAAGCAATACCTATGAGCTCGGCGGTAAAGTGGACTGCTACATCTGAGAGGTGTGCCATAAATTGACTTCCATCCAAATGTAAATGAGCCCTAAAGCAAATAGTAAGATTGACTTGTTGATGAAAACACACTGATAATTTTCAGAAAACGCATGTAGCCATAGGGATCACTGTGCCTTATAACCAATGCAAGGAAATGATACGAATGATCCCATTTGATCTATATATCTCTGTTTTTCTTATATAACAGTTACATAATAGGGGTAAGATGAAAACATGGAGATTGTTAGATTCTTCAGGGAGTCAGGGAGATTGCTACTATTTCAGGGAGTCTCCCTGACAATTAGGGAGTGTTGGCAAGTCTGTGCAGCTGAGATGAACTGTAGCTGATTGGAAATCCAATAAACATGCAGTGGTCTGTGAATAGCTGAGGCCAAGGTAACCCAAATGACAAGATACATGAGCAGACTGAAGAATAGGACACAGCAAAAGTCCTGGAGCTGCAGACGTATGACAAACAAGATCAGATTATGACCAGCACTGAGGAGTCAGTGAGACCAGGCTATAAAGGGGCTTGATTGACTAACCTGGTTCACTCTCATCACTCACAAAATCAGCTGCTCAGTGTCCTGAATAATGCGGCCCCTTCCACGGGTTCTAACATCAGTGACACAATTCACACTGTAACGCGTCATTTTGGCCCAGCTCCCTGCTTTACAATGCCGGCATTGTGTAGTGAGGGCAAGGCCAAAATGACATGCCCCCGCTCCGTCCACAAATTCTGGGTAAGATGTCCAGCCGTGCCCCCTATGCTGGCTACGCCCCCTGCGATGCCGATCTGGCTGCTCCCTCCCGAAAGGGGCAGTCAGAATGTTGGCAAGCATGGTTCAACTGATTATTAAATGTAAATACCAGTATCTGCCAAGAACTATCAGCAATATCAAAATATGACATGGGGGGAGGAGGCACCAATGCTCTCGCACAGGGCACCAAAATATCTAGTAACGGCTCTGGCTAGTATGATTATATCAGTTCCAATTTAACCACAACTGATGCTCAAAGAGTAAAAACACAGTCACAAAGAGCATACTATTACGGAAATTTAGACAAATAAGTATATTTTATACCCTTAGGTAATGGTATACGTGATTACATATTTATATAAAAAACCTTGAAAGACCACTTTTCCTTACTTTTCTCACAACTGTATTTATGTGTTAGCAGCCAACATTGTTGTCTTTATTGCAATTTTGGAGATAGTGGGCACCTATAGTGCACCTGGTAACAGCATCTCCCCTTCTGACTTTATCTAAGTGCCACAGGTGACAGATATTTTAATTCACAACAGTTAGAAGAATGGTTCCAACATTGTATAGAGATCACTATAATGATACCTGTATTCTACAGAGTCCACTATAATGCTCTCTAACGTGTACAGAGCATTGTATATAGGTAAGTAGAATGCTCGCAATATAATATTCACAACATAGTATATAGGCCCCTAGAATGCACACAGTATTGTACAGAGATCACTAGTATACTCTCTCCAGGGCCGATTAAGGCTTGTGGGGGTCCTGGGGCAACTAAATTGTGGGGGCCTCCACCAAGCCACACGAAGCCTACCCTCCCTCCCCCGCCACACGGTGCCTAGCCCCACCATCCCTGATTACTTACCTTCTGGCTCTGTGTTGTGAATGCAGCAGGACAGTCAGTGCTGCTGCATAGAGCGCAGAGCGGCTACTGAGGCCCAACATCAGTGATCAGTGTCGTGGATAGGATGTGTCACATGATGCTGATGGGGGAACTCGGGAGCCGCTCTGCGCTCTATGCGGCAGCGCTGACTGTGCTGTTGCATTCAGAACACAGATCAGAGGCAGCTCAGCCCCCATCCGGGAACAGGGGACACTAGACACCTGCTCTCTGCAGGGTCACCCCGACTCTGTGTGGGCAGGGGCAAATACAGGATTTTCTGGGGGGGGCTTACATATAAATATACTGTATATTTAAAAATAAATTATAATTATACACGTGTGTATTAAACACGCACACACACACACACACACACACACACACACACATATATATAATATATATGTAGCAAACGTATATAATATATATAAAATACACACTAACACACATATACAGTATACACACACACATACATACTGTACACACTAACATACACACACACTAACACAAATAAACACATTAACACATAGATACACATATACCATAAAACACATACACAGTATACACACACTGACACATACTGTATATACAATAACATGTACACACAATCACATACATACAACACATATATACACAATAAAACAGTCCATATACACACTTTTTATGCAGCCGCTGCTCACATCCGGGGCTTGCCGTATTGGCTCCACCCCCTTCTGCCACAGTGATAGTCAGTAGTAGCAGGGGGAATTTGTCCGTCAGGGGGGAAGTTTCTATCTGCTCAGATACCCAGGATGGTGCAGGATGATGGAACAGTAGTACTTGCAGGTAATAAAGCCAGGTCTCCCAGAGCTAAGTGGGAGACGTCTGTCTCCTACTATGTCACTCTCTCACAGTAAAGATAAGATGGCCCCGCACATGCCAATACTAACCTCTGTGGCTATCTTGGAACAGGGAATGAAGCCTCACTGGGGAAACAAGATGGAGTTTGCGCAGTGGCATACTCTGTTATTAACAGTATGAAACTAGTTCATGTTTATGGAGTAATTGTGCAGAAACTAAGAAATGGGGGGAAAGGAAAAAACATGCAATAAAATAATTTCTTTATTACGTCCAATACTTTTCTTTACTACTAAACTACATGTGCAGGAGAAGCTCTCTGTGTAAGAACTGTTTTTACTGGGATAAATATTTTGTTTTTCAGAAAATGAATATTTTGAATTTAATATAACATTTAATGAGTTAGTGACCTCTAGTGGATATATTACAATACTACACTATATATGTGACTTTACAGTCACATATATAATGTAGTAGTGCAGCATGTAAATGCTCCCATACATGGTGCGATATAGTAGCCAATCTGACAGATTGGAACAATATAGCTGCTCTATCGTTCCGCGTGTGGCTATGATATCAGCCAGTGTGCACTCCCGTGGGATCATACATCGCTCCTCCAGATCTTACATGCTGCACAAGAGATCTGGTGATGCGATGCACAATCCCATGCAGCGCTATGCAAGGGGGGGGGGTGCCGGCACATCAGGCAGCGGATCGCTCCGTGTGTGGAGACCGCCCGATATGTCAGCCGAACTGACATATCAGATCGCATCGCAAGGTGGATATCACACCGTGTAAGATCTGGAGGAGCGATGTACGATCCTATAGGAGCATGCACTGACCGATATCATAGCCACACACGGAACGATATAGCAGCGATAACGTTCCAGTCCGTCTGATCGGCTGCTATAACGCACTGTGTATGGAGGCCTTTAGTAGCTCTTGAGAACCGAGGTTGGCTACCCCTGTTCTACACTTATGAATACCTGATAATTGCTATCACAGAGTTTAAACTGAAGACAGGCTTCAATGCATTGATCAATCCATGAAGCAAAACCCCATTATTTATGTATTATGTATTTATCAGGCTTACAAGCTACTAAAATGATTTTGCCTATTAACCCACATTACAATGGCCCTGTTATAGAGCTACTTATGTCTTTATTACACTCACATGAAATTATTATTATTATTATTTTTTCAATGGTGGGTACTACCTGCATACCTCTGGATGTGCGATGGGATCCAATGTGGCCCCATCGTACGCTAATGCGTTCATGTTTGTGGTGGAACAAGATGTGTTTTTTACAAACAGTAATGTGGCTAAGAATGTTGTAGCATATTATCGCTACATAGATGATATACTGATTTTGTGGAAAGGCACACAATCTGAATTTAGTACCTTGATTAATCACCATAATAGCACTGAAAGTACAGTGACATTTACTTACCATATAAATCCTGAAAAAGTAGGAGGTCAACTTACCATGTCCCTCTATACAAAACCTACGGATAGGAATAATTTACTACATGCTAGTAGCACACACCCAGAACCTTTGAAGGCAGGATTGCCATACTCCCAGTTCCTATGAGTTCTGCGCATCTCTAGCGATAGGGAGACCGCTATCAAGAACATAGATGATTTAGTGATAAGATTTGTACAGAGAGGCTATAAATTGAGAACCTCATTAGATTTATAGAAAAAGCTTTTAAAACCAAAAGAGGGAGAGTAGAACAATTTGCATAGGTTAACTAATATACCCATATGAACACACATATAAACAAATCTGCAAAAAAAATATGGCACATTGTAACTTCAGATCCTGAATGTCACGCTCCGGACTATTAAAACCACTTTCTTAGCACAGAGGTCCGCTCATGCTGCACTTCGCTCCCAGCTGGTGCTGAGGTCTGTCAGTGCTGCTCCTGCCCCGTCCAGTTGCATGGAGATGGCTCTCCACAGCCTCTTGCTCACAGCATGTCTTCCCAGCATAATGGCACACAGGCTGCACACCAGAGTTCCCTCCTAAACAACAGTATGGGCGCAGCCATGTTGGACTCTGTCACCCGACGCCCTTCCTCCACTCAGAGCACTGCTCCCAGACCCGCTGATCGCAGCATCCAACTCCTGGGGTTCCTCCCCTATAAATTCCATTTCCAGACTGGCCTCTGTTACCAGTACAACTCACAATTACAAGTTAAAGCTCAGTGCTGAGATCCCAGGTACTCTCAGAGCAAATGCAGGATTTTCCAAGGGAGGCTACTAAAGGGAAAATATATATATATATATCCTGGCACTCAGTTACGAAAACACATTTTGTCTATGCCTGGTGTATATGTACAGTATATGTGTGTATATATATATATATATATATATATATACTGTATATACAGACCACCCAACTGTCCCATTTTTCTGGGACTGTCCCGCTGTCCCACCCGCGGGCCGCAGTGTCCCGCGGTGGGGGGGAAGTTGGGGAGAGCACATCTGGCATCTATTCACTAGCGTAGGGAGAGCCTGGGGGGGAGTGCTCAGCATCTCGGAGAGTGCTGGGCACGCCCCCTATAGTGACGAAAACGGGGGGAAGCAGCGAGGCTCCACCCCGTTTTTAGTTGGCTCCGCCCCTTTTCAGAAGCCACGCCATTTTCGGAAGCCATGCCTTCGGCGCGCGCCCTGTCCCTCCTTCCCGTTCTGAAAAGTTGGGAGGTATGTATATATATATATATATAACAAATTAGAAAGGTTAGTGCGCACGGTATAGTCCACCTCACAGCAATGTCTTTGTGGAACAACAAATCCCAGACTTGACTGTCGTTTCTAAAAGCGCTGACGAGTAGGGCTATGCACACTGAGCCTTCTCAGCCGTCATGCTTGCACTCTGATTCTATGAGCCGGCGTCTTCCCCTCCTTCTCCTGTGTTCACTTCACAGGTGGAATGTTTGTACTCTATAGAATGAAATAAGATATAGGGGCACCACATAGTGCATTACCAAAATACATTTTAAGTAGACAGTTTAAAAATACAAAAAAACATGCGTACCAACGGTGGCGGTCACAACCACCGCAAGTCAGAAGAGCCACATATATAAATCCTCCAGGATTACTTAGACAAGTAAGGCCATGCCCCTATGCATTTCGTCACGTGGGCTTCGTCAGAGGGCTGGCCTTACGTGCCCTAAACAGTGTTTAAATAGTGGATCTCCATAGACCAATCAACTCAATCTAAAACAAATGTGTCAGTCTTAGTTACGTACTTAGTAACCATTTCTAAACACTACATTAATTATAACACTCATTTAAAAACAAATCTTCGTACATTACCATAAAAGCGTCTTTGTGTATCGACAACATCATTATATATAAAAACAATTTCATATTGTATTTAAGTTAAACTCATTAGAAGGTTATTCCTAAAACAATTATTATTATTATTATTATTATTACTATTATTATAATAAACATATCCATATGTACAAATACATGGATATCCAAACTTTTAGCTAAAAAAGGATCAAAAATAATGAGAGAGTAATGTTAGAAGCAATATCACAAGATTATTTAAAAAATTATTTAAAAAGTAATAGTTTAAAAATTATTTAAGAAGAGACAGATTAAAGGGCGAGAAAGATCTTTTTTTTATAAAAAAAACAATTGATTAAGGAGAAGAGCGTATTAATGCCTAAGACATACCAATAGATAAAAATATATAAATGCACAGAAATATATAGCAGAGTAGAATTCTTACAGGAAAGGAGTGATCTCGAATCCTTCATTCAACCCTTTTGGTTGCAGCGTATCCAGTGTAATTATCCAAAAGGTCTCTCTTTTCAATAGAAGGTTCTGTCTGTCGTCACCCTTTTGTCCTAATACTACGTGTTCCAGCCCCATAAATTTTAAAGTCCTGGGTTTACTAGATTGACAGTATTTAAAATGTCTCGGAACACTGTGGTTATCACGTGCGTGGAGACAAATAAAGACAAATCCTATAATATCACATTTTTCTTGAATTGCCTCTCCACGCACAAAGTATATGTAATAATTTGACCATGTGGGCTCTACTACGTAGGACAAACCATACATAGTATGCGGGAACGTATAGCGTTACACCGCTCAGCTATTAAAATGGCCCTATTGAAAAGAACTTCAGAGCACCTGGTTGCCCAGCATTTTTCAGAACATGGACATACTTTTGCCTCACTTAGGCATATGGTCATTGATCACATTCCAGCAACAATACGTGGCGGAGATAGAGGGAGCAAACTTTTACGGTTGGAAACAAGATGGATCTATCAACTAGATACCATTTCCCCAAAAGGATTAAATGAGAAAATTAATTGGAACACTGTTACAGTATCAACATACAGTAGCTCCTTCTGCAAATCGATACATTCTCCTCCTTAATCATTAACCACATTGTTTTATATTTAGTACTTCTCTATTGCTTTTCATTTATAGATGTTTGAGTTATGCTGTTTTACATTAATGATTTACATATGGAGTTTGTATGTTCTCTCCTTTTATCTTGTTGTGTTACATGTTTTCTCTGCCCGATAGTGTGTTTTAGATTAGACGTGATATCTCACTATGCTCTGGAGACTGCAACTGTTATTGATTTAGCAGTTTATTTCATGCTCAATATATTATGGTGCCAATATCTAACAACCACGCTGTTTGTGATTATTGGTTGTTTTTTGAACTATACAGTTCCTTTAATGCTTCATCTTGCGATATACCACTATAATCCATTGCTATGCACTATACGTTAGGTATCTTCATGACAGCTAATAACTGCTAGCCCTTTATTGTTTCCTTCCAGCCTGGTCCCTTACTGTGTTCTGCTTAGCAGACTGGGGAGACGCTTTCAGCAACAAGCTGGTTGCCATGGCTCTTCGGCTGCGCTGTGATGACGTCATCGCAGGGGGACCCAGACTCATCCCGCGTCCCGGTCTGCGGTAGTTCAGTGGACCAGATGGCCTATCTAAGGTAGGACACTGTTACTTTTTGCTTATATATAGTATGTGAACCTTGAAAAAATAGCCTGGAGGCTTTGAAATGTCATTTTTTTATGTCAATACAGACTATTTAATTGCATCAGACTTGGAGTGCCGCAATGTTTTTTCCTCCTGTTTCTACACATTACTGAGGGCACCCAAGCAGCTTGGACATTTATGGGCATGCCAGTCTAACATTTGACTTTATATATTAGGGGTGTGCACAGGCCACTTTTCGTGTTTTGTGTTTTGGTTTTGGATCTGGATCTTTCTTCGTGTTTTGGATCTGGATTGGTTTTGCCAAAACCACCCTTTCGTGTTTTGGGTTCTGGGTTTTGTGTTTTGGATCTGTATTTTTTTTTTAAAAAGCATAAAAACAGCTAAAAATCACAGAATTTGTGGGTTTTTCTGCTCCTACGCTATTATTAACCTCAATAACCTTAATTTCCACTCATTTCCAGTCTATTCTTAACACCTCACAATAGTGTTTTTATGTCCAAAAGGTTGCACCGAGGTAGCTGGATGACTATGCTAAGCGACACGACTGGGCGGCACAAACACGTAGCCCATCAAGGAGTGACACTGCAGTGGCAGACAGGATGGCAGTTTGAAAAACTAGGCCCCAAACAGTACATAATGCAAAGAAAAAAAAGAGGCGCAAGATGGAATTGTCCTTGGGCCTTGCCACCCACCCTTATGTTGTATAAACAGGACATGCACACTTTAACAAACCAATCATTTCAGCGCCAGGGTCTTCCACACGGCTGTGGCTTAAATGAATGGTTCGTTTGGTCCCAACACAAAACAAGCTGGCAATTAATCTGTCTCTGCACAAATTGGCTCTACGGAAGCAAGATGTCATCCTCATCCTCCTCATCCACCGATTCCTCACACTCTTCAGTGTTGTGAACATCCTCATCCTCACAGAGTATTAATTCGTCCCCATTGGAATCCACCACCACAGGTCCCTCTGTACTTTCTGGAGGCTGGTCTCCCTGGAACAATTAATAAGGTTCCCGACTCTTTCAGTACACACTTACGTAAAATAGAGTCAGTTTATACAGGGTCCTCCAAATTGCCTCTTTTTCCTGCCAGTACAGGTATGGATTGTCTGACATGTCTACTTGGATGCTGTCACCGATGTAATCCTCCACCATTCTGTCAATGGTGACAGTATCATATGCAGTGACAGTAGACATGTCAGAAATTGTTGGCAGGTCCTACAGTCCAGACCAGATGTCCAAGCTTGTTCCTGTCTGCCCTCTGCATCACCGCCAGCGGGTTGCTTAGGATACCTAAGTTGTTTCCTGGCAGTCCTAGTTGCAGGAGAAAATGAAGGAGCTGTTGATGTGTCACGTTCCGCTTCAGCTGACAGTGTTTTTACCAGCAGATCTTTGCACCTCTGCAGGCTTGTGTAGCCCGGAAAGAGAGACACCACGTAGGCTTTAAACCAAGGATCGAGCACGGTGGCCAAAATGTAGTGGTCTGATTTCAACAGATTGACCACCCTCGAATCCTGGCAAAGCGAATGAAGGGCTTCATCCACAAGTCCCACAAACCAAGTGGAATTGCTCCGATTTAGCTTCTCCTTTACTTTTACCAGCTAAAGCCTGATGAGGGGAATGACCTGACTCAAGCTGGCAGTGTCTGAACGGACTTCACGTGTGGCAAGTTTGAAGGGCTGGAGAACCTTGCACAACACGGAAATCATTCTCTACTGTGATTGAGTCAGGTGGATACCCTCTCCTTTGCCTATGTCATAGGTGGATGTATAGGCTTGAATGGTATTTTGCTGCTCCTCCATCCTCTGAAGCATATAGAGGGTTGAGTTCCACTGCGTCACAACCTCTTGCTTCAGGTGATGGCGGGGCAGGTTCAAGAGTGTTTTCTGGCACTCCAGTCTTCGGCATGCAGTCACTGAATGGTGAAAGTGGCCATACATTTTTTCGGGCCACCCAAAGCAACTCCTGCACGCCCCTGTCATTTTTCAGAAAATTCTGCACCACAAAATTTATTGTGTGAGCAAAACCTGGGATGTGCTGGAATTTGCCCAGATGTAATGCCCGCACAATATTGGTGGCGTTGTCAGATATCACAAATCCCCAGGAGAGTATAAGTGGGGTAAGCCATTGGGCGATGATTTCCTTCAGTTTCTCTAAGAGGTTGTCGGTGGTGTGCCTCTTACTGAAACCGGTGATACACAGTGTAGCCTGCCTTGGAACGAGATGCTGCTACTGGCAACAGTGCTGCTGTTGCTGCGTAAGGTGATACATCTACCCAGTGGGCTGTCACAGTCATATAGTCCTTAGTCTGCCCTGTTCCACTTGTCCACATGTCTGTGGTTAAGTGGACATTGGGTACAACCGCATTTTTTAGGACACTTTTTTTGACGTCTCTGTACAGTCTCGGTATCGCCTGCCTAGTGAAGTAGAATCTAGATGGGATTTGGTACCAGGGACACACTACCTCCATTAATTGTCTAAATCCCACTGCACTAATGGTGGATACCGGATGCACGTCTAACACCAACATAGCTGTCAATCCGCTTTGCTTCAGGATGACTGCTGTCGTACTTCATCCTCCTCGCAAAGGACTGTTGGAGGGTCAATTGTTTAGTAAAAGTATTGGTGTTCCTACTTCCCCTTTGGGATTATGAACGACTTCCAGCAGCAACAGCAGCAGAGGCAGCAGTAGGAATAGCAATGCAGGATCCTCCAGAGGAGTCCCAGATAGGAGAGTCAGTCATGACAGTGACATGGCCTGCAGGACTACTTCCGATCCTGACTAAGGAGGAAATTGACGAGGAGGGAGTTGATGGTGTGGTTTGCAGGCGCTTGGATATAACAGGACAAAAGGGATTTAGGTGTCCCTGGACTGCTTACGGTCTTAGACAAAGTTTCTGAACTTGACAGTAACTTTTTGTGAATGCGCTGCAGGTGACGTTTAAGGGAGGATGTTCCTAGATGGTTAATGTCTCCACCCCTACTTATTCCACCTTTACATATGGTACATATGGCAAGACAGTTGTTGTCCGGATTTGGATAGAAATATTTCCAGACCAAAGAGGTGGAATGTTTGGTCTTCTGCCCAGGCATGACAGTGATGGGCTTTTTCATCCCACGGATAACAACTGTCTCTCCCAGTGCATGATTTAAACCATCAGAATCCTCCTCGTCAACTTCCTCCTCAGCGCCAGTTACACCAATATCCTCATCCTGTTGTACTTCAACAGTGACATCTTCAATTTGAATATCAGCAAGTGGACTGTGGGTGCTCCTTCCAGCACTTGCAGAGGACGTGCAAATGGTGGAAGGAGCCACCTCTTCCCGTCCAGTGTTGGGAAGGTCAGGCATCGCAACCGTCACCAGAATTGGACTCTCCATGGGGATTTGTGATATCTTCTTAGAATTAGAAAGCAGTTCTTTGCTGTGCTTTTGCCAGCTTAACTCGTTTGATTTTTGTAGCGGGAGGAGGGCTTCCATCGTCATGTGAAGCTGAACCACTAGTCATGAACATAGGGGAGGACCTTAGCTGTTCCTTGCCACTCCGTGTCATAAATGGCATATTTTCAAGTTTACGTTTCTCCTCAGACAATTTAAATTTATTTTTTAAGGTAATTTTCCTGAACTTTGCCATTTGGGATTTCATATGCCCTCTACTATGACATTGGGCTTCGGCCTTGGCAGACAACGTTGATGGCATTTCATCGTCTATGTCATGACTAGTGGCAGCAGCTTCAGCACTAGGAGGAAGTGCTTCTTGATCTTTCCCTATTTTATTTTTATCGGACAAGTTTTTGTCCTCCATTTATGTGATATTGATGCACGTGAGGCTAAGGTGCATACAAACATAGAAAAAGATTTTTTTATTTTTTTTCAGGCACTTTGGGGTTTACACCACCCTTCAACAGACGAGCCAGCTGGCCCTTTACTTTGGACACAGGCGCACGCTTGGCACTACTTTGTTGATGCACGTGTGGCTACAGTGCACACAAACAGAAATTATTTTTTTGCACTTGGGGGGAGCACCCCTGATGGACAGAGCACACCCTGGACAACACTACAGCACCCCATTAGGACTACAGCCTTTATGGGACACTGCACAACACAGCCCAGCCAACCCCTATGGACTTTGGAGTGGACACAGCCCCTATGGACAACAGACTACACAACACAGCCCAGCCAGCCCCTATGGACATTGGAGTGGACACAGACCCTATGGACGACAACATCAGCACATCTCCCACCCGACTCGGGGACCTTTTATTGAATCCAAAACCCGCGAGAATCTGACAGTGGGATGATGACTTTTTGCCTCAATTTCAGATCCGGGTCAGGCAGGAAAACTCGAACCTGACTCGGATCCGGCTCGGATCGGGGGGTGTTCAGGGGGGTTCAGATTTCAGAAATCCAAGCCTGCTCATCCCTAGTTTAAACTGGGAAGACCTTTTGAAACCAAGGATGCGCAGGACAGAGAAAGAGAACTTCACTTGGGTTACTACATTTGATGCCTTAGGTGCAGTAATTCCCAGAGTGAGTAGAGCTTTGTGGCCCATTAACTATAGCGAGGAAGATCTGCCAGCATTGTAAAAACCTAGACCTATGATTAGCTACTGAAGAAGCCGTAATTTACGTGATATTTTGGTTCACACGGATGTTACGGATTATACGTCCCTGTACCTATACGGGCTGGTGATCGTTTGCCCTGATTGGTCAAAATAAAGGCATCCTGGATCTACTGATTGAATACAGTAGCACCCCATGGGCAGGGCCAGCTCCAGGGTTCGGCACGCCCTGTGCTGGATGGTCTATAAAGCGCCCCCTAGTCACACGCAAATTACATTGGATGACATCATTTAGGTGCGTCATTCATCTCCCCGGTCACATGGACCCATCACCGGCAACAGCTGGGAGTCACATTTCATGATTGGCTGTGGTATAAGGTAAGCCTGTTTGTTTTATGTACTTTTCTATTCTTGTACTTCCTGAGGACGGGGTGTGCGCTCCCTTAAACCCAGACGGATGTAAAGCTCCTCACTGTTTGAAAAACTCCAGCACTTATATAAATGTAATCATATGCAGGCGCGCCTATAGCCAGGTAAAAGGGGGTGTGGTTTAATCGTGGGAGGTGTGGCCACGCCCCTTTAGGAGAAAATGAAAAAATCTGCATTTTTGCAGCGCTGGGGAGGGGGGTGATGTGAGCCCCTCAGCCCGGTGCATAGCCAGTGGGGGCACGTGATCAGTGTGATTGCTCCCCCCATAGGCATAGGAGACTGCTGTGGCTGCTGCTTAGCAGCCATGAGGAGTCTCCCAGTGCAGCCCAGCACACAGTAGCGTGTGCTGGGCTGCTGTGCCGGGCCCCTCCAGCAAGCCCGGGCCGGGGTAATTAGTGCCCACTTCCCCCCTCTCGGCACCCCTGATCATATGTACAGATAAATAAGGTATTTCCTCACCTATATGTAATAGGAATAAAGAGATTCCTTGTACGAGCATCTGGAATATATAAGTCGGTACAGCAAGGCACCTGACGGCCCAGGATTCCCTGCACACCCTCCTGTTCCCCCATCTCTGAGCTTGGCGTGGGGAGCATGGCGAGGGTAAGAGATGCTGTATCTGCCTATGACCATTGTGGTCCCTCACACACTGCTGGATATGACTGTGGTCACAGGTACATGCAGGGCCGGATTAAGACTTGTGGGGGCCCTGGGTCAACTAAGTTGTGGGGACCCCCAACAAGCCATACGGAGCCTACCCCTCCTCCCCCTCCACAAGAAGCCTACCCCCACCCTCCCTGATTACTTACCTTCTGGCTCTGTGTTGTGCATGCAGCAGCACAGTCTGTGATGCTGCATAGAGCGCAGAGCGGCTCCTGAAGCCCAACATCAGTGATCAGCCCCCCTACATGATGGGTCACATGATGCTGATGCAGATCAGCGGCAGCTCAGCCCCCATCCAGGAACAGGGTCCACATACACATAAACACACAAACACATATATACACAACATGTATACACATAAACGCATACATACACATATATACACGTACATACACAACATATATACACTATATATATATATATATATATATATGGTAACCACCTTTTACTAACGACCCCAAGTGTGGTGTGATACAAAGGGTACCTTACCTGTCTGGTTTATCCCTTGGTTCTTGTCAGTCGTTAGGCATTATTACAGGCACCAAAAGTGTTTTATCAAAGGAATTTACAGACAATGCAAGAATTTATTGTCAAATAACAATGTAAATATCAAGTTTTATGACAATTATTATGTTTCAGCAATTAGAAATACAATTATTATACACTTTGAACAAGCAAATGACCTTTGGATCCATAAAGTTTCATTTAAGCGGGAATGTGGGAACTTCAGATCATACTGCGAAAAAAGGGGTTAAATGCAGGCAAACATATCACATAACATTCACACATACTGGCAAGTGTGAAGCAAGAATAACCCTCAGTTAGTTTGTGCACAAACAAGGACGATTTTGCCTTCCCTTCTGTTGCATGCAAGAGATTGTCTAAATAGAAGTCAATGTTTGCAAACGGTGCCCGGGATAATCAACCCTGCCAAGAGCCGTGGCGGGCCCCGGTAATAGGGGGGTGTGGCCTAATAGCGGGAGACGTGGCCAAGCCCCCTTGCCGACAGAAATTTTTTTTTAAAAGATTTGCAGCGCCGCGAAACGGCCCTGCGCGCTGGGGAGGGGGGGTGCTCTGAGCCCCCTCAGCCCAGCGCAAAGCCAGGGGGGGCGCGATCAGTGTGATCACTTTCCCGCACAGGCATAGGAGACTGCTGTAGCTGCTGCTCAGTAGCCACGCGCAGTCTCCAACTACAGCTCAGCACATGCTGTGTGCTGGGCTGCTGTGAGGGGGAGCGGTGCCGGACCCGGGCCCCCGCCGGGCCCCTCAGAAATCCCGGGCCCGGGTAATCTGTACCCGCTCCCACCCCCTCTCGGCGCCCCTGGGGATAATTACTGTGATTGCAGGTATCAATTCTCCTAGCGGTGCTGCAATTGGGCTGTACCAAGTGACAAAGTTAATGTCTCCTGTCTATTATCTGTCCTTAATGAACTCAGTTGTAGATACTTGAATAAATGGCTGTTATTTATTCCTGACTCCCTTCAAAAGTCTCACAGATGCTTTACTCTGGATTGTGGGTTTGAAATGCTTGAACAGCAGCAAAAGATACATACAGACTCTGGGCCTGATTCAGACCCACGCGTGAGCGCTATGCGCTCGCAAGCGGGTCGATGGTGGCCCAGTGCGCATGCGCACGATGGAGCCGGCTCTGTCGTGCGCATGTGTGAGACCCGGATAGCGACGGGCAAACCGTCACTCCGGGTCTCGTACCAAAGGCGGTGTACTGTTGATTTTGAGTGACAGCATGCCCCCTTTGGTGGGCGGGCCGGGGGCGTGGCTGCCCAGATGGAGGCATTCCCATGGGAACGCCTACCATCTGGGGCCGGCCCCACAGACATCACAAGTGATGTCAGTAGGAGTGCTTTCAACTCTGGTAGAGCTGAAAGCACTTTTGGGCTTGCATCAACGAGACCCTACTACAAGGGTCTCGTCGCAAGCCCGATGGTCACGATGGTCTTGACCATCGCGACCATCATCATGGCCGCTCGCTATAGCTGTGGGTGGTCACCCACAGCTATGCGAGCGGCCAGGAGGCCATTCTGGAAAACCAGAGGGCCGGCCCTGATTCAGAGCGAGCGCTCTGTCAGAGGAGGTATATGGGGTCTGATATGGGGAGGATGAGTTACTCACTGCAAGGCTTCATATCACCATTATAATCTCTATTGCCTGCTAGGTGTGGTGCGGGGTGCAGTGATCTAAGATTCTGACAGACCTGCTCTGTACTTCAGCCCTCCGGATAGCAGGCTCAGGGCCTGATTCAGAGCCGCTCGTAAGCAGCCGCTCGTTCGTTCCGAGCGATGTTAGCCCAACTGTGCATGCGTACGGATCGTTATACGCATGCGCTAACCAGTCAGTGCGGCCGAAATTCATGTGCTCGCAATATAGCGAATGCATGCTATTTTGAGTGACAGAAAGAGGCGTATGTGGGTGGTAACAGGGGAAGGTGCTTGAAAATGGGGAGTGGAAATCAGAACGCAGGCGTGCTTAAAGGTCAAAACGGGCGTTTTATGGGTGTGCATATTTAAAACAGCAGCGTCACTGACCACGTCACTGGGTTATTTTATAGTCAGAACTGCTCGCAAAATTGTGGTAGCAAACACCAACCCCAAGAATAGCGAGCAGTTCCTACCCTTGTCGATGTACTCGATTAATCTAATAAATAGCGGACATGACGTAGGATGCGAGCGGCCAGGGGGCGTATTTTTCCAAAAAACGAACGCAAGTTTTGTTCGCTCGTTCAGACATAGAGGCGTGAACAGACCGCAAACAGCGAACGGTTCATTTGAATAGCCACCCCTTGTTTTAGAACGAACGACCGCAAATAGCGACCGGCTCTGAATGAGGGCCTCAGACTCCTTCTAGTCACTCCAGCTCTCCTCACAGCTCTGTCTTCCCACCTGAGGCTCCACCTCCTCAGTTCACAGGTCAGGCTGCTCTCTCTGTAAGTGTTCTTCCTGCTTCTCTCTCACTCTAGGTTCTCATTAACTTAAACAGGAGGGAGTTCCCCCTAAAACTCAGTTGGAAGAGTCCTGATCACATGACCTCTCCTGCAAGTTTATTACACTAAGTTCAATGAAAAGTGCCATTATGTCCTTGTTTAAGGGGTAGTTAATTGGCATAAACATACAGCAGTAAAGCACCATCACTGTACAATAATATATAGATATTTATATATATTCACAACAGTACGTCTTTTCACCATTTAATATGTACATATATGAAGTTACATATAATCAATAACTAGTCAGGTGGAAGAAAGGGCTCTTTCTCTCTGTTTAAATACTGGGGTGCCACATATATATACACATAAACACACACATACACAAATAAACACATACATACACATATACACACATAAACACATATACACACATACACACACATATATAAACAATAAAACCACTTATATTTTATGCAGCTGCTGTTCCCTTCATTAGGCTCTGCCCCCTCGTGCCGTAATCCCGCCATTCATGGGTCATATGGGGGCGGGGCTTACCATATTGGCTCTGCCCCCACTTCAGCCATGAATCGATAGCTGCAGGGGAAGTTGCTCCGTCAGAGTGCGCAAGTGGTGGGGGCCCCTCTGTGTGTGATGGCCCCGGGATGACCGGCCCTGTTGCCCCCCTTAATCCGGCCCTGGGTACATGTTAGATGCACTCTGCAGGGGATTGTACCTAACACATGTATAATCAGAGACAGAGATTTATACACATAATAGATCACATTCATGTATGAGATTTATTATTATTATTATTATTATTATTACAGATATTTGGACATATACTATAAGAATGAGCCAATAACCAAATAATTCCTGACTACCAGGACGGTGTCGCACATGTTCTGGTTCCTTTTGGACTGAAGACTGAAAAAAGTCTGATAACTCCCAACAATCTATGCACTGTGCCAGCTGCACCCCCTATTTATATGGCCGATAATGTCACATGTTCCCCAAATTATGTTACTAAGGAATAAGGGCCTCATTCAGAGGCGGTCGGAGGATGCAAGCGGTCGTTCAGAAACAGGGCAGCCGCTTGCATCCTGAACGGCCGCCTCCATGTCGGTCGTTAGGCTGTGGGTTAACACCCACAGCTCTAACGACCTCTAAGGGAGATGGTCGCGATGGTCAAGACCATCGCGACCATCGGGGCTTACGACGAGACCTAGGGTAGGGTCTCGTCAACCTTAAGCCCCAGGGAGCTTCCTGCTGTGTTTCAGCAGGAAGCTCCCCACTGACATCACTGATGATGTCAGTGGGGCCGCCCCCAAATGGCTAGCATTCCGGCGGGAACGCTTCCGTTTGGGCAGGCACGCCCCCTGCCCGCCCAGCAAACGGAGCGAGCTGTCAATCAACATCGACAGCTCGCTCCGTCTGCTTCGAGCCCACTAACGACGGATCACCCGTCGTTAGCGGGGGCTCGCGCATGCGCACGATGGAGCAAACTCCATTGTGCGCATGCCCTGTGGACCAACATCGAGTCGGTTGCGAGCGCTCAGTGCTCGCGACCGACTCTGAATAAGGTCCTAAGTCTCATATTATTTATGTGTCATTTCCTGCATGTAATAACATTGGGGTCAGGGGTTACAGCAGGAATATAACGGATACTGTACAGCTTCTGTACTGCGTGGGCCAATCACTGATCAGTCTGTGCCGACACCACATCACATGACCTGACGTAGGTTCCCTAAAGCTGTGCTTCTTTACATTAAGCCCTCAGGGCACCTAAACAGGGCATGTTTTTCATATCTCCTTGCTGGAACACAGCTGTATTCATTACTGATTGTGGAGGAGATTTATCAGTCCTTGGAGAGAGATTAAGTTGAGAAATTGTCCATACCAACCAATCAGCTTTTGTCATATATCTAGCACAGCCTGTTAAATGACAGATAGAAGATGATTGGTTGGTATGGGCAACTTCTCCACTTTATCTCTCTCCAAAATTTGATACATCTCCCCCTGGCATATTTTAAAAGATCCACAGGTTGTGCTAATTATTTCATTTGTGATTCTGTGAGGAGAGCTGGAAAACATGCGCTGTTATAGCCCTTTTACATCGGATCTAAAACCCGGGTTATTGCAGTGTTAACCCGGGCAGCTCCTTGCTGTAAAAGGGGTGAGGGTTGGATCGCCGGGTCGAGTGACCCGGCAATCCAACCCAGGTAAATAGCATGGTTTAACACGAGAGTAACCCGTGAAACCCTGCTGTGTGTACGGCGCACTCCGGGTCTTGATGACCTGCAGTGCGCCGCAAGCCGGACGATTGGTCCGGCTTCAGTGGCGCTTGGAGATGACGTCATCTCCAAGCGTCCACTTTCACGCCGGAAAAGCCGGTTCTATGCAGACCTGGCTCCGGTGTGAAAGGCGCCAACTCGGGAATATCCCGAGTTGGCGCCGTCTAAATTCCGGGTCTGATCCAGATAGGAACCCTGTTCCAACTCCGGGTCAGGCCCGGAATTTTGGTGGAAAAGGGGTATTAGTGTGTCCAGAGGACTGGGTCTGAGAATCACCGCCATAGAGAGACAGGAGATTATTATTATTATAAGAGGTAACTTTTCTCAGTCCTATAACATATTACTTGTCTGTATGTTCTCCCCTCTGTAAGCGTGACTAGGAAAATACCCATATGAATAATATGGGCGGGGTTAAAAGGCCGACGTTCAAATAGTTGACACAAAAAAGGTCGACACATGATTTTTTTAGCCTAACCTCAACCCTGAAAATCATGAAAACAATGTGTTGACCTTTTCATCCTGTCGACCTTTTACCCCGGCCGACCTAAGTCACTGTTGACCAAATACCTTTCGACCTAATGTCCATGTCCACCTATGAACTGTCTATCTTTATATTATAGACCTGTCACCCAGATACCATGTAACCTGTAGCGCTTCAGTTGCTGTGGAACTACACTTTCCAGCATGCCCTGCTGTTATGGCTTGCTTAAACTGTAGCAGGGCATGCTCGGATGTGTAGTTACATGGCAGCTGGAGTACCACTGGTTGCCCATTCCTGGACTACAGTGATAAAGTGCACACAGCACCAACATGGGAACATCCAGTCACACTGGTCATGCAAGGGGAGGGTTCAGATGTAGCTCCACCCACTACTTCATTCTATTGGCTAAATATTCCCCCAATCAGATTCTCCTCCCTGTGATGTCACTGGTCTCTGGGCGAGTTCATTACGGTAATTTCTCCCAGCTCCTGACTACCCCACATATAGTTATATGACTTCCCCACCCTACCCATAATGCAGCATGAAGGGGCTCAGTGAGGGCGGCAGTGTAGGTGTGTAAGTGTCTGATGGGGTCACACAGAGAATAAAAGGACAGCTGTCCTGCCTCATAATCCAGGTATATCCTCACTCTGTCACAGGGGATATTGTCAGGTAACCGGATCTCTGTCCTGTCATGTATCACTGAGTACTGATTATTATACCTACACACACACCAGGACTTGTTATTATATCCAATGTATGACTGATCTCCTCTCCTGTCTATACTGGGATAACACATCCCCACCCTCCAGTACACTGATTTACTGACATCCACTTCCCAGTAATATCGCCCTGAGGAGAATCCCCTGGTGCTTATTACCTGATTATACTGAAATCTCTCTGGTGTTTCTGGGTGATTCTGGTTTATATCTGACCATGATGCAGTTTTCCTGTCACCTGATATCTGTATATAATTACCAGCTGTGGTTACATCCAGTAATAGGTCTGTAGCTTCCTGCACATAGATCCCTGTATTTATACCTGTTATTATATCAGATAATGTGTGTAATGTCCCTGAGATGAGACCCACATCCAGATCTCCTGCACCATGGACCTGGTTATCATGTCTCTCTGTGTCCTCAGTATCACACAAGTCACCTGTGTCTGGTTCCTGTAAGACAGTCACTGGGTCAGACATGTTACACAGCTCCTCAATGTGATGCATCTTCCTGGACAGCTCGTCCTCCTTCTTTATTTCCACTCCTTCTTTATTTCCAGCTGCTGGATCAGATCAGAGACTGAGAGTGAAACGTGCTGTTCCCACTCAGAGATGTCACTCAGGACTCTCTTCTCCAGGTCTTCCAGCTGTCTCCTGATGTCTCTAAACAGGGCAGTGACTGTCTCTGTTACACCAGGTGCTTTGACCTGATCTTCTGTCCTGCGCTCCTGCAGACTCTGGACTCTTTTTTCAGCCTCCGCTCTCTTTGTGCTCAGTTTCTGCAGAACATTTCTCAGTTTTTTCTTCTTCTTTTCAGAGGCCACATCCAGTGTCTGTACCAGGTGTCCCCGAAGTTCTCCAGCTGAACAGTACACACAGATACAGGCAGCATCCTCAGTGCAGTAATACTCCAGGATCTTCTTATGGACGGAGCATTTCCTGTTCCCCAGGGAAGTGGTGGGATCACATAAGATATATTCTGCTGACTTGCTGTGTACTCTCAGGTGTTTATCACACAGAGAAGCCTCACAATGCAGACAGGATTTAGCAGCAGGTACAGGAGAGTCCACACAGTAAGTGCAGAAGATCTCAGCCTCAACCTGATCTGGCTGAGTAGACAGGAAACTCCCCACAATGTTACACAGAGTTATGTTCCTCTGCAGTGCAGGCCGCTTCTGACACTCTGCTCTGCATTCAGGACAGGTATAAACTCCAGACCCCTCCTGTATATCCAGCACACGATCAATACAGACCCGGCAGAAGTTGTGCCCACATCTCAGGGTTACAGGATCTGTATAAATGCTCAGGCAGATGGAACAGACCAGCTCCTGTCTCAGATCAGCAGATGCCATTGCTGGCAGCAGGAGAAAGAAATGAAAGTGAACTCTGACACTCAGATACCAGTGGGGTCACATTCTGCACACAGGGCGAGGCTGAGCTGTTATCTCTACAGATACAGTTATAATTAGTGATGCAGCTAATACATAAAGGGACATCACACCAAAACATACATTAAAATTGCAAACAGTCATTTAATAAACAACATTAGTAATTATGCACATTTTGTTGAGAATATAATAAAAGGGGGATTTATCTTTCTTTTCTCTTTTGTCCTTTACATAAGAAACATCTTTGGTATTTGCATAACGGTGGGTTTCGTTCTGATCGAAATGAAATAGTACACACATATGACCAATATGAGTGAGTACAAATGAACACACTTTATTTACAAGTAACAAACAAACAATAAACAAATAACATACAAAGCATACAGTATACTTAACTTTTGTCTATGTATTCAGATGACACCGGTAATTCATCATCAGCAACATAAGATGTACCTCAACTTCTTCTCTCTGGGGAGCCCTCATTTCACACGCCCAGATAATCAGTATACATTGCAGGCACCTCTTCTGCAGACTTAGGGCCTGATTCAGAGCCGGACGCAATTAGCGCTCGCTCGTCCAGAAAATAGGGGTGGCTATTCAAATGAACCGTTCGCTCTTTGCGGTCTGTTCACGCCTCTAGGTCTGAACGAGCAAACCAAATTTGCGGTCGTTTTTTGGAAAAATACGCCCCCTGGCCGCTCGCATCTTACGCCATGTCCACTATTTATTGGATTAATCGAGTACATCGACCAGCGTATGAACTGCTCGCTATTCTTGTGGTTGGTTTTTGCTACCACAAATTTGCGAGCAGTTCTGGCTATAAAATAACCCAGTGACGTGGTCAGTGACGCTGCTGTATTAATTATGCACACCCATAAAACGCCCGTTTTGACCTTTAAGCACGCCTGCGATCTGATCTCCACTCCCCGTTTTCAAGCACCTTCCCCTGTTACCACCCACATACGCCTCCTCCTGTCACTCATATTAGCAGGCATTCGCTATTTAGAGAACAAATGATTTTCGGCTGCACTGACTGGTTCGCGCATGCGTATTACGATCTGTACGCATGCGCAGTTGGGCAAACATCGCTCGGAGCGAACGAGCGGCCGCTTACGAGCAGCTCTGAATCAGGCCCTTAGGTCCTTGCATGAGCTAAAGGGTCCTTTGTGTACCTCTGGTTATATACCTTAGTATGGGGTGTTGACTTGCCGGATATTAAGCCCATATTAATTACATACAGTGCTAGGTATCAAGCACTCATTGGTCCAGCTTAGCATTGACCAAATTTATCTCTATTGCACATGCTCCGTAAGCACTAAGATATTACCAGACAAAGACATACAGTAATGACGTATCCTAATGTATGTATGGAGATGAACCGTTTCCAAGTTCCTTTGTGTGTAGAGTCTGGACATCACTGCTAATTACCCATAATGCTTAGCATCTTTACACAGCTTATGATGGTCATTCCAATGGAATGTAGCTGCTACTGATAAGAACATAGAAGCTATGAATGGCTCATTATACTTCTAGTAGTAGAAATGGCAAGTAGAGCTAGGCCCCTCAAATTTATGTCTTCTTTGACCCCAAAAGGTCATTTGACCATTCTATGGAAAAACAGCAACTGTATTAAGACAATCTCATTTCAAACCTCGGGGGGCCTAGCAAGGGATATAGATGTGTGTTACAACTTATATACTTATGTAGAGATTAACTATTTAACCCACTGATTACAGGTATTAAAATATAAATTTTGTATTTAAACAATCTGGTTGTTTTTTTTCGAATCCCAAAGCGGTGCATTATCTCTGCTGTATACAGAGGGGGTTTGTATGTAACTGAGGACTAACAGCAGCGTATTTGTTGCAGAGAATATAAATAGCTGATAACATGGGCGTATATGTGATGTTACCTGGGGTAAACCAGACACATGCGCTACTCCTGCCGCCTGGGTACACCCCGAGCTATGGGTCACTATACACTATTGTGCCAGCACTTACAGTCATTTATACCAAGTTTGCTAGCATCCTGCATTAGCCCCATAGTGTGCTCTGGGGGTCATTCAGACCCGCTCACGAGCGCAGGATGCTCGCAAGCGAGGCGATGTTACCCCAATGCGCATGCACACGATGGAGGGAGCTCCGTCGTGTGCATGCGCGAGACCCGGACAGCGACAGCCAAGCTGTCGTTCCGGGTCTCACACCAAAAGGGGCGTGCTGTCGATGGTAACTGACAGCACGCCCCCTTTGGTGGGCGTGCCGGGGCGTGGCTGCCAGACGGAGGCGTTCCCATGGGAACGTCTACGGTCTGGGTCCGGCCCCACTGACATCACTAGTGATGTCAGTGGGAGTGATTTTGGCTCTGATAGAGCCAAAATCACTAAAGGACTTGCGGCAGCGAGACCCTACCGCAGGGTCTCGTCGCAAGCCCGATGGTCGCGATGGTCTTGACCATCGCGACCATCATCATGGACGCTCGCATAAGCTGTGGGTGGTAACCCACAGCTATGCGAGCGTCCAAGAGGCCACTCCAAGTTAAGGTAGGAGGGCCCTGATTCAGAGCGAGCGCTCTGGTCAGAGCGTCCGGCTCTGAATCAGGCCCTCTGTCTGTGCAGCATCGTATTAGGCCACATGTGTCACTTGTTTGTGAAGAAATACACATCTCATCACACTGGGGCTTGTAGTGCTACACTTAGGTTACCTAATACAACAATGCAAGTTTATATGTACAGGGGTTGTTGCAATGTTAGCTATTACAGAATGTCAAAGAAAATCCCGCACCAGGCTATCTATAATACATCTCTTATAAGGATAGGGGCAATCTTTCTGCTACCCATATGGATTACAGTGTATAATTAAACCATAGGTGCTTATTATCTCTAGGTGCTACCCATTGATTCAAAACTAGGTATATTTATATCAATAAAAGAAGAAAAAAGGAATCAATTCAAATAAGGGTGCACTCACAACCCCTTTTTAAAAAAAAATATATACATTTTATTAGATTTGCTTTCAAAAGTTAATTTATGTAGCTCTGGCTGACAAGTATACCAAAAAAGAGGCTATGTATTGCCTCTTACAATTATCAGTCTATATGAGACGCTAACTATTGCTCAAAACTAAACACTTGTTGCAATGTTGCCACATTTCCTATAAGGGGGATGGGTGCCAGCTGCCCATAGGCCAATGGTGGGAAAGTAAGAGGATGGGCTGGTATGTGCATGCCACCTTTATTACCTATGCAGCCCTGCCAACAAGTGGGCAGCAGTAGGAGCTGATCTGGGCCAGCAGGGGTTGCTGGGAGCCAGCTCTAGCACATCACACACTGGTGGTAAGCGCTGAGCACAGATAGCTAGCAGTCACCCCCCAGGCAGCAGCGTGCAGTCCATCACTTAACTGCCATTGAGGCAGGGGCTGGTTGGCAACTTTCAGCCTGGGGGGCATATACAAGCAAGTGGCCCTGCTTTTCCACCAGTACATTGTGAAACACTCCGGAGCTTGGCCCCGTTATGGTTACGCCATCTCCAGCCTATGGGCTACTATTTAGCAAATTCTTCTGGAGAGAGTTGCTCCGGATCCCTCTACATTGGCCCCTGGTGACATATGCTCAGGCCGTAACCCACAGCTATGCGAGCGGCCGGGCGGCCGCTCCAAAAAAAAAAAAAAAACACCCTGATTCAGAGCGTCCGTCTCTGAATCAGGCACTATGTTATCAAGGGTGATGCTACATGTCAGTGTAGAAGAGACTCTACAAGGGTCTCGTCGCAAGCCCGATGGTCACGATGGTCTTGCAAACATCTACATGTTTGAGCAGGAACATAACTTCTTTTTTAAAGACCTGAGCATCAGTCGGAACATTTTTATGTACACCAGGTTCATAGATGACCTGTTCCTCATTTGGACAGGGGAGGAGGCATTGCTTGTATCCACCATTCATAACATTAATCAGATGGACTCACCGATCAAATTTACATATAATATCAGTTCCAGTGAGATTCACTTTCTGGATGTAAGGGTAACCATAGAAGAGGGTAAAATCAATACATCTATTTACTCCAAGCCGACGGATCGTAATGCGTTGCTAATGACTAACAGCTTTCACCCACCAGCTTTAAAGAAAAGTTTGTCAAATTCTCAAATAATGCGAGCCGCCAGAATTACCAACCAACCGGAAATTTTAGACACTGCATTGAATCGCATTATGGATAAATTCACACAAAGGGGGTATAACAAGCAAACCCTGCTCCAACAAAAACAGGATGTGCTCCAGATACCCAGAGAGCAATTGCTAATATCCAAACCCAGGGGCTGGCTGGCAACTTTTAGCCTGGGGCGCAAATGAATGCAGGCGGCCCTGGCAGAGGGGTAGCGTGTAGCCAGGGTGCCCGAAGAACGTGCGTGCTACGGCGTCCCCCCCTCAAGTGTTCCAGGGAGGAGGCGGGTCCATATGGGATTAATGTAAAGTAAAAATAAAGATAGGAACAGCCCCGTTGTGGTGCCCATATGCAGTGCCCCCCTGTGCCCCAGGAGAGGACCCCCTTATGCAGGCCTCCAGTAGTGCCCCCAGTAATGATCCCCCTATGCAGTGCCCCTTATACAGTGCCCTCAGTAGTGGTCCCCCCTGTGCAGTGCCCCTTGTGCCCCAGTAGTAAGCCCCTTATATAGTGCGCCATTAGTGGTACCCCCTATGCAGTGCTCCTTATATAGTGCCCCCAGTAGCAGTCCACACCCCATGCAGTGCCCCCAATAGTGGTAACCCTTATGCAGTGCCCCTTAAATAGTGGCCCCAGTTGTAGTCTCCCCCCTATGCAGTACCCCCAGTATTTCCCATTTTATAGAGCCCCCAGCAGTGGTCCCTCGATGCAGTGCCACCAGTGGTAGTCCCCTCCCCCCTATGTAGTGCCCCTAGTAGTAGTCCCCTCCCCCCTATGCAGTGCCCCTAGTAGTTGTCCCCTCCCCTTGTAGTGCCCCTAGCAGTAGTAGTCCCCCCTTGTAATAGTAGTCCCCCCCCCTTGTAGTGCCCCCAGTAGTAGTCTCCCCAGTAGTAGTCCCCCCTTGAAGTGCCCCCAGTTATAATCCCCAGTAGTGTTCCCCCTTGTAGTGCCCCCCCCTGTAGTGCCCCAGTAGTGATCTCCCCCTTGTAGTACCCCCAGTAGTGGTCTCCCTCTTGTAGTGCCCCCAGTAGTAGTCCCTCCCTCTTGTACTGCCCCCAGTCAAGTAGTGGTTCCCCCTTTGTAGTGCCACCAGTAGTAGTAGTCCCCCCCTTGTATTGCCCCCAGTAGTAGTAGTTCCAATATACATTGGCTAGCCTGGTGGTATCTAAAGCAGCCTAAGCACTTTGGCCAATAATCCGAACGGATAAAGATTTAGCAACTTTTCACAATAAAACCCCTATAATTAGTTTTAAGCGAGGTAGAAACCTGAAGAACATCTTGATGAAGGCCGATGTTACCTCTTTGAAGCAACCTACCATAGGAATCAGCACTAAGAAAGCAGGATGTTATTGATGCACATCCTGTGTCACTTGTGGGTACATGGATCCAGGTCCTCGTTTTAGCCATCCTCATACGAGCAAACAGTACACCATTAATCATGTTTTAACATGCACCTCTAAATATGTTGTCTATTTGTTAACATGCCCGTGCGGTTTGAGCTACGTGGGACAAACCACTAGAATGTTTAAAGAGCGTATGGCGACACATCGCTCATCCATCAAATTGGCTCTTCAAGACAGAGATCTGGACCACCCTGTAGCACACCATTTTAAGGCAGCTAATCACCAACTGTCCAGTCTTCGGTACAAAATAAAAGACCATGTACCCCAGCTAACGTTGGGGGGAGATTGAGCTAACAAACTACTAAAGCTAGAATCCAAGTGGATTGTAATGCTGGACACGATCCTTCCTAAAGGTTTAAATGACAAAATCCTATGGTCAGCATTCTTATAATGACACTGACTTGCTACTTATGAAATAGCTTACAGTATTCAGTGGAGCTATTTATTGTAACATTTTGTTATTATTGTTGATTTTTGCGCATCACATTTAGAGTCTCTTCTACACTGACATGTAGCATCACCCTTGATAACATAGTGCCTGATTCAGAGACGGACGCTCTGAATCAGGGTGTTTTTTTTTTTTTTTTGGAGCGGCCGCCCGGCCGCTCGCATAGCCGTGGGTGACCACCCACAGCTATTGCGAGCATCCAGGATGATGGTTGCGATGGTCTTGTGGTAGGGTCTCGTGGCCGCAAGCCCCATAGAGCTTCTGGCTCTAATAGAGCCAGAAGCTCTCCCACTGACATCACTGGTGATGTCAGTGGGGCCGCCCACAAACGGCAAGCGTTCGCATGGGAATGCCTCGGTTTGTGAAGCCACCCACCCGCCACACCTACATAATGGGGCGAGCTGTCGATCAACATCGACAGCCGCCCCTTTTGTAGTGAGGCACGGAGCGAGTACTTTTTGCGCTCGCTCCGGGGCTCGCGCATGCGCAGTCTGCACGCGCATGTGCGCACTAGGCCACCATCGACCCGCTTGCGAGCGGGTCTGAATCAGGCCTATAGTTCTTTGCAGCTTGGTTCCCAGGTCTGATTGGTGGTACCAGTGTTATCACCTATTCAGCATGTTTATTCATTTAGTTCGGTGACGGAGACACTAGATTCTGGGCTGACATTATATTTTGTAATAACATTGTTTGTATTATCTTCTGTCCTTTTATCTTTTATCCGTTCTTGTTGTTTTCTCTATATTGCTTCTTTGACATTTATTCACACATATATTTAATGATATTTCTATTTATATATATTTATTCATCTTTTTTGGTTTCATGTGGCAGGAGGCTCCAGTGCAGCCCCATCATCATTGCTTTTTATAACTATACATTGCATACATTTTAATTAATAGATGCTTTATTTTGTCTTCCACTTTTTTATTGTTTATACTCAATATGTCACTTTTGTCCGCTCTAGCGCACCGTGCCAGAGGCGCCGCAGCAGGTTGCCAACTCCCTCCACTTTCTGGATGGGACCAACAGCGTCCTTGATTACCGCCCCACAAGGCCCAGTGTCGAGACGCGGCTTTATGATGTCATCAGTCAGCGGTGCACGGAGACGCGAGTGGACGTCCTCTTCACTTCTTTATTCCTTATGGGTATATAAGGTAAGCACTGTTTATGCACACCCTGATGACAAAGCCGCTCCGGCTTTGAAACGTTGGGCTTCTTTTATGCACTAAAGTTACTTTGAACTAGACCGATGGAGTGCCGCCTGCTTCTTTCTATGAAGGGTCTGGAGGATTATATATATATATATATATATATATATATATATTTATATATATATAAACGATACAGGGATCGGCACTCAAGTGTAGAAATCCAAAGTCACAAACACCGGGGTGCACAAAATCCTCAGAGAGCCTGGCACAGGGGCAAGACGCTGAATACGGAACTTGGTTAGGCAGCACTCCACGGAAAAAAGAGGAAATAAGCTTGTTTAACGCAACGTTTCAGATGATTTTTACATCATATATATATACATATGTTTAACCAGATTCTGACCTCCCACCATGCCATTTTAATTGCTGGTGTCTTGCCTGCTCTGCCCAGAGCCAAAGAGGAGACTGGAGTGCAGTGACTGAGTTACTGACACTCAAAGGCCCATGGGAGCAGCAGCCTAGGAGGAGCTGGAGTCGGCCATCTCCATGGCTTCTCATTCCAACCTGCTGTTTAATAAAGACATTCCATTCTTGTTCCATTCCATTCTTGTTCTCACCTTTGGGCCCATCATCTTCTGCAGCTCCTCTGCCTCCTCACTGGCTCAAGCCAGGTTTACTCACACCTCCCAAATCTCTAAATTCAGCCTCCCACGTCTGTTCCAGCCAGGGCCATCTCTTCCATTGGGCTTGTTGGGCAGTTGCCCAAGGGCCCAAAGCTTGTAGGGGCCCGCCAATCCACCCCCCTGCACCTGCGGCCAGTTTGTAAATTTGTGATATTTTTATAAGCCGACCGCCGCTGCACTGTATTCCAATCTAACCTCCCCCACTCCATTCCCCCCCGGTGACGAGTACTCACCTCAGTCCCAGTTTCACTTCATCTGCTGGCTTCAGACCAGTCAGGCAGAGTCTCTCTGCATGTGTGGGAAGTCTGATGGGCATGCAAGAGGGTTTAATTTTATTGACCATTTACATTTTTTCCCATAAATCAGTGGGTAGGGGCCCCAGTGCATTGCTTTGCCCAGGGCCCACACTACTTATAAGACAACCCTGGTTCCAGCCCAAACCAACCCTTCTCAGATGAGACACTGAATTTAAAACCCTTAAACAGAAATCCCTTATGTCTTGTTGCCATAGGGGCAAAAATATTAAATATCATGTTGTTCATACAGACATCACTAACATGAGCAAAAAAATGAAAAAACTATTTCGATGCAAACCAAACCGGGCTGCTTTAAGTGCCCTAATTGTTTAAAATGTCGCTACCTGCAGGAGGGGAGGAGATTTTATCATCCTTTTTCAGGTGGAAAATGTAAAATATGTCATTATCTCACTTGCACTAGTAAATATGTAGTCTATACTATAACATACCCATGTGCCCGACAGTATGTTGGCAAAACCGAGCGCCAATTCAAGGAGCAAATTGCGCTCCACCGTTTGGCGATTAGAGTGCCCATAGCTAAAGGATTCAGCGAACAACCTGTGCCACAACACTTTGCCCAGGCAAAACATAACCTTTCTACATTGAAATACCCCATTATAGATCAGGTGCCATTGTTGACCAGAGGAGGCAATAGGGGTAAATTGTACTCCAGCTGGAGATAAAATTTATTGACAAGGCCCCCTGTGGCCTTGATGAAACACTTGGCCTACATTGTTTTTTGTACTTGTCCTTGCGCTAGAAAGCATAATAGATACTTCGTATACTGTGCTACATTTCTAGGGACAAGTATATATATATATACTATATAGTAGTGGGAATGTACTTCTTATACCAGGATTCATCTTTACATGGATGAACATTAATGTTATGTTGTTTATTAAATCTTTGTTTCCACGAGTTACTATTACCAGCATACTTTAATATAGTGCAGTAGTTGGTAATGTATGTGTTTCTAACAGTTTGTTTATATCACCGGGCACATTTCTGACGTCACTGCCCAGCGACCTAATGACCGGAAGCCAGGCAGCGGCGTTCAGCAAGCATGGTGGACGCGTACATAAGGTGAGTGTGTTTTAATGTAATTTTTACAATGCTGTTCCTGACGAAGGTGCAATAAAGCGCTGAAACATTGATATAACACTGCTTTGACCTTTTTGTTGTCAATCCAGAGTGCCACCACCCTGTCATACATATTGTTATTCAGCTACATGCTGGTAAAGAGGAGGGCACCCGGGAAGCAATCTATTGGAGATAATTGAGTGCCGTACTTTTCTGTATGTGTGTCTGTATATATGTATATATATATATATATATATATATACTAGGGGTGAGCGGGTTCGGATTTCTGAAATCCGAACCCCCCCGAGCCCCCCCCGATCCGAGTCCGATCCGAGTCAGGCTCGACTTTTCCCGCCTGACTCGGATCTGACATCGAGGCAAAACGTCATCATCCCGCCTTCCGAGTCTCGCGGGTTTTGGATCCTATATAAGGTACCCGCGTCGGCGCCATTTTCTCACTCGGCTGTGGACAGTGAAGAGGGAGGGTGGGAGTTAGTGCTGTGTAGTGTAGTGTAGTGTAGTGCTGCTGTTGTCCACTACTTCAAAGTCCATAGGGGCTGGCTGTGTTGTGCTGTGCTGCTGTTGTTAATAGGGGCTGTGTCCACTACTTCAAAGTCCATAGGGGCTGGCTGGACTGTGTTGTGCAGTCAGTTCCAAAGTCCTGTGCAGTGTCCCAGTCCTAAAGGGGTGCTGTAGTGTTGTCCAGGGGGTGCTCTGTCCATCAGGGGTGCTCCCCCCAAGTGCTAAAAAAATAATATATTTTCTGTGTTTGTGAATTGTGTGCGCAGTAGCCGCACGTGCATCAACAAAGTAGTGCCAAGCGTGCGCCTGTGTCATAAGTAAAGGGCCGGCTGGCTTGACCGTTAAGGGTGCTGTAACCCCCGAAAGTACACTCCAGTCCAAACCAAAAAAAAAATTATTTTCTGTGTTTGTGAATTGTGTGCGCAGTAGCCGCACGTGCATCAACAAAGTAGTGCCAAGCGTGCGCCTGTGTCATAAGTAAAGGGCCGGCTGGCTTGACCGTTAAGGGTGCTGTAACCCCCGAAAGTACACTCCAGTCCAAACCTAAAAAAAAATTATTTTCTGTGTTTGTGAATTGTGTGCGCAGTAGCCGCACGTGCATCAACAAAGTAGTGCCAAGCGTGCGCCTGTGTCATAAGTAAAGGGCCGGCTGGCTTGACCGTTAAAGGGTGCTGTAACCCCCGAAAGTACACTCCAGTCCAAACCAAAAAAAAATTATTTTCTGTGTTTGTGAATTGTGTGCGCAGTAGCCGCACGTGCATCAACAAAGTAGTGCCAAGCGTGCGCCTGTGTCATAAGTAAAGGGCCGGCTGGCTTGACCGTTAAGGGTGCTGTAACCCCCGAAAGTACACTCCAGTCCAAACCTAAAAAAAAATTATTTTCTGTGTTTGTGAATTGTGTGCGCAGTAGCCGCACGTGCATCAACAAAGTAGTGCCAAGAGTGCCCCTGTGTCATAAGTAAAGGGCCGGCTGGCTTGACCGTTAAAGGGTGCTGTAACCCCCGAAAGTACACTCCAGTCCAAACCAAAAAAAAATTATTTTCTGTGTTTGTGAATTGTGTGCGCAGTAGCCGCACGTGCATCAACAAAGTAGTGCCAAGAGTGCCCCTGTGTCATAAGTAAAGGGCCGGCTGGCTTGACCGTTAAAGGGTGCTGTAACCCCCGAAAGTACACTCCAGTCCAAACCAAAAAAAAATTATTTTCTGTGTTTGTGAATTGTGTGCGCAGTAGCCGCACGTGCATCAACAAAGTAGTGCCAAGCGTGCGCCTGTGTCATAAGTAAAGGGCCGGCTGGCTTGACCGTTAAGGGTGCTGTAACCCCCGAAAGTACACTCCAGTCCAAACCAAAAAAAAAATTATTTTCTGTGTTTGTGAATTGTGTGCGCAGTAGCCGCACGTGCATCAACAAAGTAGTGCCAAGCGTGCGCCTGTGTCATAAGTAAAGGGCCGGCTGGCTTGACCGTTAAGGGTGCTGTAACCCCCGAAAGTACACTCCAGTCCAAACCAAAAAAAAAATTATTTTCTGTGTTTGTGAATTGTGTGCGCAGTAGCCGCACGTGCATCAACAAAGTAGTGCCAAGCGTGCGCCTGTGTCATAAGTAAAGGGCCGGCTGGCTTGACCGTTAAGGGTGCTGTAACCCCCGAAAGTACACTCCAGTCCAAACCTAAAAAAAAATTATTTTCTGTGTTTGTGAATTGTGTGCGCAGTAGCCGCACGTGCATCAACAAAGTAGTGCCAAGCGTGCGCCTGTGTCATAAGTAAAGGGCTGGCTGGCTTGACCGTTAAAGGGTGCTGTAACCCCCGAAAGTACACTCCAGTCCAAACCAAAAAAAAATTATTTTCTGTGTTTGTGAATTGTGTGCGCAGTAGCCGCACGTGCATCAACAAAGTAGTGCCAAGCGTGCGCCTGTGTCATAAGTAAAGGGCCGGCTGGCTTGACCGTTAAAGGGTGCTGTAACCCCCAAAGTACACTCCAGTCCAAACCAAAAAAAAATTATTTTCTGTGTTTGTGAATTGTGTGCGCAGTAGCCGCACGTGCATCAACAAAGTAGTGCCAAGAGTGCGCCTGTGTCATAAGTAAAGGGCCGGCTGGCTTGACCGTTAAAGGGTGCTGTAACCCACAAAGTACACTCCAGTCCGAACCAAAAAAAAATTTATTTTCTGTGTTTAGCCGCACGTATATATCAAATCGATATAACATAAATGGAGGACCAAACTTTCTCCGATAAAAATAAAATAGAGAAAGATCAAGAACCACTTCCTCCTAGTGCTGAAGCTGCTGCCACTAGTCATGACATAGACGATAACATGCCATCAACGTCGTCTGCCAAGGCCGATGCCCAATGTCATAGTAGAGGGCACATACAATCCCAAATGGCAAAGTTCAGGAAAATGACCTTGAAAAAGACATTTAAATCAGCTGAAGAGAAACGTAAACTTGCCAATATGCCATTTACGACACGGAGTGGCAAGGAACGGCTAAGGTCGATCCCTAGTATGTTCATGACTAGTGGTTCAGCTTCACATGACGATGGAAGCACTCCTCCCACTAAAAAAATCAAAAGAGTTAAGCTGGCAAAAGCACAGCGAAGAACTGTGCTTTCTAAGAAGATATCACAAATCCCCAAAGAGAGTCCAAGTGTGGTGGTGGTTGCGATGCCTGACCTTCCCAGCACTGGACGGGAAGAGGTGGCTCTTTCCACCATTTGCACGCCCCCTGCAAGTGCTGAAAGGAGCACCCACAGTCCACTTGCTGATATGCAAATTGAAGATGTCACTGTTGAAGTACAACAGGATGAGGATACTGGTGTAGCTGGCGCTGAGGAGGAAGTTGGCGAGGAGGATTCTGATGGTGATGTGGTTTGTTTAAATCAGGCTCCGGGGGAGACAGTTGTTGTCCGTGGGATGAAAAAGCCCATCACGGTCATGCCTGGGCAGAAGACCAAACATTCCACCTCTTTGGTCTGGCAATATTTCTATCCAAATCCGGACAACAACTGTCTTGCCATATGTACCATATGTAAAGGTGAAATAAGTAGGGGTAGGGACGTCAACCACCTAGGAACATCCTCCCTTATACGGCACCTGCAGCGCGTTCATAAAAAGTTACTGTCAAGTTCAGAAACTTTGGCTCAGACCGTAAGCAGTCCAGGGACACCTAAATCCCGTTGTCCTGTTGTATCCAAGCGCCTGCAAACCACACCGTCAACTCCCTCCTCGTCAATTTCCTCCTTAGTCAGGATCGGAAGTAGTCCTGCAGGCCATATCACTGGCATGACTGACTCTCCTATCCGGGATTCCTCCGGAGGATCCTGCATTGCTACGCCTACTGCTGCCGCTGCTGCTGTTGCTGCTGCTGCTGGGAGTCGTTCATCATCCCAGAGAGGAAGTAGGAACACCACTACTTTTACTAAACAATTGACCCTCCAACAGTCCTTAGCGAGGAGGATGAAGTACGACAGCAGTCATCCTGAAGCAAAACGTATAACTGAGGCCTTGACTGCTATGTTGGTGTTAGACGTGTGTCCGGTATCCGCCATTAGTGCAGTGGGATTTAGACAATTGATGGAGGTAGTGTGTCCCCGGTTCCAAATCCCGTCTAGATTCCACTTCACTAGGCAGGCGATACCGAGACTGTACAGAAACGTCAGAAAAAGTGTCCTCAGTGTCCTGAAAAATGCCGTTGTACACAATGTCCACTTAACCACGGACATGTGGACAAGTGGAACAGGGCAGACTAAGGACTATATGACTGTGACAGCCCACTGGGTAGATGTATCACCTTACGCAGCAACAGCAGCAGCGTCACCAGTAGCAGCATCTCAGAAACGCCAGCTCGTTACAAGGCAGGCTACGCTGTGTATCACCGGTTTCAGTAAGAGGCACACCGCCGACAACCTCTTAGAGAAACTGAGGGAAATCATCGCCCAGTGGCTTACCCCACTTAGACTCTCCTGGGGATTTGTGATATCTGACAACGCCACCAATATTGTGCGGGCATTACATCTGGGCAAATTCCAGCACGTCCCATGTTTTGCTCACACAATAAACTTGGTGGTGCAGAATTTTCTGAAAAGCGACAGGGGCGTGCAGGAGACGCTTTGGGTGGCCCGAAAAATTTCTGGCCACTTTCGCCATTCAGCGACTGCGTGCCGAAGACTGGAGCGCCAGCAAACACTCTTGAACCTGCCCCGCCATCACCTGAAGCAAGAGGTTGTGACGCGGTGGAACTCAACCCTCTATATGCTTCAGAGGATGGAGGAGCAGCAAAAGGCCATACAAGCCTATACATCCACCTATGACATAGGCAAAGGAGGGGGTATGCACCTGACTCAAGCGCAGTGGAGAATGATTTCCGTGTTGTGCAAGGTTCTTCAGCCCTTCGAACTTGCCACACGTGAAGTCAGTTCAGACACTGCCAGCTTGAGTCAGGTCATTCCCCTCATCAGGCTTTTGCAGAAGCAGCTGGAGAAAGTGAAGGAGGAGCTAAGACGGAGCGATTCCGCTCGGCATGTGGGACTTGTGGATGAAGCCCTTCATTCGCTTTGCCAGGATTCCAGGGTGGTCAATCTGTTGAAATCAACCACTACATTTTGGCCACCGTGCTCGATCCTAGGTTTAAAGCCTATGTGGTGTCTCTCTTTCCGGCCGACACAAGCCTGCAGAGGTGCAAAGACCTGCTGGTGAACACACTGTCAGCTGAAGCGGAACGTGACACGTCAACGGCTCCTTCTTCATTTTCTCCCGCAACTGGGGCTGCCAGGAAAAAACTTAGGTATCCTAAGCAACCCGCTGGCGGTGATGCAGGGCAGGCAGGACCAAGTTTGGACATCTGGTCCGGACTGAAGGACCTGGCAACAATTTCTGACATGTCTACTGTCACTGCATATGATACTGTCACCATTGACAGAATGGTGGAGGATTACATCGGTGACAGCATCCAAGTAGGCATGTCAGACAGTCCATACCTGTACTGGCAGGAAAAAGAGGCAATTTGGAGGCCCCTGTACAAACTGGCTCTATTTTACCTGAGTTGCCCCCCCTCCAGTGTGTACTCCGAAAGAGTGTTTAGTGCAGCCGGGAACCTTGTCAGCGAAAGGCGTAGGAGGTTGCTTCCACAGAATGTGGAGAAGATGATGTTCATCAAAATGAATTATCAGCTCTTCCAGGGAGACCAGCCTCCAGAAGGTACAGAGGGACCTGTGGTGGTGGATTCAAGTGGGGACGAGTTAATACTTTGTGAGGATGAGGATGTACACACTGAAGAGGGTGAGGAATCGGTGGATGAGGAGGATGAGGATGACATCTTGCCTCCGTAGAGCCAGTTTGTGCAGGGACACATTAATTGCCAGCTTGTTTTGTGGGGGCCCAAACGAACCAATCATTTCAGCCACAGTTGTGTGGCAGACCCTGGCGCTGAAATGATTGATTTGTTAAAGTGTGCATGTCCTGTTTATACAACATAAGGGTGGGTGGGAGGGCCCAAGGACAATTCCATCTTGCACCTCTTTTTTTCTTTGCATTATGTACAGTTTGGGGCCTAGTTTTTCTAACTGCCATCCTGCCTGCCACTGCAGTGTCACTCCTAGATGGGTCACGTGTTTGTGCCGCCCACTCGTGTCGCTTAGCATAGTCATCCAGCTACCTCGGTGCAACCTTTTGGACATAAAAACACTATTGTGAGGTGTGAGGTGTTCAGAATAGACTGGAAATGAGTGGAAATTAAGGTTATTGAGGTTAATAATAGCATAGGAGCAGAAAAACCTACAAATTCTGTGATTTTAGCTGTTTTTATGCTTTTTTTCAAAAAAATACAGATCCAAAACACAAAACCCAGAACCCAAAACACGGAAGGGTGGTTTTGGCAAAACCAATCCAGATCCAAAACACGAAGAAAGATCCAGATCCAAAACCAAAACACAAAACACGAAAAGTGGCCGGTGCACACCCCTAATATATACACGTGTGTGTGTGTGTGTGTGTGTGTGTGTGTGTGTGTGTGTGTGTGTGTGTGTGTGTGTGTGTGTGTGTGTGTGTGTGTGTGTGTGTGTGTGTGTGTGTGTGTATATGTAGTGTGTATATTTAGGATCAACATGAATTTCCCTATATATTTCGTGTAGATTCTGGTTTTCTGTGTATGTGAATTTACAACAGTTTTCTCTCCTATATTTCTGTATTTGCATCAGGCTAGCTGGCTGACATTGCTGCCTTCAGGCAGGGGCAAGGAGTAGGTGGAGCCGCCAGCACTGATGGAGTTTGGGGAGGGCACAATGATGCATTGTGCCCACCACCTTTAGCCCCAGCATGGAGGGACAGTGGAAAATGACGGGGCTCCTCCATTAAAGACCCACAACTGGCCACACATGCACTCTAAAGCTGGCCACACATCTAAAGATTATCTGTCCAACCAGCCAACTAGTTGATTGGTTGGAATGAAAATCTGGTAAGGAATACAATCAGCAATTTGCTCCCAAACACTGGAAAATGGACCAAAACTGTTGTTTGAACAAATGGTTTAGAACAAACATTTAACAAACTTGTTTGAATTACCATTTTCATCTGTTTTCTGGCATTTAGGAGCAAATTGCTGATCATTATTTACTCCAATACGTTACCAGATTTTCATTCCAACCAATCAACAAGTTGGCTGGTTGGATGTAAGTTGGTCTAGTGTGTGGCCAGCTTTAGGCAGTTGTTCCCAATCTTTTTTGAACCACAGCACCCTAGAGTATTACAATTGTTTTCGCGGCACCCCTAAGGCCGGCCATGCACGGTGTGATGAGGCGACAGGAGGAATCTACATCCAACATATATGGAGGTCCGCACACGTTGTGATTGGGTGGCCGACCGCCCGATATGCCGGCTCCCCCCTCCCTCACCTGCATAGCAATACATGGGATCACACATTGCATCCCCTGCTTGCATGGTTCTGCAGTGCGATCAGGCGATGCCATGTACGACCCCACTGGAGTGCACTTTGCATGATATCAGGCCCATACACGGTGCGATATCGTACCAATCCATCGGATCGGCTACTTTATCGCACCGTGTATGGGCCGCATAAGCCAAAAGTTTGTTATTGACAAAAACTCAGAAAAAAATGTAAAGTGTAAAGTGAAGTAAATTGTGCTGACCTGTCATCCTTAGGCTCAGTTATGTAGTGGGTGACAGGTTTGCGCTTCTGTTTGTCCACATATTTACATTACATTGACCATAAATAATTTGATTTGGTTCTGGACTACCAACTTGAGACACCCTGCAAGTGTCCCGAGGCACCACAGGGTGCCAGGGCACACAGTTTGGAAACCACTGCTCTAAGGTAAGTGTTCTGAGCTCCTTCTCCCCTCTGTCCTTTCTGTCTCATATCTCCCAACTGTCCCGCATTTAGCGGGACAGTCCCGTTTTTCTGGGACTGTCCCACCCACGGGCCACAGTTTCTTGTGGTGGGAGGTTGGGGAGAACACATACCGCTGCTTTGCATGCGCACGGCATCTGTTCACCAGTATAGGGAGAGCCTGGGGGATGCCCAGCATCTCGGAGAGTGCTGGGCATGCCCCCTATAGTGACATAAACTGGGGTAGCTGCGAGGATCCACCCCATTTTCTAGATGCCGTCCTTTTTCAGGAAGCCCCGCCCCCTTTTCAGGCACGCAAAAGGTCCCTCTTCACGGACTACAAAAGTTCTGAGGTATGCTGTCTCAACAGCTCTGCCACTGCCTGGCTCTTTCCTTCACATTATACAGTATGCCTCCATGTGCTCCCCCTCTCACCCACAAGTGTAACTGTGTATAGCTCCATGTTCCCCTCCCCCCACCAGCAGTGTGTATGTCTCCATGTGCTCCTCCTTTCCCCCCAGCAGTGTGTATGTCTCCATGTGCTCCCCCTTCCTCCCAGCAGTGTGTATGTCTCCATGTGCTCCCCCTTCCTCCCAGCAGTGTGTATGTCTCCATGTCCCCTTCTCCCCCACCAGCAGTGTGTATGTCTCCATGTCCCCTTCTCCCCCACCAGCAGTGTGTATGTCTCCATGTCCCCTTCTCCCCCACCAGCAGTGTGTATGTCTCCATGCCCCCTTCTCCCCCACCAGCAGTGTGTATGTCTCCATGTCCCTTTCTCCCCCACCAGCAGTGTGTATGTCTCCATATCCCTCTCCCCCACCAGCAGTGTGTATGTCTCCATGTCCCCCTCCCCCACCAGCAGTGTGTATGTCTCCATGTCCCTCTCCCCCGCCAGCAGTGTGTATGTCTCCATGTCCCTCTCCCCCACCAGCAGTGTGTATGTCTCCTTATCCCTCTCCCCCACCAGCAGTGTGTATGTCTTCATGTCCCTCTCCCCCCCACCAGCACTGTGTTTGTCACCATGTCCCCCCCCCCCCACCAGCAGTGTGTATGTCTCCATGTCCCCTCCCCCCCGCCAGCAGTGTGTATGTCTCCATGTCCCCTCCACCAGCAGTGTGTATGTCTCCATGTCCCTCTCCCCAACCAGCAGTGTGTATGTCTCCATGTCCCCCTTCCCCACCAGCAGTGTGTATGTCTCCATGTCCCTCTCCACCACCAGCAGTGTGTATGTCTTCATATCCCCCTCTCCCCCACCAGCAGTGTGTACAGTATGTCTCCATGTCCTCCCCCCCACCAGCAGTGTGTATGTCTCCATGTGCTCCACCTAGTCAGCAGTGTGTATGTCTCCTTCCCCCCCCCCCCAGTCACAGGTGTGTATGTCTCCATGGGGAGGGGTGCATGATGCATTGCATTCAAGATACGATGCATCCGGCCACTCTTCGCATGCATGCCAGCATTGATTACGCTGGTATGCATGGAGGAAAATGCAAAGGACCGCTGAAGTCCCTCTGGCATCCTTCTGCACATGTCACCAGTATCAGCAGCATTATAGAGAAAAAAAATAATTGAAAACAAAAGCTTGTGCTTACGTGCCATTCTCAGCAGGGCAGTTTCTAGGGTTTGAGGCTCCCAGCGCGAGCAGTCAAAATGCGCCCCCCCCCTCGAAGCAGTAATATTGTGCAGTGGGTGTGGCCTCATCATAAGGGGGTGTGGTATCACAGTAAGGGAGTGTGATCTCAAAAGACCACAGAATGACAGCCACTGTGAGTACTGGGTTGGCTAACCTGTCAGGGGCAATGCGCTGAAAAATATATTTAGTCAAACAAAAGACATAGCCGTAGGCGCGCGCTCATAAAATGGGGTGTGGCCTAGCTATCACAAGCCCACGCTGCATTTCTGTGTGTATGCCTTTGGTGTGACATTTGCAGAAGTATGACCTTGCATCACACTCGTTTTTAGTCGCGTTGGGAGCGAACCCAGCACATTGAAAATAAAAGCCAGATCCACATAAAATACACTGCAACAAACCACTTCCACATAATATACACTGCAACAAACCATTGCCACATAAAATATATTGGAAAAGCCAGAGGCACATAAACTACGTTTTAAAACCACATCCACCTCAAATTAGGGGTGTGCACCGGACACTTTTCGTGTTTTGGTTTTGGATCTGGATCTTTCTTCGTGTTTTGGATCTGGATTGGTTTTGCCAAAACCACCCTTCCGTGTTTTGGGTTCTGGGTTTTGTGTTTTGGATCTGGATTTTTTCTTAAAAAATAAAAAAAAACGCTAAAATCACATAAATGGGCCTTTTTTTGTTCCTACGCTATTAATAACCCCAATAACATTAATTTCCACTCATTTCCACTCTATTCTGAACACCTCACACCTCACAATATTGTTTTTAGGCCAAAAGGTTGTACCGAGGAAGCTGGATGACTATGCTAAGCGACACAAGGGGGCGGCACAAACACGTGGCCCATCTAGGAGTGGCACTGCAGTGGCAGACAGGAAGCCAATCAGCGTTATGGTGCCCATTTGCATGTAGCACGAACCCGGGAGATCCGTGCTACATGCATCTGTGTGATTGGCACAGAGCAATGACAGGTCCGTGAGACCCGTCTGTGCTGCTGTGGTAAAAAAAAAAAAAAAAACCTGTGTAAAAAAGAAAAAAATGGCGTGCACCCCCCCAAAAAAGAGCAACCAGCCCCGGGCATTAGTAACCCAGTGCTGGGTGTGCTTAAATACAGGGGACAAACGACGTAGGGGTCCCCTGTACTTAAGCACAACCAGCACCGGGCTAGTCAGAACCAGCGCTGGTTGCCAAAATACGGGGGACAAACGACGTAGGGGTCCCCTGTATTCTGCGCAACCAGCTCTGGGCTCTGATCCGGTCCTGGTTCTGGAAATATAGGGGACAAAAAATGAGTAGGGTTCCCCTGTATGTTCCAGAACCAGCACTGGACTTTTTCTAGCGGGGGGCTGATGCCACAGCCAGGGGAGCCCTTTCACCGGGCCCCCCAGCCGCAGCATCAACCCTGACCGCTAGTCAGCCCAGGCCGGGGATCCCTGGAGAGCTGGGGACCCCCCCAATAAAGGGGTCACCCTCTCCAGGGCACCCCAGGCCCAGGCTGATAGCCCGGGGCTATCCCCGCCACCCCTGGTGGTGGTGGGTGGCGGGTTGATTGTGTGGTGTGGTGTAAATAAAGAATATCAAACATTGTCTTTACAAGTAGAACTGCAAGTCCCAGCTAGCCTGCCCCGCATGCTGGTACTTGGAGAACCACAAGTACCAGCATGCAGGGCATTAAGGGCCCACTAGTACCTGTAGTTCACCTGTAAAAAAAATGTTTAAAAAAACACAGGACACACACACCGTGACAGTATAAGTTTATTAAACATACATACACACACACACATGTACACATACTCACCTATGTAACCTGTAGCATCGGTCCACTTGTCCGGTAAAGTATCCCTAGGGGACCTGTGAAAAAAAACATACTCACCATCTCCTATGCGAGGTTCTGTCCTCTTCGTTCTAAAGTAGGCATCCCCGGACTTGGCAAAAAAAAAAAACGAAAACGCGATCCACGAACTTAGTACCGTTCTATAGAACGGTACTTCCCGAATGAGAGCTTAGCGGCGGGGTATCACCATGGAAACCCCGCTGCTAAGCGTTCATTGGCTGAGAGAGGTCATCTCCCGTCTCTCAGCCAATGAACGGCTCCCTCCATTGTAGTCAATGGTGGGAACCGCAGGGTAAACTTTAATAACCTTGCGGCTCCCAGCATTGACTACAATGGAGGGAGCCGTTCATTGGCTGAGAGAGACGGGAGATGGCCTCTCTCAGCCAATGAACGCTTAGCAGCGGGGTTTCCATGGTGATACCCCGCCGCTAAGCTCTCATTCGGGAAGTACCGTTCTATAGAACGGTACTAAGTTCGTGGATCGCGTTTTCGTTTTTTTTTTTTTGCCAAGTCCGGGGATGCCTACTTTGGAACGAAGAGGACAGAACCTCGCATAGGAGATGGTGAGTATGTTTTTTTTCACAGGTCCCCTATGGATACTTTACCGGACAAGTGGACCGATGCTACAGGGTTACATAGGTGAGTATGTGTACATGTGTGTGTGTGTATGTATGTTTAATAAACTTATACTGTCACGGTGTGTGTGTCCTGTGTTTTTTTTAAACATTTTTTTACAGGTGAACTACAGGTACTAGTGGGCCCGTAATGCCCTGCATGCTGGTACTTGTGGTTCTCCAAGTACCAGCATGCGGGGCAGGCTTGCTGGGACTTGCAGTTCTACTTGTAAAGACAATGTTTGATATTCTTTATTTACACCACACCACACAATCAACCCGCCACCCACCGCCACCAGGGGTGGCGGGGATAGCCCCGGGCTATCAGCATGGGCCTGGGGAGCCCTGGAGAGGGTGACCCCTTTATTGGGGGGGTCCCCAGCTCTCCAGGGATCCCCGGCCTGGGCTGACTAGCGGTCAGGGCTGATGCTGCGGCTGGGGGGCCCGGTGAAAGGGCTCCCCTGGCTGTGGCATCAGCCCCCCGCTAGAAAAAGTCCAGTGCTGGTTCTGGAACATACAGGGGAACCCTACTCATTTTTTTCCCCTGTATTTCCAGAACCAGGACCGGATCAGAGCCCAGAGCTGGTTGCGCAGAATACGGGGGACCCCTACGTCGTTTGTCCCCCGTATTTTGGCAACCAGCTCTGGTTCTGACTAGCCCAGTGCCGGTTGTGTTTAAGTACAGGGGACCCCTATGTCGTTTGTCCCCTGTATTTAAGCACACCCAGCACTGGGTCACTAATGCCCGGGGCTGGTTGCTCTTTTTTTGGGGGGGGGCACGCCATTTTTTTCTCTTTTTACACAGGTTTTTATTTTTTTTTTTACCACAGCAGCACAGACGGGTCTCACGGACCCGTTAGTGCTCTGTGTCAATGACACAGATGCAAGTAGCACGGATCTCCTGGTCCGTGCGTGCATCTGTGTCATTGAAATACACAGCAGCACAGACGGGTCTCACTGACCCATCTGTGCTCTGTGTCACTGTCAATCACACAGATGCATGTAGCACGGATCTCACGAGTCCGTGCTACATGCAAATGAGCACCATAATGCTGATTGGCTGAGAGCCGTGACAGACGGCTCTGTCAGCCAATCAGCACTTTGCCCATTAAAGGCAAAGGCATTTTTTTTTAAATGGCCGCTCGAGGCAAAACCTCGAGATCCGACAGCAGATCTCGAGGTTTTGCCTCGGGAGAGGGATCCGGGGCAGACAGGGAGATCCGAGCTTGGGCTCGGATCGCCCCGGATCCCCGAAGTTCGGGTGGGTTCGGTTCTCAGGGAACCGAACCCGCTCATCCCTACCTCAAATACATCATTAAATCCAGAACCACATAAAACACATTGAAAAAACAAGATTCACATAATACACACTTCATTCCAGCCCCCTCCCTTGCCATTCCATCCCGACAGGTTTTAGGCTTCCCCCCCACTGGCTCTCAGGCAAAAGTGCCCATTATGCAGTGCCCCCTGTAGTTGTCCCCATATGCAGTGTCCCCTGTATTTATGCCCCTTATGCAGTGCCCACAGTGGTAGTGCAACTTATGCAGAGCCCACAGTAGTGATGCCCTTTATACAGTGCACCCAGTAGTAGTGCCCCCTATGCCATGCCACCATTAGTAGTGCCCCCTGTAGTCATGCCCCCAATAGTAATGGTCCCTGCTGTAGTGCCCCAGTAGTAGTGTCCCCAGTTGTATTGCCCGAAATAGTAATGCCCCCTGTAATAGTGTCCCCAGTATTAATGCCCCTGTATTAGTCCCCCCAATAGTAATGCTCCCTTTGTACTAGTGCCCAAAGTAGTAAAGCCCCAAGTAGTAGTGCCCCCAGGCCCTGAGTAATGCCCCCAGTAGTGGTACCTCCTAAGCAGTGCCCCCCGAGTAATGTCCCCAGTAGTAGTGCCTGCCCCCAGTAGTGGTGTCTCCCCCCGCAGAAGTGCCCCCAGAGTAATGTCCCCAGGCTGCCTGCACATAAAAAAAAAAAACAGTAACACTTACCTTCAGCCCCGCTCCGGCGTCCGCTCCGCTCGGCTGCTCCTCTGCACTATGGGAAAGACGTCATCACGTCCTCCCATAGTGCACACTGGGGGAGCCGGAAGCCGGAGCCTCCGTCTCTCCGGCTGCTCTGCTCTGCCGGGCGCCCGCTGGTAACTGAATCTCAGCGGGCGCCCGGCAGTTAATATTCTATTTCTGCTGCAGAGGTCAGAGGCGGCGCGCCCCGTGCGATTGCACGGGCCGCCTGCCCCTAGACACGACCCTGATTCTCAGGTTATTCCACGCCGCTTCTGATCGTTGACCATCACCTACAGTAAACCCGAGGATGGCAGGTGAGCACAATCTTCTGTTTTAATTTTATTTCTCTATAATGCTGCTGTCTTTGGTGAAATCCCTGACGGGAGTAAAATACGCCAGTTTTCACCAGTGAAGCTTCCCCATTATTAACAGCACAAGTATTATGGTGGTACTTGTATCGCCACAATACCTGTTCTTTCAGCAAATTTAAATAAATACAAAAAAATGCTTTATTCCTTGCAGGATATCTTCAGTTTATGTTGATTTTTGTATTTATTTATTTTTTCTTGTAGGGTTGGGTGGGGGGTCCCAGACCAGTAACTTGCCTAGGGCCCCATGAAGGGTAAATGCAGCTCTGATTTGTATGGTTTGATGCATAACACCCATCCGCACAGCCCAAACTTTGAGAATTTTTTAACTGGTTTACGCACCAATTGATGCCCCACCCATGATGTAGCTCCACCCACAACGTCCTATTAGATCATACATGGTTTGCATTGCACCACATGATGTAAGCGAACGCTGAGACTTGGAAGTGCTGTAAATAGATGTTCACATATACATATATGAATAGATTTATCAAAATAGACCAATACGGTGTTTGATTTTTAAAATAATAGGTCTGCCTCCATATATATATTCTTTATCTCTGAATTTTAGATATGTCTATTATATTTTTAATTGCTTAGATGATTGTAACCAAGTGTTAACGAGCAGCCATATTAGGTCAGGTATAAAAATGCCGATCCAGACACACACCAGAAACCTTTAAAAAAAGCTGCAATTATATGCAGCGAAAAGCATCAGAAATTCCAACAATAAAGTGGCAGATGGCTAAAGGTAGGAAAATCCTTAGAATTACTGCTAATCTGCCTGAACCAGCCCCCGTGATACAGAGGATAATTACATTTACCACTGGAGATTAAACCAGCAAATACTTATTTTTTTGGACTGCGCCATACACGGCCACCGTGGTTCTCTGAGGGCTGCCCCTTACGTTGGGACAACCACACGCTTCAAAGACTCCCTCTATCAGTGTAAGAAAGTGATACAAACACTGTTACCTTCTGAGGGCTATACTATTGCATGGGAACAACTATACGCCTTAAAGACTAGGAATTGGTAAATAATATATGCCTACTGGACAGTCCTTTATATTGACTTTTATTTTCTGGCAATTCCAGTTAATACACAGGAGGCATGATATACTGTAGGAACAGGAAACAATTGAACTTTACATATATGTTGATGTTGTGGGTGAATTTATTTGCTTGCTCTTTTTAAGAGAATCTTATTTAATATCTATTACATGTATTGTTTTACCTCTATTTAGATGTACATGCATTGATTTTATTAACATACACAATAGAATAACCCTACTATTTATTCAGTGTACTATATAGGGACTGACTATCCCTTTTTGTAAGTAGCTGCTTGGTCTAACATCACATACCAGTGCCTGTAAAATACCTTTCCTTGGTGTTCATTGTCTTTTTGTTCCACCTGCCCAATCTGCATCTACATAGTACATACCCTTGCAATTCAAGTTCAGTCGATATGCAGATATATCTTTTAGGTGTGTACCCAGCTTTATTCCAATCTCTTTGATAAGGTTTACTCACATGTCTACAAAGATGACACATAGTTACTGAAATATCAAGCTTTGCAGTAGTTGCCACTTATAAAAGTGTCCCCATTGTTTGTCTTTACTGATTATTTGATAAGATATGTCCTTCTAATTTAAGATATGACATTTCCATTGGTCTTCTCACACCTTTTGCTTCTGATATTCCAAACTGATTGAGAATTGTATCAATTTTAGTAGGCTACTTATGGTTTTCATTGTACCTACTTCCTAGATAGTATGTCACCTTTCCCAGGTCTTTATTTTCAGTGAGTCTAGATCTTAACTAGAAGTTAACTTAATTTTGTGATCTCTTCTTTTACATGGGCAATAATCAAATCGTCCAATATATAAGACCAGGTACATCCGTTTCCCTTTTTCAGATTTTGGGTGTGAAGATCTATATTTATATTTTTAAAACTTCTTTTTTTGCATAAAAAAAATTTAAAGTCTTGATGTCCCCAAATCTAGCCCGGCGGATTTGGGGTGTCCAAAGTCTTAATATTGATGTGATTAACTGCAAAATAGTTCACTGCAGTTGACACACTACACCATAGTTGAATAGCCCCGGAAAGGACTACCCAAAGCTATTGAATTGACCGACTAGAACCACTTAAGTCTGAGAATGCCGGTTACTGCGCCTTCAGCTGGGTGTTTAGCCGCGCTAACCAGAATTCTCCAACTAAAATGGTGGTGGCGTGGCTGTTAGCGCTGCACTAAGCCAGAAAACAGCATTGCAAATAATTGTCAGGGAGACTTCTTGAATAGGGGAGATCTCCCTGAAGTTTTTGTGCATTTAACAAGTGTTTCTTTAACAATAAAAATAAGTCATAAACCAATGTGTTATTGTTGGTGTCTGTCTATGAACACTAAGCTTGATGGTAAAATTATCTGCTAGAGGGCACCAGTCAAAATCTTGCCTAGGGCACCAAATTGGTCAGGGCCAGCTCTGTATTTAAATTTTACCGTCAGAGTCACGTTTGGTCTTAAAACCAATTTACATCCCAATTGCATGTTTTCCTGGAGGTAACTCTGTAAGATCCCATGTCTGGAGCTGTTTGAGAGGTTTCATATCTTCATCCTCAGCTTTTATACATTTTTCCTTCTCATGGGTAGGCAGTTTCTGCATCTCTTTCCTGGATTTTGGCTCAGGTTGCGGTGCTGTCCGAGACAAGATAAAAACTTTGATAGTATATTCTTGTTCTGCCTAGTAGAACTACTGACCAAAGGCAAAGGTGATAACTGGATCATCTATAGTAAATTCAAATTCATTTTCCTTATCCTCTGGTGGTGCTTTTTGAACTTCTTCCTCAAGCTGTTCTGCTTCTGTAGTTTCATGAAATGATTGACACACAGAGTTTTCATCAATAACAACATTTCTGCTTGTAACCCTCCCTTTAACCCCTAAAGGGACACCTGGTTATGTTACGATTATCCTAGGATGTACCTACCATTCACAGTCTATTATGTGAGGTACCCTTATATCAGTGCCTCCACGCAGATTTATATTTTATGAAAAATATTTAGGCCAACCTGGGAAAGCCCATACAGAGTAATGACAAGTTGTGGGGTGTTAGTGTATATAGTGTTCATACAATACAATTTTCAATATTTGACAAACCCAATCGATTATGTTCTTTCAGGTCCTGGTTCTAAACAGCTCGTCGACACTATTTCAGGTAAGTGACTCGCGAATTGTAAATGGTTTTCTATTATATTATTTATAAAAGAAATCAACATACAGTTACAAATTCAGCATATGCTGGTCAATGTAATCCAAGGTTATTTCATATAGCTATAACACATATTATTCTACAATATCATCTTAAACAATTACTCTAAGCCTGGATTGTGGTGAATAAACTCCCTTATAACAATTAGTTCAGGATTTACATAACTCTGCCAATGTGTGAAAGTCCCGGATAAAGTCTCCTGGCAGCGGAAGGAAATAGTCTATCCCTTATTAATAACTAACTGACACCTCCACATGAACGGGACCAAGATTGTTGCTCAATGGAGCATATTTCACCTTCTCCTAAACTGAATAAATACACAATCCTCAATAGAGTGGCAGAAGTCACAGTGAGAGATTATACTTGATATGCTGTATTCCCCTCACAGCATTCTATTACACTAGGTTATACTTTGTGTTCCTCTCTGTAGCTTGTTTCTATTCTCGTGATAATGTTGCAGCCTATAATCCCCTGGAGGCTGAATTGGTAAGAATGTTATAAAGTATACTCTATAGGGGCAGCAAGGTATAAAATCAGCCTTATATATGAGGGACAGCATTGTTAATCATTAATCTGGCCTCTGATCCTTCTTCTGGAACAAATGTATTAAGCAAAGACGAAGTCTGTTTATGTAAGGTGCATTGGAATGAATCTACTCATTCCATAGGTACAGCCAGGGGCGGATTGGAGGTAGACCTCAGCCGGAGTTTCCCCGGTGGGCCAGACCGTTTGGGGGCCTGTGTAATCAATTATCAATTGAAAAAAAAAATAAGTGAGTCAGCGGCGGCCAGCGGCGAGCACTGATTGGAAGCTGGCAGCCGTGGATCTGGGGCTAAGGCCAACATTGTTTTGTTGATGGTGGCTGACCCCTCCCCAGGGATCAGCCACCTATGGCTGTGCTTCTCAGCCCAGCCCGCCCCTTCCTCATTGCAGACTCAGATTTCCTTGTGGATGCCAATCATCTTCTAGTCCAGCCCCCCTAGTACAGGAGACCGGATGCCAGCCCCACCCCCTTCTGCAGCCCAGCAGCATGTCTCTCATCACCCTGCCAGGCCAGCTAAGCCTGCAGCAGCCAGCGTTATTGCCAGGGATGAGGTAGGAAAAGGAGCCATGGGTCTGAAGCTCCCCTTGCAGTTGCAGTCACCATGTCTTCACCACCTCCTGCACTGTGGTTGACTTATCACTGCACACAAGTCAGACAGCATGCTGTGGCTCCCAGCACCAGGTCCACCGGCCAGGACATGTACATGGCAGCCATGATTACCGAAGCTCACAGCATCATCCTGTCACCTGCCTGGGAACCTGCACACTTCCATACTGACAAAGGGCCACACACACACACAGTCATAATGATCAGGGGCCACTATCACACTGTCTTACTCCAGGGGCCAGTCACACTCACCACAGTCAACTCACTCACTGTTACACTGACCAGGGGTCACTCACATGCTGTCACACTCACCAGGGTCCACTCACACACTGTCACAGTCACCAGGGTCCATTCACACACTGTCACAGTCACCAGGGTCCACTCACACACTGTCACAGTCACCAGGGTCCACTCACACACTGTCACACTTACCAGGGTCCACTCACACACTGTCACACTTACCAGGGACCACTCACACACTGTCACATTCACCAGGGTCCACTCACATTGTCACACTGACCAGGGGCCAACTCTCACACTGACCAGGCTGCACAAACGCTGTCACACTCACCAGGGTTCACTCACACATTGTCACATTCACCAGGGTCCACTCACATTGTCACACTGACCAGGGGCCAACTCTCACACTGACCAGGCTGCTCAAACACTGTCACACTCACCAGGGTTCACTCACACATTGTCACACTCACCAGGGTTCACTCACATTGTCACACTGACCAGGGGCCAACTCTCACACTGACCAGGCTGCACAAACACTGTCACACTCACCAGGGTTCACTCACACATTGTCACATTCACCAGGGTCCACTCACATTGTCACACTGACCAGGGGCCAACTCTCACACTGACCAGGCTGCTCAAACACTGTCACACTCACCAGGGTTCACTCACACATTGTCACACTCACCAGGGTTCACTCACACATTGTCACAGTCACCAGGCTCCACTCACACACTGTCACACTGACCAGGGTCCACTCACACACTGTCACACGCACACGGAGACGATGCTAGGGAGACACACGGGGGGATGTGCTAGGGAGACACACGGGGGGATGGTGCTAGGGAGACACACAGGTAGGACCAATGGTACAAAACAAGGCTGGGGGAAAGTAATCTTCAGTAAGACACCATCTGTTGCATAATGATGACATTGGCTTTATTCCTACACAAACAGGCGGCTTTCAGACCATCTGATCTTCTACATGAATAGTGAATACTGACTCAAGAAACTGTCTGTCCAGGGAGGATCAATTTCTTCAAAGGTTCCCAGTTGCAGAGAAATCATATAGGTAAGAAAATACTCATTCACATGCTCGCTCTATTTATTCACTGTAGAGAGAGACTGGGGGCATGTACATCTGCTCTCAGAACAATGGGCATGCCTCCAGCGTGACGAAAATGAGGGGGAGAATGGCTCGCAAGCATGTGGTTTCACACAAGGCCACACCCCCTTTTCGGGCTCGTGCCTTTGGCGCGCACACATAGGGCCACTTTAGAAGAATTTTCCAGGGCCATTTTGAATTCCCAATCCGCCCCTCGGTGCAGCACTCCTGCTGTGCTTCTGCAGGTCTGTTAATGCCAGCAATGGGGAATAACAATGGCGGCCCCTACTTCATTCCCTGCGGTTAGCGCGAGACCGAAGTCCGGTATCTGCTGGGCTGGCTATAATACACAGCTTCTCCCGCAATCCCGAGCTCTGCTGCTACCGCTACCTGACCCAGACGTCGCAGTCTCTCTGATCTCCGTCATCCTCCCTACAGCCAACCGCAATGATGCAGCCTATGCCGGACACCTTTCTCTCTCCAGCCACCGTTTATCTTCCAAAGTGGGATGCCTCTTCAGCAACTATATTGCCCCTCACTGGTTAGCACACCTCTGACTCCCAGCAGCAGTCTTCTAGCTTTCAATGCTGTGCTCTGAGACCAAGGTACCGCACTGGAGAGAGGAACCACAGCCCGTCCTCACCTCTGCTGTCTTTCTCCTCTCCAACTGACACTTGCCAACTGCCCACCAACCCCCGCTTCTCCTCCACCTATGGCTCGAGCCTTCAGATCCCCTCGTGCCCCTTCTAGTATTTTCTAAGAGACAGACCCTTACCCTGAGTGCTTGTGTTCTTACCATGACTTCTACCACTATCATCAGTTTACATATATACACATAGTAGTCATCTCCAATTAACATACAAAGACTAAAAAAATTAAATATATGATGTGTGTGTGTGTGTATATATATATATATATATATATATATATATTTATATATATGATCCTATGACACATGGGCACTACCCCCACACTGGCTACATGCTTATTGCCACCTGGTTGGTTTCTTGATGCAGAATTCTGTAACCCTTTTGCGATTCATTGTAGCCTACAAGCACTCCTTTCTATGCACAAGCATCCCACTTTGTACATCTCTACTTTGGCAAGCGGGTACTAATTACCCAAGCTTGTTGGAGGGGCCCGGCAAGGGCCCAGACCCAGTGCTGACCCCCCACTTCTTACATCACAGCAGCCCAGCACACACTACTGTGTGCTGGGCTGCACTGGGAGACTACTCACGACTGCTAGGCAGCAGCCACAGCATTTTCCTATTCCTGTGGGGGGAGCGATCACACTGATCGCACACCCCACTGGCTATGCGCCGAGTTGAGGGGCTCACAGCACCCCCCTCCCTAGTGTGCTTTTTTTCTCCTAAGGGGGCGTGGCCACGCCTTCCACAATTAGGCCACACCCCTTTACCCGGGCATGAGTACAAATGCATTACTTCCAAATATTTTTATATGTTGTAGGTCAGGTTTCTTTCCATTGCACAGTTCCTATGGAGTATTTTCAATAGTTTTTCCTAATAAACTATTTTGAAGATAACAGGCTGTCACAAGTGATTCTCCTTAGTAAATTGTTGGCCTATGTGCATCAAAGAGCTAGCTCCACCCACTTCGCAGTGTGCCCGATTCATCCTCGCAGCAACACCATTTTACTCTGGATTGTACGGTACTGTTGTCTGCAACATAATTCCATACAGTTTGAGAATGGCCTATGTTTTACCATTTGTATATTCTGTCCCATTATTTGCACGTAGTGTTTTTGGAAAATGTCCAAACTTGTTATTTACTTGATGAAAATGTTCTTTATTATAGAATTATCCTTACTGTGCAGCAGGTAAAGTGCTTTGAACTCTGAGTAATCATCAATGAATGTGAGGAAATATTTTGTCCTCCTGTCACATTTTTCATTGTCCATCTCTATGGGGCATATTCAATTGGGTGTGAGAATAGCAAATAACCCGCACCTGTGAGGTTTTTCCAGCAGGTGCGGGTTTTTTTCTTTTTTTACACGCCAGATTTTTTTTTCACGCACCTCCAGAGCAAGTGTGATTTTACCTGCTGCGATCCCTCCAGTCCCTCTGGCAGCCGCTTCCCCCATAGGTTTCTATGGGGGATGCGATGCTGCCAAATGTACCAATATCCGGAATGCGAAGCATTCCAGATATTGGCCCCAGCAGCTAACGCCATCTGAAGGTAGCGTTAGCCGTTGTAGCCTATGGTTACTTACCGCATATCACCCGGCGGAGGGATCTCCTGGAACCCTCCGCCGGCAATGGGTGCCGCTCATGTGCAGTCTGTGGGACTGCGCATGCACAGCAGCCCCGAGTGCACTCCGGCCACATCGCAGGGATGCGCTCCTTTCAGAGCCCGTCTCCCTGCAATTGCCGGTTAATACATCCAGCCGTTATGATCGCCCTGATCGCATTGCAAAAGCGATCATTAATAAATGGGCCCCTAATTCTGGATCTCCAGACTCTGCAGTCTGACTTTAAGTGACCAGGTTTCTTGCACACAAAACAGTCATGTTTCTGGTCTCTGATTAGTGGTTTTAATAATACAGTCACTGGGTAAATTTACTAAAGGTTGATTTCAATCGATTTTAGTCAATTTCAAATCAATCTAAACTGATGTTGTGTTTCTGGGGCTAAATCACACATTTACTATTACTTTAAAAAAAATTGTCTGTTAATAAATGTGTGATTTAGCCCCAGAAACACAACATCAGTTTATAGTTTTAGATTGATTTGAAATCGGTTAAAATCAATAAAAATTGATCTTGCAATTTAATTTATCCACGTTTCCCTTTAACAAACTCTATTTTATAATTAAAATAATCTAATTAATATTCATTTTCTGTTCTGGCATCAAGTGCTGATATATGAAAGACTTTTAAATCTTCTATGCAGTGCAGACAATCCAGAATTTCTATAGTACACCTTATATAATCCTGCATGTGCTCCATTTCAGCAATTTATTCTGGCACAACTGTCTTATTAAATTCAGTTTATTTCTTAAATTAGCTCTATCATGCACATTCTGCAGTACATCCCACATTTATCTATCACAGTTACATACGTATATGTAGGGGCTGGCTGGCAACTTGTAGCCTGGGGAGCAAATGCATACAGGCGGCCCTGGCAGAGGAGTAGCGTGTAGCCAGGGTGTCCGAAGAATATGCGTGCTACGGCGCCCCCCCACTCAAGTGTTCCAGGGAGGAGGCGGGTCCATATGGGATTAATGTAAGGTAAAAATAAAGATTAGGGCAGCCCCCTGTCGTAGTGCCCATATGCAGTGCACCCGTGTGCCACAGGAGAGAACACCCTTATGCAGGCCTCCAGTAGTGCCCCCAGTAGTAGTAGTCCCCCCCTTTGTAGTGCCCCCAGTAGTAGTAGTCCCCCCCTTTGTAGTGCCCCCAGTAGTAGTAGTCCCCCCCTTTGTAGTGCTCCCAGTAGTAGTAGTCCCCGCCTTTGCAGTGCCCCCAGTAGTAGTAGTCCCCCCCTTTGCAGTGCCCCCAGTAGTAGTAGTCCCCCCCTTTGTAGTGCCCCCATTAGTAGTAGTCCCCCCCCTTGTAGTGACCCCAGTAGTAGTCCCCCCCTGTAGTGCCCCCAGTAGTAGTAGTCCCCCACCCCCTTGTAGTGCTCCCAGTAGTAGTAGTAGTAGCAGTCCCCTTATAGTGCCCCCAGTAATAGTAGTCCCCAGTGGTAGTAGTCCCCTCCCCTTTGTAGTGCCCCCAGTAGTAGTCCCCACTTGTAGTGCCCCCAGTAGTAGTAGTCCCCCCCTTGTAGTTCCCCAAGTAGTTGTAGTCCCCCACCCCCCTTGTAGTGCCCCCAGTAGTAGTAGTCCCCCCCTTTGTAGTGCCGCCAGTAGTGCCAGACCCAGACCCAGTAGACACACGTAATATAAAAAACAAAATAAAAAAAAACACTTACCTGAATCCCCGCTTCTGCCGCCGCCATCTGCTCCTCCGTCTGTCCTCCCGGGCCGGGCGCTTTGCATTATGGGAGAGACGTCATATGACATCATGACACCTCTCCCATTGCCCACTGCGGGAGCCGGAAGATGAAGTGGGCGCAGCAGCAGCTAATGATAGTCTGACAGACTCTCATTGGCTGCTGCTTACAACAAACACACAGCTGCCGGAGCCGGCGGCTGTGTGTTTGTCAGTGTAGCGCTGACCGAACTCCGTCCGGTCAGCGTTACACACGCGGTGCAGTCTGTGTCACAGTGACACAGGCTGCACCGGCCCGCATGACGCTGCGGCCCGGGGGGCACATGGCACCCTGCCCCCTGGCCCAGCCCGCCACTGCGTATATGCAGAATCATCTACACTCAGATATTGTGCTCTGGTCTTTCTCAGTCCAATCTACTTCGCATGCGCGGGTCTCTGGGAAAATGGCACCCGTGCCTTTTTCCCGGGGACATATTTTCAGGTGACCAAGAAAATGGCTGCGGCCATTTTCCCAGTGATTTTTTGCTGCTTTGCAGCGCTGGTACGGAGCTGCAGAGCAGCATGCCGGAATCTGAGGAAAGGTAAGTATTAATAACTATGGGTGCAGGGTGTGTGGTGTGGATGCCCCCAGGGGCCCGTGTGCACCGCACACCTTGCACCCATTATAAAGGCGCCTATGGATTTCCGGAGGACTTGGGTTTGCTCATAGCACTAAGCCAAATGTCAATAGCTGCTAGAGCTCTCCCCCAGAGTGTGTTTCTTGTGTTTTTTACACATTTCTTTACAGATGAACTACACGTACCAGCGGGCCCTTAATGCCCCACATGCTGGTACTTGTGGTCTCCAAGTACCAGCATGCGGGGGAGGCTTGCTGGGACCTGTAGTTCTACTGTAAAGACTATGTTGTTAATTCTATTTTTAACACTACACATACACTATCACCTGCCACCCACTGCCCAGGGGTGGCAGGGATAGCCCTGCCTATCAGCCTAGGCCAGGCATGCCCTGTAGAGGGGGACCCCTTTATTGGAGGGGTCCCCAACTCCCCAGGGATCCCTGGCCTGGGCTGACTCGTGGTCAGGGCTGATGCTGCGGCTGGGGTGCCCGGTGAAAGGTCTCCCCTGGCTGTGGCGTCAGTCCCTCGCTAGAAAGGGTCCGGAGCTAGTTTTAAATATATGGGGAACATCACGCAAATGTTTTCACCCTATATTTAAAACCAGGTCTGGCCCTGCTGCCTGGTGCTGGTTCTTAATTACTTTGGAACCCTACACATTTTGTTCCCCGTAATTTTAACAACCAGGACAGGCTGTCAAGTCCGGGGCTGGTTAGTCTTTTGGGGGGGATCCTACGTAATTTTTTTAAAAAACATTAACCCGTTTTTAACCATTTACACAAAGAAACATACACAAATCACAATGATTTGTGTATGTTTCCAACCATCTCGCAGCTCAGGGTGTTGAGAGATTAAAAAGTGATTTTGACAGAGTTTGCTCCTATCTCACCCGAGTTTGTCATCCCGATTCTTTGTAAATTTGAGAGATGTATGTTTTAGGTGAAAAGTACTTCTGATTTGGCCCTATGGTGATTTGATTCGAGACTGCTATCTCACCCGAGTTTTACGAGTGAGATAAGAGAAATCTCTCTCTAACACACCCTACTTTTGCCTTTAGTAGATTTGCAAGCAGGAAAAAAAATGAATAAATCACCCGAGATGGTCAGCTCGACCTATCTCGATTCTTAGTAAATTTACCCCTAAGTCTAAATTAGAGTCCACTCTAGTAGATTATATTACATACTAATGATACCCTGGGAATGTCTATAATTATCTTAATGGAAGATGATAAATGTATGGTGTGGGGCAGAGGCATTCAGCTAGGGTCTATGTTGTAAGATAAAAACATGCACAAATCCAAATCCTGCTGTATAAAATGAATTTGCTTTAGCTGTTGAGAATAAATTGGCCCACGCTAGGCATTGACCAACATTTTTGAATTGTGAAATGAAAATGGCCTTTGATTAGGCATACCATTTTTTTCATATGGGCAACAAGCTTAACCACTTGTTGGCCAAAGCCCTTGGGACCTAATGTAATTTAACCTATATCCATAAGATGAAGGATGAGAATGATTTGACATGTCATAAAATGGATGACATTGCCAACATGTTTACTGAATATTATACAAAATGAAACAATCTAATAATCACAGTGGAAGATATTCACCAGCTTCATTTGTCCATTGATGAATATATCTCTGTAATATGCAACTTACCTTAAGCTGGGTACACATTAAACGATGTGTGTACCCAGCGATCCGATGGGCCGACATATCATATCATAATATATGATGTGGTGCCAGACTGCCCGATATGTCGGTCCCTGGCGCATCCCGCTGAATGCGGTCGTCTGTCGCATCATCAGATTCAGCTACATGTACGGATGACCTGACGATGTGACTAACAACCTAATGGGGGCACTCATGGGCCGACATAGTGCGGACACATTAGACAATATTGACAGTATATCGGACCGATCCGTTGGATCGGCAGAAATATCACTTGTGTACCCCAGCTTTAGACAAATGAGTACAATGACGTAAGTCAATCAAGCAATAAAGAAATTAGAGCAGCATAGAGAGAAATAAAGAAATTGTGAATTCAGCAGTAAGAAAAGACAGTTATAGGAAAAGCAGCCAGGAGACAAATGAAGGAAGATATTTTGTGAACTGTGGGAAAGTAGTCAGTGAGTATGGAGTCTATTTAAGACCCTTTACAATTTGGCCCCAAATACTATAATTTATTATCTCCGTATATCACAGCGATAAAAAATAGTTTTGCACAGAAATTTATAATCTTTTGCCAGGACAGCAGCTCCGATAACAGCCTGTCCTGGTGAAGTGTGTGTGTGGTAAATAGCTTTCGCTGTTACTATACTCCCGGCTTAGTGTTGCTATCGAACCATTCATGCACACAGTCTAGGCTGCCGAGCAGAGATCTAAAGATAGCTCTCAGGCGAAAGTGTTACCTATAAAGTTACAGTAACTAACACCACCTGGAGATGGTGTTAGCGGATAGCTTTCAGATCTTGATAAAGGTCCACACTGTAGTTTCCATTAAGAATTACGTGGACTGGGGTCTTCAGCATTAGTTTGCCTAATGAAGGAGATACCTAGAATATCCTCCTGTATTAAGCATTTTTTGAATAGCCCCAATACCTATATTTAGGAAACAGCCATCTCAGGTAGGGTATTTAGTAGTGGGCTTGCAGTCCCATATTCATCTAAAGGTAGCCGAGGTTTCAGCAGTTACACAGATTCTCTAGGTGCGAGAGAGGTTAGAGGTACGAGGTATAGGGGGGCTGCTGCATGATCTATAGCACAGGTTCTCAAACTCTGTCCTCAGGACCCCAAACAGTGCATGTTTTCCAGCCTCACAGAATTACAAGTGAAATAATTAGCTTCACCTGTGGATCTTTTAAAATGTGTCAGTAAGTAGTGACTACACCTGTGCTTCTGCTGGGTGACATGGGAAACTTGACCTTTGTGTGGTCCTGAGGACCAAGTTTGAGAACCAGTGGTCTATAGAGACAGCAAAGTGTGGAAGAGCAAAAAAACACTAATGGTGCATACACACGTAGCGATCAGCCAGCGATACGATATCGCTGGCTGATCGTCATGCACCCTCCCTGGTGTGCTGAATGATCAATATCGATCACCCAGCACACCACATACTTACCGACGACTATAGCGACCCATGATCAACGATTGTGGGTCCCTTTAGTAACCTGCTTGATACCGAGCAAGTTGCCCGGCATGCACAGCCGATGGACTATATCGCTAATGTCCATACGTGGCCGCACATCGCTGGTCAATGGTAAGTTGGTAGGGACCATTAAAATGACCAATTTGAACAATACCGATATCGTTCAAATCGATCATTTAAATCATTACATGTGTACGCACTATTAGCCACATTAAGCTGGTGGTGAAAAAGTTGTGTATTTAATAAAAATTCTGTTACAATATATTGGGATAACTGAAATTGACAGATACAATTGATGAGGGGCATACACAATAACGGATGTATAGACAACACAGGGCGATTACGGATTTTATGCAGTCCTACAGTTACTATTGCAAGAAATGTTTGTATGGACAAACCATGAAGAACCATATTTGTCATCTGATTTTTAGTTTTAGCAGTGCATTCTGCTAAAAAGAGACTATACTCAAGATCTGATGTTCGGTAATTAAGCGTACTTTATTTGGAATATATCCTGTAGTGGATTTACAATGGTAATAACCAACTCATTCTATATTACAGAAGCAAGGTATGACACTGCAGTCAGTCAGTCAGTCAGACATTAGACATGTAGGCAGCAGGCTTTTGAAATGTCATTCACTATAGCACACAGTGAAATTCAATATAAAAGATGCTTATTTCTATTTTTCACCCAGAATATAGTGTTACAGAATAGTGGCTTTCATATACAGTAATGCATTATTAATCAATGCTTTTAATAATCTCCTGAAAATATAAATACGGATTTAGATCTATTGCTGTATATATTGTATATTAGAGTTAATGCATGGCAATAATGTATTTCCAAGAAACTTTGCTGTGATTTTTATTTCTCTGATTTCAGCATCTGTTCTGGTGCAAATTCAAATTCATTTTGTCCCAGCCAGAGTTCTGGAAGCTCATTTGCCCTGTCCAGACCCATCTCCAAAACCAAAGAAGTAAGGACCTCTTCATCCACCCGATCCAAATCAAATAGTCCGGCATTACTGGTGAGGGGCACTTGGCTATTCAAAGTCCAGTGCTGTATGTCTGCAGCTCCATGATACTGACTATTGAGCCTCTGAAGTTGCATGCTTGCCAGGAAGTGCTGGGATGAAGATAAGCCAAAGGTGCTCTGCTTAGGTGCTGCAATACCTGATGAGGTCATAACTCCCACATTTGGTAAGGAAGGTGTCCCTTTAACTACTGTGTTACCACTCATGGTTGTAGTGGAATAGTGACTTATTGCCACGGTTTCTCTGTCCTTCATATTTATACCTTAACTTTTCAACAATAGACTATACCCTGCAAAGAAAATAAAGACAGGATCAATATTCAAAATCTTCATTTTAAATAGCTTGAACTGTAAAAATGGTGGTTTGTTAATGTCAATTTCTAACTTGGAATTTCTGTTGCTGTGGTGTTTGGATTTAATTTTTAAATAATTTATTTTCCTTTAATTTCTCCATAAAAGTTTATGAAACCTTGGATAACCATTGTGTACAAATATACCTCTACTCTGTATCTGCATTAAATCACATGAGATGTGATGGTATTCTCCATTCATAGACTTCAACAAAATACTAAATATGATGGTTGTACGTAACTTTTAAATCACACACAAAAAAAAAATCCCATCTGTAAATTTTTAAAAGAGGATTGACTGGTACTATTAACTTGAAGTCACTTCCACAAACTTCAAAATGCACATCTACATCCTCCATTAAAACATAGAAATCCAGATGTATCTATGCACATGAAGCATAAGAACTGAAATTGGCACTATGTGACAAAAACCTGGAATCTGGGATTGGATACACTACCAGACCTAGTGACAATGAAAGTGTTCATGATCTTAATGGCATTGGTACAGTATGCTGTCTGTTGTAGTATGCTAAGTAACAAGACATTTATTTTTTAACTTGTTGATGACTGTGGTGCTTGTAACCTTGGGTAGATACTCCATCTCAAACCAGTCAAAATATGAATCCACCATTACGAATTGCTCATTCCCCTCCAATCAAAGAAGTCAACTGCAATAATTGCCCAAGGAAGATCAAATACATCATGGAGGGTTAGAGGTTCCCTAGAATGATAGGCATGGATAGCACTAAAGATAAGAAACATCCAAAACATGCTCAATGTCAATTAACATAGAAGGTCAGAACAATACATCTTTAGCCCTCCATTTGGTAGCTTCACACCCTGGGTATCATTGGTGCACATGATGAGCATAGTTTAGAAACCATGGAGCACAAAGGGAATGATGTACCCTTGACTCTTCAGAAAAATGCCAGCAAACAGGGTAAGTTCATAATGAATGGCAAAGAATGATCATATTTCATGAGGCAACCCTCGGGAGCTAGAGGGCAAACCATCAAAGACAATTTGAGATAACTTGAGACCGAGGTTATCATTCATCATGTATTCCCAAGTCATCCAACTACATCCTATCGAGATTGTCAACAAAACCAGATATATGTGAACGCTGCAGATATGCACTGGATAGGGCATCAGTAACATGGAGTTATAAATATGTGTGTGGATTATATAATAAAAACAATAAAAATTAATAACATTTAACTTTCACATGTCTGTCTCACTTGTTGCCCACTCCAGAGCAGCATAATTTCCATCCCCATACTAGAAGGGGAATTGTTCCAGGGTCCTCAGATACTGTATGTTCATATTTCAGTATACAATTATGTTAAGTGTACATTAGTCAACACCACATTAAGAAAGTACTGGACAGTCTTTCTGCCAACCACATCTCTAAGACCTAAGCCAAAAATACAAATTTTGTGGGACAAAATAGGTATCCTGCCCCCAGTTCTAGTTATACATCGTGAGGCTTCCCCCAATAACAAACTGATAAGGAAATCTGAAAAGAGATGCCAAAAGTAACCTAGGAGATTCGAAAATTTAGGGCAAACACTGAGGCTTCAGTACCAAACCTACTTAACAACTGAGGAGTTAGATAAACTCTTTGCAGTATGATGAGCTGAATCGGTTGATATCTTATAGCAGAAATGTCTATCAGAGGACTGCCCAATACCCATCACTGTAGAGGTGACCAAGTGGGAAGACACCACACCTGGACCAAAAGGTACCACTCCTCAGAGAGGCAAGTTCACGTAGTATCTTGGAATGTCACAGAGGAGTCTCTAGATCTAAAGGAGTCCAGCATCCAACAGCACCTAGAATGAATAATGCCCCCTGGTATCTTGCTGAATCAGTAGCATGTGTAGTTCATGGCTCCCTCCAACCAAAACCCATCCATGGATATGCGCTGAGAAGCAAAAAAAATAAGATTCCGGAGAACAAGCCCAAACATACAGTGCTACTTGCTTCGAGGTGCCATTACAGGCACTCTGCAAGCCACATGCAGGTGCTGTGGAACAGCAATGGTGCCACCCCAGGGCCCTGCGACCTGTGAAATGGCACTGCTCGCACAACCCTGCACCGATATATTGAGGTCTACATAAAGTCTTGAACTTGGTTTGTGGTCGTTTATCCCCCACCAAAAAAAAAAAATTAAAAGAGGAAAAAAATAATGCAATTTGTTTTGTTTTCACCATCTGAAACTAAATAATAATTAGCTATACTGTTATATGGTAGCCCAACATGGCACCATTTTGAAAATGAGAAAACCTACCGCATTAAATGAGTGGTAGGTGTGGTTATTTGCAAGCTTTGGCATTTGCAGGGTACTGCAGTCATGTTACAAATTCTAAGATTTACACAGTCCCATAATGGCTGAATCGCATCATTACTTACCATATCTTACTCAGCTGTCATATGGCCACAGGAGCACCTGTTTTTAATGTGGGATTGTTTTGTTTGCTTCTAAGCTCCATGCTTCGCACCTAATTGAATATGCCCCATAAAGTTATTTAGCGGTTCTCACCATTGAAGTCAATGGTCGGAATTGCTCATTGGCTGAGACATGCAGAGGCTTACCTCTCTCAGCCAATGAAAGATCAGCACTGAGATTTCTATACAGAAATGCCACGGCTGAGTGGTCATTCGGGTAGTACTGACCTTAGAGGACGGTACTAAGTTCGTGGTCCGGGATATTGCGTTTGTGTAAATAAAACTTTACTGTCACAGTGTGTGTCTTGCATTTATTTTAACATTTCTTTTGCAGGTGACCTACAGGCACCAGCGGGCCCTTAATACCTCACATGCTGGTACTTGTGGTTTTCCAAGTACCAGTATGCAGGGAAGGCTTGCTGGGACCTGTAACTTCATCTATTTTTACACCATACTTTACACTATCAACCCAGCACCTACCACCCAAGGGTGCCAGGGATAGTCCCAGGCTATCAGCCCGGGCCTGCGGTGCTCTGGAGAGGGGGACCTCTTTTTTCACCTTCCCAGTGATCCCCAGCCTGGGCTGACTAGCGGTCAGACGTAGTGCTTTGGCCGGGGTACCCTGGCTGTGGCATTACACCCCCGCTAGAAAGAGTTCGGTGCTGGTTAAGGAAAATACAGGAGACCCCTACTCATTTTGTCCCCTGTATTTCCAAAACCAGGACTGGCTCACTGAGCCTAGTGCTGGTTGTGCTAAATACAGGGGACCCCTACGTCTTTTGTCCCCTGTATTTTAAACGCCAAAGAAAAAAGCATCCTGTTTGGTGCACTAATTAATAAAATGTCACCTTTATTAAATACAATTAAAATATATAAATTAAATCAGTGAAATATTTAAAAACAACGGTAAGTGTATAAAAAAGTGAATAAAATGATTAAAAACAGATTGACCCACTGTGTGTTTTTATTTGTTGTACATTAGCAGCATCTGTTTTATATTGGGTATTGATTAATTCAATGCTGGTAATCCAGTTCAATAATAATATGTTAATATATTACACTCAATAAAGATTGTTAATCCTACGAGGGCTGGCTACATTGCATTCTATTGCAGCAGATTCTCCTCCAGCAATTTTCTCAATATAGTGTTATATGTGTGAACACCTTATGAATATGAGGCTGGTTATCTGAGCACAGAAGAACAATCTGATTTAAAACACAGTATACTGATTTATTATAAGTATTTGTAATCTACCAAATACCTTCTGTTAAATCAGCAATGATGACTGAAAACAGTGATGTGTGTCATAACATTGCAATCATTGTGTTCTTGTGGGCAGGATAGTAGTCATAATTGTTTAATAATCTTATTCAGAGACATTGTAACTCTCTCTATAGGGGCCTATCCATTAGCAGATCTTTCTGAAAGACAAAAGATTTATCTTTTGAAAATTCCTGGGGCTGCTGTGACAGATATCTGTAATGTACATGACAGATTTTTGCGAACGACAAACGATATTGCATGACATCATTCTGGGAGTGGATTTTTTTTTTATGTTTCTATTCATTTTCATTAAAAAAAATCGTTAGTCGTTTACCGCGACAGATATTTCTAATATCTGTCAGCGATAATTGACCAACATGTTGGAGAGACACAAGACCAAATTTGTCGGCCGCGGGAGTGCGCATTTTTATCGTTCAGAGCCTATCCATTAGCAGATAAATTGAACAACTGAACGATAAAGCGTTCATCGTTCAAATTTATCTGCTAATGGATAGGCCCCTTATGTGGTTTACGGACTGCACCTGTTCCTAGATAAAGCTAATTACAAAGCATTATCACAGAGTATCTGCCTTTACTGATACTTGTGAAAGTGATACATCAAGTTCCTGTTAAGTCAGTAATTAATTACTGCCACAAATTAATGTTATGTTTCATATCATTGCAATCAATTAGCTCTTATAGGCAGGTTAGCAATCACACTTGTTTGTTAATCTTATTCAGAGATGTTGTAGACCTCTCTCTATGTAGTTTGCGGACTGCACCTGCTTTTCAATACAGCTAGTTACAAAGCATTACCAGTTTGTTTGCATTCACTGGTGTTTGTGTGAGCAGTCTATTATTAGTTCTAGTGGCATACACACATTAACAAATGCAGTCTCTAATACCTCTTTTCCACCAAAAACCCAGGTCCGACCTGGGTTTTTGGACATGGTTCCAACCCTGGTCAGACCCATTAATACCCCTTTTACACCAGAGCAAAAACCTGGGTTTTTGCTGGGTCCACCCAGGTCGCAGCTCAGTGTAAAAGGGTCCCTGAAAAATAACCTGGGTCAAGTGACCCAGTAATTCAACCCAGGTAGCTACCAGGGTTGGACCCAGGATGGACCCAGGTAATGATGCAGTGTAAATGGTGCAACCTGGGTTATCTGACCTGGATCATGCCTAAAATGAGCGGATTGGTGGTTGTCGAGCATTCACCTCCCACTTTTTATGACCTCACAGGTTTAGCAGGGCAGACCTGAGTTCAGAGTGAACAGGGCTGACCTGGGAGTAACCCAGATCAAAGGTGCAGTGTAAATGGGTTTGACCAGGGTTGGAACCATGTCCAAAAACCCAGGTCGGACCTGGGTTTTTAGTGGAAAAGAGGTATTACACTGCAGCTTCGATCTGGGTTACTCCCAGGTCTGCCCTGTTCACACTGAACTCAGGTCTACCCTGCTAAACCTGTGAGGTCATAAAAAGTGGGAGGTGAATGCCCCACAACCACCAATCAGCTCATTTTAGGCATGACCCAGGTCAGATAACCTGGGTTGAACCGTTTACACTGCACCATTACCCAGGTCCATCCTGGGTAAAACCCTGGTAGCTACCTGGGTTGGATTGCTGGGTCACTTGACCTGGGTTATTTTTCAGGGACCCTTTTACACTGAGCTGGGACCTGGGTAGACCCAGCAAAAACCCAGGTTTTTGTGTAAAAGAGGTATTAGTCCCTGTCACAGTATAACAACCACACTTATTAGTATGATACAATCTAGATCAGTGGTCTCCAACCTGTAGTTCGCGAGCTACCGGTTGCTCATGGTCTTAATTTTGGTAGCTCACCTAGCTGCAGTACTGCCGAGTAAACGGGAAGCAGTCGGGAAGTCGACGGACGTAATCCTGAATGCCGGCTTCCTGACTTTCTAATCCCGGCAAGGCACTAATGACAGGCGTCGAAATCCTGACGCCTGTCATTAGACCTACTCTGGGAGCCCGACACCCGGCTTACCGATCGGTAAGCGGGGCGCGGACAGCCGCGGGGGGGCGGTTAGGTTAGGGGCTCCCAGGGGGGACTCAGGGTTAGGCACCCCCTGGGAGGTTAGGCTTAGGCTAGGGCAAGGGGGTGTTAAAGTAAGGCGCCCCCAGGGGGAGGTTAGGTTTTAGACAACCCCCCGGGGGACTTAGGTTTAGACTGCGGGGAAGGGGGGCTTAGGGTTAGGCACTTGGGGGAAGGTTAGGGTTAGGCACCCCTAAGGGAGGGTTAGGGTGTAGAATTAGGTTAGTTAGTACTTACCTTAGGATGATCGGGATTCCCTCCTCTGTTGGGCTGCCGCTGTCGGGATTTGAATTGCAGCGGTAGATCATAGTGATTCCTAGGAAACTAGGAGGAAGTGACCTTTGACGCGTGCTCCTCTACTGCACGTACCTCCTTGGAGCCGGTAATTAACAGTGAAATGTGCCTGTGCTTACATTTTATTTACAAACTACAACAATATCACTGTAATACTTAAATGCATTTTTGTTTTCTATGAAACTTCTTTTTAATTTTCCTTAAATGACCTTCAATAGTTTGGTTATTAGCCAGATTTTTTTTCTACAATTTTAGTAGCTCTTCAGCTCACACCCCAATTAAGGTTGGCGACCACTGATCTAGATCACGGGTTCTCAAACTCAGTCCTCAGGACCCCAAATAGTGCATGTTTTCCAGGTCTCCTCACAGAATCGCAAGTGAAATAATTAGCTCCACCTGTGGCTCTTTTAAAATGTCTCAGTGAGTAATGAATACACCTGTGCACCTGCTATGAGATCTGGAAAACATGAACTGTGTGTGGTCCTGAGGACAGAGTTTGAGAACCTCTGATCTAGATGAATTGCCACATAGTAGTTAATACACAGCAGGACCACATTGCCAACACATGTTTCACAACATTAGCTTCCTCAGGGCAAACAGGATTGCATCCTCCAATGGCCCTATATTAATTTCTCTGGCCAATCAATTTCTTCAGTATAAATCACATGACCGTCTGAACCAATCAACATTCTTTACTAATCCATTACATCATCAGCCCTCATGGTCAGCCAGCTGCCTGGTCACGTGACTGTCCCAGTCTATCACAGAGCTCTGCTTGTATTCCTGGTTCTGCACAGACATCAATCAAAAACACCAATGAGAGTGAAAATGAGAGTGTGTGCAAGGAGGAGTGGGAGAAGGTGAGCAGAAACAGTGCCTGCTGGCTGGTATTTGTTCAGTCCTGGGGTTGCAGGGAGAAGTGGTACCTACTGGGGCAGAATCCAGTGAGTGCTTTTTATCTATGTAATTTTTAATTAAAATACGCTCCACATTACAGCCTGATTCCTGCCTAAAGGGTACACTGGGCCTGATTCATACCTGCTCGCTAGGCTGCGTTCGCACGCAGCTGGCCGATTTTCATCGTTTTTGGGTGGTGACGGGGTAGGTCAATGAAACGCTGGTATGGGTGTGCGAACAAAGGTGTGCCAGTGCATTCTAATGGCATTTCAGGGATGTGAATAATTAAGACGCAGTGTCATAGTACACGTCACCTGGCTGTTTCACACTGCAGCGATTGCAGTTCTTGAGGTAGGATTGGGGCAACCACAAGTTCTGCGTATGGGTCCAATGATACTCGATGTTACTGATAAATGCATACACTTCCTGGAGATGACGTGTGAAACGAAGGGAAAGTGGGTGTCTTACATACAGTCAGCGATCGCATGCTAAGACATAGTGGGCATAATAATGTCTTACCCTGCGATAGCAGGTTTTGCATACTTTAGCTGCTGACGGCTGCGTGTGAACACATCTTGCGAGCGGGACTGAATCGGGCCCACTATGCGATATGTCATTCAGCGAACGACATATTTCATAGTGCATATGTGGGTGTGTACAAACGATATGTCTGTGAATTACATTGTTCACAGACATATCAGGTCAGACCTGCAGCACTGCCAAAGGTACATCTACTTTTGTGTACAGCTAACCCACCGACCACCCATACACTGGCCTCAGGAACCGCCATCACAATTAGATGGGCAAATTTAAATGCCTGTCCAGTTGTGACATCTTTCCAGACATCGATTTGCTCATTGATAAGTGCGTATCACTTATAAAATCGGCCACTTGGTCAGCGGGACTACCGGTAGGCCGCTGGGTTGCTTAAGTATGTACAGTACTCATCTTAATGTATCTTATTTGATGTATATGTGGCCTAGGATTAGCTAAAATGATAGCCACACACCTTTTTATGGTGGTCATGCCCACTGTAGTGGCTTGACGTGGAAACTCCCCTCTAGAAATCCTGCATTTGTCCCTGTAATGATAGATCTGCCCGCAGCTTGTTGTTCGATTTATCTCACTGCAGGGGCCATGGTGTGTAGCTGTGTATGGCAGTCCCTTGGATGCTTGGAGCATTATATGGTGTGACCTGATGTTCTCTATATTATACAGCAGTCACTGCGATACTGTTTTATATGGCAGTCACTGTAATGCACTCTATTTTATTGTGGTCACTGCGATTTTCTTTATATTATATTATATGGCAGCCACTGCAATGCTCTCTGTATTGAATGACGTTTACCGAGATGCTTTCTGTATTATACGACGGTGACTCCGTTACATGGTGGTCACTGCAATGTATAATGGTTACTGCAATGCTCTCTGTATTACGTGGTGATCACAGCGATGCTCTCTACATTATCTGGTGGTCAAGGTGATGTTCTCTGTATAATATGACAGTCACTGCGATACTCTATGTATTATATGGTGGTCACTGCGATGCTCTCTGTGTTATATGCCAGTCATGGTAAAATACTCTCTGCAGTATATGGCAGTAACTGTAATGTTCTCTGTATAATATTGTGGTCACTGTGGTGCTCTCTGCATTTTGTGGCGATCACTGACTCTGTAGTATGTGGCAGTCACTGCAATGTTCTCTTCATTATATGGCGGTCACTGTAATGGTCTGTGATGTATAGGCAGCAATACTTAGCCATTGTGTTTTGCAATAGTTGAGCCTCCATGCTCCATTTGATTTGGGTAGATACCCCAGAGTAAATGCAGCAGGCGCTGGCAACCTAAAATAACGGTACTGAAAATGTGATTTTACATTTTAGTTTTGACAGTGCTGACAACTCTGTTATCTAGCCAAAGGTGTGTACTATCTACAAGGTGGGTGGATGCCGAGCTGAGTCTTTGCCTGGGGTGAAAGGAAGCCTAGCTTCACCCCTGCATGTATGTATACACATACAAAAAAATATTCGCTACACAAAAAACCCTTAAACTTTTTCTTGTTACAACTTGAAGGTAGGCACTAAACATGCCCTCCATGGAGTTAGCCACACCTACTGCACATGCCACACCACACAGGTCACGCCCCCGCATCACTAGTGACACCGCCACAGCGATTGTCACACTCCCTTCAGCATCATACAATAGGCCCTTCATAAATTTCAGCTCCAGGCCCATGTGGACATTAATCTGGCACTGGGGTGGCTGTTATACTGTGACAGGGACTAAGAGACTGCATTTGTTCATGTGTGTATGCCATAAGAACTGATCATAGACTGCTCACACAAACACCAGTGAATGCAAACACACTGGTAATACTTTGTTATTGGCTGTATTGAAAAGCAGGTGCAGTCCACAAACTACATCGAGAGATATATACAACATCTCTGAATAAGATTAACAAACAAGTGTGATTGCTAACCTGCATATAAGAGCTAATTGATTGCAATGATATGAAACCTAACATTAATTTGTGGCAGTAATTAATTGCTGACTTAACAGAAGGAGGATGATATATCACATTTACAGGTATCAGTAAAGGCAGATACACTGCTTTGTAATTAGCTATATCTAGGAACCGATGCAGTCCATGAACACAGAGAGTTACAATGTCTCTGAATGAGATTAATAAACAATGACTACTATCCTGCACACAAGAGCTTAATGATTGCAATGTTAAGATACATAACACTGTTTTTGTGGCAGTAATCAACTGCTGATTTAACAGAAGGTATTTGGTAGATTACAAATACTTTTAAAACACAGTATACGGATTTATTACATCAGATTGTTCTTCTGTGCTCATATAATCAGCCTCATATTCATAAGCTGTTTACACATATTACACTATATTGAGAAAATTGCTACAATAGTATGTAATGTGTAATGTAGCCAGCCCTCGTACGAATAACAATCTTTATTGGGTGTAATATATTAACATATTATTATTGAACTGGATTACCAGCATTGAATTAATCAACACCTAATATAAAACAGATGCTGCTAATGTACAACAAATAAACACACAGTGGGTCAATCTGTTTTTTAATCACTTTATTCACTTTTTTTATACACTTACCGTTGTTTGTCAATATTTCACTGATTTAGTTTATATATTTTAATTGAATTTAATAAAGGTTACATTTTATTAATTAGTGCGACAAACAGGACAACACTTTTTTCTTATTTGGCGTTTTAGGTCTAACGGTTTGTCAAAAGGCTGCACCCCCTTTAAATATACACAAGAATTTCTGGTGAACACTAAGGGGCCAAATCTAATTGGTATAATACTTACAGTGTTGGACTTGTCCCCTGTATCTTGTCCCCTGTATTTTGACAACAAGGACTGGCTCTGAAAAGGCTGGGGCTGGTTGTGCTTTAGGAGGGGGGGCGCCATGTCCTTTTTTATTATTATTTACACTTGACATGCATTTTTTTTTTTTTAACCCAGATGAATGCACTGATTCCACTGATCTGTGCATGCATCTGTGTCTCATAGTACAGCCCATTATTTAAATTTGGGCACACATCTTTAAGATGGTCGTGAGGTGTTTTGGTTAGAAAACTATATATCGTTCACGATTTAATGATTTGGAAGTCATTAGCAATGCACATCGTTAGATCGCCCAGATTCTATAGTTTTCTGCACCATATCGTATGTCCAGGAGTTCTGGTGAGCTGCCGGGGAGTTCAAAGGAAATCACTGACAACATCGCATAGTTTGGAAGTCGACTATTGTGTAGGCACCTTAAGAGCAATTTGTCAAAAATATCCTCTAAGGCTAGAGCAGCAAAAATTGTTGCAGTGGAGAAATTTCTGCACACACACAATTGAGAGTGCACAGACAAGCTCAGCGAAACATGAAGCTTCAAGAATCTGAGACCCAAGAGTAGACTATTATGCACTGACAGACTGCTGCTGCTATCAAACCTTATTTCAAGCATCGCAGTTGAACAAACGGCACAATGCAAGGCTTCAACAGCAACACATTAAACGCACTAATTTGAAGAGGGCTAATTGGGCTTAAGGCGGCATTTCACTGATCCTGTCATTGAATACAGTGCTGATCCTCCAAAAACAATCAGGAAGATGGAGGGGGAGCGTAAACTATGTAACAGTACAAGATTACGTATTACAAATCTCGGAAAAAATATAATCGGAGCTACCATATCGACAGGATTGGCAAAGGAAGAAAACGTACTCATACCCAGGATTCCCATAATGATTATGAATCTAACATTTCACTTTAAACGTATCCAATTCCCACTGAATCTAGCGTTTGCCCTATCCATCAACAAATCACTGGGCCAAACTCTGAAAGTGGCAGGTATACACTTAGAGAGGTCTTGCTTTTCTCATGGACAGCTTTATGTTGCTTGCTCACGAGTTTCAAGCAATGGCAATCTGTATATATTAGTGCCAGAAAGAAAATCATTAAATATTGTCTACAAAACTGGCCTGCGGTGACCTTCACTACTATTGTTTATGATCTTCATAATATTACTTTAACGTCACTCAGATGTCCGCATACAAAATCTCCTATCAATTTAATTCTCATGACGTTTGGTCATGGACTTGCCTGGGAAATGCCGAACACCATTCTTTATTCATGGCTGTGTTCTTAGGAAAATTGTGAGTGAGCCCATTCCCTCGGCTGAGCAAGCAACCCCACACATGAATGGTCTCAGAATGCTTCTCAGCCAAGGGAATGGGCTCACTCACAATTTTGCCTAAGAACACAGCCATGAATAAAGATTGGTGCCAACACATCCTCCAAGAGCAACTTCTCCCAACCATCCAAGAACAGTTTGGTTATGAACAATGCCTTTTCCAGCATGATGGAGCACCTTGCCATAAGGCAAAAGTGATAACTAAGTGGCTCGGGGAACAAAACATTGAAATTTTGGGTCCATGGCCAGGAAACTTCCCAGACCTTAATCACATTGAGAACTTGTGGTCAATCCTCAAGAGGCAGGTGGAGAAACAAAAACCCACAAATTCTGACAAACTCCAAGCATTGATTAGGCAAGAATGGGAGGCCATCAGTCAGTAAGTGGCCCAGAAGTTGATTGACAGCATGACAGGGAGAATTGCAGGGGTCTTGAAAAAGAAGGGTCAACACTGCAAATATTGACACTCTGCATAAACTTAATGTAATTGTCAATAAAACCCTTTGACACTTATGAAATGCTTGTAATTTTACTTCAGTATACGATAGTAACATCTGACAAAAAGGTCTAAAAACACTGAAGCAACAAACTTTGTGAAAACCAGTACTTGTGTCATTCTCAAAACTTTTGGCCATGGCTGTAAACACTTTTAGCTCTGCAGCTGCAAGTTCAAAAAGCCCTCTCCCATCAATGCAACACCTCCACATACCTGCCCCACATCATTTACACCTCCGCATACATGTCCCACATCATTTACACCTCCGCATACCGGTTCCACATCATTTACACCTACACATACCTGTCCCACATCATTTACACCTCCACATACCTGCCTCACATCATTTACACTTCCGCATACCTGCCCCCACATCATTTACACCTACGCATACCGGTTCCACATCATTTACACCTACACATACCTGTCCCACATCATTTACACCTCCACATACCTGTCCCACATCATTTACACCTCCGCATACCTGCCCCACATCATTTACACCTACGCATACCGGTTCCACATCATTTACACCTACACATACTTGCCCCACATCATTTACACCTCCACATACCTGCCCCACATCATTTACACCTACGCATACGTGCCCCACATCATTTACACCTCCACATACCTGTCCCACATCATTTACACCTCCACATACCTGTACCACATCATTTACACCTCCACATACCTGCCCCACATCATTTACACCTCCACATACCTGCCCCACATCATTTACACCTCCACATACCTGTCCCACATCATTTACACCTCCACATACCTGCCCCACATCATTTACACCTACGCATCCCGGTTCCACATCATTTACACCTCCACATAACTGCCCCACATCATTTACACCTCCACATACCTGTCCCACATCATTTACACCTCCGCATTCCTGTCCCACATCATTTACACCTCCACATACCTGCCCCACATCATTTACACCTCCACATACCTGTCCCACATCATTTACACCTCCTCATACCGGTTCCACATCACTTACACCTCCGCATACCTGCCCCACATCATTTACACCTATGCATACCGGTTCCACATCACTTACACCTCTGCATACCTGCCCCACATCATTTACACCTACGCATACCTGCCCCACTTCATTTACATCTACGCATACTTGCCCCACATCATTTACACCTACACATACTTGCCCCACATCATTTACACCTCCACATACCTTCCCCACATCATTTACACCTACGCATACTTGCCCCACATCATTTACACCTACGCATACGTGCCCCACATCATTTACACCTCTGCATACCTGCCCCACATCATTTACACCTACGCATACCTGCCCCACATCATTTACACCTCAACAAACCTGTCCCTCATCATTTAACCCTTTACTGAGATTTTTAGAGAAATTCACCTAAAGATTGACGTTTTTATTGCCCAGTTATGCTAGCTAAACCCCTCCAAGTGCACGGTTGAGAGGAGTGCACCAGAGGTCCTGCACTGTGTCCTGATATTATTACCTTAAAATAATTAATTTCCCTACCTTTTCACCTGCTCAGGGGGATGCGCAAAAAACCCACAAATTTCCTCTGAAAAAGCACTGAGAGTTTGGAATTGGATTGTAACTGAAATTAGCAGTACAAGTTCATCGTTAGAACGGCTCACGGTACCCAACTCGCACCTAATTGGATTAACCGTGCGTGTAGTATTAGTTATATATGATCATTTACTGATCTTATTACACATACCTCCTTGCCTGATTCACAATTCTTATTCTGCTTTAACTAGTTCCACATTTTTAGGGGAAACAGAGAAAAATACAATGTTGCCCTCTAGAAGGGATGCCTCAAACACAGGTCATGTGCCCTATAGAGACAAAATATAATTACATTTAATCCATGAAATTATAATCATATGGCAATATAAGAAATAAAGACCACACCACAAGGGAAAATTCCTGATTATGCTGTATTATGAATACAATCTCCTTGAAATTACTACAGTATAATTCTGTATATTGCTGTTATAAGTGTATGTGTACAAGAATGGTGCACCAAAGAATAATATACAACAAAAACAAAAATAATTCCAAAAAGTATTCAATGAAGGCCACTCAGAGGTAATTCTTTATATGAATTTTTTATTATGTTAAAACTTAAAATGCCTTATTGACGTGAAGGTTTTTTATTTCATAGATGTAATTGACTTTCTGAAGAACAAAAAATAGCAATTTTGAACCATTTGTAGTTCAGGTTATTCTGGTTCCAATACAAGAGAAGATAATTTGTTGGTCAATTGATATCTTTTATCGAATAACTGATATATACAATTTTAAACAAACATTTAAATTCCTAGTGCAAATTGGTATACAGTAAATACCAAAATATGGGTTTCTCAGCAGTTATCCCTGTGGATTACAACTTCACAGATAAAAGTTGTAACACTCACTACAAATATTATTGTTCATGAACACAAATTAAAAATGAAATATAGCAGCCTGAGACCTCAAAAGTGACAAATGCTAGAGGATAGCTCCATTCATGGATAGGCAATATTTGGGGAATGGCAGAACCTCGGTATTAGTCCAGTATCTCCCAAACTCATTCCTCAGGGAGCACTAACAGTGCATGTTTTCCAGGCCTCCTGTAGATCTTTTAAAATGTGTCAGTCAGTAATGAATACACCTGTGCACCAACTAGGAAAATGAAACCAATGCACTATTAGTGCTCCCTAAGGTACTCCTGTCAATTTACAGGCTGTGGCCCTGATTCAGAGCCGGACGCTCTAACCAGAGCGCTCGCTCTGAATCAGGGCCGTCCTATTTAAATTTGGAGCGGCCTTTTGGACGCTCGCATAGCTGTGGGTTACCACCCACAGCTTATGCGAGCGTCCATGATGATGGTCGCGATGGTCTTGACCATCGCGACCATCGGGCTTGCGACGAGACCCTGCGGTAGGGTCTCGCTGCCGCAAGCCCTGGAGTGATTTTGGCTGGCAGCCACGCCCCCGGCACGCCCACCAAAGGGGGCGTGCTGTCAATCACCATCTACAGCACGCCCCCTTTGGTGCGAGACCCGGAGCGACAGCTTGGCTGTCGCTATCCGGGTCTCGCGCATGCGCACGATGGAGCTCCCTCCGTCGTGCGCATACGAATTTGGGTACCATCTACCCGCTTGCGAGCGGGTCTGAATGAGACCCTGTGTTTGTGTTAGTTGGTTCTTTATCTGAGTCCACTTTATCTCTCGCCAAGGCTTAGTACATAGACCCTCTTGTCTCCAATGCAATTAGCCTGCTGAACATACTTATGAAACACACCCTCTCCCTCTGTCAGGCCTGCATGTCAAGTCCTGCAATCAAGCCTTGGCCTGCCATTGTGAAGGCTGCATTCTAAAGGTGGGTACACAGACGATATGTCGACTCGATCCAGCGGATCAGGTACACATATCATCCACATAGTCAAATGTGTACCCACTATGGATGACCATACGCGATCCAGCAGGTCGTCCATCAGGGTCGTTCCGTTGGCCTGCATGTAGGGCCAATGGAACGACCCAGCTGCCTATGCTTGGCAGGTGAATGGAGGAGGTGCCTGATAATTAGAGTGGTCGGGCACCGTATCGTGTAATGTGTACCGGCTGCCTGATATGTCGGTCTGTCGGGAGTCCCATCACTGGGTACACACATAGGTAAGATTGTACCCAGCTTAAGGATACAGAGTTCTAACTGGAATTAAATCCCATGTCTCCCATCTTCACAGGGGCCTTCATGACTGACTATGATAAAGAATCAAACCACCCCCAATGTATCATGCGATTGTTTGCAGGCAAATGTACTTTTGTTCCGCCATCTTTAAACCAATCTTTCATACCTTTATTAGACTGATCAAATGTGACACCCTTCTTTTTTATTTTTTTATCAAGAAACAGTATATATATTTTAACAACCTCATGAATTAAGAAGGATGCCTTAAATTCCTTCAGAATAACACACTAATTGTTATTTGTCTGGCTGATGAAGGCAATGTTGTACTTTTGAGTAAATGAAATAAGTAAACATCTGTTTCTTGTTAGAAATATTTGAAATTTAAACCTTATATTTCTTATAAATAGGAGATTGATGCTACCATTTGGCTAGGTTTGAATAGGAAGTATTAAAGCGTATTACCCAATTCCAGTTATTCACATACTTCCAAAATGTAATAAAAAACGTTGATTAACCCTCCTCGCAGACCAATTACATCTGTTTTTTAGGTCAGTCATCATCACAATATGTAGATTTTTATCTGCAGTATGTGGAGAAATATTATATATATATATATATATATATATATTTATATTCCAGGACCCAGTTGCACACTTGTACAAAAAAAAAAGCAGGGAAGTGCTTGGTACATAAAGGTATTTGCAAACAGTTCATACAAAGAACCAGCACATCCGTTTATTAATGCAACAATATATTTATAAAAAAGGTCAGCAGCATCATAAAGTGTTTCTGAAAAAAATAGCAGCATCATGAAAAACATAAAAATGTGGTAAGATCCAAAGGAGCATAAATGACGCATAACGAAGGGGTTAAATACTCAGCCCAAGCCAGGGTGGTCAAAGCAACTGCCAATGCATTAACCTCAATGGACCCACATGGTTACTGATCTGTGTGTGTATATGTATATATATTATATATATATGTAGCTAAACAGGTGGCACTCACAGGACTTCCAAACGCAGTCTTTAATATCACCATTTTATAGCCGACGTTTCAATCTCCCATCTTGGAGATTTTCCTCAGGGACCTGAGGAAAATCTCCAAGATGGGAGATTGAAACGTCGGCTATTAAATGACCTACTGGTGATATTAAAGACTGCGTTTGGAAGTCCTGTGAGTGCCACCTGTTTAGCTGCATGTTTTACATGGAGTCAATACCGGGGGCTCATGTGAGTGCCGGTTTGTGGAGGAAATATATATATATATAATATAAATATATATATGTGTGTATTCATTCACACACGTATGGGATGCGGTTAATATCCCGACCGCAGGGATTCCGGCAGTCAGAATGCCGGTGCCGGAATTCCCGACACCTGAAAGAATCCTGGCACCGGCTTCCCGACCGCTGGAATCCCGAAGGTAAGTAGCGGGGTTAGGAGGGTTAAGGTGTGTATCCACTAGCAGATGGTGGAAAGACTGTACAATTACAACATTGTAATTGTACAGTCCTGCCTCATCCCCTGTAGTGCCTACACTGAAGAATATGTTGTTTAGTGCGGGCACCCTCTCTCATCCCCAAACATGCCCAATCTGTCGTTATCGGCAGATTGACCGGCATGTTCAGGTGATGACTGATGTCGTATATGACCAGCAGAAGTGCGCATCGCTGCTCATTTTCATCATTTAATGCCCGATTTGTGAATGATTAATGAGCGATTGAACAATAATGATGTCGTTATCGTTCAATCGCTCATTTTAATCGCCTAGTGGATATGCGGCTTCAGCGTTAGGCACTAAGGGGGAGAGTGTGGTTTAGGGAGGGGGAGGTTAGGTTTAGGCACTAGGGTGAGAGGTTAGGTTCAGGCATCGGGGAGGGATAGGACATACTGACAGGTGTCGGTATCCTAACCCTGTCGGGATGCTGGCGTCGTGATTCTGACCTCCGGGATCCCGAGAGCTGGCCAATCTGTACCCCTCCCATATTACTAGATAGAGATATATAGATCTCTATCTATTTATCTATATATTGTGGCAGTATCACCAGAGAGTCAGTGTGGGGCTGGAGGGATCCACCCACACACAGAACAAAAAAAGGTGTGTGTTCAGGACTAATTGCTGCCCTTTGCACAGAGCCCAGGTGGGGCTGGAGAAGTCATACAGTCCAGGGGGACTGCAGTCAGAATGAAACAGGCCGGGTAGCCAGGGTCAGACCTGAAGGATGCAGGGAGATCCCTAAAACCTCTGACACAAACCTTTTGGAGCTGTGGCAGCCAGCTAAGACAGGCCAGAGCCTGTGTTACCTTGCAGGAAGCAGGGCTGAGACTGAAATTGTGAGTGGGCCAGAAGACCAGTCCAGATCTGCATGTGGCAGAGGGGAGCTACTAAGATTTGGACATTTCATGTGAGAAATACTTTGCATTTACAGATTAGCTGTGTTCTGGTAGTAAGGGTTCAAGAAGTGAGTTAGTTGCCCTGATTGGGCTAGGCGTTTGTTATTTTTGTTTCTCGATTATGCTGACATTAAAAGTAACATTTTCATTTATTTTACCTGGAAAAGCTGCATGGGTCCTCATTTGAGCACTAAACACTGCACCACTGACACCCATCTACCGAGCTAAATACCCCAAGTCATCACAATATGGTGGAGAATGCGGGGACACAGGTCTACGCAACAAGATCTGCACAGAAAGTGGATTACAGCAGCTAATGGAAAAAGGATGTTTACTACACCTGCATAGTGGACTCAACTGTGCAAAGCTCATCAGGCTGGTGAGTGAAGATAAAAGTCTATTATGAAGTGTTTGAACAGAAATGTTGTCTGCAAGTGTGCACTTTTCCTTTGGAGAGTTAAAATATGTTATTTAAAAGAAATGCAAGAGGTTGTGACATTTGTTACAGCAGTGTTAACAGGGAAAACTGTTTATTTTGCTGAAAGCACACAAAAGTGTTGTTTTCTCTGTATCGTTAAGACAAGGTGTCTAATTATCTGGTCTGGACATTTCTTTTGCAAAGAAAAGAGCAAGTGCTATGCTGATTGCTGGACATTGTAGTTCCACTGAAGTGAAAGCAGGTGCTGTTATATTGTGCTGTACAATTGAAAGTCAAGTGTTGTTACAAGTGAAAGAAGAACTGTGCTAAAAGAGGGGAAAAAAAAGTGCGTTTAAAATTTAAAGGGACAGACACCCAATTTATTTTGGGAGAAAAGAGTGTGGTTCTAGGCTTTTCAAGGTGATGACATCTATTCAAGCGAAAGCCTGCCTAAATTCTACATCACCAGCCACGGCGGCTCAGCAGGAAGCCAACAACAACAGTGTGTAAAGCTCACGGCCCAAAAAGAAAGTGGTCTACAGATATTTGACTCTCTATATCACAGGTTCTCAAACTCGGTCCTCAGGACCCCAAACAGTGCATGTTTTTCAGTTCTCCTCACAGAAACGCAAGTGAAATAATTAGCTCCACCTGTGGATCTTTTAAAATGTGTCAGTGAGTAATGAATACACCTGTGCACCTGCCTGGTAACCTGGAAAATGTGACCTGTGTGGGGTCCTGAGGACTGAGTTTGAGAATCACTGCTCTATATGATACTACTTTTCAAAGTGTTGGGGTCAAAAGTGTTATTCCAGACTAAGAGACATTTAAAATGCAGAATAAAATCGACAGATGGTGTGGTCAGTGTATGGTACACGTTCCATCAAGAAAGGACTAAAATCAGCCTGGAAGAATTTGACAGTATGCGTAAAGTTTTGAATGAAAGTAATACGTATTATGCTGGGCAGATTGATGACTTAATGGAACAGTTAACGGATGAGAGAAATTTGCATGAGAAAGCTGAAAAGAAATTATGTAGTGAAATGTCCTCTTTGAAAATGTAATTTGAGCAAGAAATATAAAAAAATGTAAAGTCCTTAAAGAGACAGACCTCAAATTAGGGTTATGTCTAAACGCTTTGAGGAGGCTGAAGCATTCAGATGTGTTACAAGAATGATGTGCTCCTAGTAAAGAATGACATATTAGAGCAGGGATGGGGAACCTCCGGCCCAGCAGGCCGTATACGCCTCGCAAGGTGATCTCATCCGGCCTAGCCAGCTGCGGCAGCAGAGTCAGCATAGCGGCATCCAGGGCTCTCTCCCTCTCAGTAGCGGCAGGTAGCGCAGCAGGGGAGGGGGGGTGTCAGGGCTATCATCGGCGGCAGGTAGGGCAGCGCGCGGGGGGGTGGCAGGGCTGTGATCGGGCTGATTAGTGTAGGGGCTCTCTCCCCATCAGCGGCGACAGGTAGCGCAGGAGGGAGCGGGGAGGATGTCAGGGCTGACATTGGCTATCAGCGGCGGCAGGTAGAGCAGCAGGGGGGGGATGTCAGGGCTGTCATTGGGCTGATTAGTGCAGGGGCTCTCTCCCTATCAGCGGCGACAGGTAGCGCAGGAGGGAGGGGGGAGGATGTCAGGGCTGTCATTGGCTATCAGTGGTGGCAGGTAGAATAGCAGGGGGGGGTGTCAGGGCTGTCATCGGCCTGGTTAGTGCAAGGCTCTCTCCCCATCAGCGGCGGCAGGCAGTGCACTGGGGGGGGGGTTCTGGCACGGCTGCCATTATGCTGGTTAGTGCAGGGGCATGCAGGACTCTCACCCTGTCAGCGTGGGCAGGCAGGCAGTGGTGGCACAGCAGGAGGGTTGTACAGATAGTGCTGTCATCAGGCTGTTTAGGACTGAGGACCCCAGGGCTGCCTTATCAATCTGCCTGTCACATATCCATAGGGACTTCCCCTGCAGACTCTGCCTGGCAACATACATACAGCCTCCCCCTCCTCTTGGCTTCTGGAACCCATAAAAAAGTACTATAAGTGTGATGGTTGCCCATTTTCCTGTGTATTCAGTGTATGTATTGTGTGAGTCAGAGGACAGTCAGTGACAGGCAGGCTGGGAGCATATATATTTCAAAATCCAGTGACTGGATAAGTGCTGTGACATCCTACAAATGGCTAGTACAAAAAAAAGAAAAGTTGCTGCAGAGTGTTGGTCTTTCTAAGAAAATTGGACAAATTATAATATTTTTTTATTGAAGTCAAAGGCAAACATGTGTGCCTAGTCTGTGGCAATGCGTTAGCAGTAATGAAAAAAGCCAATCTGGAGCATCATTACAGCTCAAAACATGCTAAACTCAATGATTTGAGAGGCCAAATGCGTCTGGATAAAATCAAAAGCTCTTCAGCTGAGTTTGGAATCACAACAAGCCACATTCACTAGGCCTCATTGTGACTGAGACAATGCTATTCATGAGCGAGCTAATTGCAAAAAAGCTGCGGCCTCATGTAGAGGGAGAGTTTGTGAAAGTGCATGGACAAAGACAAAATAAAATTGTTTCAGAGTGTTAGTTTGTCTCAGAGAACTGTCTCAGATCAGATTACTGACTTAGCACAAGATATTGAAAAAACACTGAAGGTTTCTGTCAGGAATTAAGAAATACTGCCCAACTTGTTTGGGAGACATTTTAGCAATGAAAAAGCTTGAGCTAACATTTGAAAAGTTAAGTGGCCTTACTACAGATGGAGCTCCAGCCATGGTTGGCTCGCAAAAAGGGTTAATTGCATTTGTCAAGTAAGAACTGAATCGTCTTAAGGCCTCCATACATCAGAGATTGATTGTGTCTAAAAATCTTTCCCTTTTTCAATCAATTTTGGCAATTCTGCAATCGATTGAAAAAGGGAAAGATTTTTATACACAATCAATCTCTGATGTATGGGGCCCTTAAGTCTTGATCCAAGTGATTTAATTATATGCCACTGCATCATACACCAAGAAAGTCTCTGTGCACAGTCATTGAAGCTCAACAATGTGATGTCAACAGTAGTGTCATGTATACATTTGTCAAAAGCAGAGTGCTTAACAGCCGCCAATTTAAGGAGTTCCTGAATGATCTTGACTGAGTATGGTGATCTTGTTTATCACTGTGAAGTTCAGTGGCTGAGTCGCGGGAACATGCTCATGAGGTTTTACGAACTGCGGGATGAAGTCAAGCAGTTCATGGATATGAAGGGAAATCCAGTCATGGAACTCAGTGATAGCAAGTAGCTGTGTCATCTAGCATTCATGGTGGACATTACCAAGTACCTCTCGGAGCTGAACATCAAGCTGCAGCGCCCCAGCCAGCTTTTCAGCTCCCTGCTTTCAAACATGAAATCATTTGAAGCTAAATTAAGGATGTGGAAAGTGCAACTAGAAAGGAATAACATGGTGCATTTCCCCACTCTGGAAGGACAAAAGCCTTCTACGGCACTTCAATATGCTGGTGAGAGTGTGAAACTAATTGAGGCACTTGATGAAAGATTCAAGGATGTCAAAAGCAAACAAATGGAATTGAACATCTTTGCTACACCGTTCAATGTGGAACCAGCTGACGTGCCTGATAACCTCCAACATGAAATCATTCAGCTGCAAAGCAATGATGAGCTGAAAGCTAGATACAACAACCTCCCACTGCTTGAGTTCTATAAACGTTACATAAGCAATGCTGAATTTCCCACTTTGAGGAGACATACATTGAAATATGCATCTCTGTTCAGAACAACTTACTGCTGTGAGCAGTTCTTTTTAAAACTTACCATCACAAAGAGTCAACTGCGCTCCAGACTGACTGACGCAAACCTGGAAAATCAGTTGCAAGTAGCAACATCAGCAATACCAGCTACCATCACACGCCTCACCATAGAGAAGCAGTTCCAGCCATTGCATTAAGGGTGAGTTAATAACATTCTTAACCAAATATAGGAGGCAAATTTTTAAGTTAATAATTTTGTATGGCCCCCGAATGATTTTCTAAAAATCCAAATGGCCCTTAGCAGAAAAAAGGTTCCCCACCCCTGTATTAGAGCAACATATTGTTGAATTGCATTGATAATGGGTGCGCAATAAAATCAGGGGTGCAGCAAGGATGAAAACACAATAGAGTAAACACCCACTACTCAACAAATCATGCACAAAAAAAGGCTTATTATTAAACCGGCCGATAAGGGTGGGGGTGTGGTCCTTATAAACAAAGGAATGTACATGGATGAAGTGCTTAAACAATTAAATGATGGTGTAACATATAAAAAGTTAAAAAGTGATCCTACATCAAGGATCCAGCAAGCTCTTCGTGAATTAGTTTTAAAAGCATTAAATGATAATGTGATTACAAGGAAAGAACTAGAATTCATACTAATTAAAGATCCATCTGTACCAACAATGTACATATTGCCGAAAGTTCATAAGGACCCCCTCCACCCTCGTCGACCTATAATCTCTGGCTGTAACAGTATAACAAGTAACTTGCCAGCCATGATTGACTTTTATTTGCAGCCATTGGTCCAAATGACCAAAGCATATTTAAAAGATACCAGTGATGTGTTACGCAAGGTTTCAAAATTAAAATGGCAGGAAGAAGACATTTTATGTAGTGCGGACGTAAGCACTTTATATACCATCATTGAATTACAAAAAGGATTAGAAGCCGTCACGTATTTTTTAAATTGTAGTAATCACAGTGAGAAAATGAAGTCCTTTTTGTTGGATGGTATAAAATTTATTTTAACCAATAATTATTTTTGTTTTAATGGGGTGTTTTACCTCCAAGTCGTCGGCACTGCCATGGGCACCAGGTTCGCCCCCAGTTACGCTAATCTATTTATGGCGTACTGGGAGGACCAACACATTTGGGTTGATGGCAACCTGGTGGCGGACCTGGTGTCATGGCAACGCTATATAGACGACGTATTTTTTATTTGGAGAGGAGGTGAAGAATCTCTTTTTAAATTTTGCACGGAATTAAACATTAATTCATTTTCCATAAAGTTTACATTTGCACATAGCACTTTAGAAGTTTCATTTTTAGATCTCCTTATCTATATTAAAAATGGATCGATTAATACTAAAACTTTTAGGAAGCTAACCGATTCTAATTGATATATTGAAAAAACTAGCGAACATCATCCGAATTGGTTGGATGGTATTCCTTTTGGTCAGTTCCTAAGAATTAAAAGGAACTGTACAGAGGAAGAGATCTGCCAACAACAGTTGGACGAACTTTCAGACCGTTTTAAAGTGAAAGGTTATTCGGAGGAACTTCTAGATAAAGCAAGAGTTAAAGTAGAAGCGACCCAGAGAGCAGATCTAATCAAAGAAAAAGAAAAGGATAATCCAAAAGAGAATTTCCAATGGTCTTTTATTACACAGTATAATTCTGCTAATAAAGAAATTGAAAAGGTTAGAAAAAAACATTGGAATATACTTAAACAAGACCCTATTATTGGTGATAAAATACCAGAGAGACCGAAATTTATATATAGAAAGGCTCCATCCTTAAAGGATAAACTGGTTAAAAGTAGTATAGAGACGGAGTTAAGACAAAGTATAAGAACTAAGGGCTTCCATCGCTGTGGAAGCTGTTTGATGTGCAAAACAGTAAAATCAAACACAAAAAAGTTATTGAGTTTACAGTAAATGGTGCAAAATATTCTATCAATGAATTTGTCACGTCATTCTAAAAATGCAATATACATCTTGGAATGTTCATGTGGCTTATTTTATGTGGGCAAAACGAGTAGGAATTTAAAAACTAGATGGTCAGAACATATCTATAACATCCGTAAGGGATTAGAGACCCATATAGTCTCCAAACATTTTAAACAATGTCATAACTCACAAGTATGCCATATAAAAAATGTTTTAGGCATACAGGTTATTTTGCCTAAGTGGCGCACTAGAGACTTAGACAAACTGTTGTCTCAATCTGAAATTAAATGGATCCATCAATTAAAGACCCTTGTACCCAGGGGATTAAATGGTGACTTCGAATTGAAGTGTTTTTTAAACTGATGTTATTAATCTGCCATCCTACTTGTTTATCTATGCTGCTATATTCGTTTTTAATCTTTGTATTTATTTTTTATTTTTTTCCCATCCACACATGAACGTTATTAATGGACCCATTTATATTTTCCTGATGGGACTAATGAATAAGGACATTTTTAATTTATTTATGTATTGTTATCCTGATCATGAAATGTGGATACCCCTGAAGATTTTTTATCTACTAATTTTGGAATGCTTGATGTGCAGTATTCCTGGATATGAAATATATGTATTCGATCTACGTTTGAAGGACTAGATAAATAGACTCTAGATGGCCTTTGGAATATAATAAAATTGTGATCTCTGAATTCACGGAGGCTGTGGAACACATATGGCCATTTCCTGTTGAGTGAAACGCACAGCCATCTTGTCTCCGGGATATGAACATAACAAAACCACCACTTCCGGATTCATGGAGGTTGTGGAACGCATGATATGACCGCTTCCTATCAAGTGGAACGCACAGCCATCTTGTTTCCGGAATACGAATGCGACTGCGCATGTGCCAAACTAATTAGTGCCGATTAGCGGTAATTGAAGCGCTATGGTGTTATAATTAGGAGGGGTATATATATATGTTACAAATATTGAACCTTAAACACGCTTCTGATGAAGGACCAAGAGGTCTGAAACGCGTTAAGCGTAGGCTTTAAGGACGACATCCATCACGGACAGAGGTCTGGCTGTACCTGATTTACCTTTGGGCATTAGACTGCATCCGGAGCAGGTATTATTGCTCTCTTTATATTATCTAAGGAATTGAAGGAGGAAGGTCACGTACATGCTGCTGCTGTGTCATGTTGAATGGATGCTATTATGCTTGAATTTTATCTGTAATTTGTGAGTGCTACTTATTATTAAATATTTTTTGTTGTATTTGGATCTACACTATGTCTGTATTCCTTTTATATCCCCATATGTGAGACCTGTTGTGACCAGCGTTTGAAAACATTGGAGGATAAGGAAAACTCATGCTTTATATATAATATAAGGTTGCAAGATCCATCTACATGGTTACATGTTCCCATAACCAGTGGAATTGATTTATGGTGATTATCCTTTTTTGTGCCTTATCACCTATGTGCATGTGGTGTTAGGGGAGCGCTAGGAGGGGAACCACACCTTTTTTTGTGCATGATATTGTTGAATTGCAGCAAAAGTGTGTGGTACTTCAGCAGGAAGTGGAAGAATTGAAATAAGGTGTCCAGAGACATCAGTGTGATGCAGAGGGTACGCAAGTGAAAGTGGCGGATCTGACTCTGGTGTTAAAAGAAAAAGTTTGTCCACACAAGTAAAGCTTAAAGATTGTGAATTGGAGAAAAGTTCTCTTGCTGAAAAGTTTCGTGAAGTAAAAGAGAAGTATCTCCAGATGCTGCAGACTCACGCTCATTGGGAAAAAGACCATGAACAAAATGAGATGGAGATTGTCCGTCTTGAAGTCAGCTGTAAGGAGCAAGTACAAACTCTCCAATCCAACTTAGCAGCAGCTAGCGCATTTTCAGAATGTCTGACAGAAATAAATGTATTCCTGGAGGAAAGTCTGCATAAAGCCACAGCACAAATTGAATCTTTGGAGAGAGAGAGCTTAACCTTGCCCATGGCAGGGCTTGGAAATTGCAAGAACAGAGTGAGAACCTTGAGAAGTGTCTGCTAAGTACACAGGACCAGTTGCAAAGATTCCAAATGGAGAAGAATACTTAAGAGCTGGAGTTGCAATGTGAACTAAACGTGGCAGAGTCTGAAATAATTGTACAAAAGCTGAGACTTGCTGAATTTGAAGTTGTGGAGAGCAATCTGCTAGCAAGTTGGAAGGCACCATGGTGAAAATTACCCAGCTGGAAAAGAAGCGGTCTGTGGCTCAGAAAAAGTTCCACATGGTAATGATAAAATCAGAAGAAGAAAAGAAGTTAAATAACATTCTGAAGTTGGATTCTGGACCCAAAATGGCATCCAATGTCTTCGCTGAACAGAGTGTGGCAGAAGTACATAGTAGCAATTATTACAGATTGATCCTGAAAAGGCTGGCGCACAGAGTGATCTACTACCGGAGCAGAGTGTGTTGTGTGATGAGCAGTGGACAAACAGTGAGATGCTTAAACAAAGTAAGATTTTTCCAGAAGAATGATGTTTGTCAGCAGCAATTTGACAATGAAGATGTCCCCATTAAATGTCAGTGTTCAAGATGGGACAGAAGTATCAGAGTTGGGAAATTCCCTAAAGGTCCATCTTGTAAAAGTGGATGAGATTCTTTGCAAGTGACTTCCAGCTTACAGTAATAGCAGAGGGTGTGAAGTGCTCCAAAAAGGGCACAGGTCCATTTTGCAAAACTGTGTCCAAATTTGATGATAAAGAATAGAGTACACAGATGGTGATCGCATGACCTGTAAAGCAAAGGTGCAGAAGTCTACAGAGATAGTGATGGCTTCAAAGGATGAGACTCTTGTTGCCGTGTGTTCAGAGTGATATGAATGTGACTCAATCACACAGTTTTGCAGTGCAAAGCAGAACCTTAAAGAATATTAATTCTGAGAGCCTTTGAAGAATAATTCTCATATATATGAAGCAATGCCTTCATGCAACCAGGATGGAACTTGCAATAAAGCTGCATTTATCTGTGAGGAAGTGAAGTGGTCTCACATTACAAAGCTTGAAACAAAAAGTTCAGCTAAACTGAATTGGAAAATAAAGACCTCTGTGGAGAGTGAACTTCAACCTGTGCTGGTGGAACATGTTGAAACTGTTAATCATATGTTCAAGGCCCAAAAAGCGGATGCTCAAGAAGATCCGAGAGATGTGAGCTTAATAGAAATGGCAGCTAGCCATCAAAATCCTGAAGTGAAGTTTAAAGATCAGTGGAATAAACATTCAATGTTATGTGGGCAAAAGAATCCAGAATCTGTGAGTGGTAGTACCAGTACATCCTCTGACATAAAGCCACGGTCGGAAGAATATGATGCTGGTGGCACTCAGGATAATAATTACTTTTTGAAAGAAGTTGAGTTGCCAGGGAAGTATGCCAATAGCCAATACTATACTTCAAGGCTGAAAGTTAAAGATGTGACAAGCAGAAGTCGGTTACAAGGTGTGCCTTTAAGAAGTGTCAGCAAGAGAAACCTTTTATTTGGTTAAAAAAAAAAAAAAGGAAAGCCATTCTTCATCTGAACCAGAAGATTCTGAGAAAAATAAATTGCTGGATTTTGATGAAGTTGATGAAGTAGGGCACTTTGGGTTAAAGTACCTGAAATCCTTAAAGCCAGACATGTATCAAGAATGAATCTCAAGTGCTTCATATGGAAAGCAAGAAATAACATTGCTACTATGAAGTGAGGAAAAAAAAGTTAGGAGGAAAACAAATTCCGGAACTTGGATTAGACCCCCAGAGATTACAAGAGTCTGGATGAATTTGGATGCGATAGATGGCCCTCGTGAGAAGAATGAAGAGGGACTGACATAAGAATGCTTTGTCCCATGTCGCTCAACCCAGGGGCTTCGAGCTGGGGAGGGGGATGTGGGGCAGTATCACCAGAGAGGGCGCTGGTGAGCAGCTGGGTCAGTGTGGGGCTGGAGGGATCCGCCCACACGCAGAACAAAAAAAGGTGTGTGTTCAGGACTAATTGCTGCCCTTTGCACAGAGCCCAGGTGGGGCTGGAGCAGTCAGACAGTCCAGGGGTATTGCAGTCAGAGTGAAACAGGCTGGGTAGTCAGGGTCAGACCTGAAGGATGCAGGGAGATCCCTAAAACCTCTGACACAAATCTTTTGGAGCTGTGGCAGCCAGCTAAGACAGGCCAGAGCCTGTGTTACCTTGCAGGAAGCAGGGCTGAGACTGAAATTGTGAGTGGGCCAGAAGACCAGTCCAGATCTGCATGTGGCAGAGGGGAGCAACCAAGATTTGGACATTTCATGTGAGAAATACTTTGCATTTACAGATTAGCTGTGTTCTGGTAGTAAGGGTTCAAGAAGTGAGTTAGTTGCCACAATTGGGCTAGGCATTTGTTATTTTTGTTTCCCGATTATGCTGACATTAAAAGTAACATTTTCATTTATTTTACCTGGAAAAGCTGTATGGCCCCTCATATGAGCACTAAACACTGCACCACTGACACCCATCTACCGAGCTAAATACCCCAAGTCATCATGATTAAATATATATATATATATATATATATATACACACACACACACCTATAAGCCATAACATTAAAAATATAACATTAAAACCACCTGCCTAGTATTGTGTAGGTGCCGCCAAAACAGCTCTCCCCCTTCGAGGCTTGGACTCCACGAGACATCTTAAGGTGTCCTATGTTATGTGGCACCAAGACATTATTAGATCTTTTATGTGCTGTAAGTTGCGAGGTTGAGCCTCCATGGCTCAGACTCATTTTTCAGCACATTTGACAGAGGCTCAATTGCATTGAGATCTGGGAAATTTGGAGGCCAAGTCAACATATTAAATTCTTTGTCATGTTCCTGAAACCATTCCTGAACAATTTTTGCAAGGTGGCAGGGCGCATGATGCTACTGAAAAAGGCCACTTCCATAAGGGAATACCGTTGCTATTAAGGATTGTACTTGGTCTGCAATGATGTTTAGGTAGGTGGTATGTGTCAAAGTAATATCCACATGCCAGGACCCAAGTTTTCACAGCAGAACATTGCCTCTTCCTTCTTCCCATAGTGCATCCTGGTGCTCCCTCTTCCCTAGATAAACAAACCCAGCCGTCCACATGATGAAAAAAAAAAAGTGATTCCTTAGAACAGGCCACTTTCTTCCATTGCTCCATGGTCCAGTTCTGACAGTCACGTGCCAATTTAGGCACTTTTGGCAGTGGACTGTGGTAAGCATGGACACTCTAACCGGTGTGGCTAAACAGCAAGCAGTCTTCTGTGGTATTGGACCAGACGGGCTAGCCCTTACTTACTATACGCATCAATGAGTCTTGGACACCCATTACCTTCATTAGATCACTTTTGTTACGTACTAACCACTGCATACCGGGAACACCCCCACAAGACCTGCTATTTTGAGGATGCTCTGACCTAGTCATCTAGCAATAACAGAGTGTTCACTTGTAACAATATAATCAATGTTATTCACTGCACCTGTCATTGGTTTTAAGGTTATGGCTGAACAATGTGTGTGTGTGTGTGTGTGTGTGTGTGTGTGTATGTTTGAATATATATTGACATGGTCAGCATAATTCCACATGAGGTAAATGTGGAATATCCAGGTTTAGCAGAGCAAAGGCATTAGGAATGTGTAATGTCCAGTTCAGGTGTTGCATCAGCGTCTGAAAAGGCAGCTGACTAGACACCGGTGTGAGGCTGGTTTAAGAACTGCAGAGACACTGGGGAAACTGAGCCTGACGGTGAGATAGTCGCCCAGCTTATAGGCCCGGTGGTGACTAGTGTTAGGGGTCCTGGATCTGCGAGTCAACTGAAGAAATATTGCTGTTTGGAAACCTTTGTGTAACATCTTGCCTGTGAAATTGCCATAACCTGTATACCTGCCTGTGGTAAGTTATAAAGCTACTGATGGATTTTACCTGGTCTATGTGATTCTGGTCACATTTGGCACCCGAACAGGGACTTGCTGGAAATTACTATGCAGCAAGAGCCTGGATACAGTGACCGGATCCACCCACAGTGTCAGTGAGACGCATTGCAGGATGCTACCCGCTGTGTATTGGCTTGGTGAATCTGAGTCACTTTACTAGCAGCTGGGTAGGTGAGTGCTGCAGGCCAGCCATAAAGCGGCAGTTGTTCACAGTGATAATTTGTCTGTGTATATGCAAATTGTGCACAATATAAAACTGCTTAATTCCTATGTATGTGGTTGAGTACCCAGGGAATTTAGTGCAGTTTTTAAAGCCAGCTATTATAGATTGCTGGGGATCTGGCTTGCAAAAGAGAATTTATAAAGCCTGCTAAGTTTGTCCATAAAGGGATAAAGTATTGATGAAAGTGTTTGCTGAATTGGCTATAGGGCAGCAGACCCAAATTCAGCTATTACATGCAGAGTTAACTGAAGTGAGGAAAGGTGGGCAGGAGCGAGAAATGTTTACAGAAGCTTACTCCACCTGATGACATTGAAGCTTTTCTGTGCACCTTTAGCGTACTGCTGCACATTTAAAATGGCCTGAGGAGGAGTGGACTGCCAGACTTGCTTCCTGTCTCCCAGGGGAACCTTAGAAAGCATATGTTGATTTAAACATGACTGAGGCAAACTCCTATCCGCACTTGAAAAAGGCCAAATTAGGCAGGGTTGTAGCGACTGGACCTAGCAAAGCTCAGGAGTTTCAGGAATGGTGGCTAAACCCGTCTGAAGCTCCAAGGGTCCAGCTGGCCAAATTAGCCAGGCTGAGTAAGGCGTGATTGCAGCTGGATAAGAACTCTGCTCAGCGCATAGTAGAGATGGTGGGGCTTTGGACCATGCTGTGCAGGTACTAGATCGTGTGGTGCAACAGTGGGCTCTACAGGCTGATCCTCAAATATTTGGGGAGTTAGCGGTGGTGATTGAACTGTACCGGACTCTTGGGAAGTTAAACAAAGCCAAACAGGGATTCCAGCCAGTTCCCAGGCCTAGAACCCAGGTCCCAGTTGTTAAAGCCAACAACCCACCTCCAGCTGTGTGTTTTGACTGGTGCAAGCCCGGTCATTTGCCCCAGCACTGCCCAATGCAGGGTGAGCCAATGGACTGTAGTGCTGGAAAAACAAATTGACCAGTGTTCGGCATGGCTACTGGAAGCACTTACCCGGCGCAAACCACATTATTTTGTTTGATGCTGCGAGTGGAAGGCTGGGTGGTCTGGGCGGTCTGGGCCTTATTGGATACTGGCAGGGAATTAACCATCATCTCTGCCAACCAGGTTCCACTTGGGGCTGATCAGGTGCTACCTCCGGTAAACATTATATGTGTACATGGGGATGTAGAAGAATGCCCCCGAGTGTACTTCCCAATAGTGATCAAAGGGCGATCCCTGAAGGTGATAGCCACAGTAGCCACCAGGCCACCCTACCCATTGATCCTAGGTCGGGACTTTCCGTTGTAACAAGATGTGCTTACGTGGCATGATGACAGCAGAAGGTCCACATCAGAGGTGGCCCAGGTGCCAAGCTCTGCTGTTTCCCAAAGTTTGGTGGCTGTAACGCCCTCTTTGGCCAGTGAGCAACCAGAGGGGAGTGAGACCGAGACACAGTGGGTTCCCATTGTCCTTGCAGGACTTTGGCCAGGATCAACAGAATGACAGGAACCTGATAAATGCATTTGAAAATGTTATAGAGATAAATGTAAACACGGCTTTACCAGCAGAAGGTGTACCATACTTTGCATTGAAAAAATAATTTTTTATATTGTTTAACCTATTTGCAGGGTAAGAGAGTAGACCAATTGTTGGTTCCCTGGAAAACCGAGCAGTTGGTGTTAAGGGCGGCTCATACACACCTATGGGGTGGCCATTTGGGGGAGGAGAAAACTGTCCAGCGTATTCAGTTTACCACCCGCAAACAGATGGGCTTGTTGAACGTTTTAACCAGACCCTTCAACAAATGACAGAAAGGGCGATGTCTGAGGAAAAGCAAGATTGGGACTTACTCCTAACCTATTTAATGTTTGCAGTGCGAGAGGTATCCCAATCCTCTACAGGATTTAAGGCCCGATTCAGACCCGGTTGCTAGATGCATATGCTCGTTGTCAGTGTATGCAAATTCGGAACACACCCAGCAAGGCAGGCAATCACACGTCAGGGCATAAGCACGCCCACTGTGTGTTGGCGTGCACTAGCCTGTCTTAAGACGCACACTTGCACACGTCATCGCCAGGAAGTGTATGCAACCATCGGTACATCAGGTACCATCGGGAGCATTCGCAGCGCTTGAGGTTGACTTTACCCTGCCGCAAGCACTGCGAGCACTTCAGTGTAAAAACCAGCCAGGTGACGTGTACTATGACTCTGACTGTTAATTATGTACGCCTCTGAAACAGCGTTCAGATGCTCAGACATGCCTGCATTTGCACCTCCACTCCCCCGTTACTAGTGGCCTGCCCGTTACCACCCATAAACGGCTTGACCTGTCACTCATTCAGCTGGGCTGTCTATGCTGGGAGAGCGAATGCTTCCCGATCTTTCGCAGTGGTTTACGCATGCGCACTGCGAACCATTGGCAGCTACGAGCGAACACTTCTTAGCGTCTGGATCTGAATCAGGCCCTTAGTCCCTTTGAACTTCTCTATGGGAGGCAACCTAGAGGGATTTTAGATCTGTTGAAAGAAGGGTGGAAACAGTCATGCCAAGAGCCTAACATCATTCAGTTTGTGACCCAACTGTATGGTCGTTTAAGGTAAATTGCGCCACTCGTGAATGAGCACATGGATAGGGCACAACAGCGGCAAAAACGTTGATATGACGTGACCGCAGTTAATCGGTCTTTTAAACCAGGAAACAAGGTACTGGTTCTGGTACCTACCACTGAAAGCAAAATGTATGCCCAGTGGCGAGGCCCTTATGAAGTTATAGAGACAGTTGGACCTGTTAATTATAAGGTTCAACAGGAGGGTAGAAGGAAAGAAGTGCAAATTTACCATGTAAACCTGTTAAAACCCTGGAAAGAGAGCGCTGGTCAGCCCTCTGTGGTCGCCAAGAAAACCCATTGAAGTTACCCTCAATCCCCGCCAGAAACAGGAGGTGGTGAGTTTAGTAGCATAACACCAAGATGTGTTCTCTGCCATTCCTGGAAAAAACGAAATTATCCAGCATGATATGGTTACTCCTCCCAGGTTGGTAATAAAACAGAGGCCATACCATATACCCGAGGCGTAGCAGTTAAATAGAAAGTAGAGGAAATGCTGCACCTAGGGTTCATAGAGGAATCAAATTGCAATGGAATAATCCCATAGTTTTAGTGCCTAAGCCTTCAGGTGCTTTAAAGATTCTGCAATGATTTTCGCAAATTAAATAAAGTGTCTCAGTTTCATTCCTATCCGATGCCCCGGGTGGACGAGCTGGTGGAGAATTTAGCAAACAGCCAGTATCTCACCACCCTAGTTTTGACAAAAGGGTATATGCAGATTCCTTTAACTGAGACTGCCAAGGCCAAAACAGCCTTCTTTACCCCAGGAGGTTTGTTTCAGTATTAAATGCTGCCGTTTGGTCTGCATGGGGCTCCGGCAACTTTCCAGAGGACTATGAACAGGTTGCTGCGACCTCACAAGGAATATGCAGCTGCATATCTAGATGACATTGTCATCTTTAGCCCCGATTGGGAGTCACACCTTCCAAGAGTAGAAGCAGTGTTGCAATCTTTACGGGCACATGGGTTTACTGCTAATCCTGAGAAGTGTGCCATTGGAATAGTGGAGGCAAAATATTTGGGATATATTGTAGGCAGAGGGCAGATAAAACCTCAGCCCAGTAAGGTGGATGCGGTCCTCACATGGCCTAAACCCAAATGTAAATCCCACCTCAGAACATTCCTTGGCCTAGTGGGTTACTACCGCAGATACATTCGTGATTTTGCCACTAGGGCAGCACCATTAACTGAGTGTCTTCAAAAAACAGTCCCCAGACAAGATACTATGGTCTAGAGCAGCAGAAGCTGCATGGCAGGATATAAGGCACTCCTTGTGTGCAGAACCTGTATTGCAGGCTCCTAACTTGAAAAAGCAGTTTATATTGCAGACAGATGCCTCAGGTACGGGATTGGGGGCAGTTCTTTACCAAGTGGTAGAAGGGAAAGAGAAACCCATCCTCTACCTTAGCCGGAAATTGCTGCCCAGGGAGCGCAAGTACTCAACGGTGGAGCAAGAGTGCTTGGCAATTAAGTGGGCAGCAGACTCATTAAAATATTATTTGTTGGGGCGGGAGTTTTTTTTGGTTACAGATCATGCCCCTTTACAGTGGATGCACACGAACAAGGAAGTGCATGCTCGTGTAACCCGCTGGTTTTTGTCTTTGCAGCCATTTAAGTTTGAGGTGCAGCATTGTCCGGGGAAACAGCACCTCACTGCTGATGCCCTTTCCAGAAGGTTTGTTGGGCCCGATCCTCCAAGCAACCCTATGGTGAAGCTAGAGGAGGAGAGCTGTGTACCCAGACAGATGGCACATGGGTGAGGCAGATAGCTCGCCTGAAAGTGTTTTAGCTTCACCAGGGTGGTTGAAGCTAAAGGGGGAGGAGTGTGACATGGTCAGCATAATTCCACATGAAGTAAATGTGGAATATCCAGATCTTCCAGGTTTGGCAGAGCAAAGGCATGTGTAATGTCCAGTTCAGGTATTGCCTCAATCAGAGTCTGGAAAGGCAGCTGATTACAGACACCTGTGTGAGGTGAGGCAGAGACACCGGTGAAATAGTCACCCAGCTTATAGGCCCGGGAGTAACTAGTGTTAGGGGTCTTGGACCTGTGAGTCCACTGAAGAAATGTAGCTGTTTGGAAGACTTTGTGTAACCCCTTGCCTGTGAAACTGCCATATTCTGTATACCTGCCTGTGGTGAGCAATAAAGCTACTGATGGACTTTACACGGTCTATGTGATTCATATATATATATATATATATTCACACATACGACAACGTTTCGGTCCTCACTGGGACCTTTATCAAGTGAGAACTAAAACATTGTTGGAGTTGTTACTACTATAATAAATAAAGATTAGGTTAGTAGGGGATGTGGCACCTCTCTGGCTCTTACTGCGCAGCTGCTAGACAGACATTTAGTAGGAATATATAATAGATGGTGGCTACTATTTTTAATGTGACTGCACTTTTGTAGAGGTTAGAAAGACTGTCTCACGTTCAATTCACTCTCATGGCGAATCTATATGACGTTTCTATGTTCTCTCAGTGTTTGAGTGGGTTTCCCCTGGATGCTACGGTGTCCTCATACCCTCAAAAACATACTACTATATTAATTGGCTGCTGAAAAAAGTTAACTCTAATGTATCTCTTATCCCTTTCGCACTGTCAGCAAAAACCCGGGTTATTTCACGTGAACGCGCAGCAACCTGGTTATTGTGCAGTGTGAAAGGGCCCAGTTGAAATAACCCGGGTAATAAGAAGGGTTGAACACAGGTTCAACGTAGCTTGCAGTGCAGTGTGATGATCTCATCTCCAAGTGCTGGCTCGGCACCACCAGTCTGAAAAAGGTCTCACGGCGGGTCACACCCAGGATGGACCCATGTACAAAATCCTGGGAAAGCGGTGTGAAAAGAGTATGTGTGATAGGGAATATAGATTATTATCTGTCTCTGCCCCAGTGGAGCTTACAAACTGTTAATCAATAAATGGACTATGGGCCTGATTTAGCAACGCAACTGCTAAAGCATACGCAGTCAGTTGATTGTTGCGTACTGCACATGCATCACAGTGCACATGTGCGAACACCTCACTGCAATTGGGACTGCGATCGCAGTGAGTAAGCAGACCCATCGCAGAGTGATTGAAAGGAAGCACCGTTTGGGGGTTAGTCGGAGAAACGATGTTTACGGATTCAGCAATTAGCAGTAAACTGCACATGCGTTGTTGCATGCCTAGAAATGAAGCAGGGTTAAAATGTTTTCTCTCAACCAAGGTGATAGCATCATGGCACAAGTGTTGTAGAACTGTAAGCTCGCTGTCTGGGACAAGAGTACCATGCGCAGGAGGGGGTTTTTGAGGAACTGAGCAGAACCCTCAAAGACATCAGGGGCAACGATGGAGTGACGGGGGTTGTCACCGTGCTGGTAGATGGAGATTTCCAGCAGACTCTGCAAGTAGTACAGAGGGGAACTCGAGCTGACAAAGTTAAGGTGTGCATCAAGGCGTGGGATCTGTTGCCCCTCATCTGGAAACTCTCTCTCAGGAAAAACATGATGGTCCACTTGAGGGGCGATGTCTCCGATGGGCAATTCTCCAAACTCCTACTCAAAATAGGTGTATCCCAAGTCCTGGGAAAGGCGACCATCCCTGCAGGCCTAGGCACAGTAGTGAAGACCCTAGCAGAACTCTCAGCCAGGATATACCCTAATATTGCTGATATCCATAAAAAAGTCCATGGACTGGCTGTGCGACCATGCCACTCTGACCCCCAAGAACGCTACTGTCATTAATGACACTTACTTCAGTCGTTCGTAGGGGCAGAAACGGAGTACAGGTCTGTGGAATTGATAGTGCAAATGGATGACGTGGTCCACTACCTTGTGAAGCGCCGCAACACCCTCAACCCTCCTGGCCTCCAAGCCCACAAGCTTCTCCTCAAAGTGGAGGTTCCAGTGATGCTGCTGCAGAACCTCAACACTCCCAAACTCTGCAATGGCACGAGGCTGCAAGTAAAGGCCCTCCACAAGAATTTCATCAATGCCACAGTGTTCAAAGGCTGTGCTCTGGTGGAGTGGGTGTTCATACCACTCATACCATCAGAGTACTCCTTCGAGTTCAAGAGGCTGCAGTTCCGCCTCAAGATCTGCTTTAAAATTACCCTCAATAAGGTGGCAGGGATTGACTTGATGGAGTACTGCTTCTCACATGGGCAGCTCTATGCAGCCTGCTCCAGAGTGAGCTCACCCAGAAGCCCGGTAATCTTAGCACCTGAGGAGAGAACCACCAATGTGGTTTACAAATAAATCTTTAAGTAGAGGGGAAAAAAAAAGGTTTACATTCCTCTTATAACCCACCTTCAATTCATTCATATAAAAAAAAAATAAGGTGGAAAAACTCAATTTAAATGGGTACTACAACACTCCTTTACTCCAGTATAAAATTAACTAAGCATATAAATTAAGTTAAAATGGATGAAGGAAATGGTTGTAAATATCTAAGGTCTACCCGGGTGAAACCAGTTACGGAAAATCCTGAAATTAGTAAATGAGTAAAGATTGCTCATTTTATTGAACACCCCATGCCATTCTGATGACATAGCCATCAATGTAATTGCCCCATTGATTTAAAAAGGTATTAATGCACTCCGTAGGTCCTCAGCAACTCTTGGTCTGCTGCAGTGGGACACGAAAGATGCACTTGCTTAGAAAGCCGATATAGTACTGACATTACTGTACACAGAAATCTGCTGCACAGGAACCAGGCACAGTAGCAGAGGAACCATTTATTTCTGCAATATTCCAAGCAAATTAATTCCAAGGAAGAACAGGACACTTAGGTCTTTTGTCAGCAGGAATCTGTCTAAGGGAGGGAATGGGTGAGATGAAACAGTGTTTCTGTACAAGACTACACAATGGCAGAGCTCCATCGGCAGATGGCTGCCATATGTACCCAGCTGTCAGCATGCTAGCACAAATTAATTATATAGATAAGAAGTGCTGCTAGAGCAATAATAGGCCAGTAAGTCTGTACGGTAGAAACGTAAAACAGAGGGCAACAATGCAAAGGAGTTCCTTGTCTTTCAACTGTACAGTATGATAGAGGCCTTTAACCACCACTATATGCAGCCTCCGTGTCCTCCTCCAGATCACTTCCTCGCAACCTCAAAGCCAACTCACTTAACTTTATGGGCAAAGACACCATACAGTACTTTGTCAACAAAGGCAAAATGGCTCATTAATGCATTGTAAATCAGGAAACTAGCACTTTCAGAGTTCTTACCAGAGGTGTCAAAAAGGGTGGAATAAATTGCTTTCAATCCTATGATTATGTAAAGAGATTTATATCACTCACCAATCCAGTACCTTAAGTATGGTTTAAGCGCCATTTTTTTTTTTTAAAACAAGATGAATAAATCTGGGGTGTCTCTAACAAACTGGAAATTTGTCTGACTATTCCATTGACAAAAGAGGTGCAGACAACAGACATGGAAGATTTATGGTAGACTTACCTTTTTAACTCTTTCTATCGAGGTACATAGGATCCACAGGGATAACCATGGGGTTTAGGTGTTTGGAGCTAACCGGGCACCAAATAATAAAGCTGCATACAGACGTAAAGATTTTCTGTCCAACCATCCAACTAGTTGATTGGTTGGAATGAAAATCTGGTAACGTATGGGAGTAACTGATGATCAGCAATTTGCTCCTAAATACCAGAAAACAGATGAAAATGGTCGTCAGACAAGTTTTCTAAATGTTTGATCTAAACAATTTGTTCAAACAGTTTTTGTTCATTTTCCGGCGTTTGGGAACAAATTGCTGATTGTCATTTGCTTTCATACCTTACCAGATTTTCATTCCAACCAATCAACTAGTTGGATGGTTGGACAGAAAATCTTTACGTGTGTATGCAGCTTTAGAGTTATGGTATAACATACCTTTGTTAGCTCTTTTTCTTCGAGGTCCATAGAAATTACCTTGGGTATGTGGTTGGAGTGATCCAGGCACCAAACAGTTAACAAGCTTTAGCTCCCAGGATGCACTGGGTCCTCCTCCATATATACCCCGCCCATGGCTACAGGCAGTTAGTTTGTTATCAAGCCCAAGTAGGAGAAGGAAAAAAGATGAGAAGGAAAGACCCTTGTACTCCAGAAACACACACTCTAAATAATACCCAACACCAGGTACGTTAGGTGCATGTCCTGTGGACCCTATGGACCTCGAATAAAGAGAGTTAACAAAAGGTATGTTATACCATAACGCTTATTTTCTTCTTCGGGGTCCATAGGGTTCACAGAAATTAACTTGGGGATGTCCCAAAGCAGTTCACTTTAAGGGTGGGGACGCTCCTGTGTTTCAGTAGAAAGAATCCTACGCCCAAAGGAAGCATCCTGAGAGGCAAATGTGTCAAATGCATAAAATTTTACAAAGATGTTGTCGAAGCTGGATTATTGGCTGAGACAAGATCAGTTTAAAATTGAATCGCAGTGACACCATCTTGCGACTGGCCGCAAGATGCCATTTTGCGAATGGCCGCCTAAGCGCCATTTTAGATAAACTCACTCTTTAGTACATGTGGCGATATTACTATTAGCATCATGCGATTGCATCTGTAACCATCGCCATAAGTTGTGGCGATTCACCAAAAGCCCATTTCATGACTTTACGTAGTTTGGGTGCTCTGGATAAAGAGTATAATATTATAATTCCCCTAAAGGATATATTGCATTAGCTAAACAGAGCAAATGGCCACAAGACAACTAGCCTGTGTAAACAAGCTTCCTGGATATAACATCTGCTCTCACTCCAGGTGGCCCTGCTCGAATACACACCTTGCATTAGCAGGCTTCCTGCAATAAAATATCTTCAAAGCCAAGAGTGTTATCTTAGGTTTTGGGTCTTGTAGCTGTGCTAATTTGAATTACACAAGAGCCTGGGAGAACAAAGTACTTTACTTTTGAGCCTGGGAAGGGTGGGGGCTGCTGAGAGAGGGGGGCGTGTGGAACTATAAGGTTCAGCATTCCACACTGCATAAGATCGTATATGAAAACGCTGTTCATTAGCTTTATGCGCACGCATCTGCTCCAAGTTAACTAGCGTCTTTACATCAAACCCCGCATACTCACACATTACATATTCACATACAAGGTTCCATAAGCTTTAAGGTATAAGATTTAAGTTTGTGCATTTAGTATAAATGCTGTGAAATAAAGATTATTTGGTAACTAAGGTTTTATACATGCTAAGTAAGCCGTGTTTGGTTTTGTACTGATGCGTACTCTTTCAACAGAATTCCGGTATTATCGGTGTGGAGATCGCATCATGCATTCTCAACTTATGGACCGCAGAGACTTCAAGCAACAAAATGTATATTATATGAACAACTGTTAGAATGTTGCATGGGGCGGGAAACCAGAGACCCTCAGTTGTTGGAGGCTGGGTTGTGTCTATTTGAATCAGCCTGTTAAATGCTCTGTAACAGATGCATTCCCCTTGAGGACCAATGGCATCAGCAACAAACTTCTCTACTGTGTTGTCTATTTCTGGGGGGTATAAATATGTGTGCTCCAACACTGGGTCTTAGTCTTTGTGCTGAATGCTGATTGACGAAGGGTTTCTTGCTGATGCCTAACATCCGGTCCGGAAGCGCTGCGTATGTATACTGTACTTGATTAGCGTCATCCTTAGGAAGTATAGGCAGGATATTAGAAGGTATAGGCAGGGGTATATAGAGGTTCTAATTCAGTATCGTTAATGTGGACGGAAGACCATGAGGCTGCTTTACATATTTGTTCTGCAGAGGCACCACGACGAACCGCCCACGATGGTCCCACAGTTCGAGTAGAATGTGCTGTGACCGTGTTCGGACCAACAAGACCAGCTTGTGTGTATGCTTGAGAAATTGTCATATGCAACAATCTGGCCAAAGTCTGTGTTAGCTGGCCAACCTCGTTTATGACAGCCATACAAAACAATTAAAGAATGACTTTCTAATGGGGTTGGTGCGATCTACATAGATACGTAGTGCACGGACATCATCCAATTATGCTTCTCCTGCCAAGAGGCCTAAAGCTTGCCAAGCTGGAACCACAATTTCTTCATTTACATGAAACCGGCATACCACCTTAGAAAGGTACCCTGCCCTGGTACGAAGAACAGCTCTATCCGGAAGAAATATCAAAAAAGAAGAGCGAAAAAAAGGGCTGCCAAATCAGAGACCCTCTGGGCAAAAGCGATAGCCAGAAGAAAAACTGTTTTCCCTGTCAACCACGTAGGTCTACTGATTTCAGGAGTTCAAATGGTGGAGCCTGCAAAGCCCTGAAAACCAACGTCAAATCCCACAGGGCTACCGGGGGAACAAAGGGTGGCTGAACCCTCAGAACACCCTGAAAAAATATTCTAACATCAGGCAATGGTGCGATCCTTTGCTGAAACCAAACAAAGTGCAGAAGCCTGAACCCTCAGGTTGGCCAGACGGAAACCCTGATCTAATCCAGCCTAAAGAAAAGAAAGCACTCGAGAGACCCTAAACACCTTTGGGTCACATATTCTATGTTCACACCACTGAAAATACGAGTGCCAAATTCTGTAATAAATGCGGGCAGAGGAAGGTTTCCTTGCCCTTAGCATTGTCTGAATTACAGAATTGGAAAAACCATTTGCTTTAAAGACTAAGGACTCAAGAGCCATACCATCAAAGGAAGATCTGGATACAGGCAGGGACCTTGTATTAACAGGTCCAGCCTTAGAGGAAGAGGTCACGGAGTGTCTATGGAGAGACTCTGTAGGTCGGTGAACCAATGGCGTCTGGGGCAAGCAGGAGCTATCATTATTACTGTCTCGTCTTCCTGATGACCCTTTGAAGAAGAGAAAATGGAGGAAACAGATATGCCATTCTGAAGTTCCACTTTACTACCAGAGCATCCACAAACTCAGCTGCAGGATCCCTGGTTATGGATCCATACCTGGGGACCCTGTGATTGTGACCTGAGGCATGAGGTCTACCTATGAAAGACCCCATCTGTCCACAAGGCTCTGAAATACCTGTGGATGAAGAGCCCACTCTCTGGCGTGTATATCCTGCCGACTTAGGAAGTCCGCTTCCCAATTGAGGACTCCTGGTATGAACACCGCTGATATCGCCGGAAGGTGACATTCTGCCCAGACCAGAATTTTTCAGCATGCCTCCCTGATGGATGAGGTAGGCTACTGCGGTGGCATTGTCAGATTGTACCTGGACAGGCATGCCATTTGGTATTTCTTGCGCCTGAACAAGCACTCTGAATACTGCCCTTAGTTTATGGACAGGAGACTTTCCATGGTCATCCATTTTCCTTGGAATGTGTGTCTACCTGTCACTGCGCCCCATCTGCGGAGGCTGGCATTGGTCGTAAGGAGTACCCAATCTGGAATCCAAAATGGGCGAACCTTGTTGAGACAGTACGTCTGTAAACACCATGACAGGGACAGACGCACTTCTGGCGAGAGACGGATCGTCTGTGGCTTTATTGAGTGGTACTCCCCATTCCAGTGTGAGAAAATTAACCGCTGTAATGGTCTGGAGTGGAACTGGGAATATTCCACCAAGTCGAAGATGGAAACCATGGATTCCAGAACCTGCATTGCTGCATGAACAGATACTGACTGTGAAGAAGCCTGCATATCCGCAGCTTAAGGGCCGCAATCTTGTCTTCTGGCAGTTACATCCTATGTGCCAGAGAATTAAAGCATGCCCCTAAATGCACCACCTGCTGTACTGGCAGAAGTGATGATTTCTTCCAATTTATGATCCATCCATGTCTGTGTAAACAGGCAATTGTCAGTCTGAGATGATGCTGCAACTCTTGTGGCGATTGTGCCAATAGCAGGAGATCGTCCAAGTATGGCAGTATCCTGGCTCCCTGATGCCTGAGGCAGGCCGTTATTACTGCCATGATTTTGGTAAACACCCGAGGGGTTATTGATAAACTAAAAGGCAGTGCCTGAAATGTTTCTGCAGCACTGCGAACCGCAAGAACTGTTGGTGGGACGGTGTAATTGGTACATGAAGGTATGCATCCTGATTATCCTAGAACACCATGAAATCCCCCGGTTCCATTGCCAAAACAATCGACCAAAGGGTTTCCATATGAAACCTGGGCACCTGGATAAATGTGTTGAGTCCCTTCAGGTTTAGAATTGGCCGGTGAGACCCATGGGGTTTTTGAACCAAGAAGAGGTTGGAATAATATCCCTTTCCTAGTTGATTCACTGGAACCGGGATTATTACCCCTGACACCAGCAGGGAGTGTACAGCCTGCTGGATGGCCAAGGCTTTCGCAGAAAAACCCTTACGGGGGACTTCTCCAGAAAGTGGGGGTGTACCCCTGGGAGACCACCTCCCGATCCCAGGCATCTGTTGTTGTGAGATGCCAGGTGTCTGAAAACTGAAGTCGTCGGCCTCCTACTCTGGGATCTCCCAGAGGGAGGCCCGTCCCATCAGGCTGCAGGTTTATCCTCAGACCTGGAAGCCGGTCTGTTTAGCCAGGATTTCTTAGACTGTGGTTTCCTGCGAGAACTAATTCTAGAGGAAGATTGACCCCATGCTTTTCCTTCTGGCCGAAAGGATGACTGCTTAGGTTTAGTAGTAGATGCTGTAGGTAGACCAGGCATTTTAGAAGCTACCACCGTAGCCACAAATTTGTCTAATTCCATGCCAAACAAAATGCCTCCCGTAAACGGAAGGGCTCTCTTAGAGCTTGCATCTGCTTTCCAGTCACTTAACCAAAGGGCTCTCCGAGCCACCACTGAGACAGCTGATGCTCTAGAAGATAATATACCAGCATCCAATGCTGCCTCTCCCAAATAAGACGCTGCCTCCTTAACATAGGAGATAATTGTCAGCTGTTCCTTGGAAGCTTCTGGAAGAGCCTCCTCCTGTGTCTTCATCTATTCCTCAATGGCTTTGGAAACCCAGGCCGTAGCCATAGCCGGGCGAGTAACAGCTCCTGATAGAGAAAAGACTGCTTTGAGACAGGCTTCTATTTTCCTATCCGTGAAACATTTAAGAGAGGATGCAGATGGTATGGGCAATGTGGCACTCCTAACCAGATGTGCCACATGTGTGTCTACTGACGGAGGAACTTCAAATTTGGAGCACTCATCCAATGGAAAGGGCAAGGCCTCAACCTTTCTTGTAATATGGAATTTGCTATCCGGAGAACTCCATGCTTCCCCCAGAAGATGTACCAGAATCTGAAGGTTGGACGGCGTGGGAAACAGACCGCCTTCTGGTTTTTGGCTGTACTGGCCTAGCTACTTGCAGCGGTTGCTGAAAAGCTGCGGAGGATGAAGCCACATTCTGACCTGAGTGAGCATACATGTCCATCCAGGACGGATGCATCGGGAGAAAAACGTAGGTTCCAGCTGCTGAGGGAATCCCATCTTTGGGGCCGGCCCCGGGGCTGCCAATCGGTCTGCGACCTCTGCCACGATCTGGGAAAAGGAAGCCCCAAGGGGGTTCCTGCCCAGAAGCTGGTAGGTTTGACTGATGTGATGACTCAAACAGTGACCACATAATCCATCTTGTATGAAATCCTGTGGAGATAACCCCGCTTTACAGGCCATACATGACACCAGCACAGGGGTTTCAGCCACCTGTCTTTCAGTTCCCTTGGACATAACAAAAACCCCTAATGTTATGCAAAGTCTGAGTATTAATGCGACAATGATACACACCCAATATATCCCATACACCTGTAGTAGAGGGTTAAATGAGAACACACAGTGATAGGTTATGACTGACAGTTATTCAGAAATAAAAAAGGCAGCATAACACACCAGATTCATGTCACATGCAATGCACACAGATATAGAATTGAGATAAATATATATATTCCATAGACAAAAAACCTTACGGTTTCACATATCCCATTAAGGCTGCTTAGACATGATCTGAAAATTCACAAAACCGACAGAGGGACTCACTGGTGCTTGGCATGCACCTGAGAAAATCAAATCAATAAAACACAGATGCATGGACGAATCAGTGAGATCCATCCATGCAATGTTTTAAAAAATAAATGTGTAAAATATATATATATATATATATATATATATTAAAAAAAAAAAAAAAGACGTGCTCCCACAGCACAACCGGCATCGAGCCCCAGTGCTGGTTGTGCTAAACACAGGGGACAAATGACATAGGAGTTTCCCCTGTATAAAACACAACCAGCACCAAGCTAATCAGAGCCAGCTCTGGTTACCAAAATACAGAGGACAAACAACGTAGGGGTCCCCTAAAACAATATAGAATTCTCCCATAGAGTATTCTGGAGGGAGCAGGCATGGTGTTAAAGGGGCTACAACTCAAAAGCTATTGGAGGTACGGAGCTGAAATTTGACATGGGCTGGTAGAATTGTCACTCGGTGCTGCATGCCAAATTTCAGAGCAAAAACATAAAAAATGAGGACTTAGGAGTAATCTAAATTTTCAATGGTCAGTTTTTTCTGACTCTCAATTAGGACCACTTTTCTGCTGTTCTCTATGGTGGAGTTTTGGGAAGCCATAACTCAGGGTAGGGGGCGAATTTAGACTTTGGGTGTGTTTTATTAGGTAACTATTGTTCAACGGTAGGTGCTTTTGGGGTTTAGGTAATTGAGAAAGTTACAGTTTTTAACCTATTACCTCACATATCTGCCATTATAGAGATAGGAAGTTTCAACTTGATGCACAGCCTCAGTAGGAGCGTCTATCAGGTGTACTTACTGTGGCTTCACTTGGGTACTCCAAGATGGCAGGTCAGTGCAGGCTGTAGCGGCGGATGGGCTCGGGGGATGGAAGCAGCCGTAAGTTATGGCAGGAACCCAGAGGGGCAGCAGGCATTAGCTGTGGCCGGGACCCGAGGGCGTTCGTTGTGGTGGTGGTGCAGGTGGAAGAACCTGGGGGAGGTAGCAGCAGACAGATGCAAGCTTGGCTCTGAAAGATCCATGATACCTGCATCTGTGTATAAATAAACACAGATGGGATCAGTGAGACCAGTCTATGCTTCTGTAATTAAAAAAAAAACCCTGTGCAAAAAAAGAAAATATAAAAAATGGCGTGGCCCTATCCCCCCAAATGACAACCAGCACCGGGCTATGGAGACCCAGTACTGGTTGTGCTAAATACAGGGGACAAACGATGCAGGGGTCCCCCATATTAAGCACAACCAGCACCAGGCTTTTCAGAACCAGTCCTGCTTCGACTGGGGTCCAGGTGAAAGGGCTCCCCTGGTTGTGGAATCACTCCCCTGCTCGAAAGGGTCTGGTGCTGGTTCTGGTAAATACTGGGGGACTCTACGCATTTATTCCCCCAGTATTTCCAGGACCGGCTCAGAGCCCAGTGCTGGTTGCACTGAATATGGGGGACCCCTACATCATTTGTCCCCCACGACTTGTTCTGAAAAGCCTGGTGCTGATTGTGCTTAATACGGGGGGACCCCTACATCGTTTGTCCCCTGTATTTAGCACAACCAGTACTGGGTCTCCAAAACTCGGTTCTGGTAGTTTCTTGGGGGGCGGAGCCACGCCATTTTATTTTATTTTTTTTAAACACAGAAGCAGATTCCACGGATCTTCCAAATCCGAGCCTGCAACTGTGTGCTGCTACCTCCCCCGGGTCCAAACACCTGCCCCACCGCCGACCACACTGCCACCCGCACCGCCGCCAAAACCTGCTACCGTCCCAGGGTCCTGGTCGCAGCTAATGCCCGCTACCCCCCGCGCCTTTCCCCCGGGTCCTGCTGCAGCTAACGCCAGCTTCCTTCCCCCGAGCCCACCACCGCTAAAGCCCACAAACAACGGCCATCTTTGTGCACCCAAGTGAAGCCACAGTGATTACACCTGCTGGAGGCTCCTACTGCGGCTGCGCAACAAGTTGAAAAGCCCTATCTATTCAATGGCACATTCTTGAGGTAATAGTTTAAAAACTGTAACTTTCTCATTTACACTACCGTTCAAAAGTTTGGGGTCACTTAGAAATTTCCTTATTTTTGAAAGAAAACATTAAATTAATCAGAAATACTCTATACATTGTTAATGTGGTAAATTACTATACTAGCTGCAAACGTCTGGTTTTTAAAGGAATATCTACATAGGTGTATAGAGGCACATTTCCAGCAACCATCACTCCAGTGTTCTAATGGTACATTGTGTTTGCTAAGCGCGTTAGAAGACTAATGGATGATTTAAAAACCCTTGTGCAATTATGTTAGCACAGCTGAAAAAGGGTTTGCTCTTTAGAGAAGCTATAAAACTGGCCTTCCTTTGAGCTAGTTGAGTATCTGGAGCATCACATTTGTGGGTTCGATTATACTCTCCAAATGGCCAGAAAAAGAGAACTTTCATGTGAAACTCGACAGTCTATTCTTGTTCTTAGAAATGAAGGCTATTCCTTGCGAGAACTTGCCAAGAACCTGAACATTTCCTACAACGGTGTGTACTACTCCCTTCAGAGAACAGCACAAACAGGCTCTGGTGCACAACTGTGCAAGAAGACAAGTACATTAGAGTCTCTAGTTTGAGAAATAGACCCCTCACATGTCCTCAACTGGCACCTTCATTAAATGGTACCCGCAAAACGCCAGTGTCAACGCCGAAAGTGAAGAGGCGACTCCGGAATACTGGCCTTCTAGGCAGAGTGGCAAAGAAATAGCTATATCTGAGACTGGCCAATAAAAGGAAAAGATTAATATGGGCAAAAGAACACAGACATTGGACAGAGGAAGATTGAAAAAAAATGTTATGGACAGACGAATCGAAGTTTGAGGTGTTTAGATCATACAGAAGAACATTTGTGAGATGCAGAACAAGTGAAAAGATGCTGGAAGAGTGCCTGACGCCATCTGTCAAGCATGGTGGAGGTAATGTGATGGCCTGGGGCTGATTGGTTCTGGTAAAGTGGGAGATTTGTACAAGGTAAAAGGGATTTAGAATAAGGAAGGCTATCACTCCATTTTGCAATGCCATGCCATACCCTGTGGACAGCACTCGATTGGAGCCAATTTCCTCTTCCAACAGGACAATGACCCAAAGCACATTACTTAGGGAAGAAGCAGGCAGCTGGTATTCTGTCTGTAATGGAGTGGCCAGCGCAGTCACCAGATCTCATCCCCATTGAGCTGTTGTGGGAGCAGCTTGGCCGTATGGTACGCGAGAAGTGCCCATCAAGCCAATCCAACTTGTAGGAGGTGCTTCAGAAAGCATGGGGTGAAACTTCTTCCGATTACCTCAACAAATTAACCGCTAGAATGCCAAAAGGTCTGCAATGCTGTAATTGCTGCAACAGGAGCATTCTTTGACGAAAGCAAAACTTTGAAGGACAAAATTATTATTTCAAATAAAAATAATTTTTTCTAACCTTGCCAATGTCTTGACAATATGTTCTATTCATATTGCAACTCATTTGATAAATAAAAGTCAATTTTCATGTAAAACACAAAATTGTCTGGGTGACCCCAAACTTTTGAAAGGTAGTGTGCCTGACCCCAAAAGCACATACCCTGGCACAATAGCTACCTAATAAAACAAACCCCAAGTCTAAATTTCGCCCCCTACCCTGAGTTATGCCTTCTCAAAAAACCTCCATAGACTACAGCAGAAATGTGGTCCTAAGTGAGAATGTCAGAATTATGTGACAGTTGGATTTTTAGATTACTCCCAAGTCCTCATTTTTTGTGTTTATGCCCTGAAATTTGGCATGCAACACCGAGCGACAATTCTACCTACCCGTGCCAAATTTCAGTACCTCTGAGAAATGCAGTTTTTTTTTTACACGCAGAAGTAGGGTAAGGTGCGCTCTCTAGTGGGTGAGGGAGTGTGTAGTGTTGGTATATAATCAGTGAGATGTGTAACAGAGAGACTGAAGCAATGGTGCTGGGTCAAAGGCTTTATTAAGTAGGCACAATGCTGCTTGAGAACAAATGACCCAGGGGCAATGGGGTAGATCAGAGTGGTGGCACGGGGGGGGGAAGGTGGGTGGACCCTTTTAGGGGGCTCCTTGCCGTGCGGTTCTGGACCAGCACGTTGTCCCTGCTGGACCTTTGGTCAACAGTCTTGACACCCGGCAGTGTGGTGATGGAAGTCCTTGGGGTGGATAGGGTAGCGGCGTCCCGCAAGTGTACAACTTACCTACCGGTAGGTGCCTGGGTAGGCGTTGCGATATGGGAGGATGGTGGTGATGATCGGCAGTCTTTTGTAGTTCAGAACGCCAGGTGACTGTGTTCGCTGGCTGCTCCTCGTATGCTGCCCGTGCTAATGAATCTGGTGTGGATGTGCCCGTGCTAATGAATCTGGCACTCCGTTTGTTGTGCTGGCAGACTGGTGGTGTCTGGGTCAGTGATGTAGCCAGACCAGGGCTGGGTCTGCGGATCAGAAGGCTGCAGCAGGCTGGCGGCTCCGTGGTGTGGGATGTGCGCCTAATTCCCCTGTGCGTGTGCCGCGTGGGAAAGCGGGACGGCCGGGGGGGTGTGTCCGGATCGGGGAAGCTGCTTGCTGGAAGTGTTGAGCAGCTGCTCGTGATTCTCCTGCGTGTGAGGTCACCGGATCTGGGCGGGAGTAAGTGGGCTGGGTGCCGGGAGTGCTGTGGTCACAAGGTGGGGATGCCGCTCGCCGGAGATGCTGGCGGCTCCTTGTGGCAGGCAGTCACTGCTGACGGCAAGGGGGATCTCTGGCGATCATGTGGGGTTCCGGGTCACGGTTCTGTGACGGTGGCTGGTGTTGGTCTCCAACGCGTTTTGGCTGTGCCTTAACCTCCATGATTAAGAGAGTTCTGAGGACTGGTAGGCCGGAACCACAATCTCTTCATTCAAATGGAACCGGGATATCACTTTAGGAAGGTAACCAGCCTGGGTACGAAGGACAGCTCTCTCCGGATGAAAGATAAAGAAGGTGGAGTGACAGAAGAGCGCTGCCAAATCACATACTCTGCGTGCAGAGGAAATAGTTAGAAGAGCGTCCCTGCCCTCAGCCACTAGAGGTCTACCAAGTCCAGTGGTTCAAATGGAAAAGCTTGTAGAGCCCCGAGAACCAAGGACAAATCCCACGGGGCCACCGGAGGGACAAAGGGAGGTTGAAGGTGGAGAACACCCTAAAAGAACGTTTTAACATCAGACAGGGGAGCGATCTTTCGCTGGAACCAGACTGACCGTGCAGAAACCTGAATTCAAAGGGAGGCCAAGGTCTAACCCACCCTGGAGAAATAGTCATAGTTTTTGGGGGAGCACCATTGACAGTAGGAGTGCCAAACTCTATAATAGATGCGGGTTGAGGAAGGCTTACGCGCCCCGAGCTTCATCTGGACCACAGAGCGAGAGAAACCCTTGGCTTTTAAGATAGATAACTCACGAGCCACGCCGTCAAAGACAGACGAGGTAGGTCCGGGTGCAGATAAGGGCCTTGCGCCAATAGATCCGGCCATAGAGGAAGTGGAAAAGGACCGTCTATGGAGAGACTCCATAGGTCGGGTGAACCAATGGCGCCTGGGCCTTGGGACATCGGAGGAAAGAGGTATGCGAGATTGAAGTCCCACCACACTGCTAGAGCGTCCACGAAGGCGGCTGAGTGGTCTCTGGTCCTGGACCTGTACGTGGGGACCATGTGGTTTTGACGTGAGGCCATGAGGTCTACATCTGGTAGGCCCCATTTGTCCACCAGGAATTGAAAGACAACCGTGTGGAGAACACATTCTCCGGCATGTACATCGTGACGGCTTAGGAAGTCTTCTTCCCAATTGAGGACTCCATGAATTGAACACTGTCGAGATTGCCGGGAGATGATGTTCGGCCCAGACCAGAATGTGTGCTACTTCCCGCATGGCTGCCTGACTTCACGTGCCTCCCTGATGGTTGAGGTAGGCTACCACAGTCGCGTTGTCGGACTCTACTTGGACCGGACTGCCCCGGAGAAGATCCTGTGCCAGAGTGAGCACTCTGTACACTGCTTGAGGCTCCAGAAAGTTTATGGACAGGCAACTTTCCTGGCAGAAAATTCATTTGCGTTCGAGAATCCAGGAGTGCACCCAGATGTACCATCCGCTGTGTGGGAGAGAGTGAGGACTTTCTCCAATCGATGAGCCAGCTGTGTGCTTGCAGGCAAGCAATGGTCAGCTGGAGATGGTGCCAAAATTAAGAGGTCATCTAGGTATGGCAGGAGTCTGACTCCCTGATGCCTTAGGTGGACCGCCATGACTGCCATTATTTTGGTAAAGACCCAAGGGGCCGTTGACATCCCAAAGGGCAGCGCCCAAAACTGGTAATGTTGCTGCAGGACAGAAAAACATAGGAACCGTTGGTGGGTTGGAGTAATAGGCACATGCAAGTATGCATCCAGAATGTACAGAGAAACCAGAAATTATGCCCAGGCTCCAATGCCAGGACAATTGATCGTAGTGTTTCCATGTGGAACTTGGCCACTCGAATAAATTTGTTGAGGGATTTGAAATTCAGAATAGGCCATTTGACTTCTGAATCAAAATAGACCCATTTGACTTCTTAATCAAGAATAAAATCCAGCTCCTTTCTCAGCTGAAGGAACCGGTATTATCACACCTGAACTCAGCAGGGAGTGAATAGTCTCCTGGAGGGTCAAGGCCTTGATAGGGTATGATGGGGGACCTGTACAAAACAATTGCTGGGGAGAATGCCTCAGAAAGGTGTTGTTGTGTGACGCCAAGAGTCGGCAAATCAAACAAGTTGGCCTCCCACCCTGGGATACCCCAGGAGCAGGCACGCCCCATCAGGCAGAGGGTTTGTCGTCCGACTTGGAAGCTGGACGTCTGGCCGACCAAGGCTGCTTGGATCGCGGCTTGACTGTTTTGTGAGACTTAGGCTGCCTGGGAAAGGACTGTCCTTTTGCCTTACCCTGGGGGCGAAAGGACCAAAAGGAGGACAGCCTAGGCTTAGAGGCAGCTGCTGATAGCAGATTTTGAGGCCGCAATGGTAGCCACGATTTTTCCAAATCTGCGCCAAACAGGCTGTCTTCAGAGAAGGGTAAGGATTCGAGGACCTTCTTGGATTCCGTGTCCGCTTTCCAGGATCGTAGCCAAAGAACCCGGCGGGAGACTACAGAGGTCACAGATGCCTTATAGGCAAGGAGTCCAATATCCATCCTTCAATAGCCTTAGCTACCTAGGCTGCGGCCATAGCCGTCCGAGTAATAGCGCCAGAAAGTGAGTAAATGGACTTGAGACAAGTTTCCTATCCGTGGCATCCTTAAGGGAAGATGCGGACAGTATAGGCAGCGCAGAACTTCTGACTAAGCGCGCCACGTAAGAATCAACGGTAGGCTTAGTACACTCGCCAGGAGGGAGACGGTAAAAGACGCTAGTCTTTTTGGGACCTGAAACAGTTTGCCAGGAGTACCTCAAGCTTCCCCATGAGCTCAGTGAGCTGGTCTGTTTGCGGGAATTCAGCCTTAACCACCTTTTGACATATAAACACCTGGGTTTTAGGCTTAGGGGCCGATTCATCATCCTCTATGTTCAGGATCAATTAACCGCCCTCACTAAATAAGAAATCTTCTGTTGAATGATGGTCCTCCTCGCCCGAGGGAGACCTGGGAGGAGAATCTTGTGCATCATCTACCTTCTCAGATAATGCGTTAGAATCTGAAAGCTGGGTGGACTGAGTGGATAATGTTATGGACAGTCCGCCTATGTGCTTTGGCGGCTAACAGCCTGTAACATTTGCTGATAGGCAGCAGACGTTTGAGCCATATTCTGAACTGTGGGCAAAAACATCCATCCAAGGATGATGCATAGGGGGAACAGACCCCATGGTGAGAGGCAGCGTTGGGGTGAATAAGCGGTCCACTAACTGCGTCATAACCTGAATTAAGGACACCCAAGGTGGCTCCAGGACAGGGGCTAGTAAGGTGGGCTGGTGAGGTGGTATGTATGTAACAATTAGCACACAGACTATCCTGCACAAAATCCTGAGGGAACAAACTCACTGAACAGGATTTGCAACAGCCTCCTTATTACCCTTGCATTTAGACATAGTAATAACCAGCAAGTAGCACAAAATAAGGGTATAGCAAGTAATGCAATGTGGCACCCTTCACAAATACAGGCAAATGTGAAGCAATAATGAACCCTGGAGAGCCTACCTCCACACTGCTACATCAATCACCGGGCCACTGGCCTTAACAAACGGTCCCCGATGCCAGACTTTTAAATGTCCCGGATGTCTAGTGGGGGAGTGGATGAACCAGACGCCCCACTGCAGCGTCCTCCGGGTAGTCTCCACAGCCGGAGGTAAGGACTGCACAGAATACTATTCCCTGCAAGCGGGGAATCGCCTTACCTGTCTCTCCGTTTGTCCAGCTGCTGTCCTGGGTCCCCAGTGGAGCGGCTAGCTAAGCCCCGCTGGCGCCCGCCGTAATCACCGGACCGCTCACTGGTGTAGCGGCGCCGGCGGAGGTTGTTGGAACAGCAGCACACGCGCCCAATAGGACGCACAAGCTGTTTGCTCTAAAAAAAAAAAAAAAAAAAAGAAATAATAAAAATAAAGCTTGGAGCCGCCTAATGCAGTCCCCCTGTCTAAAGGTGCAACCAGCTCCTGCCGGCACTATACTCAAACTGATCTGCCTTTGGCTGGGGATAGGGTATATAAGTGGAGGAGGCCCAGGGCATCCTGTGAGCTGAAGCTTTGCCTGTTTGGAGCCCAGTTGGCTCCAACCACCTACACCCCATGGTTATTCCTGTGGATCCTTATGGACCCTGAAGAGGAAAAGTGTGGAGACAATGAAGGAGATGACAGATGACGAAAGGTCGAGGAGAGACAGGCTCAATGTTTTTGCGAAAGGAATAATAACATTACAAAAGGAAACTCCTGCAGTTTGGAGTATAAAGAATGAGAAGCAGCCAGATTGTCAGTAATATAACACACATGGCTAATACAGTAGCTCCTAGCTACATCTTGTGCATCTCCTTCATTTTCAGTACCAGCACATGAAGGGGTAATATTGGGTATGAGGCATATCTAGGTTATGGAATTAGTGTGTACTGGAGGCATAAAGAGGCACCTTAACCCAGGGGTGCAATACTGCATTATATTTAGGACCTTTCAGGGTGTCCATGACTACACTGACCATGACTATTTGCAGACCTTGGGCCTGTGTCATACTGGTCATCTGGAGCTATATGGATAACATTTTGTATTGAGGTCTAGGAATCTTTAGCAATACTAGTTGATAGAACCAGGGTAGACACTTCTGTAGTGGCCACTAGTGTTCCAAATCCAACAGTACGCATTTATTATTATATATTAGTCATTTCTTTAAAAGTGAAATTAGTTGGGAATCTTAGACACCATATTTAACCATTCTAAAAGTAAGTCAACTATGTGCTACTTTGCATTACAAGCCTGATGTCTAGACTAGGTAGCACCAATTTGACACCTATTCAGGCTCAGGAGGTTGGAATCCTTCCCTATCTATATGTACAGCTCACTACAGAGCTCAGTAGAGAGCTATATATTCCTTAAGGAGACAGGAAAGGTAAGAAAATCATTAAGACGGACACGAGGTCTGTGTCACAGAGGATTGGAATTTGCCAGAGAGACGCTGGGTAGAGGGCCCAGTGTGTGCTCTACACAGGGCAGAAAGTCTGAGTAGGCATACAAGACAACCATAAGATAGACAAGTGAGGGCCTGACGTGACACCTTTAGTAGGCAGCCAAGAGAAGCTGCAAGACCTGTCCAGGTGGTCATATCTCAAGAGAGAAAGGCTGTTTACAGTAACTGGCTGAGGATGGATTCTAAGGAATGCAAATGACTGTTTTCAATATTTCAGCTGCTAAAATGGAAGTGTGGTAAGAAGCCCACTTGCCTGCTAGTTTCTGGTGGGGCAATCAGTGCAAAGGTACTGTGAATGGAAGCCAGGTGTTTTTTGGTTTTCTTTAAATACATACTTATTGGGTAACAAAGCTTCTGATCAAACCGCACTTTTTTTTTTTTTTTTTTTTTAAAAAGGTCTGATTTATGGGTATTCTTGTGCATCACAACACACGGCACTTACCAAAAGGCTGCAACCTGTCACAACAGACACTGGTGAAACATACTTTTATAACTGTACTGTGTGCGGCCAACCAATCCTAAAATATCGATCGGTCGGGCATGCCGGATAGTCCAGCATGTCCGTCCAATGTGATATTTAAGGGTTGGCCGCATTGGGCAGTGTATTATGTGGCAGTATCACCAGAGATGGAGCTGGTTAGCAGCAGATTCTGTGTGGGGCAGGAGAGATTCGCCCACACAAAGAAAAGGATTCTGGGAAGAGGTGTAAGGGCTGGCGAGTGAACTCAGTCCAGGGAGGACTGAGGCAGACCAGTCGGACAGAGCTCACTGTGCTAGCAAGCCAGTGAGGGCCAGGAGGCCTGAGCCCAGACCTGTGAGATACAGGGAAGGCTTTCCAACTCTGGGACTGAGCTATGGTACCTGCAAGGAAGCTGGCCAGACTGTGAGAGGCGGCAGCCAACAAGCTAACCAAGCTATACCAGCCCAAGAGGCCAGTGTCCAGTCCTGCATGTGGCAGGACCACCAATCTCAGAGACTGTGAGAGACTTTCATGCAGAGTAGCTGCTTCTGTAGAGAGAGTTCAAGAAGTGAGCTAGTGCCCTAAACAAGGGCTAGGTTTGTTTATTATTTTTCTGTTTCCTGATTTCACATGCTGTAAGTAAAGCACCACTTATGTTTATTTAACTGGAATGCTACGTGTGGGCTCTAATTCTGTACCTACTCACTGGCCCACTGACCCCAGTCTACCGAGCTAATTAACCCCAAGTATCACAATGCCCAGTCGCAGCCGACCAACAAACATTGCCCCTGTTCCGGAAAACCGGCAAATGTCTCCTCCTCAGTGGTGTAACGCAGATATCTGGGCAAATACACTGTCAGATATCTCACAGTGTATGCCAGTGATATCTGCAGGGTGTCAGGCTGTCAGATGACAGGTATTTTATCTGCCAACGTATGCCCAGGATTATCATTTATTTTACAACGCATTTGGTAGTTTCTCTCACACCAATTTCCATAAATGTTTCCAGTAAGAAGCACACACAGGGTTAGGGAACAAGGCAGCAGTTTTAAGAAGCGCCTTTCTCGGCTTCTCCCCCATAGTCAGTAAGCAGTCATGGTTACAATGTTATCCAGCTGTTTAAACAGAAATAAGGTTTCCTGTGTTTTAAAATCAATGTTTACATGGGTACAGGATTAGGGACACAATAGGATCGGATGAAACACATTATTTCCTTACACACATGGCTTTAAACAGCAGATTTATGAGGCGCTTCCTGCCCTGTGACTAAAAGGTTTAACCCATTTGCTACATGAGCAAAGTCATAAATACTTCACTCCTTAAAGAAGCTGAAAAAAAATAAATAAATATATATATATATTTATACACATATACATATATGTACATTCATACATATATGTGCATACATACACACTGTAATGGGTAGCATTACTGCCTGAGGTTGTGGGTTAGAGTCCACCCACAGCCCTACATGTGTGGAGTTTGTATATTCTCCCCATGCTTGCGTGGGATTCCTCCGGGTGCTCCGATTTCCTCCCACACTGCAAAAATATTCTGGTAGGTTAATTGGCTCCCAATGAAAAATAACCCTAGTATGTATGTGTGGGTACATGTGGTAGGAAATATAGATTGTAAGCTCCTGCACGGGAGGGATTGATGTTAATGTTCAAATTTTCTCTGTAAAGCTCTGCGTAATGTACGCGCCCTATATAAATAATTGGTAATAAATAATTAACACTTATTTCACTGCTCCTTTGTTTTTAAGCATGTCTGGAAAGATGTATGTTCCTATACCCCTACAAGTGAGTGTCAGACCCACACTATGAGAGCTGCAGAAAACAGGGATATTATATACTGGAAAAATCTGCACATAGTGGATAAAGGAGTGCACAAATGAACTGTCCCTTATAGTCATTTATAACTTTAGTTGGTTATTACTACCGTCATATGTAATCATGCAATAACCGTTTTATAGCACTTTTTAAAGGAGAAGACTAGTAGAAATTTAAATCCAAGACAGAATACACTGTTCACTGTACATTCAGTGCAATCTTAGTCACAGTGTTTGGTAGTAAAACAAATAAAAGATAAATCCTGATGCACAGATGCATTAAGAAAGTACAATGTTTCAAAACGAAATTACTTATTCTATTTGGCATTAATTAAAAATGAAGGTATTTCCAAAGTAATATTTTGTATCAGTTATACAGTACATATACACAATGATAATCTTACTTTAAATTATCTGAACAACACAGTATTAACAATTCGATCTATAATTAGCAGTCCTCTTAAGCCGCATACACACTTGCCGATATTTTTTTTAGATAAGACCATTTAAAATTGCCTTTAGTTTAGAAGTAGTTTAGGATAAATAAAAAATAAAGTTTTATATATACACACACAATTCTAAAATGTAAACTATGCTAAACATTTACTATAAAGAAAAAAATGAACACTACTTACCTTAGAATATTGGATTGATGAAATTTTTAAGTCACAAGTAAAAGCTTTGTTCCAAAATCCTGGAAATAATCAGATTGTAACTTCACAAGATGTTGGTTTTGGCATTAATAAACAAACATGCGATTAATAAAGTATTTCCTTTCATTGTTACAGTGAATGTCTGTTGAAGTTCATGTCTTCTGTATCTTCCCAAACACAACCAGATGTAGAGGACCGTTCCTGCACGGTAACCAAATCAATTTGGTAGAGCTGGGTTTTACTCTGTAGCCTTGTGTAAAACCTGAAGTGGAATAAGGCAATGATGGGTTCTTCTAAGTGAAGTTTGATCATCTGGTAGCAAAATATAAAGTGTGCACTTGCAGTGTGTTCAGTTCAACAGGTAGGCAGTTCTGTTTAATGTTTAATTAAGCAAAGTGTGGTCAGACATGGTTGTCAGGAACAGGCTCAGTGTGTAAAGTTAAATGTTTATGAGTAGCAAAGTACTACCCTGTAAGGAAATTAAAAGACTAATTGTTTGCTGCTGTAAGAAAAAAATATATATATACGCAGCTGGGTTGCACAGCCCTCCCCTCTTCCCAGTTCTCCCAGGTCCCAGAACAAAGGGTAAATTGTCTGAGGTTAATTAAAAAAAGAAAAAAAAAAAAAGATATTTTGTTGGGTTATCACTCTGGGTCAGCCCGAAATGAGGCAGATTGGTTCCTGTTTTAGTGCCAATGGCAATATTATCTTGGCTCTGAGAGAAGCAGTTGTTTTCATAATATAAGAGCAGACTGTTTAATCGCTATGCTCACAGATAGACACAAGTGGACCTTATTTCAGTGAGGGGGTTAAGCCTTCAGTGAAAGTCAGCCATATTGTAGAGAGCTTGTAATTTCCTAATGACGTGAGTATTAGCATATGGAATGCAGTGCCTGGATTTGTGGAAAGACCAGAGAGACCTGGTTCGCATTTTTTATTCTTGTATAAGTGTTTGCACATGATTTAAATACAAGCAAAATGCTATTTAGGAAGTATTTTAAATCATTTTAAAAATACTGTTGCCATATATCAGTGATGGGCCACAGACGGCCATCCAAGACTTGCCAGGCGGCCGCCAGCACCTTCCTACATTATCATCAAATTGTTATAACTTGCAGCACTTGTATGAAATGTCTGCCCATGTATAGGTGTCTATTTCTTTGAATACATGTATTGTTTTAATGAATTACATAGATTAAAAGTAATGTGAATCCTTTTTGAATAAAATGAATCATATTACCTACCACTCCTGTATATAATGTATAGCAACAACATTTAGAAATGAATACAGTAACTAATGTGATTAAATAAGAAAGTAATACTGGCAAAAATAAGGTAAATCAGATTCCATTTCATTTGCTCAAAACTAGAACACAATACAATAAGTAGAAATATATGTAAAAAGAATCAGGCTAGCAAACATTGAAGCTGAAAGAGAGACTGGTAACAGACTGGTAAAAGTATTGATTTAAGCGAATCCCAAAACATTTTTCCAGTATATAATTTATAAAACACTGATATAACGCAGTGTGCCCTACTTTAAGGGGGGGGATCATGTAGCAAACAAATCACATGCAATAACATGAAACTTAGATGGTAAAGATGGCCCTGGCCAAAAGAATAAAAGGTGTAGGGAATAATGCAGGTGGTATGGAAAGTGAGTGTGGCCATTCTAAGGCAGAACAATTATTAGCTGGCAGCTATTTGTGACGTAGTAGCAGATATGCTAAAGTTGAGCAGCACTGCTGGAACAAGGAGAGGAAACCATTAACCAGTCATTTGCTGTCCACCATAACTGACCTTTATCATTTAACCTAAGTGAACCTCCATCTTCTTCTGGTTCTAGAGAAGTGTGGATTTCATAAACAGCAAGACCATAACACTGAATATTGGGCCACTAGTTGATAGCATAGGAATACTAGCCGTCTGAGATAGAAAAGGTGATCTGTTAACAGGTCTGTTTTGTTTCTATTTACAAATGAGGGGACGGAAGCAGGAAATAGATTGTGTGACAACAGCCCATACACTTTGTTATGTTACTCGTCTAACACAGGAAGAGTTACAATGACTCTGAAACAAGCTTAGTACTGATAAAATTACCAGACCCAAATTACACCTCATACAAACAATACATTGCTCACATCTTCAGTCCTATCCTGGTTCTCATCCTACTTCTCAAACTACTTTAGCAATGATCATTTGTCTGAATCCATCTTATCTCGGCTTTACCTATTATTTGGTGTACCACAAGAGGCAGTCCTAGGCCCTCTGCTTTTTCCAAGTCTCTTGGAAAACTTATAAGCTTTTTTGGATTTAAATTCCCTCTAAGTAGATAATACCCAAATATATCTATTTTCTCTTGATTTCTCACAATCTTTGTTGCCCTACATCACTGAATGTCTTTGGGGTGTTGAGGCATCCAAGATGACATGACAAATGCCAAAACCGAGTTAGTATTCCCATTAGCAAATGATGGGCCTGATTCTGAGGTAGGAGTAAAGCAAAAAAGAGCAAGAACATGTCTATACTGGAAATACCATCTTGCACTGCAGGTGGGGCAGATGTAAAATGAGGGGTGTGTCCATCCTGAATGGGCTACATGCAACAGCAGCCAGTATTTACCCTGCATGCAAAGAAATGTATATATGTGCAATCCTTGCATTGATATATGCTTTGTCCAGGAACAGTTACTTGGTCTTTCTTGCTTTATAGTTTATACCCAACTCATATTCCCAGGGGCTACCTACCTTATTTACAGCTCTAATTTCTGTTGACAACACAAAAATCCCTGATTCCCAAGATCCTTGGTATATAACTCTGCGTAACCCAAGTTACCAAGTCCCCATCTGCTCACTACAAACAAACGGTACATCAGCATACAATTTACTGACATTACAGTATCTCCATCTGCTGTGAAGCTGTGTTGGAAGCAAACACAAAACAGGAATATGTCTATGTACAACTAGTTAAAGGTAATACACACTGTCCAGATGTTAGACAATATACAAGAACATTTTTAGTATTATTTTCCTCAAATGCACCAGCATACATACATGAATATACCTCTTCTTGTCTGATAATACATACGAGATCTCTAATCTGCAAAGTTTACAATGTTTTCTTCCTGTATACTCAAACAACCCTCTAACTCAATGCAGTGTGACCACAGCAATTATGCACAATTACTTCACCAATAGCCAATACTGTATGTGGCACTTCCCTTCAGAATGTAATCTTGCGAGCAGGTGCCTTTTTTCTCTTTGTCTGTTTCTTAATAACCACTCTTGAATTTATTCCATTATTTGTTTCCAGATGAGCACTCTGCCCATCATCCCAACTGCTTGTATGAAGGCTTGAGAGATTAATGCAAAAGAAGGTTTATATGGGGAACAAATGAAAATTAAGCAAGCTTTTTTTTATAAACAACTTTTAATATTCAAAATAATCCATAAAGGCAGCAAGGTTTTATGTACAATGAACTGGAAAAGAAAGTAGAAAGAGATTGCATCTGCCAGGGACATGTTAAACCACACGCTTCAAGTTACCTGTTAGAAAGGGAAATAAATGCAAGAGAATGAGAACGGTTAAAATGAGATTTTCATATATACATTATATAAAGCCACTAATGTGCAGCACTTGAAGGGCTACCTGCCACCTGCACATGTATTTGCAAACATTAGAGGAGGTGAAATGGTTAGACATTTATTAACCACTTCAACAAGGGAAGTGGCATTTACAACTCTATGACCAACCTCATTTTCATGACTTTGTTTTGAGATGGTTTCACCATAATTAAATTTTTTTAAATTGTATTAGATGAGCACATTTTATATAGTTTTTCAATAGTAGCATGTGGTAACCTATGGTCACTTCTTCATTTTACATCAATGACCAGCAATTTGCTACATTTCACAGTATGTATTAGGTGGATCCTAACCTGTAAAAAGGCCACACATTAAACCTAGGGGCAGATTCAATTAAGCACAATAGCTGCCGAAACCAGTTGCCGGCAACTAAGAGCATTAACTTGCAGAAGCCGATTTCTGCCAGCAGTCTATGGAGGTGCAAGTAGAAATCAGTTACCGTATCTTGCCAGAAAATGTGCAGGGTTTCATTGAATTGGCCCTTCAAACTCGGTGTTAAGTTAAAACAATACATTTAAATCAAAGACAGTACAAAGATAGTACATCAGTAATAACATATCAGCAGGCATTTTTAACAAGTGTTACAAGTCTGACAATAAATGAGGAAGGGACTGGGGGCTGCAGTCAAAGGCTTGGAGAGCAACATGCACCCCTTTTTTACGAAGAACTTAAAAACAACTTAAAAAGTAAGATATACCCAATTGTAACTTCTAAAGAGAAAAACATGAACTATAACGTATTATCAAAAAAAAAAAAAAAGTGAAAAAAAAATAGAGAAAATATGAGATATGGTAAGAACTTACCCTTGTTATCTCTATTTCTACGAAGTCCATAGGGTTCCACAGGATACCTTGGGGTATAGGCGATGGCGGCAGACATCCAGGCACCACAGAGTTACATTTTCAGCCTCCCAGGATGCACTGGGGTCCCTCTCCTATACCCCGCCCCCGAGCCTCAGGCCACTCAGTTTCGTAACAAGCCATAGGCCGGAGCAGGAGCAAAAAAGAGAGAGAAGACAGTCTGGAACACACAAGAATCACATTCTCACCAGAAGGAGACGGAGAAACCGGTGACCAGATCAAAGCCCCTCTGCAGTACAGGTGCGACAGGGCGGGAGTCCTGTGGAACCCTATGGACTTCGTAGAAATAGAGATAACAAGGGTAAGTTCTTACCATATCTCATATTTTCTACTTCAGGGTCCATAGGGTATCCACAGGATACCTTGGGGATGTCCCAAAGCAGTATCCTTTAAGGGTGGGGACGCTCCTGTGCTGTAAGGAGAATCCGCCGCCGAAAGGAAGCATCCTGAGAGGCGAAGGTATCAAAAGCATAATACTTTACAAAAATATGGACAGATGACCACGTGGCTGCCAATCACCGCTGAGGCACCACGTCGAGCTGCCCACGAAGGACCCACAGACCTAGTGGAAGAGCTTTAATAGAGGATGGAATAGGAAGACCTGTGAATCCATCCTGCCAAAGTTAGCGTAGTGGCAGGCCAACCCTTTTTATGGAAATCAGAAAGGACAAAACCGAGAGTCTGATTTCCTAAATGGACTGGTACGGTCAACTTAAATTCTTAGCGCCCGTACCACAGCCAAATAGGCCTCACCAGTAGACAGGACTGGGGAAGTAAAGGCAAGCACTGCCCTGTTCCTAGGAAAGATGAGAAAAAGGGAGGTCTACATGACAGAGCCTCCCATTCTGAGATCCTACTAGCCAAATTAAGAGCCAGAAGGAATACAGTCCTAGCCGTAAGCCATTTGAAATCCACTGAGCCCAGTGGATCAAATGGCGGTCCTCAGAGAGCCCTAAGGACCACAGCCAAATCCCAAGGAGCCACAGGTGGAACAAAGGGATGCTGAATATAATGTACACCCTGCACAAAGGTGCGGACATCAGGAAGAGTAGCAATCCTACACTGAAACCATACTAACAGGGCAGAAACCTGCACCTTCAGGTAAGCAAGGCGAAGACCGTTATCTAAGCCCACCTGTAGGAAAGCCAACCTGTGGATATCCGGAATACCCGAGGAGCCTAGCCTCTAGGGCGACACCTGAAAGAAAGTATACCATACCCAATGGTAAATTCTTGCAGATAAGAACTTCCGAGCTCTTAGCATGGACAGAGCCCCTGTTAACTATAGAGCTGGAAAAACTCCTAGACCTTAAGAGGGCAGTCTCCACCGCCACACCGTCAAGGACAGACAACCCAGGTCTGGGTATCAGCCAGGATCCTGAGACAACAGGTCCGGGCGTAGAGGCAACAGCTTCGGAGTGTTAACTGAGAGGCTCCGAAGATCTGAGTAATAGTGCCATCTGGCCTACGCTGGAGCTATCAGCAGGAGCGTGCCTCCTTCTTGCTATTACTGGAGGAAGAAGGGATAACGGAGGGACGAGGTACACAACTTGGAAGGTCCACTGGACCTACCTACGTCTATCAGAAGAATCTCATCTCTGAAAGGCTCCACTTGTTCACCAGAAGATTGAACACCCCCTGATAAAGAGGACATTTCCCTGAATGCACGTCTTGACGGCTGAGAAAGCCTGCTTTCCATCTGAGGATTCCTGAATGAACACTGCCGATGACGGCAGGGATATAGCCTTCCACCCAAGCCAGAATTCGGGACACCACTGTTAGTGTCGCCTGACTTCGGGAACCTCCTAGGTGGCTTACATAAGCCATCATGATGGCGTTGTCAGACTGTACCTGTACGGTATTTCCGTGGAGGACCTGTCCTGCATACTGGAGAACCTTGAATACTGCTCAGAGTTCTCAGATGTTTATGGGAAGCGCAAAAACTACTGGTGTCCACCTGCCCTGGAACAAGTGTGGACCCGTCACTGCTTCCCAGCCACGGACACTGGCATCCGTCGTCAGAAGGACCCGGTACGCAATCCCAAATGGGGTGCCCCTTGTTTAGGTGAGCTTTCTGCAGCCACCAGGCCAGAGAGAGACAAACCTCCGGGGAAAGTCTATTGACTTTATCCTATGGGGCAACCCATCCCATCCGGAGAGGATCAAGTTCTTTAGAGTGAAGCTGGGTACTCCACCATGTCGAACAGCGACATCCTGGAACCCAGGAACCACATTGCCAAGTGAATAGACACTCGGCGACTCTGCATTACAGGCAAAGGTACGCAGTTGCCTGCAGAGATCTTTTCCTCAATCACAAAGATCCTCAGATGTTGGGATATGGAGCATCCTCTGTGAAGAATCAGAGAGGACCATTTCCAGTTTATCAGTCAGCCCTAACGTAGCAACACAGATATTGTCCGTTGCATATGGCACTGAAGTATCTCTGGAGACCGTGGTAACAACAGGAGGTCACTCGGATAGGGTAACAAGCGGACCCCCTGCATCCGCAGGTGGGCTGCCATAACTACCATGACCCTGGTAAACCGTGAGGCGTGGAGGCCAGACCAAGGGGCAATGCCAGAAACTGGAAACGCTTATCGACCACTGCAAACCTGAGGAAAACACTGGTGTGCTAAGATAAGAGGGATATTCAGGTAGTCACCCTGAATATATCCAACGACACCACAAAATTCCCAGGCTCCATTGAATGATGGAATGCAGGGTCCCTCTCCCGAACCGAGGAACCCTTAAGAATTTGTTGAAGGATTCGAGGTTGAGAATGTCCTGGTAAGCCCCATTGGGTGTCTGTACCAGAAAGAGGATGGAGTAATACCTCGTTCCCCTTTGGGGCAACGGAATAGGTACTATAACTCCTGCCTGGAGCATAGAGTGTAACACCCTCAAAAATTACAGGGCCTTGTCCTGAATTGACAGAAGACCTGTAACAAAAAACCGTCTGGGAGGCTTTTACCGGGAAGAGAGGACATACCTTCAAGAAAATACTTCTCTTACCCCAGTGTCCGTGGTGGTCAGACACCAGCACTGGGCGAACTGGAGAAGCCGGCCTCCAACTCTGGAGGCTCCCGAGAGGAGGCCCGTCCCGCGAGGCTGAAGGCTTATAGTCCAACTTGGGAGTAGGACGTCTTGTACTCTAAGCCTGTTCTTATGGCTGAGCAGATTTCCTGGCTACTGACTGTCTTGGATAGCTGTATTTTAGACTTACCCTGGCCTCACAGGGCCGAAAAGACAAAGTCCCAGACCCTGATGGGACTGTAGCTGATGGCAGACACGCAGACGTAGCTGCTGCCTGCAGGGCCACAATTGCGTCCAGAAGAGGGCCAAACAGGACTTGTCCCGTAAAAGGCAAAGCATTTCAAATGGAATCTGCGTCCGCTTTCCAAGAGCGCAACCACAGGGAGCGGCAAGCCGCTACTGCTGCCGAGGAGATTCTGGAAAGGAGTAGGCTATATGTAAGACCGTCTCATTATGAACGTGGCAAAGTCTCTGAGAATTTGCCACTATCCACCTGCTCTGCTGGAGAGTAAGTGTGCAGAGATCCAGTTACCTACTCAGTGTTCCATGGCTCTGGCCCCCCAGCACACGGCCATAGCCGGCCTGGAAGCCCCTCCAGCAAGGGAATATTGGATTTTAGATATATTTGCACCTTGCAATCTGGAACCTCTTTCAAAGAGGACCTGGAGGGCATGGGCAACGTAGCACTCCTCACTAGGCGTGTAACATGAGAATCTACCCGTAAAGGTAACTCACATTCGGAAATGTAATTATCCGCAAAAAGGGTATGCAAAAGGTCAACCGTTTTTGAGGCTGGAACCGCTTACCCGGAATTTCCACGCCTCCTCTAAATGATCCACCTGACCAGATAGAGGAATTACAGTGGCAACACCCTTATCCTTAAAGAAGGCATATTTGGATTTAGCCACGGGGGATATGTAATAACCAAAGCCGCACGGACTGCCCGTAGAAGGCCAGGTATATAGACTTTAGACCCAGACTACGCCTCCTTTGCACTAAGGGGCTCGTGTCTGAAAAAGTCAATAATGTCACCGTCATCAGACGTCATGTCTTTACCCGTCTGAGACCCGAAAGGCCGTTTAGAAAGCCGAAATGGTGACTCCCCCTGTAAAACGTCCATCAGGTGCTATACCATTTGGACAATAAATTCACCCACACAGGCTCCTGCGAGACCTGGGGGGGGCGAAAAGCAGCATACACTGGGGTACCATCAACTGTCCAGGGACCCCTGCATGTGATGAGACCACCACAGGCTGCGATAACCCCTATGGGGAAACGCAGGGGGCGTTGCCCACAAAGGCTGTAAGCATCTTAGCCAGCCGAGGGCGGTCCCCTTTTTTTGTGCAGGCACAGTGACAGAAATGGGGCGTGATATATAATACAACATGCCCTCCATAAACCCTCAGCGTCTACATATCCCTCCGCTAACTGCACATGATATCAGTACATTATAGCTGGAAGAGGATATCCTCGTTCACTTTCCGACATGAGAAGTGTGAACGGAGCGTATGTGACCTCCCACACAGAAAAACCACGTTTACTGTGAGGTAATAAACACCCTGCGACACCGCACCGCAAGGGCTGTAGCAGAAGAACAGGGATAGGAAAAGGCTGACAGTCAGAAATGAAAGTACAGGCAAACAGCGCTAGCATTTAAGTCACATACAATGCACAGATAACATCCTGCATTACAAGCACTGCGATCAACTACACAGACCAGAGCCTGGTAGGAAACAGTGCTGCATACACTGACCTTAATTGAAGGAGAGGTATGCGGGGGACCCGGACCGCAATGGCATCTGTATCAGCTTCCAGCAGCGTTTGTCATTCCCAGCACATGTAGTGAGAAAATGGCCACAGAGGAGCAGAGAGAAGGCAGGGCCCGGGGGAGGAGCGCTGACACAGCCCGCTCAGACCGCTGTGGAATGGCACTGTGCAGCGGGGGAGACGCCGGCTGTGAGACAGGGAAGGCGTTCTCCCCTGGCGTGCTATTAACCCCTGGGACGCCGCGCTGTACCGCACATGCTGCGGCCCGCTGTCCCTGGTGGTCTAGTGGAAGGCGCAGGATCAGTACCTGGCCCCACGCGCAGCCGGTCCCCAGGGAGCCCCCTGCCTGGGGACCAAACAGGACTGTGTTACCGGCGGGTGCCCACCGCGGGACCCCGCCGCTTACCTTGTTCCCCGTGCATCCGGCCACAGTCCAGGTAGCCGGGGATCACTGCTAGCTGTGACCCCAGCTACCTACCAGCATCCCCGGATCGGTACCGGTGTTCTGGTACCGGCGGGGTGTAGGAGTGACAGCATGGACGTCAATACTGACTGTCCTATGCTGGAGCACTCTAGTTGTGCAGCCACAGCTGCGAAGAAATATTCAGGGGCCTTAAAAAGACCCCCCTCTGTACGGTGCGACTGGTCCGGCCAGGCACCTACGAAAACTGAGTGGCCTGAGGCTCGGGGGCGGGGTATAGGAGAGGGACCCCAGTGCATCCTGGGAGGCTGAAAATTTAACTCTGTGGTGCCTGGATGTCTGCCGCCATCGCCTATACCCCAAGGTATCCTGTGGATACCCTATGGACCCTGAAGTAGAAAGTCGCAATGTTATGCAGTCTGCAATAGACGTCACAGTTGCATATAACTTATCGATGACATTTTCGTATGATTACTGTTTTTTTTTTCTTTTAGACAACACTATCTAAGGGGTTTTAGTGCAAGAGACACAACACAACTCTTACAGGTCTGATTGTTGTAGAATTGCAATTTAACACTGATATTTTATAGTTCTCCAGCAATCTCACCTTTGATTGATCCCAGGATCTCCTGAACCCTCTGAGTATCATTGCGGTCAGGCCGGCAGCTTGGTGTAATCTCCAAAACATAGTCTGGACCATACTCTGTGAAAAACTAAATAAAAGGAAAAATAGATGTAGTGAAACTACCGAGTCGACATTTTCCAACCCATAATGTTCCCACTTCTGTGAAAGGAAATTAGGTGCAGCTTATACACAGATATTATCCCGAAGGTCCCTTCCAGTTGTTTTGCAATGCACCTGTACCCTGAATACACGTGTATTTTGGCCTTTTAGGACAGCAGTGCATCTGAAAGCATCCATCTACTCATGCAGTTACTTGCTATCTGGGCAGCTCTTACAGGAACTCTACCGTCATTAACTCCCTTTATTTGCAATCTGGTGACAACAGATATCAGGCTGGGTGCAAATGGTGCACGATATGCAGAACTGGTTCTGAGTACAGTGGATCTGAAATGTAGGGACACTTACTACAGATATAAAAGTTAATTTCTGGACCAAACAAAACAAAACCTCCTTCAAAAAGGCAATGCCTCGAAAGCATGCTTGGACTCTATGTCTGCCTTCCATGTTTTCAGCCATAGCGAACGCCTGGCGGAAAAAAGCCGAAATATGAGACTGTACCTCAATAGTATATATACAATAAAAAAAGAAACAAAACTCAGTGCTATTTAAATATAATTGTAAATGGGGTGTTTATCCAAATAAAGAAAAAGTATAGGTCATCATAATAATCACATAAATGAGCAGCAGAAAAACTCGATGTGCTTGTGGCAGCATATACAGTCAGGTGCATAAATATTGGGACATTGACAGAATTTTCATATTTTGGCCTCTATTCACCACCACAATGGCTTTGAAATGAAACAAACAAGATGTGCTTTAACTGCAGACTTTCAGATTTAATTTGAGGGTAATTACAACCAAATCAGGTGAACGGTGTAGGAATTACAATGGTTTCTATATGTGCCTCCCACTTAAGGGGCCAAAAGTAATGGGACTATCAACTCAAAAGCTATTTCAAGGACAGGTGTGGGCTATTCCCTCGTTATTTCATTATCAATTAAGCAGGTAAAAGGTCTGGAGTTGATCCTAGGTGTGACATTTGCATTTGGAATCAGTTGCTGTCGACTCTCAATATGAGATCCAAAGAGCTGTCACTATCAGTGAAGCAAGCCATCATTAGGCTGAAAAATCAAAACAAACCCATCAGAGAGATAGCAAAAACATTAGGTGTGGCCAAATCAACTGTTTGTAACATACTTAAAAAGAAAGAACGCATCGGAGAGCTCAGCAACACCAAAAGACCCAGAAGACCACGGAAAACAACTGTGGTGGATGACAGAAGAATTATTTCCCTGGTGAAGAAAAACCCCTTCACAACAGTTGGCCAAATCAAGAACACTCTCCAGGAGGTAGGTGTATATGTGTCAAAGTCAACAATCAAGAGAAGACTTCACAAGAGTGAATATGGAGGGGGTTCACCTCAAGATGTAAACCATTGGTGAGCCACAAAAACAGGAAGACCAGATTAGAGTTTGCCAAACAACATCTAAAAAAGCCATTACAGTTCTGGAACAACATCCTATGGACAGATGAGACAAAGATCAACTTGTACCAGAGTGATGGGAAGAGAAGAGTATGGAGAAGGAAAGGAACTGCTCATGATCCAAAACATACCACCTCATCAGTGAAGCATGGTGGTGGTAGTGTCATGGCGTGGGCATGTATGGCTGCCAATGGAACTGGTTCCCTTGTATTTATTAATGATGTGACTGCTGACAAAAGCAGCAGAATGAATTCTGAAGTGTTTCGGGCAATATTATATGCTCATATTCAGTCAAATGCTTCAGAACTCATTGGACGGCACTTCACAGTGCAGATAGACAATGACCCGAAGCATATTGCAAAAGCAACCAAAGAGTTTTTTTAAGGCTAAAAAGTGGAATTTATGCAATAGCCAAGTCAATCCTCTATCCTGAATCCGATTGAGCATTATTTCACTTGATGAAGACAAAACTGAAGGGAAAATGCCCCAAGAACAAGCAGGAACTGAAGACATTTGCAGTAAAGGCCTGGCAGAGCATCACCAGGGATGAAACCCAGCGTCTGGTGATGTCTATGCGTTCCAGACTTCAGGCTGTAATTGCCTGCAAAGGATTTGCAACAAAGTATTAAAAAGTGAAAGTCAGACTTAGGATTGTTTAGTTTGTCCCATTACTTTTGGCCCCTTAAAAAGAATCTTTGATAGAGCCCCAGACCTGTGGAGCGAATCGCGTCAGTGGATAACCTTTGGACCTGCTGGGACTACCTTAATCCAATTGAGTACCTGCTACATTATTGCAATGCGAGACCCGCGATCCCGGTGGACACACGCTGGCAGTCAGAGAGAGGCCAGGATCGAGACGCGGCTGGAACAACATCACATCTCTCTGCAAGGTTAGCAGCTTTACCCCTGTCTCTCCGGGTGCATCAGCCTCCTCCAACACCTGTATGTTTTCACATTTACTTGTATGTGGACTTAACAACCCGTAATTGAACCCCACATGATACTGTCTCCCAGGATATGAAGCTCCACGGAGCATGTCATGATTGAACAGAAGACATATTAATCCCTGGTGAGATCATCGAGTACAATATTGCAGGTGTGGATTTTCTAAAAAATAAACCCACGGTTTCAATTTGGATGATAATAATATCTTATACATTATTTTCTGGATCCATCTCCTTCAGCGATCCTTTTTTAATATATTGGTATATTGTGTTTAACTAATATTACAATGATTCAATTTTTGTGATTGTTCTATTTATATTGTTTATTCATATTGACCGGTCAATTGAACGAATATTAGTAAAAATATAAAATAGATTTTTTTATATATTGTGTTAGTTGGGGTTCGTTCACATCGATCTTCTTCGACAAATATATAATAGTGCAGAGATCTACACTTTTTACATGTACCTGAATAGTGTCTATTAAAGCATCACCTATATAGGTTAGAGCTTCCAAAATCTGATCAGCTATTGAGTGTGCTGGTTTTAAATCAGGGGATTTGTCTGAAGTGATCATCTGGGTCATCCATGGATTGATAGCCTTTATCACCCAGGCACTGACCAGAATTGGGCACAGCGAGACTCCTGACAAAGTGAATATAGATTTAAGTACAGCCTCATTCTTCCTATCCATAGGAACTTTAGGAGTTACAGACTGTGTAGTGGGAATAACAGTATTACTGACCAACCTAGCAATGGGAGCATCTACCATGGGTGGAATTTCCCAAAGCTTGGTATCCTCTTCCGAAAAATGATGATTACAGACCATGAAAGCGGGGCCTCGCGATCTTTCTGACTTTTTGGGTTTTAAGCAGGAGGTGTCAACCATAGACCTGGCCCGATCAGGAATCACCAGCTGTTCAGCCGAACCTCCTGGTAACAATCCCCCTGTGAACAACTAGCACAGAGCGACCCTGGGTCCGTACCTTTTGGCAATTTTTTCTCACATTTTATACAAGCATAAAAGGTGACAGATCCCTGTTTTTCAGAACCTTTGTCTGGTTTATCCATACTGAGAGAGAAAGACCAGACAAGTCTAACCAATACATATAGCTACCTAAATTCCTCTGGGAAAAGTGTAGCACTGATTGAATAGAAAAAAAAACATAGAAGATTAAGAATCTCCCATCTGTTAAATGCAGAAACGCCGGACTTCTAGAAGTCCATATTCTTTGCAAAAAAAGAAAGGCAAACAAATCTTTACTATATCCCTGTATGTTACTGCCTAAATTCCTGAGAAACAGTGCAGTAAAGGTGCTTTTATATATACATTACAATATTATAAGCCCCACATAGATCACAAGGTTACTACCCAAAAGTAATAATCCCAGTTAACTACTTATCTGTTAGTACACAGCCATCCCCCTGTAATCTGCAGTGAGTCTCCTCCAAGCAGAACTCCATTCGCTCACAATAGTTGTTTGTGCGTGGCTCTGAAGCCGCATGAGCTGCTGAAACTCAAATACCTGAGGGAGATGTGGCCGGGGCACGCCGTCGTTATCCTAGCACACGGGGTTTCCATCCGGAGAGCACAGCCGCGGGCCAGAATGATGAAGTTACCAACGGCGTGCCAGCACGTGAGGCGCCGCCGCATCCTGGGGCCATTCAAGACTAACACTCCCACAAAGCCGGTAGCATGATGCTGCTCTGTAGTCCCCTCCGACGGTCCTCCAAAGGGAACAGTCTGGGTCCTAAAGGCGGCGTGTGCTGTGTAAGCAAGACACGCAGACCCTACAGTGCAGTCATGTGAATAATAACATACCCGGCCACTCTGCACAAAAGCCACTCTGCACAAAAGCAGCGTGCCGGGAAGCAGTACATACAGGCAACAAGGGGGGTCATTCAGACCCACTCGCGAGCGGCAGTACGCTCGCAAGTGGGTCGATGTTCCCCACTGCGCATGCGCACGACGGAGGGAGCTCCGTCGTGCGCATGCGCGAGACCCGGCGAGCGACGGGCTTTCCATCGCTCGGGGTCTCGCACCAAAGGGGGCGTGCTGTCGATGTTGATTGACAGCACGCCCCCTTTGGTGGGCGTGCCGGGGGCGTGCCTGCCAGATGGAGGCGTTCCCATGGGAACGCCTACCGTCTGAAGCCGGCCCCACTGACATCACTAGTGATGTCAGTGGGAGTGATTTTGGCTCTGATAGAGCCAAAATCACTCCTGGGCTTGCGGCTGGGAAACCCGACCGCAGGGTTTCCCTCGCAAGTCCGATGGTCGCGATGGTCAAGACCATCGTGACCATCTTTTTGCACGCTCGTATATGCTGTGGGTGGTGACCCACAGCTATACGAGCGTCCAGGACGCTCCATTTTAATGGAGGAGGGCCCTGATTCAGAGCGAGCACTCTGGTCAGAGCGTCCGGCTCTGAATCAGGGCCAAGGTCTTTTTACATATAACATGTATAAAACTTACCTTATCTTTTGCCAGCGGCCTCCTCAGATGTGTGTCTAGTATGGAGAGAGACCCAGGGACTATGTAGATTGGTGACTCTCTCAGGGGCCGTCTTTGGAGTGGGATACAGGGTTCACGCAAACCTCTTATTCTATTCTAACTCCCACTCTGCTAGTGCTTGTCACCAGTTGCCAGGAACTAAGTACCCAAACCAAAACAGCAAAATAAAGAAATTAAACCTAACTAAAAGCTAGGACCTAGCTAGTGCCTTACTCCAAGGCACTAAAAACAACACTGAGCTTATTGTGGAAGGGGAGGGGTTATATAAGGGGTGGAAGCCAGTTTCAATTAGTTAGTGCCCGACACCACACCTGACTACGCATAACCCAGAAGTAATGTTATCCCCCAGATGGATGAAAAAGGAATGCAAAAATGATGTTGAGTACAGTGGACCTGAAATGTAGGGATACTTACTACAGATATAAAAAGAGATGGATGGATTATAACTATTCTGTCCTTAAAGCTATGGAAATTCTACACAATTTTCATTAGTATCTGTATAAACCATTCCTTAGTCAGTATCTTTTCTTAGTGATGGGTGACACTGGTGACACCCCAAAGCTTTCCTCATCGGAAGAGATGCTGTGTTGCCATATGTAAAACTACGCCCAAAATTTGCATATTTGGACGCGAAGGTGACAAACCTATAGAATCATGCTTAAGTGTGAAGTGCCGATCAAGTTGCTGCCCTGCACAACTGTTCAGTGAAGACACTATATAGGCAGCAGAGTTCTCCCCAGAATTTTTTCTTTACGGGGCACATTATGAGGCAACAGGGCAGAAAGTGGAACACAAACCGGGGGTGGACTGAACCCTCACATCAGGAAAGCAGCAGCATCATATTGCACCCTCCCATCTGGCATCTATTTAGTGGCCGCCAAGTAGGAGAAGGGGAGACTGTGAGGCTGCCATGCTTACCTCCAGTGCAGGGTGGGCTGGGGACGAGGTGGAGGGGGGTTGGCGGCATCACTTGTCTGGTTGGGGCAGCCTCTGATGGTGGGCCGGGGCCGAGCTGGTGGCCAGCATCCTCCATCTAGTGGAGGCGGCTCTGAGCAGTGAGTTACACTGTGACATGGCCAATAAGTTGCTCTGCACTAAAATGACAGTGCTGCAAAAATTTCAGCAGCATCACAGTGCCCAAGAAATATAGTGTGGGGAGAACACTGGGCAGTACGGATTACTTCCCTAATCTTCTTGGAAGCAGGTAATCCTCTCTTTTGAGTCTATTTTACCGAGATCCTTATTCCATTTAACATAAACACAAACTGCTCTAACATCTACTGCTGGAACAAAAATATCTGGATTTATGTGGTACTTAAAAACCACTTTGGCGTTTGAAATGCTCGATCCTGGTGAAAAATCAAGAAAGGAGAACTACATAGCAAAGCAATGAGTTCCAATACTCTCCTTTACGATTCAATAGTAGGAAAATTCTTAAAGGTTATAAAATTAATTTCAACCTCTTCAAAGGTTCAAATGGTTTTTCTTGAAAAAAGTTTAGTACAAGAGTAAGGTCCCATGGTGCTACAGGAGCAATAAAGAGGGCTTGAACATGGAGCACCTCTTGTAAGAAGGTGTTGCTGTTTGGGATTAAAGCAAACTTTCTCTGAAAAAATACAGAACGGGCAGGAACTTGGAACTTTAAAGATCAAAGACAGAGACCACCTTCATGACTCTGCTGAAGAAAAGAGAGAATTTGTGCAAGGTGGAACATTAATGTGGGAGAAGTGCTTTAATTCTCTCCAAGGTACAGTACATAAGCTTTCCAAATTCGGTGATAGTTCTTCGGTGAAGTAGGTTTTCTACCTTTAAATATCATCTGAACTACAGAATCAGAGTAGCCCTTTGCCTTCAGTATGGAGCCACAATGTTAAAGCTAGATGATGTAAAGTGTGGTGTAATACGAGTCTCTGAGCCAAGCTCCTCGAACGCACTCCTACACCCAGTGTTCCAGTGTCCCCTACAGGATGAAAGAGAAAATTAAAGTTGTAGAACTTTCTGAAAGTATGAACCGACCAGGTGGCCAATTTGTATAACTGCTCCACAAAGGCACTGTGTCACGCCAACTCAAGAGGTGCTCACCAATCTGGTGGAATGGGCCACCAGACAATCAGGGCCCCCTCTGAAACATACACTTGGCAGATGGTCACCGCGATCAATCTGGCTAACATCACTCCTTTGCAGATCATCAGTCTTACAGAAAGCAGCAGATCTATCCACTCCCGCATTGGAAAAATACGCAAAGGACTGAAACTTTGTACTTTCGTAAAGGACAGCTTCAACCAATGCTCCAAGCCATCCAGCAAGAATGATAGCAGAAGAGCTAGCTTGGACAGGGTTACGTAGGACCACTTCTTTTCACCATGAGATGTAAATATTCTGAACGCAGTGGTAATTTCGTGGAAGAGGGTGGTTTCCTGGTCTTAATCATAGACTAAATGTCCTGATCAGAGAAGCCCTTAGCTTGGAGAATCATGACTTTAACAGCCATATCATCAAAGCCAATGAGCCGAATCCTGAGTTAAGAAAAAAAAATAGGTCCTGAGTAAGGAGAGCTGGTGGAAATGAAATGGGAAGGTGGTTTCACTACAATGTTGAGCAGGTCGACGTATAATTAGAATTTTTTCCAGTGTGGGGCCACTGACTAATTTCCTCTGTTTTGGCCTTTCCAAGCACATGAGGGAGAATTAGAATAGGTGGGAAAAGATAGGTCAATTGGTATTTCCATGGACCATCAGAAAGAATCCCCATCCCAGGTAGCCTGGTCTTCAGGTTCTGAGTCTGTACCAACCTCACCCTTCTCCACCTCAGAGGAATCTAAACCCATGAAGAGCTCTAACGCTTGTGTGGTTGACGTGAAGAAGACTCCCCACGCAGCCTGTCCAGCGACAAGGCCATAGTCAGCTGCATGGAACTAACCCAGTAGTCAGTCCGTCTTATTGCCTGGTGCCTTCCACTAGCTGGGGCAGAGGGTCATCTAGCTGGGGCAGAGGGTCATCGACTTTTATGGTCTGAACTGCCAAGAGCAAGTTCTTCCATTTCAACTGCAACCTTACAAGATTGCAGCAGATCACAATGATAGATCATACACATTATATAGTGTGTAGGGCCGATCCGACGTTCCCGGCCTTAGTTCATTGAATATCCCATTGGATGTGCTGCACGTCCAATGGGAAGATTCAATGAATGACACGGTGTAGTAACATGAAGCATGTAACAATACATTGTGCTGTCATACGGTGGATTGTGCAAAGTGTACGGCACGCACAATGTATTGTTACATTACTCGCCGCTTCACTGGGTCGCACCAGAGCCTGGAGGAAAATTTCTTCTCAGACATGATGTAGAAATAAAATGTGACAACAATCCAAAGAACACAATCAACACGAAGTGAGAGTGGACTAACCAGTGATGGGTAAAAGGAAAAAAAAAAACGTTTTATTTCCTGTTGCAGGTGTCTGAAATCTACATCTTGGTAAAACAAATTTATATCAACCCTAATCAAGCCCACTCCATGTGCACAAAAAATAAAAACTGAGGTGCTTTGCACAATGGGATGGAAACAGAAGGTGGCAGTCCACAAATAAGTTTAGTTTGTAGATTGTGCTTACACTCCATGTTTATCCAATGCCCACCCAGTTTGGATGCAATAGAAATATGGTTATTTAAAAGATTTTACCTTGCGAATACTGTCTTCTCTTTACCTCTATAGGATTATGAATAATCTCTTATTTCTAGTTTAAATTAAAAGTGTACAGGAGTTAGCACATTTTTCTTTTAATTTTAAGGACTGTTAAAGACGCATTTTTCCTACCTCTTTCAATAGCGAACAGGTGAAACTAATACTAGTTTACTATTATAGAAGAATTCAGGGGTTTATTGGCTTAAGAAAGACTTTATAAAAAAAAAAGAAAAGTAAAGAGGGCATTCAGCTAAGAAGAGGTACACTATTCAATCTGGAGAACAAGGAGTCAGTATGTAAGTCACGTACAGAGGAGTCTTTGTTTTGTAGTGTCTTCTAACAAAACAAGCATTCACTAACTTCAGGGCTAGAGTAATATGGGATTAAATCTCTATCCCTCAGGTCTCTCCCCTCACAAACAGATTGGAATAGTGGCCTAGGAGAATAGAGTACCTCATGGTCTGGGATTTCAGAAGATAAGGTCCGGCCTAAAATGACTGCAGTCAAATATGTCCAGCAGCGAGCAGTGTTGGGTAGATTGTATCCCCCTGTAATAAAAAATGTAATGTCTAATTAGTGCTAGCTAGAGGCGGCAGGCTAAGGATTGTTTAACAAGGAAGCAGCAAGCAAAAGAAAACTAAAACAACCTAAAAATACATTCCAAAATATGCATTTGTTAATAATGTGCTTCCCGCAGGTATGTAAGTGCAAAAAAGCCTGTAAATTTAGTAATGCTATGCAACCGTTGTTATTAACATCTATCATTTTTAATACATACATAATTTATTCACCCATATAATCCATTGGCTAACTTGCAACAAAGCAATGTTTTTATATATATATATATATATATATATATATATATATATATATATATATATATATAAAACTAATATGGCCCAACACAGCTGTAATGTGTGTGCGCGTATGTATATATATATATATATATATATATATATATATATATATATATATATATATATATACACACACACACACATACACACACAAAATGGCCCGTAGGCCAAGAAGAAGATGCTACCTGAAAAACAACTGGCTACCATAATAAAAGCTACAATAAACAGCAACCTCTAAAAGTTCACTCCTTATTTTGATACGGAATAACCGCTGAGCTTTCCCTGACACGGTCACATTTGATGGACCATGTCAGCTGCTGGAAGGTAATTTCAACAGATAGTGTTGTCACCTCTGCTCATTTTGATCCACCTCCTGTTGCCCCGGACACAGTGAATGGTGATCCTAAAAGGATTGCCCATCCACGGCTACAGGGAGGCAATCTTCCTGCAGCCCAAGCTCAGGGAGCTTGGGCGCCTCTCCATGGCCAACTAGACTGATCAGCGATCCTAACAGGTTCCCCCAGCCACACCTCCCCTCACTGTCGCCCCCTCTTCCACACACGCCACAGTAGTGATGTGTGATCCTTAGTAATGCCCTCACCATGATGCAGACCTCTCTTCTTGCAGGACTGTGAAGTCCTACAAGAACTAGTTTTATACATTAAAAACAAAAGAAGAAAAAAAAAACAACTTTACCTTTTTCAAAAATGTCCCCAGAGTTGTAAAAAAAAATGTAAATAATCAAATTATGTAAATAGCGGATATTTAAACTGGATTCAGTATAATTTTAATAACAAATCTTCCTATTTTGTTAAAATAAATATTACTGAATCAGTTTTAAATAACTATTTACAAAATATGATAAAAATAAACAATTTTGGGGACATTTTTGGAAAAAATATTTGCCTTTTAAGTAGGGATGTGCAGGCTCGGATAGGTTCGAGTTTGCACGCCGAGTTCGGATTTTTCCCTCCAAAAAAACGGAACTCAGAAAGAGGCAAAACATCATCTTGCATGGACAATCATCATCATTCCTGGACTTTATCCAGGAATGATGATGTTTGTCCATGCAAGATGACGTTTTGCCTCTTTCTGAGTTCCGTTTTTTTGGAGGGAAAAATCCGAACTCGGCGTGCAAACTCAAACCTATCCGAGCCTGCACATCCCTACTTTTAAGTGGTTAAAAATCAGAGTTATGGTATCACATACCTTAGATAACTCTTTCTTCGAGGTCCATAGGGCCCCCAGGATTTACTTTGGGGATGTAGTTGGAGAGATCCATTGCACCAAACAGCTACAGCTTTAAAGCTCCCAGCATGCACTGGTCCTCCTCCCCATATACCCCGACTCCAGCCACAGGCATTCAGTTTGTAAACAAGCCTAACGGCAAGAGACGGAAAGTGGAGAAGGAAGTACAATGTACCCAAGAAACACTCTCAAAATACAAAGAGGGAATCAGTGATGCATAAAAAGCAGAGAACAGATCCCAAATGAGGCCAGGTGCATCAGGGTGGGTGCTCTGTGGGGAATCAGTATGATTTACCGCCGGACCCCTGCCCGGCGGTTGGAATACCGACAGCAGCATCCCGGCAGAGGAGGAAATCCCGTTCGTCAAAGGTAAGTATTCACTAACCTATTTCTAACCCCCTAACCCTCCCTTAGGGGTGCCTAACCCTAACCTCCCCCCAAGTGCCTAACCCTAATCCCTCCTCTAAGTGCCTAAACCTAACACCCCATTCCCTGCTGCCTAACCCTTAGTCCCACCAGGGGGTGCCTAACCCCTAGTCCCCCCCGAGGGTGCCTAACCCCAACACTCCCTCCCCCTAGCCTAACACTAACCCTCCCGGTGTGGTGCCTAACCCCAACACTCCCTCCCCCTAGCCTAACACTAACCCTCCCAGGGGGGGTGCCTAACCCTAAGTCCCCCTCGGGAGCCCTAAACCTATCCCTCCCCCCCCACCCCCGCGGCTGTCCGCGCACGGCGCCCGGCATCACTTTGAACGGGATGCCGGGCAAGGGTCTCCCGGCGAAGGTAAAATGACAGGCATCTACATTTATATGCCTGTCATTTAACCCTCACCGGGATAAAGCAGTCGGGAACCCGGCTGTCGGGATTAGGTCTGCCGGCTTCCCGACTGCATACCCTCTGTGGACCCTATGGACCTTGAAGAAAAAGTTATCTAACGCAGTGGTTCCCAAACTGTGCGCAGTGGCACCCTGGGGTGCCTCAGGTTTGTGGCCCAACACCAAATCAAATTATTTATGGTTAATGTAATGTAAATATGTGGACAAATAGAAGCGCAAACCTGTCACCCACCACATAACTGAGCCAAAAGGATGACATATAAGAACAATTTACTTTATTATATTTTTTTCTGAATTTCTCAATAACAAACATTTGGCTTAGGAGTGCCGTGAAAACAAAGCGGAGACTCTAGGGCGCCGTGATACAAAAAAGTTTGGGAACCACTGATCTAAGGTATGTTATACCATAACTCTGATTTTCTTCTTCAGGGTCCATAGGGTCCACAGAATCTACCTTGGGGACGTCGTAAAGCAGTACCCTTAAGGATGGGGACGCTCCTGAGCAGAGAAGAGAATCCACCGCCTAAAGGAAGTATCCTGGGAGGCAAAAGTATCAAATGCATTTGATAAAGGTATGGACGGAAGACCAAGTGGCTCCCTTGCACAGCCCACAACGGTCCGACAGACCGAGTAGAATGTGCTGTCACCTTGTTAGGAACAAGGAGATCAGCCTGTACATAGATTTGAGCAATAGTCGTACGCAGCTAGTGAGCCAAAGTCTGTTTGTTAGCTGGCCAGCCTCGTTTGTGAAACCCATATAACACAAAGACTGAATCTGATTTCCTGATGGAGCTGGTACAATCCACATAGATATGAAGAGCTCGAACCACAGCCAGGGAAGCTTCATCTGTAGACAGGTTTGAAGACTGAAAGCCGCCACTACAATTTCCTTATTTATATGGAAACGGGATACTACCTTCGGAAGGTAACCCGCCCTAGTACGAAGGACAGCTCTATTTTGATGAAAAATCAAATATGCGACATGACAGTGCTGCCAAGTCAGAAACACTACGAGCTGAGGAGAAAAAGTGTCTTCACTGTCAACCTTATCCAAGGGTTCAAAGGGGAGAGCTTGCAGCGCCCTGAGAACCAAGGATAAATCCTATGGTGCTAACGGAGGGACAAACGGAGGTTGCAGTCGGAGAACTCCCTGCAAAAATGTTCTTACATCTGCCAGGGCCACAGTTCTGCGCTGGAACAAAACTGACAAAGCAGAAACCTGAACCCCCAAGGTAGCCAGGCGCAGAACCAAGTCTAACCCAGCCTGCAGAAAAGCAAGTACTTGAAACCTTGAAAACCTTAGGCTCATAGTTTGTTTGGGAACACCAACGAAAATATGAATGCCAAATCCTGTGATAGATGCGGGCTGAAGCAGGCTGTCTTGCCCTCATCATCGTCTGGATCACAGAAGTAGAGAAACCTTTGGCCTTTAAGACGGATGCCTCAATAGCCACGCCGTCAAAGCCAGTCGAGGTAAATCCGGATATAGGCAGGGACCCTGCACTAGCAAATCCAGTCGTAGATGCAGTGGAAGTGGCCTGTCTATAGATAAACATGTCAGATCAGGGAACTAATGTCTCATGGGCCTGGCCGGAGCTATCAGTATTAACTGCGACCTTCCTGCTTGAACGTTGGGTATAGCCATAGCTGGCCTGGTAATAAGTGCAGATAATGAAAACACTGATTTTAAATAGTCATCAAGTTTTCTACCTGTAACCTCCTTCAAAGAGGATGCTGCAGTAATGGGCAACATAGAGCTCTTGATCAATTTAGTCACATGAGCATCTACTGATTGTGAACTTCTAATTTGCTACATTCATCCTGAGCAAATGGATATCGCAAAGTTAAATTCCTTGTAGTATAGAAATGATTATTTGGAGTAGACCATGCTTGAGACATAAGATTCGTCAGTTGCTCAGACTGAGGAAAATAATCTCTAGCCACCTTCTGACGCCTAAAGACCGTAGTCTTAGCTTTCGCGGGCACCGCCTCTTCCTCTATACTGAGGACAGATCTAACCGCTCTCACTAGAGATGGCACATCCACAGAGGATTGATGGTCTTCTTCAACTGAGTAAGACCAAGAACTGTGAGTAACAGAGTGTGATGAGGAGGTGGAGTCAGAATCCTGAGGCAATGTTTGAAGAGAACGTCTCTTATGCCCCTGCTTCTTTAATGCCACTGGTCTATTCGCTCTGTAACACCTGCTGAGGGGCTATAGACGGCAGCATACTCTGACTAAAGTGAGCAGAAGAATCAAACCAACAGGGATTCATAGGGGACATGTACATAGAAGGATGCAACTGGTGTGGGTATCCCACAGTAGGAGGCAATATCGTGGTAGGAGCATCCGACGCTGCGACCTTATCCACCATAAGCGACAAAACCTGTGACCAAGACGCAACCCAAGATGACTCTTGTGTAGGTGCAGGTGTACCAGATAGGGAAGGTAGCTGTTTACAACAGGCACTACACAATGCATCTTGCACAAAATCCTGTTCAGACAGGCCTGCAAAACAGGATTTATATGACTTAAGCACCTGAGGCTCACCCTTCTCACCTTTACCCTCAGACATGACAAATGTGTGATCGGTATAAGGTGTACAGTATAAATGCAGTGTGACCCACTTCACGTATGAAAAACCCCACACACCTTTTCAGAGGGATGAAGAGAAACACAGTGATGGACATAACTGACAGTTTGAAAACAAAAGACAGTGTATATATACAGCAGCTAGCATGAAAGTCACATACAATGCATAAATACAAACATTACTATTGCAAATTTGACTGAATCAACTGACCAGCCCCGTCGGGGTGTTGGCAGGATATAGAGCGCTATATACCAGACTCAGAGGAGAGGTATACAGGGAGACAGACTAGACCTCCGAGATAACCAGCCTGCAGCAGGACCCACAACTGCGAGCGTCTCACACACGTTGGTGGTCAGAAGTAGCAACCCAGAGATGGGAATCCGTAACCGAAAGTTGCGTCTAGGTGGGGGGAGGAGCGGCCGGGAGAGTGCTTATCTCCCCTCAGCTGTGATTTTGACAGCACGGAATGCTGGCCTCACAGTAGTAGACGCTAACTAGTACGTTCTAGTGTGTCTACTGCCCATCCCCGGCAACAGACGATACGGCCCTGGCCGCCTTAGTGAGTACACGTTACACGAGGCCTTCACCCGCAGCCGCCTCTGGTGCGTCTCCTACACCGGAGACCTGGACTCTGTCATGCACGATTCTCCTCACAAGGAATCGCTTACCTGCCATCTCCGTGAATCCGATCGCAGTCCAGACCCCAGCAACGCCGCTAGCTAAGCTTCGCTGAAATCCCCAGGGCATATAGCGGTAATGGCGTTTCGGCATCGGCGGAGGTAGATGGAATCGCAGTACCTGCGTCCTATTAGGCGCATAGTACCGCTCAACTCAGAAGTTCAAAAAACTAAGGTAAATCATAAAAGAAAAAGCCAGGAACTGCCTAGACAGTCCCATTATTAAACAGCTGCGACTGGATGCGCACCAAACAAGAAAACTTGATGCCTGTGGCTGGAGGCGGGGAACCAGTGAATGCCGGGAGCTTTAAAGCTGTAGCTGTTTGGTTCAATGGATCTCTCCAACTACATACCCCAAGGTAGATTCTGTGGACCCTGAAGAAGAAATACATTTTTCCTGCTCAAGTTCATATGCATAACAAACATAATAATAGTAATAAATAAATAAATATAATAAATCAAAGTCACATCCTGCACTCCATACCCTTCCTTCTATTCATCATATATAGTGATCACCAAACCATTTTTTGTAATTAGCTGCTGCTTTATACGCTGGGTAAAAAGGGGAATGAGCATATCAGAAAACCAAGCACAACCCCACATTTATAAGACTGCATACGTCACAGTGATGTTTCCTTTTCAAATATTTTAGTCTCTGTAATTCACATCATTACTGATATTGAACCTAGTACGGTGGAGAAAAAAAAAGTTGATATCTACACTATAACCATATTTTGACCATATAATTTTTTACTCATTATCCAAACAGGCAATTTACTAACACTGACAACGGGTGCTGAATCCCTTGGTTTCTGTCTGTATGACATGATCAAAGGATGAAGAAAACGGGAATCAGACACCAACTCTCAATGCAAATATATTTAATTATTAATGTTACAAGTCTACAAGAGACTCTTTTCAGATGTACTCATCAGAAAATGATGATCAATAAATGTGATCATGAAATTGTGCCCTGGTTAGGTTCTCTCTAATTTGATTTTTGTAACATCCTAAAAACCAAATCGTGGAATGGTTTACCATATGCATCCTTTAACAGAACCACCTATTCAGTTAATAAGTGTCTGTTAATGTTTTTGTTTTATAAGCCAAAGATATAACCCCTGCCTATGAAATCTCGAGTGTATTTAACATGTTCCTTTGCTACAGATGCTCACATACCAGACATCAACGCGTTTAATAGGTGGAATACACAGAGATGACATGGTGATGGGTATTGGATGCAATAACCCAACCCTAAAGATGAAAACCCTGAAGCAATGTGCATGTTGGATAAATTCCTCTAGGAAATAGTATAGGTGCTTAGTGTTCACTCTAGCTAGAGAGGGCATGTTCGTGCGCGACCGAGAAGGGGGCGTGGTTATCAAAAAGGAGGCGTGTCTATAAGACACGTCCCCTTTTCGTCACTCTTGGGGGCGTGCCCGGCACTTACGGACACGCCGGGCAGCCCCCAAGACCTGCAGACAGGGAGAATAGATGCCGGGCGCATGCGCCCGGCGTCTTTTCTCCGGCGGTGACCGGGTCACCGCACATTTCTTCACCCGCGGGACACTGCGACCCGCGGGTGAAGACGGTTCCCGCAGGCTGTTAGGGCAGGGCGCTTTTTGCCCTCCTTCTGGAGGGCAGGGCGCTTTTTGCCTTCCAGAAAGAGGGAAGGGCGCCGCGCCCCGCTATAACAGCCTAGCGGGAACGCTAGGTGCTATATTAGCATAATAAACTATATAGGTTATCATTAAAAAGGGAATTGGTATGTATTACAGCCAGACCCAAGCCCGGCGGATGAAATCACGACGCCGGAAGGCCGGCAGATGAAGATCCCGAGTAAGGTAAGTAAGTACCCTAACACTCCCCTCTCCCACCCTAACCCTCCCTTAGGGGTGCCTAACCCTAACCTCCCCCCAGGGGTGCCTAAACCTAACCCCCCTCCCCGCACCCTAAACCTCCCGGGGGGTCCCTAACCCTAACCTCCCCCCAGTGGTGCTTGACCCTAATCCCCCCTTCCACTAGCCTCACCCTAACCCTCCTGGGGTGATGCGTAACCCTTAGACCCCCCCGGGAGTCCCTAAACCTAACCCTCCCCCCCTGCGGCTATGCGCTCCCGACTTACCTACGTTCGGTATGCTGGGCGTCGGGGTAATGATAGGCGTCGGTATTTAGATGCCTATCATTAGTCCCATGCTGGGCTTTCACTGTCGGGAAGCCGGCGGTCGGCATTTCGACCGCCGGCTTCCTGACTACACCCCTTAAAAAGTACGAAATCAAGGATATTAGTATAGGATAAAAAGTCATGAAATATACTGTAGCATATGTAACATTAGTAGCAGTCAGTAAAAAACATGAAATAAGACAAACCCGGCTTAATGACTTAATGGAAAAGTATTCAATTTGCAGCGACAGCTGCAAGGTGTCAGTGATCTGACAGCTTGGCTGATAACTTGCAATCAGAAACATCATACTCCATATAGGGATGAAGAAAACGCGATGTTGGAGTTCTGTATTAAGCAGTGATGTGCGCAGTTGCATATCGCAACTTATTGAATACGGTCTATAAGGTCAGATGTTAGAGAGCATGTATGTAGAAAATGTATGTAGAAAATGTTTATTTATCTTTCTGAGGAGTTCTTCAGACTAAAAAGTTAACCTTCAACGCAGTGTCACTGCAAAAGGAAAGTCTGTATTTCCTGTCTCCAGGCTCAGTCAATATACATAGGTCATAGAGAGAATGGATTTATCCAGGTAACCTGTACACCGCTCCAGCTTTTATCTCCCAACTGGATGCTGGAGAATAAGAAAGAATAGAGTGCTGGGCAGAAAAGTGAATGGTTCCTATACTGTATATTAATTGTTGCCCTGATGATCCATCTGAACTTACTGCTGTCACATGAGCATCTTTAGTGTAATTAGTACCTATGCTGATTGACAGCGTTGCTTTTTTGATGGATGTTCTCTGTAATACAGCTGGGCAGCTACAGCTCAGTGACATCGATGCAGAGGAAGAGAGCTCTGCCTATAATGACAATCGCAACAGAAGGAAAGCTCTGACAGACTGGACCCAGACAGATTGAAATTCCTACCGATACCCAGATTTGTACTGAATAAATGTACATCTACAGAGATGGTGACCCTAACTGCAGAACATGCATAAACCTTTCATAAGACATTCCTCCCAGAGAAAGGCCAACAGTGGCTGCATTGCCTTACAGTATTGAGCCCGGGAACCCTTTTAGGTGTAATTCCAAGAAACAGGAAAGCCAGACAAATGTAAAATCTGGATATCAAGATCAATATGAACAATATGTTCCTAATATGAAATATCAAACATAACTAATATTAGAACAACTTACAAGTACAAATCATTCTCTGTAGTAAAATTCATACAACAAAGCACATCCTGCACGGGATTCAAACATGTGCCATAGTCAAACATTTGGTATTGTGTTGGTTCTGTTAAGCTGTGTACACACCTATAGATATACCTGTCCAATTGGTGTGGTGGGATGGAAAAAGAGTTATAGCAGACTTACCATTGATAACCCTTTTTCTTCAAGGTCCACAGGGATACCATGGGGTAATGTGGTTGGAGAGATCCAAGCGCTAAACAGTTAAAGCTTTCAGCTCCCAGGATGCCTCGGGTCCTCCTCCATATATACCGCGCCCACACCACAGACCTTCAGTTTTGTAAACAAGCCTCAAGGCAGGAGAAGGAAGAACAATCATACACCAGAAGCACTCTCACACAAGATGAGGGAATCCGTGACCGAAATAAAAAATACCCAAATGCAGCCAGGTGCGTCAGGGTGGGTGCCATGTGGACCTTGAAGAAAGAGTTATCAATGGTAATTCTACCATAACTCTTATTTTCTTCTTCAGGATCCATAGGGATCCACAGGGATGCCATGGGGATGTCCTAAATCAGTTCACCTAAGGGTGGGGGACGCTCCTGAGCAGAAAGGAGAACTCGTCGCCCAAAGGAAGCATCCTGAGTGCTAAATATATCAAAGGCATTTGAATCTAAGAAAAGTGTGGACAGAAGACCACGTGGCTTCCTTCCACAATTGTTCAGCAGAGGCACCACGACTAAATACCCACGATGGCCCTACAGACCTAATAGAATGTGCTGTCACCATGTTTGGGACAGGAAGATCAGCCTGTGTGTACACCTGAGAGATAGTCAAACGTAACCATCGAGACAAGGTCTGCTTTGTTAGTTGGCCATTCTCGTTTGTAAAAACCATATAATACAAAAAGAGCATCTGATTTAAGATTTTGTACGCTCCACATAGAAACAAAGAGCACGAACTACATCCAGGGAGGCTTCACCTACCGAGAGGTCTGGAGCCTGAAAAGCTGGAACTACAATTTCTTCATTTACATGGAAACGGGACACTACTTTAAGAAGGTAACCCCCCCTTGTACGAAGAACAGCTCTACCCTGGTGAAAAATCAAAAATGGCGAGTGACAAGAAAGCGCTGTCAAATCAAAGACCTTGCGTGCAGAAGAGATAGCGAGGAAAAACAGTGTCTTCGCTGTCAACCACTTCAAATCTACTCCAGAGGTTCAAATGGAGGAGCTTGTAGGCCCTTAAGGACCAAAGACAGATCCCACGGTGCTACCGGTAGGGCAAAAGGAGGCTGAACTCGCAGAACTCCCTGAAAAAAAAATTATGACATCTGGTAATGAAGCAATCTTTCTCTGGAACCAGACTGACATTGCAGAAACCTGCATTTTCAAAGTGGCCAGGCTGAGGTCAAGGTCTAACAAAGCCTGGAGAAAAGCCAGTACTGGGGAACCCTAAACACTTTAGGGTCATACTTTCTGTGGGAACACCATTGACTAAAATAATGCCAAACCCTGCAATAGATGCAGGCAGAGGCAGGCTTCCATGCTCTAAGCATCGTTTGAATCACATAGCAGGAGAAACCTTTGCCTCTTAAGATGGAAGATTCAAGAGCCACGCCGTCAAAGCCAGACGAGGTAAATCCGGATGCAGGCAGGGACCCTGCATTAACAGATCCTGCCATTGAGGAAGTGGATATGGACTGTCTATGGATAGATTCTGTATGTCGGTGAACCAATGACGTCTGGGCCAAGCCGGAGCCACTAGTATTACTGTTCCGCCTTCCCACTTGAAATTCCTGAGAACTCTTGGTAGGAAGGATATTGCAGGAAAGAGATACCCCAGCTTGAAGTCCCATCTTACTGTCTGTGCATCCACGAATGCTGCTGATGGGTCTCTGGACCTGGACTCGTACCTGGGGGACCTTGTGGTTGTGACGTGATGCCATGAGGTCCATGTCTGGTAGACCCAATTTGTTAACCAAGAACTGAAACACTCCCGGATGAAGAGACCACTCTCCTACATGTATGTCCTGAGGACTTTGGAAGTCTGCTTCCCATTTGAGGACTCCCGGTATGAATATTGTGGAGATAGCCAGAAAATGACGTTCTGCCCAAATCGGAACCTTTGTCACTTCCTTCATGGATGCATGACTCTGCGCGTCATGATTGAGATAGGCCACTATAGTTGCCTTGTCGGACTGGATCTGGACCGGCTTGCCTTGGAGCAGGTCCTGTCCCATGATAAGTGCTTTGTATACTGCTCGCAGTTCTAGAATGTTTATTGGCAGATGACTTTCCTGATTTGTCCATCTTCCCTGAAAGGTGTGATGACCTGTCATTGCCCCCCCCATCCGCAAAGACTGGCATCCACAGTGAGAAGCACCTAATTTGGAATCCAGAATGGGCACCCATTGTCCAGATGATCCTTTTTCAGACACCACAGGAGGGAGAGACAAACCTCTGGAGTGAGAAGGATCATCTGGAACCTTACTAGCTGATACTGTCCATTCCACCTGGAGAGAATCAATATTTGCAGAGGCCTGGAATGAAACTGAGCTTACCCCACCATGTCGAAGGTGGATACCACTGATCCCAGGATCTGCATCGCTGATAGAATACCATTCGCTTGCGTTGCAGTTTGCGCACTCGCAATGGGCCGCAATCTTGTCCTTTATTAGAAACACCTTTTTGTACCTGAGAATCCAGAAGTGCTCCCAGATGTATCATCTGCTGTGTTGGAGAAGAGAGGATTTCTTCCAATTGATGATCCAGCCGTGCTTTTGTAGGCAGGCTATGGTCAATTGAAGATGGTGTTGTAAAACAACTGGAGTTTGTGCCAATATCAGAAGATCGTCCAGATATGGTAGTATTCTGCTTCCCTGATGCCTGAGATAGGCCGTCATGACTGCCATTATCTTGGTAAATACCTGGGGGGCCGTTGATAGGCCAAAGGCAGTGCCTGAAATTGGTAATGTTGTTGTAGGACAGCAAACTATAGAAATTGTTGGTGGGATGGCATAATAGGAACATGCAGATACGCATCCTGAATGTCCAGGGCAACCAAAAAAAACCCAGGCTCCATTGCCAAAATAATTGACCGGAGAGTTTCCATATGGAACCTGGGTACATGGATAAACCTGTTGAGGATTTTTAGATTTAGAATAGGGCGATGAGACCCATTTGGTTTCTGAACCAATAATAGATTGGAATAGCAGCCTCTTCCTTGTTGCAACACAGGCATCGGGATTATTACCCCTGCTTGCAGCAGGAAGTGAATGGCCTCCTGAAGGTCCAAGACCTTGACGCAACCGGATAGAGGATCTGTGCAAAAAAACTTCTGGGGAGGATGCCTCCGGAAAGTGATGGCATACCCCTGAGAGACTACTTTTTGGACCCAGGCATCTGTTGTTGTTTGATGCCAGTAATCTGCAAACTGAAGAAGTCTGCCTCCCACCCTGGGATCTCCCAGGAGGCGGCCTGCCACATCAGGCCAAGGGTTTGTCGTCCAGCTTAAAAGCTGGACGTCTCGCTGGCCCAGACCTCTTAGTTTGTTGTCTGAATGTCCTGCGAAAACTAGACGGCTTGGAGAAAGATTGTTCCTTTGCTTGTCTTGGAGGACGAAAAGGACCCCAAAAAAAACTGCCTAGATTTTATTGTACTAATAGGTGGCACGCCTGCAGACTTTGAAGCGCTAGAGTAGCTATTATCTTATCTAACTCTGCTCCAAAAAGTATATTTCCATAGAAAGGTAAGGTTTCCAGAGCCTTCTTTGATCCTGTATCAGCTTTCCAGGATCTTAACCAAAAGACCCTGCACACCACTGCTAAAACAGTTAATGCTTTAGAAGTTAAAATTCCAGCATCTACTGCAGCTCCTCCCAAATAGTAGGCCGCTTACCGTATGTGGGAGATATACATCATCTGTTCTCTGGTAGCATCTGGTAGAGAGTCTTCCAATGCCCCGTCCATTCTTCAACAGCTTTGGCTACCCAGGCTGAAAATATTGCCTTAAGACAGGTTTCAATTTCCCTATCTGTAGAATCCTTAAGAGAAGATGCTGACAGAAGAGGCAACGTAGCATTTCTGACTAAGGAGCTCATTCAGACCCGCTTGCCAGATGCGTTCGCTCACATGATGCGTATGTAAATTTGGGAAGACAGGCGATCGCACAGCAAGGCATTAGCACACCCACTATGTCTTGGCGTGCGACCGCTCTGTGTATGCAGACACTCACCAGCCTGTCTTAAGCGACCCACTTGCGCACGCCATCTCCAAGAAGTGTATGCAACCACTGGTACATCGGGTACCATCGGATGCGATCGCAGTGCTTGTGGTTGACCATACCCTACCGCAAGCACTTCAGTGTAAAAACCAGCCAGGTGACGTGTACTATGATGCCGTCTCTAAATTATGCACGCCTCTGAAATGGCGTTGAGACACTCAGGCACGCCTGTGTTCGCACCTCCACTCCCCCATTTTTAATGGCCAGCCCCTGTCACCATCCACAAACGGCTTCTGCTGTCACTGATCTCTTGCACTGGTTCGCGCACGCACACTGCGATACGTACACATGCGCAGATTGCTATCTGCGTGTGAACGCTTGCTAGCGAGCGGGTCTGAATCAGGTCCTAAGTGCATCACGTGAGCGTCCCCAGTAAGAGGTACCTCCCACTTAGTACATTCAGAAGCTGGGAAAGGATACAATGATGTTAATCTTTTATTCACATAAAACCGTTTAACCGGGTTACCCCATGCCTCGTCCATAAGCTCAGGGAGCTGCTCGGATTTAGGAAACTCCATTTTGGCCACCTTCTGGTGTTTAAACACTGGAGCCTTCTTACTAGGGGCTTAGGCGCCTTAGTAACTACTGGTCTGCTTGCAACAGCTGACTGAGCCATACTCTGACTTGAGTGGTCATAAGCATCCATCCAGGAAGGATGTATAGAAGTTGCAAACATAGCATGCTGTGGATACCCCATACAAGGAGTCAGTATGGAAGTAGCCATATGATCCACAAACTGCTTCATAACCTGATACAAGGAGGACCCTAAGATGGCTCTTGTACAGGGACTGGTATACTGGACTGGTGAGGTGGTTCTTTATAAAGGATGGTTTGTGTGCTGTCTGTTATAAAGTCCTGAGAGGACAAGCCTGCCAAACAGGATTTACATGAAACCAACACAGGGGCCTCCCCCTCTTTACTTTTTGACATAATTATAAAAGTAACAATGAAATGTAATGTGACAACCTTCACAAATAACAAATAAATGTGAAGTGTAAAGAAAAACCTCACACACCTGCAACAGAGGGATGAGGAGAAAAACAGTGATAGTTATAACTGATAGTCAGAAATTAAATGCAGCATTAACACAGCAGCTAGCAAACAGTCAAATACAATGCATTTGCAAATTTAGTTGCACTGGGCTCTGAATCAACTACTCAAAACATAATGCTTGGTAGGATATAGAGCACTGTATACCTGGCCCATGGGAGAAGTATACAGGGAGACTTGTGAAAAACCTCCTGAGACCAACCGCTACAGCAGCGCACCGATAGTGGACTGTGGGGCTGATTCAGACCCGCTCGCGAGTGCTGAGCGCTCGCAAGCGGGTCGATGTTGGGCCAGTGCGCATGCACACGACGGACCCGGCTCCGTCGTGCACATGCGCGAGATCCGGATAGCGACGGGCAAGCCGTCGCTATGGGTCTCGCTACAAAGGGGGCGTGCTGTCGATGGTGAGTGACAGCACGCCCACCAGAGGCGTGGCTGGCCAGACGGAGGCATTCCCATTGGAATGCCTACCGTCTGGGGGCGGCCCCACTGACATCACAAGTGATGTCAGTGGGAGTATTTTTGGCTCTGATAGAGCCAAAAGCACTCCAGGGCTTGCAGCAGACGAGATCCTACCACAAGGGTCTCGTCGCAAGCTGATGGTCGCGATGGTCTTGACCATCGCGACCAACTTTTTGGCCGCTCGCTATAGCTGTGGGTGGTCATCAGGAAGGACGCTCTGTCAGAGCGTCCGGCTCTGAATCAGGGCCTGTGTCTCATATACACGAGGCAGGTAGGAGAAGAGACCCAGATGCATGAAAACCTTTGAAGGGACTGAGTTTGGGTCGGGGAAGGAGCTGCAGGGAAGGTAGACGGAGTCACAGTACATGCGTCTTAATTCAGACGCTCAGTACTGCCAACCCCAAAAAATAGAAAATAAAATAAAACCAAACATATAATAAAAGCTTGGGAGTGCCTGAGCAGTCCCGTTACAAAGGTGCGTCTGAATCCTGCCGCACCAAACGAACAACTGGAAGCCTGTGGCTAGTGGCGGGGTATATTGGAGGATGACCCGAGGCATCCAGGGAGCTGAAAGCTTTAACTGTTTGGTGCCTGGATCTCTCCAACCACATTACCCTATGGTATCCCTGTTGATCCCTATAGACCCTGAAGAAGAAACAGAGACTTTTGTATTTGAAGTAGTAACAATTACTTCGCAGAGGACAGGCGAGGCCTGAACTTCAACAACATATCACTTGCACTAAGGCTAGCTGGTTTGCCACTTAGCATGGGATCACTATTAGAGGTGCATCCAACATTCTAGAAGTGCACGAGAGACATTACTTAATGCACTTCCTAGGTGGCATTGCAGAAACTAAATGTTATTGTCCTCCCGGGATGTAGTCGGCATCCTGGCGTGCGGGATGCCGACGGTCTTAATATCAGCGTCGAAATCCCAACAGGACGGGATCTCGGCACCAGTATCCCGACTGTCAGCATCAAAAAGGTAAGTATCTGGGTGCAGGGGGAGGGTAGCGTTAGCTAGCAGGGCTAGGGTTAGGCACTAGAGGAAGGGTTAGGCACCGGGGAGGGAGGGTTAGGATTAGGGTATGGCTAGGGAGAGGTTAGGTTTAGGCACCAGGGGGGGGGGGGGGGAGGGTTATGGTTAGGGTAGGGGTAAGGGTTAGAAATATACTCACCATTGACTGCTATGGGTGTTGGGATGCCGCTGTCTGTATTCTGACTAGCGGAATCCCGACAGCCGGGATACCATACCCAACCCGTTTTCCCAATCCCCACAAAGAACTCATTCTACATGATCTTTTTTGCAGGAATACCCATACAAGGTGTTTCTCCTGGCTCTACCCCCACTCCTTTGGTAAAAAGAGAAAAATAACATTTTCCAGTTTCTTCCAAATGTATATTCCCGTATTTAGTGCAGTCCTAGATATTTCCCCAAAATGTATGACTAGATCTGTCAGCTTTAAGTAAATTGTGCCATTCAATCAAGGGAGACTGCATGACACATTATCGGCCTATACAGAATCAAGTGAGACTGGATTCCCATGGGAGGTGCCCTTAGGTATATGCAGTGCGTAACGCAGTCACATTAGCAGATAAGTACCAAGTGGGCTGGTTCATCACAACTTGCCATAAAAAATAAATTACATTTTAGGCTGACTATGAACAAGGCCCATTATGTAATATACTTATTTTTCCCATTAAATTTGGGGGAAATATCTGGAACTGCACTAAGTTGAAGAAGATAAATATGGGAAGAAAATGGAGTAGTGTATTTTAGCCTCTTTACCATTTTTCTTATAGTAAGCTCCTAAAAAGGAACAAGGAACTTCTATCCGTGTGATACCAAAGCCAGCCCTACTTGTCAGACAAAGCTAACTCTGCGACAACTACACATAGCAGTAAAAGACTATGGATGAAAAATGGGGAGTGCAGACAGACTGATTAATAAAGTATAGATATGGAGCAACAAGATAAGGTTCTCACCTCCGCCCAGGATCAGGGTAGGTAGCTGCCATTGTAAAACATATTTCAGGCACTTTCCAATGCCCACTGGGGTCATATTAAAAGAACACATGGGGTCTCCCGCGATCGTATCAGCCCCCAGCTGCAGGACAACTGATTCAGGGTTAAATGCAGTAAATACCTCCTTCAGCACACTGCAAGAAACAGCTTTAGCTAAAACTAGCCACATATATTCATAGACAAAGAAGAATACTTGACAGAACTTTCAATTTACAATGTTCCAATGGCTCAATTATATAGCAGGGTGTGACAATGTATTGGCACTGTCCATGTTCTTGTCACTTATCATAATGCTTGAAGTATTACTGCAGAGTTTCGTCTAACGCTTGATGTATTTATCCACACGTTTCATCTACAATTCTATGTGACTGAACATCGGTAAAGGCAGTGTTTCAGTAACTGACTGATACAAAATCATGCAGAATTCCCCATGCTTGGTGTACTAATTTATAAAGCGTTTTATGGGATTTATTGTATGATATGACAGACTGTGTCAAGATGTCTTAGCATGAGACATGCTTTACCCTTCACAGACTTGGTAATATTTGTCATCCGTGATTCCATCTTGTAGGGGAACATTAACACTGTAGTAGCGTCCCTTGCCTAGGCCAATATCATTTACATCACCGGTCCCTAAAAAAAAAAAAAAGGGAAAACAGATCATGAATATATATGTACAACTCACTTTTATAGGATAAAATGTATAAGAATTAAATCAATAACATAATATAAAATGAAGAGTTATGGTAGACCTTTGTTAACTCTATTTCTTCAAAGTCCATAGGATCCACAGGGATACCATGGGGGTGTGTGTGGTTGCAGTGATCCAGGCACCAAATAGTTAAAGCTTTAGCTGCCAGGATGCCCCGGGCCTCCTCCACATACACCCCACCCCCAGCCATAGGCAGACAGTTTTGTAGGATGGCCAGCCTCGCTTGTGAAAGCCGTACAACACAAAGAGAGAATCTGATATACTAAAGGAAGTAGTACGATACACGTAGATCCGAAGAGCACTAAACACATCCAAGGAAGCTTCACCTGCAGAAAGATCTTAGGACTGGAAGGCCGGAACCACAATATTTTCATTCAAATGGAACCGGGATACCAGACCCTAAAAACCGTAGGTCATAGCCTCTGGGAGAGTACCATTGAAAGTAAGAGTGCCAAACTCTGTAATAGATGCGAGCTGAGGAAGGCTTACGTGCCCTGAGCATCGTCTGGACCACAGAGCGAGAGAAACTCTTGGCTCTAAATAGGGATGACTCAAGAGCCACGCCGTCAAAGACAGATGAGGTAGGTCCGGGTGCAGGCAAAGAGCCTGTGCTAGTAGATCCTGCCATAGAGGAAGTGGAACACGACTGTCTATGGAGAGGTCGGTGAGTCAATGCCGCCTGGGCCAGGCTGGGGCTATTAGTATCACCGTGCCGCCTTCTTGCTTGAACTTTCGGAGAACACTCGGGATGAGGGAGATCAGAGGAGAGAATTATGCAAAATTGAAGTCCCACCTCACTGCCAGAGCATCCACGAAGGCGGCTGAGGGGTCTCTGGCCCTGGACCCGTACCTGGGGACCTTGTGGTTGTGTCGTGAGGCCATGAGGTCTACGTCTGGTAGGCCCCATTTGTCCACCAGGAATGGAAATACATCTGAAAAACATCTGAAATACAGCCCACTCTCAGGCATGCATGTCCTGATGACTTGGGAAGTCCACTTTTCAGTTGAGGACCCCGGGGATGAACACTGCCGAGATTGCCAGGAGATGACATTCGGCCCAGACCAGAATGTTTGCCACTTCCTGCATGACTGCCCGACTTCGCGTGCCTCCCTGATGGTTGTTGTTGACTCCTGCAGTAGCGTTGTCGGGCTGGATTTGGACCGGCCTGCCTCGGAGAAGGTCTTGCACCCGAGTGTGTGCTCTGTACACTGTTCAAAGCTCCAGAATGTTTATGGGCAGGTAACTTTCCTGGGTTGTTCACCGTCCCTGAAAGGTATGATGACCGGTCACCGCGCCCCCTCCGCGAAGGCTGGCATCTGTAATGAGAGGCTCCCAATCTGGAATCCAGATGGGACCATCTGCAGCCACCATGAGAGGGAAAGCCGAACCTCCGGAGAGAGGAGGATCGTCTGGGACTGGATCAGATGATACTGCCTGTTCCACCGGGAGAGAAGGGGCCTGGAGTGGAACTGGGCGTATTCCACCATACCGAAGGTGGATACCATTGACCCCGGGACCTGCATTGCTGAGTGAATGGATACCCTCCAACTGTGGAGCAAGCTGCGCACACGCAAGTGTGGTGTCAAAATCTTGTCTGCTGGCAGAAAGATCCTCTGTATTCGAGAATCCAGGAGTGCCCCGAGATGTACCATCCGGTGTGTCGGAGGGAGGACTTCTTCCATTAGATGATCCAGCCGTGTGTTTGCAGGCAGTTCACGGTCAGCTGGAGATGGTGTTGTAACACAACCGGTGAGTGAGCCAAGATTAAGAGGTCGTCTAGGTATGGCAGGATTCCGACTCCCTGGCATCTGAGGAGGGCCGTCATAACTGCCATTATTTTGATAAAGACCCGATGGGCTGTAGACAGACCAAAGGGCAGCGCCCACAACTGGTAATCTTACTGCAGAACAGCAAACTGTAGGAACCTTTGGTGGGTTGGAGTAATGGGCACATGCAGGTATGCATCCTGAATGTCCAAGGAAACAACAAAATCCCCAGTCTCCAATGCCAGGACAATTGATCGTAGAGTTTCTATGTGGAACTTCAGCACTCAGATAAATTTGTTGAGGGGTTTGAAATTCAGAATAAGCCGGAGACCCATTCGGCTTCTGAATCAAAAAGAGAGTGGAATAAAATCCAGTTCCTCTCTGAGCCGAAGGAACTGGTATTATCACACCTGAACTCAGCAGGGGGTGAATGGCGTCCTGTAGGGCCAAGGCCTTGACAGGGTTTGATGGAGGACCTGTACAAAAAAATTGCTGGGGAGGACGCCTGAGGAAGGTGAGAGCGTACCCCTGAAAGACCACTTCTCGGACCCAGGTGTCTGTTGTTGGTTGACACCATGAGTCAGCAAATCAAAGTTGTCGGACCCTCACCCTGGGATCCCCCGGGAAGCAGCCCGCCCCATCAGGTCTCGTCCAACTTGGAAGCTGGACGTCTGGCCGACCAAGACTGCTTGGCTCGCGGCTTGGTGGTGTTGTATGCACTAGACTGCCTGGGAAAGGACTGTCCTCTTGCCTTACCCTGGGGGTGAAAGGACAGAGAAGGCCCCTAAGCCTAGTTAACTCTTTTTCTTTGAGGTTCATAGGGTCCACAGGGATACCATGGGGTATGTAGTTGGAGTAATCCATTGCACCAAACAGCTACTGCTTTCAAGCTCCCAGCATGCACAGGACCTCCACCCTATATACCCCACCCCCAACCACAGGCATTCAGTTTGTAAACAAGCCTAACAGCAAGAGACGGAAAGTGGAGAAGGAAGTACAATGTACACAAGAAACGCTCTAAAAAAATGAAGAGGGAATCAGTGATACAGTGAACAGATCCAAACTGAGGCCAGATGCGTCAGGGTGGGTGCCCTGTGGACCCAATGAACCTCGAAGAAAAAGAATTAACAAAAGGTATGTTATACCATAACTCTTATTTTCTTCTTTGGGTTTCATAGGGTCCACAGTGATACCATGGGAATGTCCTAAAGAAGTTCCCTTAAGGGTGGGGACGCTTCTGAGCAGAGACAAGAATCCGCCGCCCAAAGCATCCTGGGCGGAAAAAATGCATAGAATTTGATGAAAGTGTGGACCAAAGACCAAGTGGCTGCCTTGCACAACTGTTTTGCAGAGGTGCCATGTCTAAACGCCCACGATGGCCCCACAGACTGAGTAGAATGTGCTGTCACTGTGTTCGGAACAGGGAGATCAGCCTGAGTATACACATGAGAAATAGTCATACGCAGCCATCGAGCCAGAGTCTGCTTGTTAGCTGGCCAGCCTCGCTTATGAAAGCCATATAACACAAAAAATGCATCTGATTTTTTGATGGAGTTGGTATGATCCACGTAGATACGAAGAGCTCAAACCACATCCAGTGAAGCTTCAGCTACAGAAAGGCCAAAAGACTGATAGGCTGGGACTACAAATTCTTCATTCATATGAAAACGGGATACCACTTTTGGCAGGAAAATCAAATATGGAGAGCGACATGCAAGTGATGCCAAATCAGAAACTCTGCGAGATGAGGAGAAAAAGCATCTTCGCTGTCAACCATTTTGTCCACTTTGTCTAAAGGTTTAAAGGGGAGAGCCTGCAGCGCCCTGAGAACCAAGGATAAATCCCATGGTGCCACCGGAGGGATAAAACGGAGGTTGCAGACAGAGAACACCCTGAAAAAAGCTCTAACATCTGGCAGAGTGGCAATTCTGTGCTGGAACCAAACTGACAATGCAGAAACCTGAACTCTCAAGGTAGCCAGATGAAGACCGAAGTTTAGTCCAGCTCGAAGAAAAGCAAGAACTCGGGAGACCCTGAAAACCTTACGGTCATATTTTCTGTGGGAACACCAAAGAAAAAATGAATGCCAAATCCTGTGATAGATGCGGGCCGAAGCAGGCTTCCTTGCTCTAAGCATCGTCTGAATTACGGAAGTAGAAAAACCTTTGGCCTTTAAAACGGAGGACTCAAGAGCCATGCCATCAAAGCCAGCCGGGGTAGATTCGGATATAGGCAGGGACCCTGCACTAGCAGATCCAGCCGTAGAGGAAGTGGAAACAGACTGTCTATGGATAGACCTGTCAGATCGGTGAACCAATGTCTCCTGGGCCAGGCAGGAGCTATTAGTATCATCCTGCTGCCCTCTTGCTTGTATTTTCTGACCACCCTTGGGAGCAATGAGATTGGAGGAAACAGGTATGCCAATCTGAAGCTCTACCTCACCGCCAGAGCGTCCACGAAGGCGGCTGAGCGGTCCCTTGTCCTGGACCCATACCTAGGGACCTTGTGGTTGTGACGTGATGCCATGAGGTCTACGTCCAGTAGTCCCCACCAGGAGCTGAAAGACGTTCAAAGAGCCCATTCTCCGGCGTGTATGTCCTGACGACTTAGAAAGTCCACTTCCCAGTTGAAAATTCCTGGGATGAATATTGCAGAGATTGCTGGAAGATGGCATTCTGCCTAAACCAGAATGTTCCCCACTTCCCTCATAGCAGCTAGACTTCTTGTGCCTCCCTGATGGTTGATGTAGGCCACTGTGGTTGCATTGTCGGACTGAATCTGGACAGGCCTGCCCTGAAGGAGGCCCTGCACCAGAAAGAGCACCCTGTCCACTGCACGAAGCTCCAAAATAATTATGTGCAGTTGACTTTCTGAGCTGTCCATCTTCCCTGAAAGGTGTGATGACATGTCACCGCGCTCCATCCTCGTAGACTTGCATCCATGTCGAAGGTGGATACCATGGACCCCAGTACCTGAATTGTTAAGTGAACTGACACTTTCTGATTACAGAGTAGTTTGCAAACCCGTACTTGTAGGGCAGCAGTCTTGTCCACTGGTAAAAGAAACCTTTTCCCCAGGGAATCCAGCAGCGCCCCCAAATATACCATCTGCCGAGTTGGAGAAAGAGAAGACTTTTTCCAATTGATTATCCAGCTGTGCTGTTGCAGACAGGTAATGATCATTTGGAGATGGTGTTGTAAAATCTCTGGAGATTGTGCCAATATCAGAAAATCGTCCAAGTATGGTAGTATCCTGACTCCTTGTCACCTGAGATGAGCAGCCATGACTGCCCTGATCTTGGTGAATACCCGGGGCTATGAACAGACCCGAAGGCCAGAACCTGAAATTGGTAATGTTGCTGACCCACCGCAAACCTCAGAAACTTTTCGTGCAATAGGTACATGCAGATACGCATTCTGTATGTCTAGGGAAACCATGATATCTCCAGGCTGCATTGCCAGCATAATTGACCGTAGGGTTCCATACGGAGTTTGAGTACATAGATGAATCTGTTGAGAGACTTTAGATTCAGAATAGGGCGATGAAACCCATTTGGTTTCAGAATCTGAAACAAATTTGAATAATAAGCCCTTCCCTGTTGCGTCACAGGAACAGGGATTATAACCCTTGACCTTAGGAGGGTACAAATAGCTTCTTGGAGGGCCAAGGCCTTGACTGTGTCTGAAGGAAGAGTTGTACAATAAAACTTCTGAGGATGCCTCAGGAACATGAGGGCGTATCCATGAGAGACCACTTCTCGAACCCAAGCATTCGTAGTTGTCGGATGCCAGGGGTAAGAAAACTGGAGAAGTCGGCCTCCTACCCTGAGATCCCCCAGGAGGAGGCCCGCTCCATCAGGCAGCGGGCTTACCATCCGGTTTGGAGGTTGGACGTTTGACTGACCAGGATTTCCTGGTCTGTGTTTTCTTGCGGGAAATATCCTGTCTGGAGAAAGACTGTCCATTCGCCCTTCAACGCGGCAAAAGGATGGCTGCCTATACTTAGGGGTAGATGTAAAGGGCAACCCAGCAGATTTAGATGCTGCCAGAGCAGTCACTATGTTATCCAATCCCGGCCCAAACAGTATTTTCCCAACAAAAGGCAAACACTCCAGGGCTTTCTTGGACCCTGTGTCCGCCTTCTAGGTTCTAAGCCACACAGTCCTTCGAGCAGCCCCCGAGGTTGCCGATACTTTAGAAGCCAAAATACCTGCATCAATAATTGCTTCTCCAACATATGCAGCTGCTTCTCGCAATTGGCAGATATAAGACAGCTGTTCTTTGGTAGCATCTGGTATAATATCTTTCAGAGACGTCGTCCATTCTTCCATAGCTTTTGCCACACAGGCTACGGCCATAGCCGGCCTGGTAATAGCTCCAGATAATGAAAAAACTGATTGCAAATAGTTTTCAAGCTTTCTATCTGTAATTTCCTTAAGTGAGGATGCGGCAGGAATAGGTAATGTAGAGCTTCGGATTAATCTTGTCACATGAGCATCTACCATTGGAGGAACTTCTCATTTGTTACACTCACCAGGTAAAAATGGGTACCAGGAAGTTAAATTCTTTGTCGCATGGAAACGCCTATCTGGAGTATTCCATGCTTCTGACACGAGCTCTCACCAGAGAAGGGACGTCCACCGAGGATTGGTTGTCTCTCTCAACCTAGTAAGAACCCGAACTCCGAGTATCAGAGTCTGATGATGATGACGTCTGAGGCCATGTCTGAAGGGATACTCTTATTGCTTTTGCTTTACCACAACTGGACTTTTCACTTGCACTACCTGCTGAGCAGCTATAGATGGCAGCATACTCCAACTAGAGTGAGCATAAACAAACCAAAAAGGATTCATGGGAGACATATAAATAGAAGGATGTAAATGCTGTAGGTACCCCATAGTGGGATGCAGTACAGTTGCATGAGCCTGTGAAGCTACTGTATGGTCCACTAAATTTGACAAAACCTGACACCAAGAGGCCACCCAAGGTGGTTCTTGTGCAACTGCTGGTGTACTGGATTGGAGAAGTGGTGGTTTACAACAGGCCCTACACAAACCATCTTGCATAAAATCTTGCTCTGACAGGCCTGCCGAAAAGGATTTACATGATACCAGCTTAGGAGGCTCAACCTCCTTTTTCTCCATGCTTTTAGACATAACAATGTATCAAAGGTATAAGGTATAAATGCAATGTGACCGTCTTCTCCTGAGAAAAGACAATGAAAAAATACCCACACACCTGTAGAGGGGGATTAGGAGAAACACAGTGATAGATATATCTGACAGTTTAGAAAATAAAGGCAGTGTCAATACAGCACCTAGCATTACAGTCACATACAATGCAAATATAACTTCCTATGCCAATGCAAATGCACATGGGCTATGAATCAACTGACCAAACCCCCAGGGTCTTGGTAGGATATAGAGCACTGTATACCCTGACCCAAGGGAGAGGCCTACAGGGAGACTGACAAACACCTGTGAGAATCACCAGCTTTCAGCAGCGCACCGTAGGAGAACTGCGAGCGTCTCAATACACGAGGGGGGGTCAAATAACTAACCAGATGCGGGAACCCACACAGGAAGTTGCGTCTGGGTTGGGGGAGGAGCAGCCCATCAACCCTAAGCTGCTGAACGGCACGGGTATGCTGGCCTCACAGTAGTAGTCGCTTATTAGTGCATCTACTACCCATCCCCCGCGTCAAACCATGCGGCCGCGGCATTCTAAGTGAGGACGCGGCTCGCGGGCCCTCACTAGCAGCAGTCTCTGGTGCATCTCCTACACTGGAAGCCAGGACTGCACGCACGGTTCACCAACAAGCGAGGAACCGCCTTACCTTGTCATCTCCTTGGATCCGATTGCAGTCCGGGCCCCAGCGTCGCTGCTAGCTAAGCTTTGCTGAGACCCACCGAAATTCCCCAAGGCCCGATCAGGAGCTGGTGTTTCGGCATCAGTGGAGGTAGTAGGAGTCGTAGTACATGCATCCCTTTGGATGAGTAGCACTACTTAACCCAGTAGTATATAAAAAACGAAGGTAAATCAAAAAATAAAAAGCCTAGGACTGCCTAAGCAGTCCTGCTGTTACAACAGGTGCGTCTGGATACTTTCCGCACCAAACAAAAAAACTGACTGCCTGTGGCTGCGGGCGGGGTATATCGGGAGGAGGTCCTGTGCATACTGGGAGCTTGAAAGCTGTAGCGGTTTGGTGCAATGGATTACTCCAACTACATACCCCATGGTATCCCTGTGGACACTATGAAACCTGAAAAAAAAAGGCAGATTTTGAGGCTGCCACGATAGCCACAATCTTGTCCAACTCTGCGTCGAACAGCCTGTCTCCAGAGAAGGGTAAGGATTAGAGTGCCTTCTTGGATCCCGTGTCCGCCTTGAGGACCGTAGCCAACGGACCCGATGGGCGACTAGAGGTCGCAGATGCCTTAAAGGCAAGGAGTCCAGTTTCCAACGCAGCTTCTCACAAATAAGAGGCCGCTTCCTGAATATGGGAGATGTAGGCCAGTTGTTCCCTGGTAGAGTCTGATGTCAGGCTTCCAATGCCTCTGTCCATCCTTCGATAGCCTTGGCTACCCAGGACGCGGCCATAGCCGACCGACTAATAACCCCAGAAAGCGAGTAGACTGACTTCAGAAAAGTTTCCAGTTTTCTATCCGTGGCATCCCTAAGGGAGGATGTAAACGGTAAAGGCAGCATAGAGCTTCTGACTAAGCGTGCCACATGCGAATCAACAGTAGGAGGGACTTCCCACTTAGTACACTCACCAGTAGGGAATTCAGCCTTAACCACCTTTTGAAGTTTAAACATCATCAGGGTTCTAGGCTTAGGGACCGGTCCATCACCCTCTATATTCAGGATTTATTTAACCACCCTCACTAAAGAAGGAACATCCACTGTTGAATGACGGTGCTCCTCGCTTAAGTGCGACTCAGAGAGAGAACCTTGTGCATCATCTGCCTCCTCAGATGATGCGTCAAAATCCGAAAGCTGGGTGGACTGAGAGGATGATACAGTCCGCCTATGTGCTTTGGCGGCTAACGGCCTGTCAGTCTGTAACATTTGCTGATAGGTGGCAGACGTTTGAGCCATATTCTGAACTGAGTGGGCATAAACATCCATCCAAGGAGGATGCATATGGGGTACCGACATCGTAGGCTGTAATAGCTGTGGGCACCTCATGGTGGGAGGCAGCATGGGGACTGACAAACTGTCCACTAGCGAGTCATAACCTGGGATAAGGAGGACACCAAGGTGGCTCCTGGACAGGGGCTGGTAAGATGGACTGGTGAGTAGATTTATAACAATTAGCACAACATACCATCCTGTATGAAATCCTGAAGGGACAAGCCTGTCAAACAGGATCTGCATGTAACCAGCATAGGGGCCTAAGTCTCCTGTTTATTATTGCCTTTAGAAGACATAGAAATAGCCAGCAAGTAACACACAATAAGTGTATATCTAATAATGCAATGTGAGAGTTCACAAATACACGTAAATGTGAAGCAATAATGACCCATTACACACCTGGTAGTTGAGGTTTTAAGAAACAGCAGCAGGGATAGATATAACTAACAGTCAGAAAGTTTAAGACAGTATATCACAACAGCAGAGCTAGCACAAGTCACAAACAATGCATAGAAATATAATTATAATGGGCACTAGATCAACTACTCAAGCCTCAAAGGGCTGGTAGGATTTGTGCACTGTATAACCTGGCTCCAGGGAGAGGTATAAAGGGAGACTGAACTTGAAACTCTAGAGACCTGCAACTTCAGAAAAGCCCAAAGGGAGGAGGGTGAGGAGTAGGAGCAGCTCAGAGGCGAGAAACCTCTTGTGAGGGATCGCACTCTGGGCTGGGGGAGGGGGCTGCCGGGGGAGAGCTTACCTACCAGCTGCTGCATGAACCGCCGGGGTGTCATATAGGGAGGAGGGTGAGGAGGAACAGCTCAGAGACGGGAAACCTCTTGTGAGGGATCGCACTCTGGGCTGGGGGAGGGGCTGCCGGGGGAGAGCTTACCTCCCAGCTGCTGCATGAACAGTCGGGTGCCGCTGGCCTCTAACATGGTCCCCGACGCCAGCTTTTAACTGCCCCGGTGGTCTAGTGGGGGAGCGAACGAACCAGTCGCCCCACTGCAGCACCGGTAGCTGGAGTAGCCGCACAGGCACCCTTTAGGACGCCTTGCTGCTTGCTCAGATAATAATAATGAAAAAAAAAAAAACAACTCAAAAATAAAGCTTGGGGCTTGGACCTAAAGGTGCGATCATTCCTGTCCAGCCCGGGGCATCCCATCCTGGGAGCTAAAGCTTTAACGGATTGGTGCCCGGATCACTCCAACCACACACACCCCCATGGTATCCCTGTGGATCCCCTATGGACCCAGAAGAAGAAAAAAGATATTTGATTACAGAAGGGATACTTTAACATATGTATTTATATCAAGGAAATGGACCAGCACCAGTAAAACACTAGGCATTTTGTTAAATGGTCTCAGGTCACTGCCAAAGAGAATGGACCCCCCCAATTTGTGACACTGGATTTAGAATTATTCACCAGCGCGTAAATCTAGAGACTAAGGGTAGCCATAACGAGTATATCACTAATGATAGTGCATGGATTACTCACATTATTTGTATTCAAAACCTGAGAATTTTCAAGCCCGGGTGATATTTTTCGGCTCTAATCCAAGTAGCTAAATTATTTTTTAGTCCAAAATCACTAAAATAGACTATGGCATAATCTAATGATTTCGAGCTACTGTATAAATAACCGGTTTTGTACCATAGTTATTGAGAGGGGAGACAGAGCTCACACATTACTGCTTTAGGAGGGGTGTTGGATTTACAATTTAAAGAAGATTCATCCTAATGGACTGAATGAAAATTTGTCATGTAATTGTATTTTTGTTATAAATTAGATTCTGATGATGTTTAACATACAGTGGGGCAGAACTATGAAGCTCTGGAAAGTGATAAAAGTGCAGTGTGATAAATAACCAGCCACTCAGCTCCCAACTGTCATGTTACAGGCTGTGTTTGAACAATGACAGTTGGGAGCAGATTGGTTGGTCGTTTATCACTATCCACTTCATCACTTTCAAGAGCTTCATACATCTGCCCAGTGTTCCTTTGTGCTGGATTATAGTTGTAGTTAATATAGTAGTGGTAGAATATAATATACACTCTAGGGCAGTGGTTCTCAAACTGGGTGCCGTGGCACCTTGGGGTGCCTCAGAGCACTTGCAGGGGTGCCTCGGGTTCATCTTCCACTACCAAATAAAAAGTTTTGTATTCAGTGTGATTGGCAATCATTAGCACTGGTTTTGCCTATCAAATAATATGTGGACAAAAAGAAGCTCAGGCCTTTTGGCCACCACATAACTGAACCTAAGGGTGACATATAAGCACAATTTACTTAATTTAATTTTTGCTAAATTTTTCAATAAAAAAAACAAAAAACTTATGGCCCAGGAGTGCCTTGGAAAAAACGTAGATACTCTAGGGTGCAGTGATTCGAAAAAGTTTGGGAACCACTGTTCTAGGGGGTTTGTTTACCAAGTGTCAAGTTCTAAAACCTAGTGCTTAAAATTGAGTTTATACCCACAATTTAAAAGGCAAATGCTTTTACTAGCAAAACACGGCTAGTAATAGCATTGCCCTTTTAAATTTCGTGCATAAACACAATCTGAAAAGCCGGGTTTTAGAACTGTAAATAAATTCCTAGATTTGAAATGTACATTACTAGGGTTTGATGATAAACTTGTATATATTTATTGTGTTGCTTTTAGATTCTGGTTAGTATCTGCATTGGTGGTAGGTTAAACATTCAAGATACGCCCCTTTGACTTGTTGCTAGGCAATTAAACTGAGTTGGCATGATATGATGGCATATGATTGATTCGGGCAGTTCACGCATACTGATTATGTCGTTAGGAGCGATGGGCCAGGATTCACACACTGGGTGATGTTATATAAGGCAAGACCAGATATTTGTTTATTGTATCCGTGAAACTTCTGTTAAAAGAACTAATACATTGGAATGAAAAGTATCCATGTTTTATGTGCCACCAGCAAATTGTGTGGTGTATGGTAATCAATAACTACTAAGGGCAACATCATTTTAAAGAGGGGATTCCCTCTTTCAAATGAGGGTGCCTCTAAATGGATGTGGGAAGGAGGACTTCTTAGTGATTTCTTTAATGTAATGGGATATTGTCTGGCGATTCCTCTCATCACCAGGCAATAAATACTAAGGGGCATTTGGTTTGAAAGAGGGTTTCTCCTCTTTCAAATGAGGGTGCGCATCAATCTGTTGGTGCCAGGATGGAGGAGACCAGGCACTATTAATGCCCTCTTCCATTCCTTGGCACTCCATTATTTTAGTGTGCAAGATTGATAGCTGATATTATTGCCCACCTCTATCCCCGGCTCCTCCAAAAATAAGCAAACTAGAAAATACAATATAGAATACAGGCTGTAAAATGAAAAAAAAAAAAAAAAGAAGACATGCCCAAAATACTTACCAGGGAAAAAACCGGGGGAAAATTTATGCAGAGAAACAGTCATAACTTTAGATGTGAAACTGAATGCATCTTCAACTCCTGAAAAATAAGAAGTAGCAATGTATAAAAACGAGGCACAAGGTAACGTAATACAATCGCAATAGAACTACTACTACTACCAAGATTTATTTAATAGCTTTACTCCTGTTAGCTTGAAATGACTCTGTTGAATGAAGCAGACTCCACAATTATCTAAACATGTTAACAGCATAGCATAGTTGTCACTTTAAAATTAAATATAAAAATTTGTAAAAAAAAAAAAAAAAGGTTTATTAAATCACAAATATTAATCAGAAACAATTAGGAACTTTAAGAACATATTAAAAGTATATTAATTAAAATGGTGAGCTATAAAAGTTTGCTTTGCACTAGCAATTTCAAACATATTGAAGATTTTTTTAGCAGCACAATGCAATGCACAGGAACAATTATAGAGCCCAATGGGTTGGTTATGAAATCCTGACTGCACCCTAAACCTAACCCTCCCGGGGGGTGTCTAACCCTACCTTCCACCCAGTGATGCCTAAGCCTAACCCCGCCTTCTCCTAGCCTAACCCTAAATCCCCCTTGGAGGTGCCTAAACCTAACACCTCCACGGCTAAATGCTAAGGATGGCGGAACTTACCACGATTGGCTCTGCGTCCTTCACCATTCCGATGTTGGTATTAAGATAGGCGTCGGTATTTCAACCGGGCATCTGCTGTCGGGATATAGACAGGCGGCATTTAATCCGCCTGTCTATAAACTACATCCCAGGCCCAATTATATTGGATGCAAGTTTGCAAATGCGAGGTTATTTCATGAAACTCACAGACATCGCATGAATGCACGCACCCGAGAAATGCAAGATCCAATTAGAAATGGCAAATCGCAGTAATCGCAAGGATGTGTGACTGCTCTGCAAAATATGACCCTTGAGAAGTGCATGAAACAGTGAGGAAAGCATCCTGACCCCAAATAAGTGACAACTGAGAAAGCAGGACCATAAAGAAGGCTGTTCGTGATCAAAAGGAACATACTGGAGGTTTTTGAAAGGTGTCAAATATCTGATTTTTGCACTTTATTAATGGTTGGAAATATTTTAATCAAAGTAAAGTCTTTATGGAGATTTTGGGGTACAGAGAAATGTATGTATAGAAATGTTTCAGTGTTTTAATACAAGTTTGTAAAAAGTGAGAATAAACACTTTTTACCTATCATCTGCAAGTTCAAAAACACCTCCACATACCTGTCCTACATCATTTACACCTCCACATACCTGTCCTACATCATTTACACTTCCACATACCTGTCCTACATCATTTACACTTCCACATACCTGTCCTACATCATTTACACTTCCACATACCTGTCCTACATCATTTACACCTACACATACCTGTCCTACATCATTTACACCTACACATACCTGTCCTACATCATTTACACCTCCACATTCCTGTCCCACATCATTTACACCTACCTGTCCTACATCATTTACACCTCCACATACCTGACCTACATCATTTACACCTCCGCATACCTGTCCTACATCATTTACACCTACACCTACCTGTCCTACATCATTTACACCTCCACATACCTGACCTACATCATTTACACCTCCGCATACCTGACCTACATCATTTACACCTACACATACCTGTCCTACATCATTTACACCTCCGCATACCTGACCTACATCATTTACACCTCCACATTGGGGTACAGAGAAATGTATGTATAGAAATGTTTCATTGTTTTAATACAAGTTTGTAAAAAGTCAGAATAAACACTTTTTACCTATCATCTGCAAGTTCAAAAACACCTCCACATACCTGTCCTACATCATTTACACCTCCACATACCTGTCCTACATCATTTACACCTCCACATACCTGTCCTACATCATTTACACTTCCACATACCTGTCCTACATCATTTACACCTACACATACCTGTCCTACATCATTTACACCTATACATACCTGTCCTACATCATTTACACCTCCACCTACCTGTCCTACATCATTTACACCTCCACATACCTGTCCTAAATCATTTACAACTCCACATACCTGTCCCACATCATTTACCCATTATTGAGCTTTTTGGAGAAACTCACATGAAAACTGACATGTCCTTATTGGCCAAATAATGCTATTTAAACCCCTCTAAGTGCTTGATTACTCATTCGGAGGGGTGTACCAGAGGTTCTGCACTGTGTCCCAACATTTTTACCTTAAAGTAAAGATTTTTCCCTACCTTTTCCCCTCCCATGGTGGTGGCGCGCACCAAAAAACGCAAATTTCCTCTAAAAAGAAATCAATGCGAGTTGGGGAGTGGTAAATGGTATTTGGCTGTGCAAATTAGTTATAACTGATTAATAAACATGCGTTTATAAAAAAAACATTTGACAAATGAGGTAAATAAAATAACAATATAATATCACAAGTATTCAGTAAAAACTGATAAGTATAAGGTATTGAATAAAATGTGCCGTATAAAAATACAGAAAAAGTGCTTTTGCATTTAAAAGGTAAATATTTACCAAGTCCCCATAATGTCACCTTAGATAGCCGGTGCTGCTAAATGTTGTTCCAAAATAATGTCCAGATTGCTTAAGCGGTGATATCCGCAGATCGTACAAGTATCCCACCGGTAGGTCTCATGGGGTGGCGTCCCACCTGTCTGCTCAGCACACTGTGCTGTAAACGGGATATAGCAGCTTGTATATTCCGGGTATAAGGTAATGGACTCTCGGCTGATGCAATAAATGGTGAGTCAAGCAGTAAGCAGTGTGGTGGAGGTTCACAACTGCTGCTGTGTATAAAGGACCCAGCCGTGAGCTCTGTAGGAATGAAGGTGCACGCTGCCACATAGGCTAATAAGCCCAATAAGATGTTTGTCAGCACCAAAGTCTCTTTTAGCAGCCTAGGTCCAGTAAAGGCATCAGTAAGTCATTCGACATGGGGGTAGTGTATATAGCTTCTCGCTGTTCTAGACTCAACACGTTTCTGTGCTCATAAGCACCTTCGTCTGTAGTATAATGTGACTTGTAGTCACGGAAGCCTTTTTAAAGCACACCAGTTAAAGATCCTCAGGTGTGTTAAATCACAATGAATCAATACGACATGTTGCTATACAGACAAATAGCAACAAACTAAATGCAGACATTAAGATAAATCGCATCTATGTATAACATAGATCAAAATAGTTTAATGTTGATCATGAAACTGGCAATTCAATATGATACAATGAGCACTATGATGAAAAGATGCTAGCATAAAGATAAACATAAATATTCCATACCCCATGATGTATACTCCCGTATAGACTTATTTCTTTGTTGTACCTCTCTCTCAGTCTGCAATTCAGTCCAAGATAATTCCTAACACTTGGTCAGACCACTCAATTTTGTTAGTAAAATTCAACTTATTAGAATCTAAGAATGGTAGATCTCCATGGAAACTTAACAAGACTTTATTAAAAATCCCCCAGTTTCAAGAATTGATAAAATCCAAAATTCAGGACTACTTCGTCCTTAATGAACAGGGAGATTGTACTATGTCGAAGGTATAGGAGGCCCATAAAGCAGTCATACGAGGATCGATTATTCAATATGCCTCTCGTAGGAAAAGAGAACAGGAGCAACAGATAGCTCATCTGACTAAGGGCCTGATTCAGACCCGGTCACAAGCGCTGAGCGCTCGCAACCGGGTCGATGTTTGCCCACTGGGTATGCGCACGACGGAGCCGGCTCCATCGTGCACATGTGCGAGACCCGGATAGCGACGGGTGCTCCGTCGCTCCGGGTCTCGCACTAAAGGGGGCCCGGGTGCGGCTTCACAAACGGAGGCGTTCCCAAGCAAACGTCAGTGAGAGAGCTTCCGGCTCTATTAGAGCCAGAAGCTCTCTGGGGCTTGCGGCCACGAGACCCTACCACAAGGGTCTCGTCGCAAACCCGATGGTCGCGATGGTCTTGACGGTCAGGAGGCCGAACAAAAAAAAAAAAACGCCCTGAATCAGAGCGAGCGCTCGTTCAGAGCGTCCGTCTCTGAATTAGGCCCTAAATCCATTGCAGATCTAGACAGAGAACATAAGCGCACTCACTCCAAGACCACTCTTGCCCAACTTTCTAAAGCAAGTTCTGAAATGCAATCTCTCCAAGCTGAAGAGGTTGTACGATTTCTACACTGGGCTAATCAAAATTTCTATGACAAAAGCAACAAGGCTGATACCTTGTTGGCTAATAAACTTCGCACTAAAAAAGCTGTCCAGACTATTTACTCAATTAAAGACCCCACTTTCTGTTTAACCTATGACCCTAAATGTATCAATAAGGTTTTCTTGGATTATTATCGAGCTCTATATAATTTAAAACCACCTGTTGAACCATCCTCTCATATCACTGAGTCCCAACTGTATTTAGACTCCTGTGCCCTCCCCCAAATTGATACATCTGCTCGTCAGCTCCTAAATAATGATATCTTAGTCGAGGAAATTGAAGCGGCACTAAAAGTCCAGAAACCATCTAAGGCTCCAGGCTCAGATGGATATTCAATGGCCTACAACAAAATATTCGCCCCTCAGCAGTAACCATAAATGGTTAACCTATTTAATGGAGTCATGAACGAAACCCTGTTCCATACTGATTCTTTGGCTTCTCGCATTATAGTTATTCCCAAACCCGGTAAAGACCCTTTCCCTTTGTACCAACTATAGGCCCATTTCTTTAATAAACACCGATTTAAAATTATTTGCCAAGGTACTTGCTACTAGATTAAATTCTGTGTTGACGTCTTTGGTTGACTCTGATCAAGTAGGCTTTATGCCAGGACGTCAGGCCTCAGACAACACGAGACGCAGTATCAATTTGTTCCATTATATTAATGCTTCCAAAATACCTTCTAGCACTCGACGCTGAGAAGGCGTTTGACCGCATTTCATGGTCCTTCTTATTCTCTACTCTCTCATTTGGATTCAGGGGCCATTTTATTACGGCTATTAAAGCCCTTTATTCCTGTCCCTCTTCTATGGTTCTGACAAATGGGATCTGTTCTCCCGGATTCACCCTTACCAACGGTACGCGACAAGGATGCCCACTGTCACCCCTATATTTGCCCTATGTATTGAACCACTAGCAGCTCGTATTCGAGCTAATGCTGATATTCAGGGCATTACAGTTGGTCAAAACCAGTACAAAATATCCTCTTTGCGGATGATGTTCTCCTGACCCTTTCCAATCCGTTAATATCCCTTCCTAATCTTCAAAACGAACTCTCCGTTTTTGGTTCCTTTTCGGGATACAAAATTAATCATTCCAAATCGGAAGCTTTCACTTTACATATCTCTCCCCAATTGCAGATCACGTTAACTTCTAAGTTTCCTTTTCTTTGGAGACCATCCGCTATAAAATATCTTGGGATATCCATCACTAAAACCTACTCTTCTCTATATCAGGCTAATTTTGTCCCTCTGATTAATAATTTGACACATGATCCTTAGAACTGGGATCGGATGTATATCTTGTGGTTTGGTAGAGTAAACGCTCTCAAAATGAACCTTCTCCCCGTTTAATATATCTTTTCCAGACTCTTCCAATCTCGGTACCCTGCACAACCCTCGTCTCTTTACAAAAACTCTGTAACAGATTTGTATGGGCGGTTAGTAGGCACCGTACCAAGAGATCAATTCTTAGCAAAAGTACAATCACGGGGGGCCTGGGACTGCCTATTATACAGTCTTATTATGAAGCATGTCATCTTAATCATATCTTGTCATGGCATTCTGGCCCAGGAGTTAAAAAATGGGTTGATATTGAGAATTCATTGACTCGGTGTGGTACGCTTAATACTTTGGTTTGGCTTCCCAAAAAGTATAGGCCGGCGTCAGTGTACTCTGTCCCTACTGTCAAATTTTCTCTCCAGTTGTGGGACAAAGCACGACCTCTCTCCCTATCTGTCTCCACTCACCCCAATATGGGACCATCCACAATTCCCTTCAGGGTGTGATAGAAATATGGCAGCTCCATGGCGAACTCGAGCTGTAGACAGATTTATCCATATCAAAGGCGATTTTGCTCCTTCCTCATTCCAAGATCGCCTAAACTTACCCTCCTCTTGTTTCTTCCAATATTTTCAAATTATTAGTTTTATCTGCTCCCAATCCAAATCTTCTTCACTGCACAAACCTACCTCATTTGAACGTCTGTGTTTATATTCAATTGGGAGGAGAGGGAATATTTCAACAATTTACAATTCAGCTTTGGCCCCTGATCGTCCTCCACAGGAATCGCATGAATTATTATGGGAATCTGATCTTGTTGTGATTTTAGATGATGATCAGTGGGAAGAAATTAGATTACGTACTGCCAAAGCCTCTATCAGTGTTTCAATACGCGAAACTTGCTATAAAAGTATATACCTGTTGGTATTTAGTCCCTACTAAACTACATTCCATATTTCCTGCTATGTCCAAAATGTGTTGGAGACTCTGTGGTCAAGAAGGGTCATTTTTCCACATTTAGTGGTCTTGTCCCTCTATCCGTGATTAATCAAGCTCTTGGTACGGGATTTACATTAGACCCAGTCTCAGCATTATTGCATGCACCACCCATTGGTGTCTCCAAAACCCAGGATAAACTGATTACACATATCTGTAATGCCGCTAAAACCCTTATAGCCAAACACTGGGAAGACCACAGCCCACCCTCAAAATATGCGCTTATAGCTAAAATTAACTACATTGCATCAATGGAATATATTTCCAGCTTACTAAATAATTCGGTGATGAAGTATCATTAGATTTGGTCACCATGGTTTCATTCTCAGGCCCGCTCTACTCCTGGAATCCGTTGATTACTCCACCCTAAAACTCTCTTCCTTCCTCTCTCTTTTTTTTTTCTTTCTTCTCTTTTCTGGGCATTATGGATTGTAATACTCAGTAAATTATCGGTAGTACTTTTGCAGATTTTGGCTAATATATTAGCTACTGAGATGTTCATACTGTTTTTATTTACTTCGGTAAAATTATATATTTCGAATGTGTTTCAATCCATTTCATATTCAAGACATTGTTCTACTTGTTTGTCTTTTGTATGCAAATTTACGATGTCCTCCAATAAAATATTTTGTTTTTAAAAAAAATAAACAAATATGAATATAAAAATAAAAATAGAAATAAGAATGAGATATAATATATGTTACATAATAAAGTGAAATAAAATAAAACAAAAATATGTAAATTAATACAAAATTATTTTATGTATCTAGTGATGATTAGTACATTTGTATCTATAAACACAATATATAGAGAGGATCTTTAGTTCTCCTTTAGTATTATACGGGAATTAAACTAGGGAGACAACAGTGTAGCATGCGAAAAGATAAGGCAGCACATACCATATACACCTTATAGAGAGTATTATACCTTACTCACAAATAGATTCTTCTATATATGCAATGAAGCTTTCTTCATTTACATCTATAAACATAATGTAAAGAAATATCTAAAGAAAATTAAACCTTTTTGGGAGACAGAGGTGTAGAATGCTAAAAAATCTACCATGCACAAATAGTCATCATATAAACGCACCCTTATATGAATATAGACCAAACTAAATAATTTTTTTTAAAAAGCAATTATCCCTAGTTTATCCTGTCCATCTAGTTATTATATAGCTATACTAGGATTACAGAACATATATACTAGTACAATATTAGCCCGAGGGAACTCTAGTGCCAAAAGGACTAGATATCAAAATCTGTAACTGTTATTCCATTTAAACCATCAGGTTGCAAAGTGCTCAATCTGTGGATCTAATAGGTTTCGCGTAAACAAAGTCTGGAGTACCTGTAGCCACCCCAAAGTGTGGGGGCGACCGACTCTATTCCCATAATATGGACACATCTGGGATTTCCTAGATGTTCTTCTGTACAGTGTCTTAAAAGAGAATGATCTAATGATTTCTTAAGTATATTTCTACGGTGTTCAAGGAATCTGTCTTTTAGACGTCGTGTAGTACGACCCACATATTGGATCCCACATGAGCAATTAACAACATAAATAATATAAGTGGAATTACAGTTTAAATAGGATTTGATGTAAAACTGTTCATTAGTTTTATAGGATGTAAAAGACACAGTTTTATGTTGCATATATTCACATGATACATTTAGTGGAGCCACATCTGTAGCAGCCCTTTATACCTGTAGCTAACCAATTATGTTTCATCGTTTGTGGATGGTGTGTCCTAGATATAGATTTAAATAATGTGGGTGCTAGTAGATTGCCCAAATTTTGGGCTCTCTTAAAGATGACTCTAGTTCCAGACTCCATTTCATTTTTCAAAATCGGTGTATAATATAATATTTTTTGGTTAGTAGTAATGATTTTCCTTATACTTTGAGCTTCAGAATTGTATTTGGTTATAAATTTAGTAGATTCTGTATATTTTGAATGTTGTGAATCTATTGTGGAAGCTTTCATATTAAAATGACTATTTCTATCCATTCCCACTATTTTGTTAAAGGAATCTTGTAATAATGATTCCGGATAGTGTCTGTTTCTGAAAGCATTTAGAGGTTTGTCTGAATGGTCTATAAATTCTTTACTATTAGAACAGTTTCTATGAATTCTTCGTAACTGACCTGATGGTATATTCTGTAACCATTTTTTCTGGTGGTTACTATTAAATGGAATTAAAAGATATAGCTATCCGTTTGTTTTTGAAATGTACACGTAGAAATGTGGTTATTAATAATCGAAACTGTGATGTCCAGAAAATCTTTAGATGTCCTGCTATATTTGCTAGTGAACGTGAGTTGAAAGGGATTTTGGTTCAAATATTGGACAAATTTATTAGCAGACTCTTCATCCCCGTCCCACACAAAGAATAAGTCATCAATAATAGATGACCAGGTTCGTCCCGAACTCGCCACCCCAAATGAGTCTCTCTTCCAAAAGACCCATATAGAGGTTCGCAAAGCTAGGGGCGAACCTGGACCCCACTGCCGTGTCTCTCGTCTGAATATAGTATTGACGGTTAAATATAAAGTAATTATGAGACAGTATAAAGCGTACACTGTCTAATCGAAATAGTTTAAAAAAAATCTGTTTTAGTATGGTCTGATCTAAGATGATGTTGTACTGCCTCAATGCCCAATATGTGAGGAATGTTAGTGTACAACGCCTGTACGTCACAAGTGAGCAATGCATAGTTCAATTTCCATTCAATTGATTGCAAAAAATTAGTGGTTTCAGGGATGTATGCTTTTAATGATTGCGCTATGGGATGGAGATAAGAATCGACAAAGAAAGACAAATTAGATGTTAGGGACCCAATGCCCGATATAATGAGGCATCCAGGGGGGTTGGTTGTTGACTTATGAATTTTCGGTAGATGGTAGTATGTAGGGATTATTGAAAAAGTTAGTAACAAAAAATCCAGAGTTTCTTTGGAGATCACTCACTCATCTAGGGCTCGGGTCAACAGTAATTTTTATTATTTGTTAAATTTGATGGTGGGATCTTGTTATAATATGGAGTAAAAGGTCTAATCTCCCAACTGTCTGTTTGCCTCTATAAGGTAATTTTCCCTGTTCTGCAAAACCAAACCCCCCCCCCCCCCCCCCTTATTGGCTGGTTTTATTATAATACCTTGATCTGACATGAGGGTTTTTAAGGCTTGTTGTTCACTCATATATTGTTCGTATAATATGATTTCTTACTGTTTGCCTGTTCACATAGATGTTTAAAATCCTCCAAAATGGTTTTCTTAAAGACATCTATTTGTAGACTTTTATTATGTACCGTAAAAAATTTGGATTTACGTTTGAATTTATTATCGTTCGAGACTGAATCATCTGTAACAGCAAAGATTTTTACTGATGGAATAGCATAGGTTGTGTTCTCATAACTTTTACTTTGTAATTCCTCTAATATTGTGTGGCCTGGCGAGCAATGGAGGCAGACGTGCTGTTTATGAGCTCCTGCTAGTCTCCTCTATTTAAGCCACCTTTCCTTCTTTTCAGACCTCCTGGGGACCCCTCTACCTTGCCACATACACACTCTATACTACCGATCCACGCCGCATGGTGCAGTTAGCGGAGCCGGGGGTCATGTCCTGCATCCCTGCAGGTTACAGCACACCCACCCTTCTGCAGCCGAGGCCTCAATTAAATTCTGCCGACGTCGCTGGCATCCGCGGCTGGGGGGCACTGCAGTTTCTGGCTGGCCTGGAACTCCTGAGTCCAACGCTCCCTTACCGCATCTGAGACTGAAAAAGGTGTTCGCCCAACATTCCATAGCTCTAGCTACCAGCAGATAGCCATGGCTAGTCTGCACGCAGCACCTGAAAGGGAATAAATGGATTTCAGGCAAACCTCGTTCAAGGACGACAAGCACGTCACATGAGAGTCCACCGCTGGTGAAATTTTCCATTTTGTAAAATAGTCATCAGCAAAAGGATAAGCATAAGTAAGCCAGACGCCTTTGCATTTTCCAGGTGATTTCCATGCCACCTCCAGGTGGTCTACCAGCTGATCAGATAAAGGAAATATGGCAGCGGTCACCTTTACGTCCTTGAAATAGGCATATTTGGACTTGGGCGCTGGAGGTTCGTCCTCCTCTATGACCAAGGCCGCACGGACAGCTTGTATCAGACTTGGAATATAAATCTTTGACTGCCTCCGAGCCCTCTGCACGAGGTGGAGCCAGAGTCATCCAGGAGCACCCCATCATCAGACGAAATATCCTCGTCATCATATTAAGTAGACCGAGATGACGGCAAAATACATTTAGCCAGTCTAATATGAGGTGCATCCCACTGCCGCAGATCCGCAAGATTCTGCACCGTAGTGGAATGTGTATTAACCCAGGGAGGATTAGATACAACCTGCATGGGTGCAGCTGGATGAAACAGGCTCCGAGGGGGCATAACCTGCTGCTGTGGGAACCTCAGCGGGGAAAACACAGGAGGGGCTGCTAAGCGTCAAACAATGGCAGTTAATGCTTGTGGAAAGCACGCCCAAGGGGGCTCCTGCACGATGGCTGAGACAGTAGAAGGACCTGAAGGGGCATAGCACTTCAAACATAACCCCTCCAGTACCATGTCTCCCACACTTAACACTGCTGCACATTTTTTGCATGACAGGACAGGAGCCAAGCTGGGTACATCATCCTCTAAACCATGTCTGGGAGTGAGGCTATCTAGTACCCTATATGTGACCCACCACACAGCACGAGTAAACTGTGAGGAGTAATCTGCACCCTGACAACACTTGTAAGGGCTCAGTGAGAAAAAAGCACAGGGAAAGTAAAATGGCTGACAGAGTGAAAAGAGAAACTCAGACAGACAGCGCTAGCATAAAGTCACATACAATGCAGAGATAAATACACCTGCACAAATGGCACTATTATTCAACTACACAGACTCCGTGTCTGGTAGGCTATAGTTCTATATACACTGACCACCTTGGAGGAGAGGTACATAAGGGGACCCCTTGCTCCGCACTGCCTGTTAGATCTGCGACTCAGCCAGAAGAAAATGTCTGCCAGAGAACTCTGAGGGGGCGGATCCGGAGGAGGAGAAGCTCCCCCAGAACAGCCAGACCGCAGTGGAAAGGCGTGCTGTGCAGTGGGGAGGAGCCGGCTGTTATGCAGGGAAGGCTGCCTCCCCTGGCCGGCGTTTAACCCCCAGGACACTGGACTCGCGCCCTAACTACCCAGCGTGTGTCCCTTGTGGCCCAGTGGAAGCGCAGGACTCAGTGCCTCACTCCACTTGCTGTCATCCCCAGGGAGTCCCCAGCCCTGGAGGTAAAAGACTGCAATTTCAGCGGGACACAGCTTACGCAGTGACCCGCTGCTTACCTGTCCCATAGCACCCGGCCGCAGTCTAGGGATCCTCCGGGGTCCCTTCTAGCCGAGACCCCTGGATCAGTACCGGCGTCTCGGCACCGGTGGGGTGACGGAGAGGCAGCGCGGACGTCCCCTGGACTGTCCGCGCTGTCCACTCTTGGAAAAAGAAGAACTAAAAATTACAAATCTTCAGGGGCTGTTAAATAGCCTCAATGCGTTCAGTGACCAGACTCCGGCCCGGGCACCCAACTAAACTGAGGTGTCTCTGGCCGGGGGCGGCATATAGAGGGAGACCCAAGTGCATCCTGGGAGAAAAATTTACTGTGTAAGGTGCCCAGATGACTCTGCATCACCTATACCCCAAAGTCTCCCTGTGGAGCCTATGGACATGGACCATGAAGTAGAAAGTTTGTTTACACTTTAATTGCTATATTGTGCATCCACTGTTCCATTCTTGCTGATATGGTTGACCTTTTTTAGTTATTTACCCGTTATTGGTTGCCATGATATTTGATATTGACGTTATTTCCTATAATGCACATTTACTAGATCTCATAGATTTCTCTGACACGGTCGCGCTACTACTCTATCCCCCTGCATGGGATATATAGATATAGATATATATAGATATATATATATATATATATAGATATATATAGATATATATATATATAAAAATCTGACTAAGGGCCTCTGGTCTTATACCAGTTCTAGTTCTATATCTTCCCGCCCTCCCACGACCACACATTTACACCCTCATTTTTATGTGTAACATTATATTTTGGTTTTTTTTTATTTTCAGCCCCTCTGTTAAGGTCTATCTTTTACAGGGTGTTGGCCTACTGAGGCCCAAATTAATTTTACTCTCTCTTTTATTTCCTTCTATTTTTTGGTCGGTCCTCTCTCCAGTTTCTCATCTCCCTCCCCTACCAGACTGGACTTCCCATAGTGGACGTATGTTTTGTCCTTGGGATTTTATGGGCGGTCTGCAGCAGGCGCCGTGGCGAGGGGAGCGGCCCCGATCCACCTCCCTGCCAGAGGGATCCACGGCCGAAGAGATGATGGCCGTTCAGTGTGTATGAACGACCATCATCTAAAGATATATCTTTCAAGTGTGTACCCACCATTAGACTCTACCCTCGATAAAACTGTACCGTCACAGATAAACCATTCCCTAGAAGTGTTACGTATTTCTAGAATTCTTGGTAATGGCTTGAACAGGCTATCTGTTGTAAACTCCTGGTGCCTCCAAAATTCTATTGCCAGAGATTACACACATTTCTCTGGTCCTCATCAAATGTATTCCCACATTGATCTGATTTTAGTTTCTCGCTCCCTCACTTCTGCAATACACCTTTCTCATGGACAGACCACGTGGGCACTTAGATTTTATTTGTCTTCTTTAATTCTCCCCATAGATCTAGAGCCTGGCGTCTTGATGACACTGTTGTTAGATCAGACTACTCTTCAAAACATCATGATAATGCTGACAAAGCAGACTCCAGCAAGTAAGCCGAGACAAAAACGGTCATCCAGTTTAATTAATAAAATTAGACTGCGACAGTCAGGGATGACCACCTATGATCTCGAGAGGATAGTATCTGAGTTTCAAGTCTACAATACAAATTTGGATAATTTGTCCACTTCTTCACCGCATCAGGAATTCAGAGATGTCCCCTCTTTGTCTGCTTTCTTTTCTAATAACTTGCTCCCCTCTCTTAACGAGCAACAGCTGTTGGAGTTGAAAGCGAATATTATGGAGGAGGAGATCCTCGTGGCCATTAAAGGACTCAATACATCTGCGGCATCTGGCCAAGATTAGTTCACGCCTCAATATTATAAGAAATTTGCCCCATCTTCTCACCCTTTTTAAAAACATTTTTTAACGAATTGTTAGATAGCGCATCTTTTGACCGATTAACCTCCTTGGCCAGCATAGTTGTGATACTGAAACCTGATCGTGACTTGGAATTAGTCACTAATTACAGACCCATATCTCTACTGAATGTAGATATCAAGATCTATGCCAAACTTTTGGCAAACAGGCTGGGCCCTTTACTTCCCAAGCTGGTACATGCCAACCAGGTTGGTTTTATACCTGGGCGACATGCGCTTGATAATACGCAAAGGACAATTGATCTGATCCACGCAATTCATAAACATTATTTACCGGCCTTGGTATTAGGGTTGGACACTGAAACGGCTTTTGACCGGATTCAATGGCCTTTTATGTATCGCACCCTCCAATGTACAGGTCTCTCTGATCAATTTTTCCGAGGTGTGACCGCTCTATACAGTTCCCCCCAAGCAACTGTGCTGGCCAACGGGATAGCGTCCTCCCCATTCCCGATCTCCAACGGGACACGACAGGGCTACCCACTGCCCCCCCTTATTTTTGCCTTGACGATAGAGCCCCTTGCAGCGCGAATATGTGCTAATCCATGTATAAAGGGTATTCAGATTGGGCCTACTGAACATAAAATAGCACTTAACGTGGACGACATTCTGCTCACAATATCAGAATACTTAACACATCTTTCCCGGGAGATAAATGAATTTGGTGCACACTCTGGCTATAGAATTAATGCACAAAAAACTGAGGTCCTCAATTTCTACATTCCACAAAATATTAAAGATGCACTAGAACAATCTTTCCACTTTCGATGGAATAGACGCCAGTTAAAAAAATATCTACAGCTTTTCCAGGCTTACTTCCCAAAACTGTTAGCACAATTTCAGAAGGACCTTAAAACCTGGGGAGGGTGTCATATCTCATGAATTGGCCGTGTTAATGCCATGAAAATGAACTTACTACCGAGGTTACTATATTTATTTCAGACATTACCTAATACCTCCCTATGTTTTTAAACATCTACAATACATTACAGTGCAATTCAATTGGTCCAAAAAACGACCAAGAGTGAGACGTGAGGTGATGCAGAGACACACGTCTGATGGTAGCTTAGGGGTCCCACATTTTATTATGCTGCTAGATTAGCACAATGCGTATTATGGAACGGACCCAAATCTGAGAGGGTGTGGGTCATGATAGAAACTAACGATCTTATGTTGTACTTCATCTCTTCGCAATTATGGCTGCCTAGAACAACCTGTCCTGGTGCTGTCCTGCATCACCCTCTAATTTCTCATCCTCTGGATGTTTGGGATGTGGCTAACCACTATTATAATGTTGCCCCAGATCCCAGCCCTTTAATTCCACTGTTTGATAACCATCTCTTTCGTCTGGGCTGTCACGCATCTGCCTTAACGCACTGGAAGAACAGTGGAGTTAAATTGCTAAATATTGTGCAGAACTCATCCTTCCCCACATTTTCAGACCTCCAGACCAAATTCTCAATTCCTCTAATTTTTTTTCCAATACTTACAAATACGGCACTATTATTCAACGATAGCATCGCACAGTAACCACAGGTCTCTCACATTGGAGGGCTTATCCCTTCATGAGGCATCCCCTAAAGGACTTATTAACACATTAAACAACTTGCTTTTGCTCTCACCACAGGACGACAGAGATTCCCATGAATGGGCCTGGGAGACTGACATAGGGGAAACCTTAGACAACGACGACTGGACTGACATCTAACTTCTTCAAAAGCTCAATGTGTTTGCATAAAAGAAAATGCATACAAGTTATTCTTTAGATGGTATTACGTTCCTACTCGCCTTAACAAAATGCACCCCGAGATTTCTCCTTTGTGTTGACGATGTAACATGACCAACGTAACGTTCCTACACATCTGGCGGAGTTGTTCGAGATTAATCCCTCTATGGAGGGAGTTGGGTATCCTGACCAGCTCCATCTTAGGCATTCAGGTTCCTTTTAACCCTAAATATTTTCTACTCCCTATATGTATCCCTGCGGCATCTCCTCATCAGAATAAATTATTTACTCACATGGTTCTGGCGGACAGGTGCATCATTGCTTCAGCATGGAAGAAATCTGAGGCTCCTTCTATGGTCTGATCATAGCTAAAATATGGCAAATTCACTGTATGGAATTCATTAATAGCATACTGAAGGGCTTCTCTAAGAAATTTGTCAAGGTTTGGGAGCCCTGGACCTCCTATTTCCGGGTTCCCCCTGCATTTAACTGACCACCTTTTGGTGTGGTTATTTGAAATATAGTCCCCGTCTCCAGACTGTAGAGCCGCTCTACTGTGGCTCTATCCAGCCGGGTTTCTCCCCCCCTCTCTCTTTCCTCTCTTTCTTTTCCTTGCTCCTTCTCGTTTTTTCTATTATATTTTACTCTTTTCTTCTACTATAAAAAAAAAAATAGATGAGACTGTTTTGTTGTATATTTGATGCGTTTTTACCATTGTGTATTGATTTTTTTTATGCTACAGTATAAACGCTTTATATATTTACTTATTTCTGCAATATGGTATGTTTATATTGCTAGACCTCTGCGTAGGTCATCGCTGTTTTGTCTCTCATCTCTCTATGTTTGTAAAGAAAAAAATCAGTTTGGACTGGATTGCAAACTTAATTTGAGTTTGCAGGGCAAACGGCTTGCAATTCCAAAATCACACCGAATAGGATTAAATCCATAGTCTGGTGTGCTGCTAAGGCAAATACAAATTCATATACATTGTACTATGATATTAAATGTTTTACTAAGATGGTGAACAAATCTAGTAACCCACATTAACAGGGCAGCAATGGTTGGGTGTGCCTTGTTAGTAAATCAACCCCATTATTTGAGACTTGGTATGAGAGCAGTTATACAGAATTGTGTGAATGTTCCTATTTCAGTTTTAGTCGCACTTAATAAATACATTTTGTGCGTTGTATAAACATTTAACTGAATAATCCAGAACACAACACTGGGAATAAACTGTATAAAACACTACTTCTGATTAAAGGGATCATCCACTTTACATTACATAACAGCTAAGTTGTAGTACATTGCAAAGCACTACCCACTGTGTCCATTCATACACCAGCACCCATATCATTGCATATAGCAGGTACATATGGCTACAGTCTAAGCTCCAATTTGACATCTGGCACCTCTAAATACACAGTGGTCAGGGTCACAGGTGTGTATGAAGAGACTACAGAAAACAGTAATAAAGAGCCCATCATTTCACAATCTACTGACCACAGGAAGAGCCTCATTTTTGGCATTTGGCAGACTTCCCCTTTATCATATATTTTCCTTTTATAATGAAACCCTGAGAAGCTTGTTAAATATGCTAACAATGTGACCAGTTCTAAATATATTTTAGTTTAGGAGTCAGAAAAAAAATTACACTTCTTACCGTCTCCATGATGTAAATCCAGATCTATATACAATACTCTGTCATATTTCTGCCGTAGTTTTAAAATGCCTAAAACAGCATCATTAAGGTAACAAAATCCAGAGGCTTCATCTCTGAGGAAATGGAAAGGTTAAATTAAGGTTACTTTATCATAGACCACAGCATCCAACCTGCTCTGGACCCTAGTTACACAGTAATCGTACAAATGATAAAATCTGGAACGGATACTGCACTTCTTGTCTAACTGGGGAAGAAGAAAGCATCTACCAGGGAACTACAGTATGTTGTTCTATTCAATTATAAGCTAGCATCTAGCACAACAGAACAGGCGGACAAGAACGGGTTAATATAAGTTAGTTTTATACATTGGTTACAGGTATTCCATACTGCACTTCCCTGGCAGGTGTATTTCTCCCAGAGAGGGTGTCCTGTTTGCTATATATGGAGGATTATTTAAGTAAAAAAGATTCTAAATTTAGGGGTCTATTTACCAGTTTTTAATCATTTTACACTACTGAAATACAGGAAAAAGGAGAGTTATGGAAAAACTTACCCTTGTTAACTCTCTTTCTTCAAAGTCCATAGGGTCCACAGGGAGACAATGGTTTGTAGGTGGCACTTGGAGGACCGGACACCAACAGAAAAGCTTTTTCCTGTCCCAGGATGCTCCGGTCATTCCTCCTATACCCCGCCCCCACAGCATGAGGGCAACTCAGTTTTGTTAACAAGCCCAAGGCAGGAGCAGGATAGAAGGGAAGGAAGACTGGTACACAGAAGAATCAGACTCTCACACAGAGAAGGAAAGAAGTGACCAAGAGAATACACCCAAAGAAGCCAGGTGGTTTCAGGGCGGATGCCCTGTGGACCCTATGGACTTCGAAGAAAAAGTTAAGAGTAAGTTTTACCATAACTCTCCTTCTTCAACGTCCATAGGGCTCCTCAGGGAGACAATGGGGATTTTCCCTAAGCAGTTGTTCTAGGACGGGGACGCTCCTGAGCTGAGAGGAGAACCCGGCGCCCAAAGGAAGCATCTTAGGAGGCAAAAGTATCAAAGGCATAGAACCTAAAAAAGGAGTGGACAGAAGACCACGTGGCCGCCTTGCATAGTTGCTCGGCAGACGCACCACTGCAGGCTGCCCACGAGGGACCCACAAAGCGAATAGAATGAGCAGAGACTGTAGCCGGCACAGGAAGCCCAGTCTGCGTGTAAGCCTGTGAGATAGTCATGCGAAGCCATCTGGCCAGAGTTTGTTAGCTGGCCATCCCTGCTTATGGAATCCATATAGGATGAAGAGGGAATCCAATGTCCTGATGGAACTAATGCGGTTCACGTAGATCTTTAGAGCACGGACCACATCCAAAGAGGACTCCCCGGCCGAGAGTTCTGGTGATTGAAAGGCCGGAACCACAATTTCCTCATTGAAGTGGAAATGAGAGACCACCTTGGGAAGGAAGCCATGGCGCGTTCGAAGAACAGCCCAGTCCGGATGAAAGATTAGAAATGGGGAGCGACAGGAAAGCGCCCCTAAATCTGATAGTCCTCAGCTTTGGTAGATGGACATCTAGTAGCCCAGGCCTGTTTGGTCCTAGGCTTGGAGGTCTTTGTGGATGCCAACTGCTGTGGAAAGGACTGACCTTTAGTTTTTCCTTGGGGACGAAAGGATGACATCCGAGGCTTCGTAGTAGATGCAGAGAGCAAAAAAAACATCTTGGAAGCTGCCAAGGTAGTTACAATCTTGTCCAGTTCTGGGCCAAACAGGATATCCCCAGAATAAGGCAGAGACTCCGAATCTGCTTTCCATGAGTGAAGCCAAATAATACGGCAGTCTAATACGGAAGTAGCAGATGCCTTGGAAGCTAGGAAGCAAGTATCCAAAGCCGCCTCCCCTAAATAGGAGGCTGCATCTCTATTGTGAGATATGTATGACAGCTGTTCCCTGGAAGAATCATAGGGAAATGCATATTCTAGGGCTACTGCACAAATCACTAATGCCCTGGTGGTCTAGTGGAGTCCCGGACTAACCAGTGTCCACATCAGCGCGAGACCGCAGGCAAGACTGCGCATAGACGCGGGTCCCCGCAAGCGGGTATCTGCCTTACCTGTCCGCTGTTCTAACGGTGGTCCAGCTCCTGCCAGACACCAACGAAAACTGTGTTGCCCTCAGGCTGTGGGCGGGGTATAGGGGGAAGGACCGAAGCATCATGTGACAGGAAAAAGCTTTGCTGTTTATGTCCAGTCCTCCTAGTGCCACCGACACCCCATTGTCTCCCTGTGGAGCCCTATGGACCCTGAAGTAGAAAACTGCATTTAAACTTACAAAAAATATGAAACATACATAAAAGATATGCAGACGTACAATTTGTATCTCTTAGATTACAACTCGCAAATTAGCCATTAAAAGGCAATATATTTATTACAGCTGAATTTACCCAGGGCTCCCACAATGCCTACTTCTTAGCATGATGCCAACCACCTGGCCAGTTAATGGCAATACGGGCTTTGCCTTCCATCAGTTGTTCGGCTGCAGTTAGTGTGGCTCCTCCTACAGCAGCAGCATAGTCATAGATCCCTTCAGTGATGGGGCAGTCATAGCCTGGAAACATTTCAAAGCAGACACATGAGCAGAAAGATGGACTTCATACACTCTGACTAGCATTTCATTAGTTTCAAAAATAAACAAAAAAAAAAAAAAAAAAAGGACAGTCAAATGTTAATCTTCACTATAGTATTTGCCAACAGAAAATACTGTAGTAATTTATTGAATATTTAATTGCTTAATTTATTCATTAAAAAGCTACAGAGCAAGCCCCAGCACCAAACATAGCAGATTTAGCGTTGTAACTGTATGCAGAATATGTAAAATGAGCACGAACATTAAGCGACCTGTAAAGTTACACGGAGAGAGATAAATTAGAAGCCAAAGTTTAGGTGATCAAACAATAACCTAAATACAGGGTGCCTAACAGAATTCTGCTAGAAAATTGTGCAACACTTATTCATTTTCTACCATTCATGAATAAGACATCACTAACAAATTCTAAAGGGAGTATTTATGCAAGGAAGTAATACACATTATTAATAAAACACTGCAAATGCACACCACAACACAACTACCTAACTAGCGGCAATTATTGAGAGAGGAAAGAACGAAGAAGGAAAAAAAAAAATGGGTTTCCGGTGGGCAGGGCACCAAGATTGACCGTATTTTATCTGAGCCCCAGTAAACCAGCATGCTAACTCAGACTTTAAGAAACAGGTCTCATTACTAATTGTGAACATATCAAAACTAATGGTGCATACACACGGTCAGTTATGTCAGAAGAACGATTTTACCAACATTTTGAACGATTTTAGACTATTAAAATGAACGGAATCGCCCAAATTTGACTGCAAACACATCGGATGTCAGATATCGTTATGCGGGCACGCACATCGTTCATCATTGCAGGCTCACATGTCTGATCTTCTTTCAGATATGAGCGATTGAACGATTTTTAAATTGTTATCGTTCAGATCTGACAGAGAATCTGACCGTGTGTATGCACCATTAGGTTTGTTCCTTCAACAGTACCGGGTCTGGATCTACTATCTGCATCGGAGGCCAGCCGAAGAGGCTTCGGGGATCTATGATCACCCACCACCGTCTCTCGCAGTATTTTGCCATCTTGACATTGACTCGGCATCTAAAAGTCCCATGCACCTTGGTTTGCCAGACTGTGCCGATTGTTACCTCCAACATCCAGGAGCTGATCGATTATTCAGGACCTGCTATCATAGGATTCAAGGTTTATCAAGACATACACTTTCCCTACAGTCCTAGATTGTTGTCCCTGGACTCTGTTGCTTCTATTAATTGCACAACGTTAGCTGCTCCTGTTCTCACGGACTCAGCTTTGCAGCAGCTGCTGTGCAGGGCTATAGCTAGTGACCAGTCATCTGTATTCTTTTACATCTATTCCAACTGCAATTTGCAGCCATCTGCTGTTATGCAATTGCACAAACTGTACCTGTGAGCTGTTGGTTGCGGCCTTGACTTTTGTCAGCTGTCTGCAAACGATTTTTCTACTGCTGGAAGTGAGAGGGAAGTGAAGGGATTCCTCTTATCTGTCCTGGTCAGATCTAAAAATTACCCTTGCCGAGTGGATGCAATCTTGGACTGATTGTTGCGACTAGGCTCCTATTTGTGTTGTCCCTTTGCCACCTGCTCTTCTTCGCTGGGGACCTTTTGATCACAGACCAGCAGCTTCCAGGTACAGAAGTGACAGAGGGCCTGATTCAGCAAGAATTGCAGTTGCTAATACGCACGCAATCGGACAATTATTATGCACTGCGCATGCATCGCAGTGCGCAATCCAGATGCTGCGATCGCAGTGGTGACGCAGACCCATAGCAGAATGATTAACAGGAAGTGTCGATTGTGGGTGGTGACAGGGGGGGAGGGGTTGGGGTGTTCGGGCGAACGCAGGCGTGCCAGCGCGTTTCAACACTGTTGCATGGGCGTGCATAAATTATCCACTACGATACCATACACTGCCTGAGGCCTCATAGCGTGCGCTGAAGGTCTGACCTGCCTTAACTGTGCGTATGGGTCCGATGTTACCGATTATTTTGCTATGTTGCCAAAGTATACAGATGTAAGGGGTAGTGGGCATCCTTATGTCAGGCTGCGATCGCAATGCGGATGGAAACATTTGCATATCACCGCTGATATTAGCAACTGCGTTGCGTGAGTATTAGCAGAATAGCAATCCTTGCTGAATCAGGCCCAGAGTTTTCTTCTAAGACGATCTGCCAGAACTACTGTTTTTACATTGAATACCAGTTCTAGCTTATGATTGTTTCTATCTGCTTAGTCATATTTGTAAATAGTGTTTTATTACATGCTCACTGTTATTTATTTCCTACAAGTGCCGTTTGCACTAATATGTTACTCAGTAAGGAAACATATTCTCCTTTATTGAATATAGCTCTTCATTGCTTATCATTTGTATTATTGCTGGAGTAATCACTGCTCTCTTGTTGCTAGATTAGTACATTGTATAACTTAGTAGTGATTAGGATACGTTTTGCTGTACTCCTGTCACCCTACTACCACTGCCAGTAATTTTACCTTTTAGGAGGGGAGATGCAGAGATTTGGATTAGGGCTTTTTTCCACTTCAGTGGTAGTGTCATTCGTCATACTGTGCATCACTAGAATCCTCTGACTGGGTAAATGCTACCGGAATCCAGATGACTATTTTGTCAATTCTCTGACTTCAACATCCCCTTAAACTTTTTTTAATAATAGACTGGGTAAATCCAACTCAAGCTTCTCAGGCGCCTCCTCTCCTTCAGCAGGTAGTCATGGTATAACAAGTCTGATAATGCTTCCTGCTCATTCCACGCCTGTCATGGAGCTGGCGGATCTTCTGCCCCATATTAATAGATACAGTGCATCCGGAAAGTATACACAACGCTTCACTTTTTCCACATTTTGTTATGTTACAGCCTTATTCCAGAACGGAAAAATTAATTTTTGTCCTCAAAATTCTACACACAATGACAACGTGTAAAAAGTTTTTTTTGGAGATTTTTGCAAATTTAATTAAAAAAAAAAAAAAAAAAACTAAGAAATCACATTTACATAAGTATTCACAACCTTTGCTCAATACTTTGTTGATGCACCTTTGGCTGCAATTACAGCCTCAAGTCTTTTTGAATATGATGCCACAAGCTTGGCACACCTATCTTTGGGCAGTTTCGCCCATTCCTCTTTGCAGCACCTTTCAAGCTCCATCAGGTTGGATGGGAAGCGTCGGTGCACAGCCATTTTCAGATCTCTCCAGAGATATTCAATCGGATTCAAGTCTGAGCTCTGGCGGGGCCACTCAAGGACATTCACAAAGTTGTCCTGAAGCCACTCCTTTGATATCTTGGCTGTGTGCTTAGGGTCGTTGTCCTGCTAAAAGATGAACCGTCGCCCCAGTCTGAGGTCAAGAGCGCTCTGGAGCAGGTTTTCATCCAGGATGTCTCTGTACATTGCTGCATTCATCTTTCCTTCTATCCTGTCTAGTCTCCCAGTTCCTGCTGCTGAAAAACATCCCCACAGCATGATGTTGCCACCACCATACTTCACTGTAGGGATGGTATTGGCCTGGTGATGAGAGGTGCCTGGTTTCCTCCAAACATAACACCTGACATTCACGCCAAAGAGTTCAATCTTTGTCTCATTAGACCAAAGAATTTTATTTCTCATGGTCTGAGAGTCCTTCAGGTGCATTTTGGCAAACTCCAGACGGGCTGCCATGGGCTTTTTACTAAGGAGTGGCTTCCGTCTGGCCACTTTACCATATAGGCCTGATTGGTGGATTGCTGCAGAGATGGTTGTCATTCTGGAAGGTTCTCCTCTCTCCACAGAGGAATGCTGTAGCTCTGACAGAGTGACCATCATGTTCTTGGTCACCTCCCTGACTAGGTCCCTTCTCCCCCGATCGCTCAATTTAGACAGCCGGACAACTCTAGTCCTGGTGGTTCCGAACTTCTTCCATTTACAGATGTTGGAGGCTACTGTGCTCATTGGGACCTTCAAAAGCTGCAGATATTTTTCTGAACCGTTCCCCAGATTTGTGCCTCAAGACAATCCTGTCTCGGAGGTCTACAGACAATTCCTTGGACTTCATGCTTGACAGTACATGTCAGAGTACAAACCAAGTGTAGGACCTTATATAGACAGGTGTATGCCTTTCAAAATCATGTCCAATCAACTGAACTTACCACAGGTGGACTCCAATTAAGCTGTAGAAACATCTCAAAGATAATCAGTGGAAACAGGATGCACTTGAGCTCAATTTTGTGCTTCATGGCAAAGGCTGTGAATACTTATATACATGTGATTTCTTAGTTTTTTTTTTTTTATATTAAATACACAAAAATCTTAAAACTTTTTACACGTTGTCATTATGGGGTATTGTGTGTAGAATTTTGAGGGCAAAAATTAATTTATTCCATTTTGGAATAAGGCTGTAACATAACAAAATAGTAAAGCACTGTGAATACTTTAAGGATGCACTGTAGCTGGAGAATATGGAATTGCTGCTCTCACTAAAATGGAGTCTCCAGCTAACAGAGTAACCACAGTTGTTACTAATCCCGGCAATCTAAGAGACCTGGGAGGAGATGTATCAAGCATCGGAGAAAATCAGAGTTATGGTATAACATACCTTAGATAACTCCTTTTCTTCGACGTCCATAGAGTCCACAGAATCTACCTTGGGGTATGTAGTGGAAACGATCCATTGCACCAAACAACTCTAGCTTTGCAGCTCCCAGCATGCATTGGTCCTCCTCCCTGTATACCCCACCCCCAGCCACAGACATTCAGTTTGTAAACAAGCCTAACCGCAAGAGACGGATAGTGGAGAAGGAAGTACATTGCACACAAGAAACACTCAACAAAAGAAGAGGGAATCAGTGATACGGAAAAAACAAAAGAACAGATCCCAACTGAGGCCAGGTGCGTCAGGGAGGGTACTCTGTGGACCTCGAAGAAAAGGAGTTATCTAAGGTATGTCATACCATAACTGATTTTTTTCATCAGGGTCCATAGGGTCCACAGAATCTACCTTGGGGACGTCCTAAAGCAGTTCCCTTAAGGGTGGGGACGCTCCTGTGCAGAGAGGAGAAACCGCCACCCAAAGGAAGCATCCTGGGAGGCAAACATATCAAATGCATAGAATTTGATAAACATATTGACGGAAGACCAAGTGGCTGCCTTGCACAGCTGTTCAGCCGAGGCGCCATGTCTAACCGCCCACAACGGTCCTACAGAGTAGAATGTGCTGTCACCTTGTTAGGAACAGGGAGACCAGCCTATGTATAGACCTGAGAAATAGTCGTACGCAGCCAGCGAGCCAACGTCTGTTTGCGTTATATGGGATTCACAGCGAGTCTGATTTCCTGATGTAGCTGGTACCATCCACGTAAATATAAAGAGCTCAAACCACATCCAGGGAAGACAGGTCTGAAGACTGAAAGGCTGGAACTACAATCTCCTCATTTATATGGAAACGTGAAACCACCTTTGGAATGTAACCCACCTTAGTACGGAGGACAGCTCTATTTTGATGGAAAGTCAAATATGGAGAGAGACATGACAGCGCTGCCAAGTCCGAAATTCTACGAGCCAAGGTGATAGCGAGGAAAAAAAAAGTGTCTTTGCTGTCAACCATCTTACATCCAAGGTATCCAAAGGTACAAAGGGAGCAGCCTGTAATGCCCTGAGAACCAAAGTCAAATCCCACAGTGCCACCGGAGGGACAAATGGAGGTTGCAGCCAGAGAACCCCCTGCAAGAATGTTCTAACATATGGCAGAGGGGCAATCCTGTATTGGAACAAAACTGACAGTGCAGAAACTTGAACTCTCAAGGAAGCCAGGCGAAGACCTAAGTCTAATCCTGCCTGAAGCAAAGCAAGAATTCTTGTGACCTTGAAAATCTTAGGGTCATATTTTCTGTGAACACACCAAAGAAAAAATGAATGCCAAATTCTGTGATAGATGCGGGCTGAAGCAGGCTTCCTTGCCCTCAGCATCGTCTGAATCACAGAGGCCGAAAAACCCTTGGCCTTGAGGACGGCAGACTCAACAACCATGCCGTCAAAGCCAGATGAGGTAAATCCTGATATAGGCAGGGACCCTGCACTAGCAGATCCGGCCGTAGAGGCAGTGGACTGTCTACGGACAGACATGTCAGGTCAGAGAACCAATGCCTCCTGGGCCTGGCAGGGGCTATTAGTATTATCGTGCCACCCTCCTGCCTGAATTTTCTGACGACCCTTGGGAGGCGAGAGAGATTGGAAACAGGTATGCCAACCTGAAAACCCATCTCACCGCCAGACCGTCAACGAAGGCGGCTGAGGAGTCCCTTGTTCTGGACCCGTACCTGGGGACTTTGTGATTGTGAAGTGACGTCATGAGGTCTACGTCTGGTACTCCCCACTTGTCCACCAGGAGTTGAAAGACAACCAGATGAAGAGCCCATTCTCCGGCATGTATGTCCTGGCGACTTAGGAAGTCCGCTTCCCAGTTGAGAATCCCTGGGATGAATATTACCAGTATTGCTGGAAGATGGCATCCTGTCCACCGCAGAATTTCTGCAACTTCCCTCATGGCAGCCAGACTTCGTGTGCCTCCTTGATGATTCATGTAGGCCACTGCTGTCGCGTTGTCGGACTGGACCTGGACAGGGCTGCCCTGTAGGAGGTCCTGCAACAGTATGAGCGCTCTGTGCACTGCATGAAGCTCCAATATATTTATTGGTAGGTGACTTTCCTGCACTGACCACCTTCCCTGGAATGTGTGGTGACCTGTCACCGCGCCCCATCCTCGCCGACTTGTGTCTGTGGTGAGAAGTACCCAATCTGGTACCCATAACGGATGACCCTTGTTTAAATGAGTTGTCTCCAGCCACCAGGCATGGGAGAACCGAACCTCTGGCGAGATGCGGATCATCTGAGACTTTATCTGATGACCATCCCAAAGAGCCAGGATCCATTGTTGCAGGGACCTGGAGTGGAACTGGGCATAGGCCACCATATCAAATGTGGATACCATGGAGCCCAGCACCTGCATTGCCAAGTGTACAGACACTCTTTGCTTGCAGAGCAGACTGAGCACCCGAGATTGTAGTGCCACAATCTTGTCCCCAAGTGCACCATCTGCTAAGTTGGAGTAAGAGAGAACTTCTTCCAATTTATTACCCAGCCGTGCTCGTCTAGAACGACAATGGTCATCTGGAGAGGACATTGTAACATCTCCTGAGATTGTGCCATTAGGAGATCGTCCAAATATGGCAATATCCTGACTCCTTGTCTCCTGAGATGAGCCGTCATGACTGCCAATATTTTGGTAAAATACTCGAGGAGCTGTGGCCAGCCCGAATGGTAGAGCCTGAAATTGGTAATGTTGCTGATCTACCACAATCTTAGAAATCTTTGGTGGGATCGTGCAATCGGAACATGCAGATATGCATCCTGTATGTACAGGGATACCATGAAATCCCCAGGCTCCATCGCCAGCATAATTGACAGTAGAGTTTCCATACTGAATTTTGGCACATGGATGTTGAGAGACTTCAGATTCAGGATAGGGCGAAGTGACCCATTTGGTTTTTGAATAAAAAATGCATTTTAATAATAACCCTTTCAATGTTGCGTCACAGGGACGAGGACTGTGACTCCTGACCTCAGGAGGGCCCCCCAACAGACTCCCGGTAGGAGGTAGCCCTGCCCGGGTCTAAAGGAAGGTTTGTATCCACAAACCTCTGAGCGGGATGCCTCAAGTACGTGATGGCATATCCCTGAGAGACCAGCTCTCGAACCCAGGCATCCGTAGTTGTCTGATACCAGGACTGGGATAACTGTAGGAGTCGGCCTCCAACCCAGGGGGAGGCCCGCCCCATCAGACAGTAGATTTGCTATCTGGCTTGGAGGTAGGACATTTGCCTGACCAAGATTTCTTGGGCTGACGTGTCCTGCGGGGCTGACCCTTCGCCCTACACTGTGGGCGAAAGAACAGAGCTGCCGACTGCCTAAATTTAAGAGTAGTCGTGGACGCCAATTCAGCTGACTTCAGTGTTGCCAGAGAAGTCATTAAGTCATCTAGCTCTGGTCCAAACAGTACCTTCCCCGCAAAAGGCAAAGATTCAAGAGCCTTCTTGAAACCCAGGTAACAAAGGAAAGGGAAACAAGAGGCGGAGCTGGTTTCATTTAAATCCCGTTGTCGAGCTTGTCCCCTCAGGACTTTATAACAGACAGCACACAAACCATCCTTTATAAAGAACCACCTCACCAGTTCATTACACCAGTCCCGGTACAGGAGCCATCTTAGGTGTCCTCCTTGTCTCAGGTGATGACGCAGCTAGTGGATCGTTTGGCTACTCCTTTAATGGGATACCCACAGCATGCAATGTTTGTCCCTCCTATACATCCTTCCTGGGTGGATGTTTATGCCAACTCAAGTCAGAGTATGGCACAGTCGGCTGTTGCGAACAGACCGGTAGTCACTAAGACGCCTATGCGGAGGTTATCTTTTTATCAGTCTGCTCAACATATAGATTCAGAAGCATCATCAGAGGAATCAGATGATGCGCCAGATTCTTCTCCAGGGTCTAAGCTCAGGAGAGGAGGACCGTCCTTCTACAGTGGATGTTCCTTCTTTGGTGAGGGCAGTTACATCAATCCTAAATATACAGGATGATGAACCGGCTCCTAGAAAGAAGGCTCCTGTGTTTAAACACCAGAAGGTGGTAAAAGCAGAGTTTCCTAAATCTGAGCAGCTCACTGAACTTATGGTAGAGCCATGGAGTAACCCGGATAAACGGTTCCATGTTATGAAAAGATTAGCATCTTCGTATCCTTTCCCAGCTACTGAATATACTAAGTGGGAAATCCCTCCTACTGTGAATGCTCATGTGACACATTTAGTCAGGAATGCTACTTTGCTTATATTCCATCGGCATCTTCTCTTAAAGATCCTACAGATAGGAAAATTTAAACCTGTCTTAAAGTAGTATTTCATCATCTGGAGTTGTTACTCGACCAGCTTTTGCTGGGGCTCGGGTAGCCAACGCGGTTGAAGAATGGACGGGGGATTGGTAGAACTCTAGGCATTCTTCTTTTCGTTCCTGTCATCCTCAGGGACGAGCAAAAGGACACAATCTCCAGGCCATCTAGTTCTCGCAGGACAACCAAGCAGCAAACTAAAAGGTCCTGGCCGCCTAGACGTCCAGCTTCTATGCCGGATGCCAGACCCTCTGCCTGATGGGGCAGGTCTCCTCCTGTTGTATCCCAGGGTGGTAGGCAGACTTCTTCAATTTGCGGACTACGGTCATCAAACAACAACAGATGCCTGGGTCCGAGAAGTGGTCTCTGGACTCTGTAGACTTGAAATAGTTGACAGCGAAGACACTTTTTCTCCTCGCTATCTCTTCTGCACGCAGAATCTCTGATTTGGCAGCGCTTTCTTGTCACTCCCCAATTTAGATTTTTCACCAGGATAAAGCCGTTCTCCGTACAAGGGGGGTTACCTTCCTAAGTGTCCCCCACTCTTAGGGGGAACTGTTTTAGGACATCCCCATGGTATCCCTGTGGATCCCTATGGGCCCTGAAGAAGAAAATTAGTTATGGTAGAATTACCATTGATAACTCTTTCTTCGGGGTCCATAGGTTTCACAGGGCACCCACCATGACGCACCTAGCTGCATTGGGCAATTTTTCTTTCGGTCACGGATTCCTTCATTTCTGAGTGTGTTTCTGATGTACTTGTTTCTGATGTTCTTACTTCTACTCTTTCCTTCTCCTGTCTGGGCTGGTTTACAGAACTGAATGCCTGTGGCCGGGGGCGGGGTATATTTGGAGGAGGACCAGGAGGCATCCTGGGAGCTGAAAGCTTAACTGTTTGGTGCCTTGATAACTCCAGCCACATTATCCCCATGGTATCCCTGTGGACCTTGAAGAAAGAGAGTTATTAATGGTAAATCTACCATAACTCTTATTTTTCCACTTACCTAAGCCATACTCAAGAGTCTCAGGGTCATCGTTGTCCCCTTCTTCACTGACCTTGCGGAGGTGCTGTAAATAAGCATCAGTATGGAATGACGCCATTTCTTCCATGGTGGCAACGTTAGGCTTTACAACCCTGTGGGAAAGTGAATTTACAGGTTATGAACCACTACATAATAACAAAAGTTTTCACTACCTCCTTAGGTGAAAAGTTGTGCAAAACCCCTATTTTTGGCTAAAAAAGTCGGTACTTGGTTCAGAACCACTGGGACACCCTCCTCAATGACTAATTAGGCAAAAATATTTTTTTAATTAGCTTAATTTGGCTATTAATGACATGTCATTTGTGGTGAAAAAAATGCAGGAAAATTAGTTAATTGATATGACAGGTATATGTGGGTGCTATATGAGTGGGACAGATGTTTTTAAGATTGCATTTGGGTGTTAAAGGCGTATTTTGAAGGTTTATTTTAAAACTGTCTTTAAATTACAGAAATATATACTTTTACTTCTTTTAAGCATTAGAATGCACCCCTAATTTAAGTAGAAAATGTATTTTGCCAAAAAACACTTGTTTTCTATTATTATTGCATTGCTTTAGAGACATGCACATAACAGCCATTTGACACATTTTAAGAACCCCCAAATACTTTTATTATGGACACTAATACACTTTTACATTGTTATCCTATATCGGTTTGTCTTTTTGGGGGGTACAGGCAGATTCCCCATTTTTACATATACTTATGGCTAAATAAACAACAAATTATTGCGCAAATGACGCTTCACGACTTTTGTAATAGGGCTGCACGAAAAACTCAGATGTGCATAGCCGCGATAAGCAGTAAAAACCTGTGGAACGTGCGATAACTTAAGTTGTTGCGGCTAATAGAATTCCTTCCTATATGGGTTTTTCCAGCAGTAAGGAGGATTGCACCATGTTTTCTGAGTTACCAAAATGCTCTCTGCGATGGGTGTTTGAAACAGAGAATAAAAAAATTAAAAAAAAAATGAAACACATTTGAATATTGGCTTACCCGCCTAGGGAAAGGGAAAATTTCCTCCATTTCCATGAGTTCGATTAGTATTGGAAGCTCTATTAACAGTTTTGAGACCTTTACCATAATCTTTAAAGGTGCATACGAACGTAACGATTATTTTAACGATTTGTCGTTAACGACATCGTAATCGTTCAAAAAATCGTTCAGTTTCTGAGTTAGAACGATGAACGATAATCGTTCAAGCGCGCTCCCGTTTGTAGTTTATCGTCCATTTCAGACTGTCCAACATACCAATTTTCATTAAGGGAAGGAACATTTTTCGTTCATCGTTGTAAAAATCATTCATTACACTTCAAAAAATCGTTCACTTTTTCCAAGGGAAAATCTGACAGAAAATCGTTGGTTACAAAATCGTTACGTGTGTATGCACCTTTATACTCTTTAATGCAAGTGTTGGATGTCCACAGTTGTCAATTAGTGCAATGGCTCTTTTGTACATGGACTTCAGGTGGATGTGAACATAAAACAGTTTCTCAAAAGAAGTATTTCAGTATGGATGTCCTACCTGCTTGAGCTACGCAAGACCAACTACAGCATGTAGTTGCCTCTTTGGAAGTACACATTAAAAGAGGGAATTTAACTAGCTGCGATAATTGAATGCACGTTAAGATATCTCACCCTTCATGGGCTTTTAATTCTTATCGTGGTTATGTGCTTCCACATTTTTCACAAAATCTTATTACAAAAGTCACGATGCGGCATTTGCGTGAAACTTTTGGGGTATTTTGCCGCAATAAGTATAGGTAAAATCAGGAAGTCTCCCTGTACCCCCCAAAAAAGTCATATTGATATAGAATGTAAAATTTAAAAGTTTAGTAGTTGTCATAATAAAAGTTTTTGGGGTTCATAAAATGTGTCAAATGGCTATTATATACATGGTTTCAATCATTATTTCACTGTTTTTTAGGCAAAATAAATGTTATTTTTTTTTTAATTGGGGGTGCATTACAATGCCTAAAAGTATATATTTGTGCCCTTTCAAGACACTTTTAGAAAAAAAAAAAAAAAAAACACCTTCACTCACCTGTCGCACAGCAATTAACCAATTTTCCTGCACTTTTTCATCCCAAAAATTACGATTGGCCAAGTAAATTAAAAAATAATTTTTGTCTAATTAGTCATTAAGTAATATTAGACCCAGTGGGACATAACCAAGTCCCGAAATTTTTAGCCCAAAATAGGGGTTTTGCACAACTTTTCACCTACTACGGAGGTGGTGAAAACTTTTGCGGAAAATAGTATGAAGAATTTGCACTCATGAAAAGTTGAGGCTTATAGTATTGCGTGAGAAGTACAAATTTGCACGTTAAAACATTTTTCGCGGGAAAGCAGCTTATCGCGGCTAATTGAACTCTAACCCTATGGGCCATATTCAATTGCAGACGAAAAGACGACATCATTTGGCCTGTCGGAAACTTTCCGTCCAATCCAATTGCAATGACTTTTAGCCTAAGCGGAAAGTCAATGCATTCAGATAGGCGGAAAAGATTCGCCTCTGAATGGAAAAGTGCAGTTCTGGGGTGCAAAGTTGCGTGAACCACTGTGCAGTGTTAGGACAGTCCCCCAAGGTAAACAGTGCAAAAAAAAAAAACATTAGAACACCCCCAAAAAGTACTTTTGTTTTGGGGCGAAAAAGTGTAAAGTTGGGGGACAAACATAAAAACTAGCGAAATAGACTCCAGGGGGGTCCCCAAGTATGCCCCAGGTGTTTTTTTCTTTGCAGTTGGTTTTTCCATGATTTTTAAAACTTTACTTTAGCAACTTTTAAATATGCTAGCCCCCATTTTCAGGTACCCCTGCTGGGACTAGTTATTTAGAAGAAAAAAATGGCTAAATGCTATTCTTCACCACTTGTTCAAAGACGCTAATTAGCAACTAATGAGAGCATTTAAGTACCCCAAATAACTTCGGCAGGGCTATTCGGGGGTATCCATAGTGATCCCCCATGTCAGTGCATCTTTTGGGTGGTGTCAGGCTGATTTCCCCAAATCTGACAGGACTTTTCACCGATTTGAGTTTCGCCAGGACGCGTTCTCGCATCCTTTGCAATTGAATAGGGTGAATAGCGGGGACGAGTACTTTTCCGGAGGCAAAACTAGAGATGACGCCGAAATTTCCTGCATGCAAAAAGTCCGGGACTTTTCGCCGGCAATTGAATACGTGCCTATGTGTTAAGAAAATAAATTTTTATGCGGAGAAGGAAGACTACCAGCGTTATCACATACAGGGGCCAATTCAACCTCCCCCAAGGTTCCTTAATGACCTCCACAGATGTTAGGGTAGTAAGCCATTACTTATTTTTGATTATACTTAACAAAAATATGCCTTGTTGTGCTACTATTTCATCCGACCGAGTGTAATCGCACAAGGATCCATTTAATTACAGCAGTCTCATAATCCATCCTAATTCAGAGATGTATGCAAAGACAAGGGTTTGTGTTCATCCCCAATGTTTTTGAACTGAGCATGCGGAGGAACCATACTGCGCATGTGTCCTTCATTGTCATTACAGTGCGTCTGCAGACATCAGATGAGTGATAGTCTGCAGACGTTTTAGGGCGGGAAAGGGGTGTTGACGGAATGTATTTTACAAAACTAGGGTACTTCAGCCCTGTCTTGTGGGCATGCTGCCAGGGTCTGTGTCTTCCAACATAGTTTCACTGACAGAGGCAGCGTGAAAACACAGGCCATCACAGTAACATGAGGGTTACTCAAATGACCGATGTTTATGCAGTTGATCCAATGCTGCATCTTCAGATGCAGGAGCGGATCACAAAAGCACGCAGTGGGCGTCTTTCTATTACAGACGCCTCCTGCTGCTTTTGCATATTTTAGCACAGTGCTGCGCTGCACTGTACAATACCGTCCATCTATGAATCAGGCCCTATAACAAGAAGTTGCAAAATGCTTTCAGTCAGCTCACCTCATTTCTCTGAGCAGTCCATAGGCTTCTATCAAGGAATGCACCATGCTGGCCTGAAGGCAAATGTTACAGTTATATAAACCACAAAACTGCATAGTAATAATATTCTATAGAACCGTCTCCTTTGATCACATGTAATTCGTAATCCCAACAATGTTATATTCTGACACACAGATCACATAACATTTATTCCTCCTGTCACCACTTACACAGTATGTATGTATAGGGAACCCTCCCCCACTAGCCGTCTCTGGTGCCATCAGCTCCCCGCCCGTAGTATAGTACACACGTCTTACCCTGCGGGGCACTTTGCTCTGCACACTGTCACACAGTTGCACAAACTCCGGGCTATAGATGTAAGCCGGGGGAAGCCTTTTCTCCATGCTCTGTACTGGCATCAGCGCCGGGCCCGGGACAATGGACCCGAGCGCACCACAGTCCGTGCACAAAACCATCCCCCGTAGAACAAAGCAGTTACACAATCGTTCCTATCCTTACTATTAGCGTAAAGTGAATGCTCAATAACAAGCTACATGCAAGGTGTTTGTATAATACAGAATACAGTACATTTTTATGTCTTTGTCTTCTGTTATGATCCAACGTAGGACCTATATGTGACACAGCACATTAAAGTGCTTCAAGACTCGACTCCCGAGTGTGTGTGTGTGTGTGGGGGGGGGGGGGGGGTGGTGGTGGTGGTGGTGTGTGTGTGTGTGTACACACACAAATATCCAAAAGGACGCACTCACCAAGGACACATAGCCTTTCAAGGTAATTTATTCCTTGATTGACGCAATATGGTAGCAGCAGTATATAGATAGTAGCGAAGTTTCGGTCCCACCAAGACTATTATCAAGCCAGCAGCCTGTCACAACAACCTTTGAGTATACATAGAATACAGCCATAGCAATGGCCATTACAGTATATGTAAGCAGACAGCCGCAATAATGTTTCTGTACCCATTTACTCCTTGGCACCTTCACAGGCCTTTGTGATGGACACAGGCACAGCAATTCTACTGGGGGCAAAGGATGCCAAAATGGCGCCGGAACGCAGTAAGGGGGAGGGCTGTGAGAAGACCAGCATCGCAAAAACATTGCTGGGGAGGCGTTGGAAGAGAGCCCATCCCTGCTGTAACACATGAGGCGACACACTGTAGGGCAGCTCGCGCGTGTTGGGAGTGGAGGGAGCAAGTAGGCAGGTATGAAAATTCAGTGCATGCACCCTCCCTTATTGCAGATCTTGCACAACCTGTCAATATCGACAGGTTGGCCTGCATGTTCAGGCGATGACAAATGCAGACAACGACCAGCGGGAACGCACATCGCTGGTCGTTGCCGGCATTTTACTGCACGATTGATGAGCGATTGAACGATTACGATGTCGTAATCGTTAATTTTTCTCGTCTAGTGGATACATACCTATAGATATCAGGCATTTGAACTGAAGTGCCTTATGATATTGTATTGCTGATAAATTGGCATAACTATCTCCAGACTGTAGACTAAAGCTGGGTTCAGGGCCGCCATCAGAGGGGGACCGCCGGTCCTTGAGTACCAGGCCCGGAGGGAGGGGATAGCAAGGGGGGCCCCGGGTAGCAGCTCAGCAGCAGCAAGTGATGGCAGGGAGGAAGCAAGCAGGGCGGCCGCAAGCTAGCCTGAGTGGGATCGCGGAACAGCAGCCAATTAGGAACGGCTGTAGCGGCCACTCCTGATTGGCTGCCGGTCCGCGAGCTGTGATTGGCTCGCAGCCTGGCGCAATAAGCTGCAAAACGTCAGCTTCCTATTCTATCTCTGCTGTCCTGGCTGCCGCACCGCTACCACCCGGGGCCCCATCTCTCTCCATTCTTCAAAAGTAGCCAGCCTGGATTCTAACTGGCTGGCTGCATCAGCGCAGCCAGCTGAACACACCACTAACCAGGTACTCCCCGACCTTGACATGTGCTACCCCCCCTAGTTCAGCCAGCCTGTCCTCCCCCGTTCCAGCCAGCCTTCTCTGCATTCCCCCCCCGTTGCAGCCTTCTCTGCCCTGTACCTCCCCACATAGATCAGCCAGCCTTCCCTGTCCACCCCCCTGTTCCAGTCAGCCTTCAATATCCTGTGCCTCCCCCCTTGTCCAGTCATCCTTCTCTGCACTGCCCCCCCCCCCCCGTTACAGCCTTCTCTGTCCTGTACCTCCCTCCATAGTTCAGCCAGCCTTCCCTGCCCCCCCCCCCAAGTCCAATCAGCCTTCTCTGCCCAGTAACACCCCCCCAATCCAGCCAGCCTACCCTTCCTCCCAATCTCCCTTGCCCAGCCTGCCTTTCCCTGCCCTGTGTCCTACACTTACCCTTCCTTTTGGCTTTGTATGTGGAGCTGGCTTTTGCAGTGTATTTTTATGTCGGGAGACATATATATATCTATATATAGATATATATATTAGAATCAATGTTGATTTCACTATATATACATATTATATATAATTTGGTTTATGTGTGTGTGAATTTTATAGCAGATTTGAAACTGATTTACACGCCAATTGATGTCCCACCCCACCGCCTCTGCTCCATCCATCCCGGGGGGGAGAGGGGGGTGGGGAGCCCTACCTATTTTGCCAGTGCTGGGCCCCACAATTCTGATGGCAGCCCTGGCTGGGTACACACATAAAGATTTTCTGGCCAACCATCCAACTAGTTGATTGGTTGGAATGAAAATCTGGTAACGTATGGGAGTAACTGATGATCAGCAATTTGATCCTAAATGCCAGAAAACAGATGAAAATGAACGTTCAGACAAGTTTGTTAAATGTTTTATCTAAACAATTTGTTCAAACAACAGTTTTTTGTCCATTTTCCGGTGTTTTGGGAGCAAATTGCTGATTGTCATTTGCTGTCATACCTTACCAGATTTTCATTCCAACCATCAACCAGTTGGATGGTTGGACAGAAAATCTTTACGTGTGTACCCAGCTTTAGGCTGTGAACCTGGACATACCATGTTGCCGTGCATACATACATTTATTTGCATGCAGGGTAAATACTGGTTGCTTCTGCATGTAGCCCACAAATGCTGGACAGCTTTATGATTACACTGCAATTTAGATGTCTGTTTGGACACACCCCTCCCAAATCTAAATCTCTCTGCACATTTTAAATATGCCCCACCTGCGGGTCACGATGACCTGGAGTGCGCTGCTAGCTGGCCGATTGGTCCGACTTCAGTGGCGCTTGGAGATGACGTCATCTTCAAGCACCCACTTTCACGCCAGGAAGGCCAGGTCACCGACTCCGGTGTGAGCGGCGCCAACTCGGGAATATCCAGAGCCGGTGCCGGCTAAATTCCGGGTCTGATCCGGATAGGAACTCTGTTCCAACTCTGGGTCAGACCCGGAGATTTTGGTGGAAAAGGGGTATTACAGAGCACACATGCCTAGTTTTTCTACTTTAAAGTATCTTTTCCTAGGCTGCAGGCCGCATTATTCAAAAAGTGTAAAAAAATTTGAAACAAAATTTCGGCATTACACCAAAGGAAACCTGAAGTGAAGGAGAACATCCATCAGCCATCTCTGCTTCAGAATGACAACTTTGAAGTAATAATTGTGAGTTAACTGACTCTCCAAAACAAACACCTGGGGCCAAATGTAATAGGGTGAGAGTTTAGTTGTAACCTCTCACATTGGTAGAGTTTTATCTTCAAAATGGGAAAACATCTGATTGAGAGTTTAAATAGTGAGAGTTTTTCGGTCAAAAACATGCAAGTTTGCATGTTCTCGGACTCCATTACATTGGGCGAGAAAAAAGTGTGAAGAAACTTTTCTAAACTCTCACCCTATTACATTTGGCCCCTGCTGTCTGCATAACCTGGTTGCCCTATCAATAAAAAAGAACATCTATCCGCACAGGTACGTATGTCTATCAGATATAAATCTTGTAAGAGAAAAAAACGATCATACAAACCCCAATAGATATTTGTTGGCATGATAGGAATGTCATATTTTATAGTTTCGCTACCATCTCCATATGAAAGGATGATACAATAATGGAATTATTCCTGTGTTGCTAGAGGAATATCAGTTATGATTAAAGAATTGAATATCTATAAATTATACATACGATATACATATGGAGAATAGAACTTCAGCCTGATAATTAAATCAACTCAGAGATTTGAGTATAACCTGGGGAGTTGCTAGATACAGAGTAACCCTCAGTGTATCTATTACTTTGGAACCTTAATCATATAACTTGTATCTATAAGATCGTGTGAATAAAGAATTTCTGAGGGGATTTGAATCATGGTCCCCTGAACAAACACTTCGAAAAAGACTGACACACATTTCTTTAAGCAATATATATTTAATAGTGATCAAGCGTGTTTATTCAGTACAGCGCTCTTTGGAATATTAACATCACACAAAGCCATTATTACTTCATTTCATGTAGGAGCCCCGTGCGGTCAGGATAATTTTAATACACGTATTTCCTTCTTTGAATACACACATATACTTTATTTTATTTTTCACTGTCCTGTTTCTTCATATTCATAATTTTAATAAACATATAATAAAGTTATATTTTAACATGAGTTCATCCATTCAATGACAATTCTTTTTTCTTTGTTTTGATTGTAACCTGGTTGCTCCACACTGAACTCCCTGTTTGGACACTGCAAGAACTTACCACCTTGCTTGAAAGTATTTGTTCTGCCTGTGGTGTGTAAACATCACACCACATATCTGTACCAATGGCAGTTTGCCTTTATACCCCCGTTAGCCCTATCTTACCATTGCTTTTTAGTCTTGCCTTACAGCCTCTCACTTCTAAGAATGGGCCTGATTCAGTTTTGGGAATAGAGTGAGATATTGCAAGTAACTGTGATCCTGGACATATCATGTTGCAGTGCAAGGGGAGCAAATACATACATTTATTTGCATGCAGGGTAAATACTGGCTGCTTCTGCATGTAGCCCACAAATGCTGGACAGCTTTATGATTACACTGCAATTTAGATGTCTGCTTGGACACACCTCTCCCAAATCTAATCTCTATGCACATTTTACATACGCCCATACCTGCGGGGTAGCATGGTGTTACTTGCAAATTTGTACTCTATTCCCAAAGCTGAACCAGGCCCATTGTCTACTTTAGTATCTACTTTTTGCACCCATAAAATCTCCATAATTATTCTGTTTAGTAATAAGCTTTTGTTGTTGTGCACACATATTTCCCATCACTTTACTTTTGCTTGTATTTCTGAAAATTTACTGTACTATCTGCTTCTCATATAGGGGGGAGATGTACTAAGCCTTGGAGAGAGATAAACTACCAACTAATCAGCTCCTAATTCTCCACAGCTTAGTACATCTACTCCACAGCCTCAATTTTTACTTCAATTTTTCCTCCCCCTATTTACTCACAATTACCATCTTTTCTTCAAATCCCCTCTCACTCAGTATCACCATTATCCTTTATTCTACCCCGTTCCCACCTCTATCCTCCCTCCCTAGTCTCCACCTCCACCCCCCTCTCTACTCATCTGTCTCCCTTCCACCACTCTGCTTCCCTCCCCACCTCTCCCATTACTTGATTTTTATTCACTTCTCCCCCACCACTAAGCCCTGCCCTCCCTCCTCTCCCTGTCACCTCACCTCCATCCACTTCACACTGAATTCCCTCCCTGACCACCACTTGCAGGTTCTCTTCCTAGCTCAGGAGCCCGCACCATCTCTTTCCTTCAAATAACTTCTCCAACTTTGGCTACTCAGCTGCCATATGCTGCGCAAACTTCTGTGAGCGGGCATCAACATTTTGGGGAGCCCCAATTTTGAATTGCCCATCACCTCCTTCTGTAATCTGTTGAGGTAGGGCTTCGAGGACGGAAGGGCCTATGGAACCCTATCACTTTACAAGGGCCTGGTGCATGTGCACACCAATTTGCCCTTTTGTGTGGGCACCTGGTCAAACCCCTTGTCACCTGGATTATAGGAGCATATGGAGGCTTGGGTGTCAGAACCCCTGTTTTGCTGCCCCTGTGACCCCTTTAAGTGTTGCATTACTTTTGAATCTGGGATTAAGGGGTAACCGTGGGACTCTATCATTAGATCTAGGTGCGGTCTGTTGGCAGACTGTGCAAGCTTGGCAGTACCTCCTAACTGCCATGCGGATACCCTACATAGCAGGTCCCCTTCCATTCTAAAGTATGGTTCTCTTTCAGCCAGTCTTTCAGCCTTCCACATCCAATTAATTTCCATTACATTTTTATAGGCATTCACCAATGCACAATCCTTTCATTGGTCTCTAGTAAAGTCTTGGAGTGTTACAGTCTTGGACACAGGAGAGCAGTCTTCTCAAGCAGCTAACCAGGGTTTTGCCTCCTCCCATCTGTTTCCGAGCAGGCCTCCTTCTTCACGTCTTCTGGTAGGCGATGCTGGTCTGATTGCAGCCAAAGCCTGGCACCCAGGCTCCAGATCTTGCTGTTTTCGGATTTCTCCCTCCTGTTCCGGATGTCTGGTTGGTAATTCAGTTGCCGGCATGTCCAGACCGATCCGGTCGAGTATAAACTCCCGTAACACATGAAAGTCTCACCCCAGAATAAGGGTATACGGCAACCTTGGTGCTTTTGTCCCCTAGCAGTCACGTGAAGACAGAAACGGTCATATTCCTCAGTGTCCCCGTGGACATACAGGACCTTTAATGGTGGCAGCCAGTCCTTCTGGAACCAGAGGGCTAGACACTAGGGTGACTTCACTGCCCGAATCCATCAAATTCAACACTGCATGTTACTCTATCAGGACTGGCACTCGGAACAACAGTGGGCTAACCAGGGATGAGGACATGGCCACACAGAAAGGGAATGTGGGGCCCCGTCGCCCCACCGAACAATCCATTGGTTCCTTCTGATTTGGACAATTCCTTTGAAAGTGCCCCGGTTCGCCACACTTAAAGCACACTTCTGGGGTCACCCTCCACTCTGTGCCCACATCTTGTGCTGATTCTTTTCTGAATATCAGCCTGACAATCTTCTCTGCTGTCTGGGCCTTATTTCCCAGGGCATAACATCAGTCAATGGCTACCGCAAGCTCCTCAAACGACTGCAGATTGCTCTGCAGAACCCGTCTTTGCAGCTCCTGCGTTAGGTTTCGCACACAATGGTCGATTACCAGGATTTCCAGGATCCTTTCTGGCTGGTTTTGTTTGGGCTCTAACCAATTCTGGGTTAACTTCGCCAGATAGGCTAGCTGAGCACATGTTGCGGACCTGGCTATATAGCCAGTCATAAAATCGCTGTGCTTTCCCAGGCCCTGTCACATCTACCCGCACCAGAATTGCGGCTTTTAGCTGCTGATAATTCTCCCTGTCGAAGTCGAATAATTGCATGCAACCGCAATTCAACTGTTATCGGACGATTTGGTCGTCCGCTGCCCGATTTATGTTGGTACAATCCACGATGTAACATTGCGTGCGCACCACCCAGTGTGCGCACATATCCACACATTCGCACAACACTAAATAGTGAATAATATACAACACTCTCGCACTGACAAACACAATGGGCCTGATTCAGACCCACTCGCGAGCGGCTGTACGCTCGCAAGTGGGTCGATGGTCTGCACTGAGCATGCGCACGACGGAGGGAGCTCCGTCGTGCGCATGCGCCAGACACGACGAGCGAAGGACTTTCCTTCGCTCGTTGTGTCCGATCAAAGGGGGCGTGCTGTCAATGTTGATTGACAGCACGCCCCCTTTGGTGGGCGTGCCGGGGGCGTGCCTCCCTGACGGGGGCGTGCCCACGGGAACGCCTCCCGTCAGAAGCCGGCCCACTGACATCACTAGTGATGTCAGTGGGAGTGATTTTGGCTCTGATAGAGCCAAAATCACTCCGGAGCTTGCGGTTGAAAACCTCAACCGCAGGCTCCGGCTCGCAATTTCGATGGTCGCGATGGTCACGACCATCGCGGCCATCAAAATGCACGCTCGTATAGCCTGTGGGTGGTGACCCACAGCTATACGAGCGTCCAGGAGGACGCTCCATGAAAAAGGAGCCTGGCCCTCATGCAGAGCGTGCGCTCTGCTCAGAGCGTACGGCTCTGAATGAGGGCCAATATTCATGCAGGGTTTAGTTAGTAACAAGAAACAGCTTCTGTATACATATCTGAGAAAAGTAATTAAAAAGCAATACACCAGGATACTGTGAGTGTTTTACATATAAATTGGGAAGCCCCGCATAGACAAGTATGGCTGTAGCAATTGAAATACAGTATAACCCAGACATTGATAAGCACAATTGAATTTGTCTGAATTAACAATGGTCAGAGGTTTTGCTTACCAGACGCAGTGGAAACGACAATCAGCTGGGGGTCCCTAGCTGCTTGTAACACTTTGCATCATAGTTTTAAAAATATGTTAGTAAGGGATATATATATATATATATATATATATATATATAATCTAAAATCCATCATAAATAGACTTACATGCATAAAACACACACACAGACTCACATGCATAAACACTGCACATTACTCACAGTTACGCTGTTTATCATAAGCACTCTACAAATAAATGCACCAGCATATTAGCAACTTTATGCAATATTCTCTTACACAAATTACATAAAAAGGTTCTGCAGTAATAAAGGTTATTACCCAAAGTGTTATTATGTACTAAACCATAAATATAATATAAATAAGATCATGTTTGGTGCCATTCTGATCCGCTGTGTATTTGCAGATCTCCGGTTCTATCGGTGGGGAAATCGCTACAAGCATCTGCAAGTTATGAACTATAGGGAAGTAGGTGATAGAATGTACAATGTATGAAGTGTTCATTGCTTAGTTATGCGGCAGGAAAAAGTACACAAAGAGCCACTGGGAGGCTGAACTTCTCAAGTACAAACAGACCAATGAACTATGTCATAACAGAAAACCAAAGAAGAAGAACCAATGAAACAATACCAGCTCATGTCCATTGTATTGCCAATTCCTGAAAGAGTATATATGTGTGCTCTCTGACCCCAGTCTTGAGTCTTCTTGCTGTGCTGTTGACGGAGGTTTCTTGCTGATGCCGGTATCTGGGACCAGAGCGCGTGCGTATATAACAACTGTACCTTGGGTCTGTATGATTTATTTGCGCTAATTGTCTTTAGATCACAGCGTGTAACTAACTGCATTTTTCTTGAATAACTTTTGTGCGTTGGACCACAAGTGCCAAAGACTGAGAGCATTTATTGGGGTGTGCGACTGGTCATAGCGCTACTTAGCGCCATCTATGTTTAGAGGTTTATAGGCAGGATTGTCTAGAGGTTTATAGTCAGGTTGTACCAAGGTTTAATCAGGATGTAACATCCCCCTGGGCTTCGGGAATATCCACATAGGCCCGCTGTGCTTCGCCCGACAAATAAGGAGCCAGTTGTGCCACCCACTCCTGTATTGGCCACCACTTTGTAAGAGTCTCCTTACAAAGAAACACACCTAACAGCAGTTGTCTGTTTACTGATGCAAAATGTTCGATCAGCACATTTACATGCCGCATATGGCTCCCTGACACTAAGCTAACATTAGCAGCTCACACACACACACAAACACGCACATCAATCAGACCCATGTGGTGCAGCTGTTTTAAAAGGTATCCAGCAGGGAACAGCGACATCTTTATCCAGGGAATAGCAGAACAGGGCAAAGAACCCTTTTTGCCACATTATATATACATATATATAATTTATCTCGGTATAGGGGTCAGTGGTGCTGTATCTAGGTGCATAATAAGGGTCCACACGTAGCTTTCAGGTTCAAAGATTTACTGGTGTCAACTGGTGTTCACTGCTCTGCCCCTCTCTATAATGGGCCTTTAGTCTGCAAATGTAATACAGTCTCAAGGCCTAACTCAGCAAGGATCGCAGTTGCTTATACACACGCAATCGGCCAATTAATTTGCACTGCGCATGGCAGAGTGACTGACAGTTAGTGTCTTTTGTGGGTGGTGATGGGAGGGGTGGTCGGGCGAATGCAGGTGTGCCAGTGCATTTGAATGCTGTTGCATGGGCATACATAAACTAGCCACTGTGATACCAGATGCAGCCTGAGATCTCATAGCGTGCGCTGAAGTAAGGTCTGACCTGCCTTAACTGTGTGTATGGGTCCAATGTTACTCGATGTTACTGATTGTTTCGCTATGTTGCCTAACTATACGGATGTGAGTAAGGGGAAGTGGGCGTCCTTATGTCAGGCTGTGATCACAATGCGAATGCAAACATTTGCAGATCACTGCTGATATTAGCAACTGCGTTGCATGCGTATAAGCAGAATAGCGATCAATATTGAATCAGGCCATTAGTCTTTTGTGTTCCTCCCTGTCCCCTGCAGGTCTGGACACGGCCTACTGGCCTCCCACTGGCCTGGCTTGGCACACTGGGCTCTATAGCTGCCGTAGTTCCAATTGTACTGTCTACTCTAGCAGCCTGACTTTTCTGCCTCAATCCTTCTTGGACTGACTCAACTCGGCAGTCATTAAGTGTGGTCACCCTTCCTTTTTCTAATCTGTGCAGATGGGTCCCTCCAGCCCCACACAGAATCCATGGCTCACTATTGCCACTTAGTTTTTTATAGCTCCACCCCCAGTTCCTGAACCTATTTTTCCAGAAAAATAACTTTTGCATTACACCATACTCAAGCCCCCTGTGTACATATCACACTATACACCAGCCCCCATGTACACGTTACACTATACATCAGTCTCTCCTTTATATAAAACACTATTCACCAGCTCGATGTACACATAACACTATACACCAGCCTCCTGTACAAATAATACTATACAGCTGCCCCGTGTATAAAACATTATACACATGCCCTCCTGTACATATAGCACTATACACCTGTCACCACACACTGCCTGCTCAGGGGCACCAAGAGACGGGGAACCTGGGTTTGTAGGAGGCTCCCTGTCCACCGCCCCCACTTCCTCTTACCTTTCAGCAGCCCGGCACATGCTGCTGTGCACTGGGCTGGAGTGGGAGACTGCTCACTTCTGCCTGTGGGGGGAGCTATCACACTGATCGTGCCCCCCCCCCCCGGATTTATGCCAGGCCGAGAGGCTCACAGCGCCCCTCTCTCCAGCAAGCAGCTCTGCAAATAGGTTTTTTTTTTCTTAATCTAAGGGGGCATGGCCATGCCTCCGGCAATTTGGCCACACCCCCTCATCAGTAATGGGGTTTGGGCTGGCTCTTAAAGGCCCTGCACCTGCCCCTAGTATTTCATGCTTCCCTCTGCTTTTAACGGTCTTGGTGAGTTCACCTCGCTCCAGCCCTCCATCTGCACCAGCAGCAGCCATCTAGGCTAGGGTGGTACACGCACAGTGCTGGGAGGCGGAAAGACACTGGCCACTGCCAGGCTCCTCCTGTGCTTGTTAGGGGTGTAGCGCAATCTTCCGTCAGGGACCCCAGTTTGTCAGATATCCCAGGATGGAAAGAGCCAACACAGAGCTCCCTCTAATGGTGGTCACGTGACTGTATGGTGAGAAGAGCCTGTGGCAGCAAGCAGCCTGTCTGTTCATGAAGTGATGTAGATGGGCGCTGGATGCTCTTCCTCCTCCCCCAGTTGTGGTGGCTGGTGAGCATAGTGGCTTTTGCCACCAGGGCATCCCACTCTGTGTGACAGCACCAGCCGCACCACCCTAGTTACAGCCCTGGGTTTCCTAGTGCAAAGCATAGTATGGACCACAGGAATTGAGAAATCCATGTCCTACAAGAGGGCTGTCTCAACAGCCACCCCATCCCAGTCAATGAAGATCCTGATGGAGAGAAGATCCATCCTTAGGGGAAGCTGCCAAGGCTGTGCCACCAATATGCATCTGTGCGCTGGAAGTCTACCTTTCCTTGACCCTGAAATACTGGTTTCAAAGAATCGAAATGTATATGTCTATGGATGATATTATGAGGGGTATTCAATATGGGAGCGAAAAGTCCGTGCTGGACTTTTCGCTCCACATCGGAGATTTTTCAGGGATAAAGTATCGCACACGCGACCGCTTTATCCCCGTATTAAATATAAAATCTACGAAAACGGGACCTGGCGAAGTGGGATTTGCGATAAACTACGAAATTTTCCTGGAAAAAATTGTAGGACCCCCCTAAAGTTGTAAAAACATGAGGGATCACTATGGGTACCCCCGTTTTAACCTGCAAATGAAAGTCGAGGATTTAAATAGCCGAAGCAGGTGTTGAAGAAGTGTTGCAGAAGAGCACTTAGGTTATTTTATTCGTTTTTTTAAGTGGTCCCATCAAATTTGGGGTACATGAAAATGGGTACTAGCATATTTTTATGTCCCTAAAGTAAGTTTTTAAAAATTCTGCAACTATGCACCTGACGCTAATAGCCTATTCTAGAATACACCTGCCGCATACTTGCAGAATAGCCCTGAACCTATTTCCCTATTTTTAAACACTGTTTTCCCATTTTTTTCACCCCAATTTTTAAATTAACTTTTTGGGGTGTCCCTATTTGTTAAAAATTTTTTTGACACAGTTATTTTTAAAATGTCATTCCCAGGGGTGCAGGCTATTTTTTTTAAGCCTGCACCCCTAAACCCCAATTATTTTGGCCACCTATTCAGTGGTGAAAAGTTATCCCCGCTTTTTTTCAAAGACTTTTCGAACCTGCGAAAAGTCTTTGAAATTGAATACAGTGTAAAACTAAAACCTACGATAATGACGTCATAGGTGCGATATTAACGCAAAAACTGAGTTTTCGCTCCATATTTAATTCCCCTACTAGTCTTCTGCTGATACGTTTAAGATCTTTTCGGCGATATGGTTCACTTGGATAGAATTCTGCGAATCCGAACGGTATAAATCCCTTATGGGCTCAACTTAGTTCCTACTCTCTGTTAAGTTAGTTGTAAGCAGTCAGTTATTTATTGTGACCCCCACTTCTCCCTCTCTTTCCTATCTCCCCTCCCTCTCTTTCTCAGCTGATTTCTTCTTCTTAGTTTTTTTTTTTATTTGTTACCTATTCATTTTATGTTTTAAAATGTGTATTATGTGTTATTGATTTTGTTGTAACAATATGGTCTCTATCATATTTTGTGATCCTTTTTGTATTATATTGTTTATCAGTGTACACATTTGTGTCTTTATGTACGGTTTATTCCATTTACTTTTGTGCTCTGGTGTACTATTTGTTAAAGCATTTTTAAATAAAATTTACTTGTAAAAAAAAATAAATGAGTGTTTTTTTGTTTGTTTTTTAAAGCACTTTAGTTTAAAATTAGTAAGTATTAAATGGAAAATTCCTTTTCTTTCTTTAGTATTTATGAAGAGCTATGTGCTTCATTTAAACACCCATCACACTACAATATAATTTGTGCAAATCCATATATACGGTTTTGTGTGGTGTTGTAGCATCTAAAAGTTCCTGGCAGCTGCAACATAAATGCATTTTTAGTTGAACATTGATTTTTCATGTGTAGAATCAGGTGGTCTAGTTTATTAACAAGTTACTTATACAATAACATGCAATTATTTTACACATAATTTTGTGAATTACGGAAGAGAGAGCATAGTTTTCACAGTAGCAAAATATTGATTATACAGGAAAGTATGTGCCTCAAGGGCTACGGATGTAGGATTTCATTCAATTCGAGTTGAAGATGAACCATGTTTTATTGCTTGCAAATTACATTAAGGTGAATATGAAGAAAATTTTAAAACAATCAGATAAACTATATCTTTCATAATCCCAGTGTTATTGTTTGCAAAAGACAATGGTCACCAGCTGAAATGATTTATAGGCGAACATTAATATATATCCATAGTAGAGTTACTCACACACACAAGCAGAACATCATAAGTACTTTGTTACATTTATATAAACTCTCTAAAATGAATTGATCCATTCAGCAGCAAATAAGGTAAAGCAAATGGTTAACATGAGTTACAATTGCACATTTTCATATGTTTAAGACAACCTATTATTTTTTACACTGCAGAAAAATGAACAATAAATACAAAAACTATATGACGTGGTAAAATAAAGGATAAGAAAACAAATGGCATCACAAATGTGACATTTCCATACATGTGAACTGAGCGTACTACTTACATGTTTCAAGCATCAGTGCAAAGACACTGACCTACATGACCAAGGAGTCTTTCAGAGCCTGACATGTGTACAGTAGGTTAATATGATGTCGCAATTTGCGTGACTATCACTGATTAATAGGAAAGTACCATGTATCATTTCAGTCCAACATGTGGATGTTTGTATGATTAATTTCTGCTAATAAAATAAAATTACAGTTGTTGTTGGGAGATCCCCTTTTTTTCCTTATGTTATAGATTTTTTTCTGTTCAAACACAAGTGTACGGTAACTTCTTCGGAATTCATTACTGTGTAACAGCCTGAAAGCACCGGCAGTTACTTCCTGCTAGGGCGTGGCATGTTAGGTTGACATTTATAATGACGAGCATCAGGTTGACACTATGAACACGATGACATTTTGAGGGTGTCTTCATTTTGAACCCATGTCGATATTCTAATATCGAAATTGTGGTGTCAACATTATCTATGTCGACATGGCCCCGGTCGACCACGTGAGCAAATTCCTTCTGCTATGGTAATGCCAACCAGTATAACCATAAAGTCGGAAATATATATATGTTGCATATACTGGTATATCATGTTATAGGGTTGTGAGCTGGATGCTAAAAACTATATTGTACAGATGAGACATTTGAGGCTTTCAGGAAAGAACGGTACCAACAGCAAAGATCTATCAATAGACGGCAATTATAAGCATGGCTAGGAGTATGTATCACCAGAACACCCTGTAAACATGCGTTTTGCCAAAACTATGCAATTTTTTAATAAATAAAAAAAAAAACAGCAACATTTATATTTATTTTCTTAACATATTAAAAACATTAGATGGTACTAAACTGTTTATTCACTTCATTAAGGGTTGGAAATAAAAATTATTTACTCAAATTATCTTCTTCCAAGATTCTGTATGGCCAGCATTCATATGTGCTGGTTCCTTAGTTATCAAATGGAATAGTAAAACTAAAATAGCGCCATTTTAAATCGTATAGAAACAAAGTGTTGTCATGTGTGTCATTATTTATAGGTTAGTTGCTGTGTGCAATGCAGACTAACAAACTGTCTCTTCTCTGCTGTATTTCAGTAACGGTTCTAAGGAAAGAATGGCGGTAGGTGAAATTACACATTATCCAGAAGATTATATTTATTATTAGGTGTCCTTTCACAGGTTAAAAAAAAATAAGTCTCCAAACATCTGCACATTCAGCTGTTGTAGGTCTATATTGTCCTAGCTCCAGGGCTGAGGAGACAGCTAGCAGACCCTGTTGCTATAGAGGGGGCGTGGCCTTGCACTGAGGCATAGCCACACCCACTTGGAGAAAGGTTTACTATGGAGATCAGTACCCGTCGCATAGCCCTTTCAGTGCCCCTTACTGGGTCTCTAAATATTCAAAGTGTTATTGTAGTTTCAAAAATTTACTCCTTGGGAAATGAAAAAAATATGGCTATTGCGAAGTCTCTAAGGCAGCAAATCTTCAACAAGGAGCAATAAGTATCGTTAACAGAGAACTAGGTGAATGTTTCCAAGTCTCAGTGCGTCTGTTGTAAACATCTGACTTGTGTTATTGCATGGAGCAACCGCCATGTGGGAGAGAATCCTGCAATGTTATGGCCACTGATTTGGAGAGGTACGTCATTGTGCCAAACCGTCCACTGGGGGCACTGTCATAGAACAAGACACAAATTCCTGTTACCGGGTCAACTTGCAACATGGCATCATCTGCGCCCAGCACTTTCTGCACCCAGGAAAAGAAAAAAAAAATAAAGCTATCAAAACGCAATATTTTTGTTATGCAATTTTAAAACACCCATTCATTCCATTTCATTCCATTTCATTTCATTGCAGCATAAATTGAGCCCTATGTTTTATCAGGGTCAATGAGAGAATCAGGTGACATACTGCTGAAATTCAGCACTGTGTATTTGTAGCTGTAAGCAGCGGGTAAGAATACTTACAGTCCTAGGATGTCAACATACAGGTTCCCGCTAAGTGGAGTGGGCAACATGCGCCCCTCCACCTATTGTGGGACTACACATCTCAGCATACCCTGCCACAGTTTTTTATCAGGGCACGCTAAAACTGTGACAGCACATGATGGGATGTTTAGTTCAACAGCAGCAGGAGGGCCGCTTATTTCCCACCTCTGCAAGCACTTGTCACAGTAGATATTGTGCAGCATGGAACAGGCAAGCAGCTTGGAAACTCTTCCTATAATGCTTTTGACACTGAGATCATTGATCCCTATGACAATTGCTCCTGTCCATTCACACCTAGATAAAGCTGCAAATAAAACACAGTAAAATGCAGCAATTTCATCACAAACACCTAACAGTTGAAGGAAAATCAGAATAAGATGTGGACACACTGAGGCATAGGAGGTACATATTTTACCTTCTGACTACTACAAATAGCAAAAACATCTCACTGTAGTTATATACTGCAGTCATATTTGCCTACTTTTGAAAAAACATTTCTGGGAGATTGTGGAAGCAGCACATATGAGAGTGGCGGTAAAGTGGGCGTGTACTACTACATCTGAGAGGCGTGTCATAAACCTGACTTACATACAAATGTAAATGAGCCCCAAAGCAGTTAGTAAGATATATTCGTTGATGGAAACACACTGATACTTTTCAGAAAATGCATCTAGCCATAGGGATCATTGTGCCTTATACCCAATTCAGGGAAATAATTCTAATGATCCCATTTGAATGTACATATCTCAGTTTTTTTTTATTTTTATATGACAGCTTCATAATGGGGGTAAGGTGCAATCAGGGAGATTGCTGGACTCTTCAGGGAGACAGGGAGATTGCTGCTATTTCAGGGAGTCTCCCTGACAATGAGGGAGAGTTGGTAAGTATGTCTGCAGTACAGAGTCCTCAGTCATCTTTGCTACAGTCGCATCAAACAGCCCCTTGTGGTGTGACTGGTCGCGTGAGCCTCTGCTAGCGCCGGGTGTCTTTTTATGCCTAAATTAAGTCTAAGTTGCAATGAGATACAAATAGACCAGGAGACTGCGCTGATTAATCTGATAAGTGACACTTATATCAGTGTGCAACTTAGGGGAGAATCCAATAAGCTGCCATCGCCGAATATCCCCGTTTTTCGTCAATGTTTTTTTTCCCCCTATCCTATTATTTCGGCCAAAATAATAGGATATTTCACCCGAAAACACACAGGAGCGTGAAAAGCTCATGGACCTATGTGTTTTCGCCATTGAGGCTGTGAAAATAGGATATTTGGTCAATTTACTGTTTAATCCTGGTCTCTTAAGCAGGCTGGGGAACACTGGACCATGGGATTGTAAATTAAACTGTAGCTTCAATCCAACAATTCCAGTACTTATTTAAAAGAGTCCAGAGAGGAGTAGCAGAAATCATGTGAAACTGTTAGAACAACCAAACAAACCAGTAGGAAAAAGACCAGTCAAGAACCAAACACCTTGCACGATTGAGTGTGAGCAAGGGATCACAGTGTTCCCCCAACCTGCTTAAGAGAAAAATCCTATATTCTATTGCAGCAAGGCATCGACCTTGTGGAACATTCAGTTGTGGTGCACGATGGACCCAATGAGAAACCGAGATGAGAGGGATGTTGAGCAACCCTACAAGCAGTGCACAGACCTATGTAAAAATAAACATAAAAAAATTACAAAACAAAAAGGCTAAACTACAACAGGGCTGCCCCATCAAACGTTCCCTACTCCGTGAGCACCTAAAGAACACTGGATTTTTGGGATTGCAGGGTGAGGAGATTACTTTTTAAAGCTACAGTTTAATTTAGGTGCTCCAGCTCCAACCTACAATCCCATTGTCCAGTGTTCCCCAGCTTTGCTGCAAGAGAAAAAACTGCACTTATCGTGGATTATTTTTCGGGACAGATCAGGTCCCTAAAAAAAACCCGATAAGTTCCGGCGTAGGGCGGACTTCGGGGCTAATTGGATAACCCCGAGGGATCCATTAGCACCCGAACAACGTTCAGGGATAATTGGATACCGCCCTTAATCTCTCAATCAGCATGCAAAGTACTACTGTACAATGCAGCGGCCGCAGTATTTTTTCCACTCCTAGTGCCATTCCCAGTCACACACAGATATACAAATGTCACATAGTGTATCAAATTAATTAGCACAGTCTCCTGGTGCTTCCTAGTCACACCACTTTGCAACTAATACGCATTGTCGGCACAAAAAGATGCCCAACGCTAGTAGAGATGCACAGGACCTGATGGCTCAGTCACGCCAGACATATCGCGCTGCATGGTGTATTGATGCTAGATGAGCAAGGACACATATGTATATATGCAGTTCTACAATAAAGAGGCTTTACCTTGGCTAGTTATGGGATTTCCAGTGCTGCTGGTCTGAGATGGCCACACAAAGTGCCCCTTTTAATCTGTTGGTGGTCTTTCTATTAGTGCATATTGGGTCATTACTTAATTACAAATGATTGGTGTGTACTAATTAAACTCAGTACGTACTTTACACTGGGTAACAAAGTACTTTCATAGAAAGTATTTATAGACTATAACATTTAAAAAAATGAGAGGAACATTTACACACAGATCCAAACAAATATGGTTTGTTATACGATAGCTTGGTTATTGTTATCTGCAAAGTGGTTCTTCTTCTATACAAATAATGTAAGCGATAAGTCCATAGTCTGTTGGTCAGATATATTTAACATAAATAGACACTACGGGCCAAATGCAATAACCCACAATTTAAAGTCAGTGTAATTCAAGGATCATAGTCACCAGTTTTAAAGCAGCAATTAGATTAACGGCAAAACGTTAGCCTTGACTTTAAACTAATTGCCGCTTCAAATCTAGTGACTATGTCACAGGAATAGTGCCGGCTCCCACAAGTCGAGGGCTATTACATTTGGCCCTACTGCTTAGTTTGCATAATAAACATGAGGAGTAGGAGTTTGCTAATGTATTCCTGATGTTTATGCTGTATTCATGCTAGCAATTTCACATCCAGTGATATTTGACAAAATGTAGATAAGGGTTTTGATGAGACATTTTTTTTTTTTTTTTTTAGAGAAATTAGATAAATGGTAAATACACTTTACTAGAAAAGCAGCTATTGTAGGTAGATATATACCTGAAAAAATGACATTTAGATGTATTCTTTACAATATTACTGTACTGTCCACAGGAGGTGGCCTGATTCTGAGACGGTAGCAATGCTGATGTTTTTGCAAACGGATGATTAACACTGCACATGTTCCACAATGGTCCTAGTGAGGATTTATTCACAAAGTGATTGACAGGCAGGGATCATTTGTGGATGGCAACTGGGGGTGGCGACTCAACGGGTGCATGTCGCAAACGTTTTTGAGCATGTCTCAACCTGTGACCCTGCATTTCATTGCGAAGGCTTCAGCGCCTCAGTTCTGATGGGCATTCTGAGTAACCATAGGGTTACTCAGAAGTTCGATGACAACCATTGGTTGCCTGGGTGTATGAATACAATTCCCAGCAGCTGCGACATTTTCATATTTTTGCACAGTAACTGCATACAAAGACAAACAAGTGGTGCCATTTGCTACCATCTCTGAATCAGGCCCCAAGCCATTAACATGCTCATTCTACAACACAGGGCACATAGAAGTCTATTCAGCATGTTCCAAAGAGAAATGATTAACAAAGGAAAAATAAAATTATTTTAATTTGTGACATGTGCAGGAAGACCGAGGGAGGATAGTCATTACCTGCTCTTGACAGAACATGTCGTTAGCAATATGCACAATCCTTTCAATATGGATGATACCACCCACACTCTTGATGTCCACATCCGCAAGCATTGTAAGAACCAAGATTGCTTCCACCAACAGCTGGCGGTACTCTGGCTGAGGGACACGGTTCAGGACAGACTCTACATGGGCAGAAAATTTCAACTCGCCTGGAGTCATCTGCAGGTAGCGATTTGTAAAAGTAAAGAATAAAACAAAAATACTATTCTTCTGCAAAAAGGTGTTTGAAATAGCATTAAATTAGAAAAGTCTATATTGTACATGGCCAAGCAATTTTCCAAAAACAAGAAGATGAGACGGCAGATATGATGTTAATACTGGGTTCCGGACTATAGATAGACAGCAATTAGTTAGACGATGTCTAGATAGACACCAGATGTTAGACAGTTAATAGTTAGACAAGGATAAAAGTTCGACACAGACAAAAGCCAGACACACTAAAGTTAGACATGTAATAAGTTCGACATGTACAAAAGGTCGACAGGGTCAAACGTTCGACATGAAAATGGTCGACAAAAATTGTCGACACTTTTTTTTAATCAGGATTAGGTTTAGTGTTAGGTACTTACTGGAGAGTTAGGCATTTACCCAGACGGTTAAGGTTAGGCATCAGGAGGGAGGGTTAGGCTCAAAGGGGAGGGTTAGGGTGAAGATTAGGGCTAAAAAAAAATAAAAAAAAATTGTTGACCATTTTTTGTGTCGACCAATTTCATGTCGAACTTTAGATCCTGTAGATCTTTTGTACCTGCCAAACTTTTTACATGTCTAACTTTAGTGTGTCTGACTTTTGTCTGTGTCAAACTTTTATCCTTGTCTAACTATTAACTGTCTAACATCTGGTGTCTAGATAGACATTGTCTAACTAATTACTGTCTATCTCTTACACCACACCCGTTAGTACTATAGTTTAGTAAAACTTGAAGAAGATCTGCTATTCTTTACCTCACGTGTACTGGAAGAGGGCAAGACAAAACCTTCCACAGACAATCCATGGCACTAAAGAAAAAAATTGTAAAGTAAAAAAAAAAGCACAAGAGAAATTGAGAAATGTTCATTGTATGTAAAATGCCTGACCTTTTGCAATATTGTCCAAACTTTCTGGTAGAAGCCTACAGGCACCCTATTCAAAGCTCCATCCAGTCGCCGCCTTCGGAGCCACTGGCCTTGTCGGCTGTCATGAGCACTATCACTGTCAGAAATAGTGGAAGTGGAGAGGTCTCCAGAGGCAGAGAGAGGGTCACCACGCTTCTGTTGCAGGAAGGGAGACATGAAATCAACAAAAAAAGCTTCACATTTTAAAAATAATACTCCGGGTCGCTAGCTATAGTTCCTGGTGTTGCAGAGTTTTTTTCCCCCTTCATTCTCATCTCTGTAGCCCTCATCCCCCATCTTCCTGTCTCTCATCTCTGTCCCCCCCCCATCTAATCTCAATCCACCTACCACCCCTTCTCCCTGTCTCTCATCTCTGTCCCCCTCATTGCCCATCTCCATGTCTGATCTCTGTCCCCCTCACCCACCTATCTCCTGGTCTCTCATCTCTGTCCCCCTCATCCCCCACTCTCTCAACTCTGTCCCTAATGTCAGTCTCTCTCATCTCTGTCCCTGCCCCTATTCTCCCTGGGTTCACGGGGTGGGGGAATATGGGGCACAGGAGAGGACTTTGCTAGGACAAGACTGTTCACTTCTATCAACACCTTCAGTCGCCCCTCCTTTCTTGAGTCCCCGGGTGGGTGTGTGCTAGCTGCAGTAGCTGACAGGAAGGAACAGTTCTATCCAAACAGCACTAAGCACTCATGCTCCACTGCAATCTGTTCTCAATGCCGCTGCCTGACTCATCTTCCTCTCCAAATGTACTAAATCTGTCTCCCCTCTCATACAAGCCCTACACTGGCTCCCCTTATCATTTAGAACCCAATTTAAAATCCTCACACTCACTTACAAAGCCCTCACCCAATCCTCTCCTATTTCCATTTCTGACCTTATCTCTCTTCACACTCCTGCCCGCCCACTTCACTCTACAAATGATTGCCACCTCTCCTCCCAACTGATTACTTCCTTCTACTCTCGTCTCCAAGATTTTGCACGTGCTGCTGCTTACCAATGGAACTCTCTCCTCATCAGACTCTCTACAAAACTTTAAACAGGCTCTCAAGACCCACTTTTTTATAAAATCATTCCAGCTTTCATACTAAGCCACTGCTCCATGCTCCTCATTGTCTCTCCCCTGTGTCACACGCCTGTCTCCCACTCCCTTTAGATTGTAAGCGCTCACGAGCAGGGCCCTCTTTCCTCATGTACTTCTCCTTTCCTTACTTATATCATCATCCCCTCCCCACTGCCTACCACGGCACCAAACCTTTGGGTTCTGCTGCCTTGCTGCTTATTTGGATATATAAACCTTGTCCTGCAATGTTTTGTACTGGAAGTCACTTTTTTTCTTGTTTTGTTCATACTGGTTCTGTTTATGTACTCTGTAAGGCGCTGCGGACCCCTTGTAGCGCCATATAAAGGATAATAAAAATATTATATTAGATAAAGGTTTTGTGTAGGGATCCTCTAAAATATTTGAAAAAAAATATGAGATATGGTAAGAACTTACCCTTGTTATCTCTATTTCTACGAAGTCCATAGGGTTCCACAGGATACCTTGGGGTATAGGTGTGACGTTAGTCATCGGGCACCATAGAGTTAAGCTTTCAGCCTCCCAGGATGCACTAGGGTCCCCCTCCTATACCCCGCCCCCGAGCCAAGGCACCTCAGTTAGTTATCAAGCCATAGGGAGACGGAAAAAACGGTGACCAGAGCAAAGCCCATCTGCAGCACAGGTGCGACAGGGCGGGAGTCCTGTGGAACCCTATGGACTTCGTAGAAATAGAGATAACAAGGGTAAGTTCTTACCATATCTCATATTTTCTACTTCAGGGTCCATAGGGTATCCACAGGATACCTTGGGGATGTCCCAAAGCAGTATCCTTTAAGGGTGGGGACGCTCCTGTGCTGAAAGGAGAATCCGCCGCCCGAAGGAAGCATCCTGAGAGGCGAAGGTGTCAAACCTGTAATACCTCACGAAGGTATGGACAGAGGACCACGTAGCAGCCTTGCAGATTTGGACTGCAGAAGCACCACGTTGAGCTGCCCACGAAGGACCCACAGACCTAGTGGAATGAGCCTTCACAGAAGGAGGAGCCGGCAGGCCTTCATGAAGATAAGCTTCAGAAGTAGCCATACGGATCCAGGCTGCCAAAGTTTGCTTTGAAGCAGGCCAACCCTTTTTACGGAAGCCATAGAGGACAAACAAGGCGTCCGACTTCCTAAACGAAGAAGTGCGGTCAACATAAGTCCTTATGGCCCGCACAACATCCAAAGTGGCCTCACCCACTGAAATACCAGGTGAGTTAAAGGCCGGAACAACGATTTCCTCGTTAACATGAAACTGGGAAACAACTTTGGGAAGAAACTCGGGCCGAGGGCGGAGCACTGCCCTGTTCCCATGAAAAACCAAGAAAGGGGGTCTACAAGAAAGAGCCCCTAAATCAGAAACACGTCTGGCCGAAGCAATAGCCAGAAGGAAAACAGTCTTAGCTGTTAGCCATTTAAGATCCACCGAGTTCAGTGGCTCAAACGGCGGTCCCTGGAGAGCCCTCAGGACCACAGCCAAATCCCAAGGCGCCACAGGTGGAACAAAGGGCGGCTGAATGCGGAGAACACCTTGCATAAAGGTGCGCACATCCGGGATTGTAGCAATCCTACGGTGAAACCAGACAGACAGGGCCGAAACTTGTACCTTCAAAGAAGCAAGGCGAAGCCCATGATCTAGTCCCGCTTGTAGGAAGGCGAGTATCCGAGACAGACGAAATTCCCTCGGTGCATAACCTCTCGGTCGACACCACTGGAAGAACGTATGCCACACGCGATTGTATATCCTCGCGGAAGACGGCTTCTGAGCTCGTAACATGGTACGCACCACAGAGCTGGAAAACCCCCTGGACCTCAGCATGGCTGTCTCAACAGCCACACCGTCAAAGATAGCCGAGTCAGGTCCGGGTGAAGACAGGGACCCTGTGACAGAAGGTCCGGTCGTAGCGGCAACCGCAGAGGACTGTCCACGGACAGACCTTGAAGGTCTGAGAACCAGTGCCGTCTGGGCCACGCGGGAGCTATCAACAGGAGCGTCCCTCCTTCCTGTTTGAATTTCCGGATTACCCGTGGAAGAAGGGAAATCGGAGGAAACAGGTATGCGAACCGGAACGTCCACCGGACGGACAGAGCATCCACCAGAGACGCCCCTTCTTCTCTTGTGCGAGACCCGTACACCGGCAACTTGTTGTTGTGCCGGGACGCCATGAGGTCGATCTCTGGAAGACCCCACCTGTCCACCAGCAGTTGAAAAACGTCCGGGTGCAGGGACCATTCCCCCGGATGAACGTCCTGGCGACTGAGAAAGTCCGCTTCCCAATTTAGCACTCCCGGAATGAAGACCGCTGATATGGCCGGAAGATTGCGCTCCGCCCATACCAGGATCCGAGAGACCTCCACGAGAGCCGCCCGACTTCGGGTTCCTCCTTGCCTGTTTATGTAGGCCACGGTGGTAGCGTTGTCCGACTGGACTTGTACCGGACGACCCTGGAGAACCCGATGTGCCTGCTGGAGAGCATTGAAGACCGCACGGAGTTCCAAGATATTGATTGGAAGCTCCGCTTCTGTCGGCGTCCACCTGCCCTGGAACAAGTGTGGACCCAAAACTGCTCCCCAGCCCCGAAGACTGGCATCCGTTGTCAACAGGACCCAATTTGGAACCTAGAACAGACGTCCCTTGCTGAGATGGGACGTCTGTAACCACCAGGCAAGGGACAGGCGAACCTCCGGGATGAGCACAATCGTCTGAGACTTCAGAGACTGAGGCAGCCCGTTCCACTTGGACAGGACCAGGTGCTGCAGAGGTCTGGAGTGAAACTGGGCATATTCTACCATGTCGAACATCGACACCATGGAGCCCAGTAACCTCATTGCCGAGTGTAGAGACACCCGGCGGCTGTGCAGACAACTGCGCACCCTCGACTGTAAAGCAGAGATCTTTTCCCCCGTCACGAAGATCCTTTGCTGTTCCGAGTCCAGTAAGGCTCCGAGGTGCAGAATCCGCCGAGACGGGATTAGAGTGGACTTCTGCCAGTTGATTAGCCAGCCGTGCCGTTGCAGTAGCGCAATGGTCAGGTCCAAGTGGCGTAGAAGGAGCTCTGGAGATCCCGCCACCAATAAAAGGTCGTCCAAGTACGGCAACATGCGGACTCCCTGCAGCCGCAGAGAAGCCACCATGACCGCCATCACCTTGGTGAACACACGTGGTGCTGTCGCCAGGCCAAAAGGAAACGCCCGAAACTGGAAGTGGTCGCTGCGGATTGCAAAACTGAGGAACTGTTGATGACGCAAAAGAATAGGGACATGCAGGTAAGCATCCTGTATGTCCAATGACACCATGTAGTCCCCAGGTTCCAGCGCCAGAATGATGGACCGTAGGGTCTCCATCCGAAACTTCGGTACCCGCAAAGACTTGTTGAGAGCTTTGAGGTTGAGAATCGGACGATACGACCCATTGGGTTTCTGTACCAAAAAAAGATTTGAATAGAAACCCTGGCCCCTCTGGGAGAATGGAACAGGCACTATAACTCCAGCCTGGAGCATAGTGTGCAATACCTTCCGCAGCTCCGTAGCCTTGTTCCGGTCTGATGGTAGACCCATGATGAAGAATCGAGCCGGGGGTCTGTGCCGGAAAGAGAGGGCGTACCCGTGGGAGACCACCTCGAGAACCCAAGTGTCTGTCGTAGTGACCGACCAACACTGGGCGAACTGCAGCAGGCGGCCTCCCACCTTGGGATCCCCCAAAGGGAGGCCCGGACCGTCAGGCCGCAGGCTTGTCATCTGGCTTAGGGGCCGGACGTCTGGTACTCCATGCCTGCTTCCGGGGCTTGGCCGATTTCTTAGGGCCAGCCTGTCGAGGAAAAGACTGTGGTTTGGGCCTGCCCTGGGCCCTATAAGACCGAAAGGACGATGGTCCAGAACCAGAAGGAGCAGCGGCCGACGGGAGACAAGCCGATTTGGCTGCCGCCAGCGTGGCCACAATATATAAAACCAAAACCAATATATATTAAAGGTGGCTTCAAGATGATTTTCATTATATAGATATCAAGTACTTCATAACAGTATACGAAACAAATCAAATTATGCTTTTCAAGGGGAGGAATAGACTATTAGGTGTACATTTACTTAAGTGCGGGTTTTTAGAAATTAAGATGTTGCCCATAGCAACCAATCAGATTCTAGCTATTATCTTCTAAGGTGCTAGATAAGTAGAATCTGATTGGTTGCTATGGGCAACATCGCCACTTCTAAAAACCTGCACTTTAGTAAATATACCCCTAGACCTTTCTGCATTCTGTTTTATTCATGAATCAATATTTTCATAGGCAAAAGGTATGTGTTCGTAAGGTTGACACGCACAGTGACGGTTCTAGGTGCGGGCTAACAGGGACGTCGCCAGAGCGCTGAAACCTAGAGGGCACCACTGAGTCCCCCCCCCCTGAAAAAACCTAGAAGGACAAAATTAAAATAAAAATACGCCGGTCCCCCTCCCCCGCTAGCCGCCGCAGGGAGGCTGTATTTGCCGGGCGCCTGCTGATATTTGTTATCAGCAGGCACCCGGCTCCCTCCCTGCAGCCGCAGCCGAAAGCCGGAGCTCACTCTTGAGCTCCGGCTTCTGGCAGAGAGAGTACTATGGGAGGGACGTCATGATGTCATGACGTATCTCCCATAGATCCGAGGAGCCGCGGTCGGACCGGACGTCAGCGGAAGCAGGGCTAAAGGTAAGCATTGTGGTTTTTTTTTTTTTTTCAGTCGGAAGCACCAGCACTGGGGGCACGATAATAGGGGCATTACTACTGGGGGACAACTATAGGGGGCATTACTACTAGTGGGCACAACTACAGGGGGCATTACTATTGAGGGCAGTACTACTGGGGAGCACTACTAATGGGGGCACTACAATAGGGGGGATTACTACTGGGGAGCATTACAAATGGGGGCTCTACTAATGGGGGCGCTACTAATGGGGGCATTACTAATGGGGAGCATTACTAATGGGGAGCATTACTAATGGGGAGCATTACTAATGGGGGCACTACAATAAGGGGGATTACTACTGGGGAGCATTACAAATGGGGTCTCTACTAATGGGGGCACTACTATAGGGGGCATTACTAATGGGGACCATTACTAATGGGGGCACTACAATAGGGGGGATTACTACTGGGGAGCATTACTAATGGGGACTCTACTAATGAGGACACTACTATAGGGGCATTACTAATGGGGGGATTACTACTGGGGAGCATTATTAATGGGGGGCATTACTAATGGGGGGAACTAGTATAAGGGAGATTACTACTGTGGGCACTAGTAATGGGGGCATTACTACTGGGGAGCATTACTAATGGGGGCACTACTATAGGGGGCATTACTAATTGGGGGATTACTACTGTGGTGCTTTACTACCGAGGGAACTACTATAGGGGGCATTACCACTGGGGGTACTACTAATGCGGGCACCACTACTGGGGCCATTGTGTAAGGGGCACCACTGCTGTGGGCATTGTATAAGGGGCACTACTACTGTGGGCATTGTATTAGGGGCACTACTACTGTGGGCCTTGTGTATGAGGGACACTAATTTTGGCATTATGTAAAAGGGGCACCACTGTGTGTCATAACATAAGGGACTACTGTTTGGTGTAATTTGAATTGGGGATAATGTATTATAAAGGTAATTACTGTGTGTGGCACAATGTATTATACAGGGCATTACTGCATGTGGCATAGTGTGTTATAAAGGGCATTACTGCGTGTGGCATAATGTGTTATTACTGCGTGTGGTATAATGTGTTATAAAGGGCATTACTGCGTGTGGCATAGTGTGTTATAAAGGGCATTACTGCATGTGGCAGAATGTGTTATAAAGGCCATTACTGCATGTGGCATAATGTTATCTTATCAAAAAAAATTATTTCTTTCTTTTCTTTTTTTTGGGGGGGGGAGGGGGGGGGCGCAACTGGGAACTTTCACCCTGAGCTCCACAATGTCTAGAAGCGGCCCTGGACACGCACTATGGGCCTGCTGATCGCAGATTCACGGATGTTTGGGAATCTGCGCAGGCGCCAGTCCCGTTCTGCGCATGTGCAGAACGGGTCTGCGCGGCCGCACGCAAACGGGCAGCAGACTGTGCCACTTTTGGGGGGACGGAAGAAGCCAGGATCTCCGTTGGGTGACAGATTTCCTGGCCTCTTCCTGGAAACTGCGGCGGCCGGCTGCGGGATCCCAGGGGTCACCACAGCCAGCCGATGGTACGCAGATTAACCGATGCTGCGTTGGACAACACAGCTCGGTTAAGTAATGCACAGGAGGAGTGATGCCTCCTGCTGCATTATCACATCTGCAAGGATCGCAAAATGCAAAACTGCCTGCGTGCAGCTTTGCAATTATGATCCTTATAGAATCTGGCCCTATGTCACTAATGAGTATGTGTTACTGTGACTTAGTAATCACTCCTAAAGGCGAGGTCTTCTGCCTATAGCAACCAACACCAGTATTGAGGCGGCCCCCTGGTCTTATACTCTGGATAGTAAGGGCTTACACGGTTATCCTAAGGCCTCTGAAAGCAATGGGGCTGGTTATGGATTGGAGAAAGATTGATGCCAAGGTGCAGGCTACTGGGTTGTTCTAGAGAATGGTGTGATGGCTACGTTGGCCGAGATGTTATTAAGATAGCCGGAATATTGCTTTGAGAGCCGAGGTGTAGACAGGCTGAGATGTGGCCTTGCTGGCCAAAGTGCAGCTATGACAGCCGAGGTGCGACTAGTAAGCCGAGATGGTACAGGCTAAGATACGGTCTTGCAGACTGAGGTGCGGCTATGGTAGCTGAGATGTGGCTAGTGAGCCGAGATGGTGCAAGCTGAGAAGCGGCCTAGCAGGCTGAGGTGCGACTATGACAGCCGAGGTGTAGCTGATGAGCTGAGATGGTACAGGCTAAGATGTGGCTATGACAGCCGAGGTGCGATTAGTGAGCCGAGATGGTACAGGCTGAGATGCGGCCTAGAAGGCCGAGGTGTGGCTATGACAGCCGAGGTGTGGCTAGTGAGCAGAGATGGTACAGGCTGAGATGCTGCCTAGTAGGCTGAGGTGCGGCTATGACAGCTGAGGTGCGGCTAGTGAGCTGAGATGGTACAGGCTGAGCAGCAAACTGGAAACATTGACAAAAAAAGAGCAAGAACTCCACTGGCAGGAACCGGAAGGACACGTACAGATAAGCTATAGCCGGCAAGGCGGCAATGAACCAGCAGGCTTAAGATACATGAAGGACCAATGGTAGCAGGGCAGGTGATTAATGAATCCCACAGGCGTGGAAGAATCATCATCTAGTATAACGTGCCACCGTCCTAGTCTCCCAGCAACAGCAGGTGCCGTCTCAGTACGGCGTGAATGTAGTCTAGGAGTAGGGCTTAGAACAAGTGGTTGACGAGTCGTGGAAGGAGAGGTGACGGGAGCAGAGAAAGGTAACAAGATGCGCTGGAAACTTGTAACAGTATGTTGACCTCACAATGGCGGTGCGACACTTGTACGTATATTGCTACTTACAGCATTTTTACCATGCAGGTCTTTTAACATGCCACTTATCTTAGTAATAGGAAAATTGCATAAAAAGTGTGCTATATTATATAATGAACAGAAGTATTAGTTTGCTTTGTTGTTTGTAAATAGATATTTTATAAAATGAATGCCTTTGCCCTTGCAATCATGATTTTACAATTAACAAGTTAAATGAGCTGTATTTTTGTGAATTTATCATATATTAACAAATAAGAGCAAGATGACTAATTGCAATTCAGAAGGAGGAAGGTAAGTCTTTAATATCTAGTATACTGAACATTTTCACATGGGTTGTCTTTACAGGTAGGTGAGAAGTTATATTGATGGACACACATAGGTGCTCATGGTTTGCCAAAAACAGTCCCTTCTTTCCCCATAAAAATAAGAGATATGGTAAGAACTTACCCTTGTTATCTCTATTTCTACGAAGTCCATAGGGTTCCACAGGATACCTTGGGGTATAGGCGATGACGGCAGACATCGGGCACCACAGAGTTAAAGTTTTCAGCCTCCCAGGATGCACTGGGGTCCCTCTCCTATACTCCACCCCCGAGCCAAGGCAAATCAGTTACGTAACAAGCCATAGGCCGGAGGAGGAGAAGAAAGAGAGAGAAGAAAGTCTGGAACACACAAGAATCACATTCTCACCAGAAGGAGACGGAAAAAACGGTGACCAGATCAAAGCCTGTGGAACCCTATGGACTTCATAGAAATAGAGACAACAAGGGTAAGTTCTTACCATATCTCATATTTTCTACTTCAGGGTTCATAGGGTATCCACAGGATACCTTGGGGATGTCCAAAAGCAGTATCTTTTAAGTGTGGGGACGCTCCTGTGCTGAAAGGAGAATCCGTCGCCCGAAGGAAGCATCCTGAGAGGCGAAGGTATCAAAAGCATAATTACCTCCAAAGGTATGGACAGAAGACCACGTGGCTGACTTGCAAAGCTGAACAGCCAAGGCACCACAGCGAACTGCCCACGAAGGCCCCACAGACTGAGTTGAATAAGCTTTAACAGAGGATGGTACAGGAAGGCCCTTATGAATTTAAGCCTCAGATATCGCCATGCAAATCCATCCTGCCAAAGTTTGCTTAGTGGCAGGCCAACATTTCTTACAGAAACCATAAGAGGACAAACAAGGAGTCCGACTTCCGAAATGAATTGGTACGGTCAACATAAATTCTTAGAGCCCGTACCACATCCAAGAAGGCCTCACCAGCTGAGAGGTCTGGGGAATTAAAGGCCGGTGCTATAATTTCCTTATTAATGTGGAAACTAGATAACACCTTAGACAGGAAAGAGCGAGTGCGAAGAGTAGCAAACCTACGCTGAAATCCCACTGAGAGGGCAGAAACCTGCACCTTCAGGGAAGCAGGGCGAAGACCGTGATCTAAGCCCACCTGTAAGAAAGCCAAAACCCTGGATATCCTAAACACCTGAGGATCATAGCCTCTAGTGCGACATCATTCAAAGAAAGTATGCTCCACTTTGTGGTAAATTCTTGTAGTAGCAGGCTTCCGAGATCTGAGCATGGTGTCAACCACAGAGCTAGAAAAACCCCTGGACATTAAACGGGCTGTCTGAACAGCCACACAGTCAAGGACAGACGACCCAGGTCCGGGTAATGGCAAGGACCTTAAGATAATAGGTCCGGACGTTGATGCAACAGCATCGGAGTGTCTATGGAGAGACTCTGAAGATCCGAGTACCAGTGATGTCTGGACCATGCTTGAGCCATCAACAGGAGCGTGCCTCCTTCCTACTTGAACTTCCGAAGTACTCGAGAAAGAAGGGGGAACGGAGGGAGAGGTACGCAAACTGGAAGGTCCACTGGACCAACACAGCGTACACCAGAAGAGCCTCGTCTCTGGTTGTTGACCCATACACCGTGAGGAGACCATGAGGCTTATCTCTGGAAGGCGCCACTCGTTCACTAGGAATTATAACACCTCCTGGTGAAGAGACCATTCCCATGGATGCATGTCCTGACAGCTGAGCAAGTCTGCTTCCCAGTTGAGGACTCCTAGTATGAACACTGCCGAGACAGCTGGGAGATTGCATTCCACCCAAGCCAGAATGCGGGACCCCTGTGTCTGGGCCGCCTGACTTCTGATTTCTCCTTGGCGGATTATGTAAGCCACTGTGGTGGCGTAGTCTGACTGGACCTGCACAGATTTTCCGTGAAGAACCAGTCTAGCTTGCTGAAGAGCTGTGAATACCACTCGAAGTACCAATATGTTGATTGGAAGAGCAGATCTGTTGTCTGTCACCTTCCCTAAAGAAGCGTGGACCTGTCACAGCCCCCCAACCTCGGAAACTGGCATTCTGAGGACCCAGTCCGAGATCCAAAAGGGGCGTTCCTTGTTGAGGTGGGAAGTCTGTAGCCACCAGACCAGAGACAGCCGTACCTCTGAAGAAAGCACCAGTGTCTTTATCCGATGGGGCAAGCCATTTCATCAGAAGATGATCAACTTCTGCAGAGGTCTGCTCATTGCCGAGTGAACGAACAGTTGGCGACTCTGAAGACAAATATAAATCTTTGCCTGTAACGCAGAGATCTTTTCCTCTGTCACAAAGATCCTTCATTGTGTGAGGAACCACTTTCAGGTTATCAGCCAGCTGTGATTCTGCAACACAGATATTGTCCATTGCAGATGGCCCTGAAGTACCCCCTAGACCCTGCTAAGAGCAGAAGATCATCCAGATAGGGTAACAGACAGGCTCCCTGCATCCGCAAGCGGGCTGCCACAACTGCCATGACCCTGGTAAAAACCCGAGGTGCTGGAGAAGCCAAAGGGCAGTACCTGAAACTGGAAACGTGGATTGATCACTGCGAACCCGAGGAACCGCTGGTGAGCTAAAGCAACTGGGACAAAATCAGGGAGGCAGTCTGAATGTCCAAGGACACCATAAAATCCCTAGGTTCCATAGCCAATATGATTTAATGCAAGGTCTCCATCCTGAACCAAGGGACCCTCAAAGGCTTGTTGAGGGACTTGAGGTTGAGAATAGGCCGGTAGGATCCATTGGGTGTTAGAACCAGAAAGGGGTTGTGGTAAAATCCTGTTCCTCCCAGAGGCACTGAAACAGGCACTATATACCAGCACTGGGCTAACTGAAGAAGTCGGCCTCCCACCCTGGGGTCCCCAGGGGGAGGCCCGTCCCGTCTGGCTTAGGGCTTACCAGCAGATGCGAGATCTGGGCATCTGGTACACCAAGCCTGTTTCTTTGGCTTGGTAGACTATCTGGCCCCTGACGTTCTAGGAAAGGACTGGTCTTTGGACTTACCCTGGGCCCAATAGGGCCAATAAGGACAAAGTCCCAGACCCTGAAGGAACCTGGGCCGATGGTTAACATGCGGATTTAGCTGCTGCCAAAGTGCTCACAATCTTGTCCAGATTAGGGCCAAAGAGGACCACACCATTAAAGGGTAAGCATTCCAACCCTTTATTGTAGTCTGCATCAGCTCTCCATGAGCGCCTCCACTGCTGCTGAGGAAATTCTAGAAGTGAGGAGACCTATAACCAAGGCTGCCTCATTAACATATATGAATCCAAGGCATCTGCCCCCGTTCCATTCTCTGGCTATCTAGCTGGCCTGTTCTGGAAGCCCCCCCTTGTAAGGGAGTATATGGACTTCCAACAAAGCACCACTTTGCAACACTTAGCATTCGAGAGAACATAGGTAAGGGTGCAGTACTCAGTAGGCATGTAATGAACTACAGGAAATGGATATCCTGCAGTTAACATTCCTGTGATATCATTGACGAAGGGAATTCAGCAGAATACCCTCGACACAGACAAGTTTCGCGCCCGCGAAACCTCGCATTTGCGAAAAGGTCTCTCTTTGGCGAAAAGGTCTCACTTTGGCGAAAAAGTATCGCTTTAGGTGAAAAGGTATCGCACAGGTGAAAAAGTATCACTTTGGCGAATCTCAGACAGCCTACCTAGCATGGCATACACGCGAAACTACATTGTCAAAGCGAAGAGTAGGCGAAAAGGCTGATTTTGCCTAACGCATGCCCCATGTTGGCTTAAGGGAAATCCCTGCAACATGGACTGGTCGTAGCCATCAGTCTCTGTACAAAGGTAGAGAGAGAGAGAGAGAGACACTACTGTGAACACCGTGTAAACCACCAGGGAGGGGGGGCGTGGCCACGGCAGCAATAGTGTAGGACACAGGGACTCTGAGCTCTCCGGCTGATAATCCTGCTTAACCCTCCTAGACCCCTATATCAACGTTACTACCCTGCTGTCTCTCACATACCTTGCCAGGAACCTGCTGACTTGGTTGGCGCTGTGTGGAGTGAGGAGAGTGGCTCTTGAGGGCCTCCATTGCATTCCCTGGGCCTGCCTATCTGTGATTCCAGAGCTGCACCCAGGCCTCTCCTCTCCTGTTGGCTTCTGTATTATGCAGCCTGTCTGTGCCTGACAAGGGTGCTTTGCTGGGAGCTTCTGGTCTGCTTCTCCTGCCTGGCTTGTGTTTAGAGTCAGGGTCAGGGAGGTTATCTCTGAGTCTAATACTGCTGGAGTTCTGCCAGACATCACTATTTCTCCCTGCTCTGTGTGGAGAACTGTCAGCTCTGCAACTGTGGGACTCAGCAACACTTTTTTCCTTGTAAGTGATTTCTAAGTTTGGAGGAATCTCTGCCTGTTGCTGCTGCTGTGTCACTACCTGTGCATTTATATATTATAACTAGTCTCCTACATTATATTAATACTATGGGGAAAACAGGTCATGCTGCTGCTGCAAAACTGGAACGCTTTGCCCGTTCCTCTACTCCTGTGCCCCCAGTGTGTTGTGATCCCCAGGGTACATCCAAGTCTGTGACCCCACCTCCCCCTGCTGCATCTGGGTCAGATTCATCACCAGAAGTTACGCTGCAACAAGTGCTGGAAGCAGTTACCTCCTGCGAGACTAAATTGGCAGATAAGATTGAGAAAGTTCAATCCGATATATCTTCTTTTCATCAAGGTCTCCAGCAGGTCCGCGAAAGAGTCGGGGAGGCAGAAACACGTCTATCTAATCTGGAAGATTCCCAGACCCCACTACGGGCTCAAGTGGCCTCCCCGACATCCCAAATGTCCGCAATGCAGCATAAAATTTCCAATATGGAGGGCAGACTGCGCCGCAATAACGTGCGGTTCGTTGGTCTCCCGGAAAGAGAGGAGGGGTCTTCACCTGAAACATTCCTTGAGAAGTGGTTGGGGGATACATATGGCAGAGACTCATTTACTAACCAATTTGCTGTGGAGAGAGCGCATCGGATCCCTACCCGTCCCCTGCCGCCTGGCGCTCCACCGCGCACATTTATAGCCAAATTTCTTCATTACCAGGATCGTGATCCTGTGCTTCGATTGGCTCGAGTTAAAGGGTCACTGGAACGCAACGGTGTAAAAATTTCTATGTTTCCTGATTTCGCAATGGATGTCCAAAAAGACAGAGCTAAATTCCTTCCAATAAAGCGTCGTCTCCGGGATTTAAATCTTCAGTACGCTATGATTTTTCCATCTAAGCTGCGAGTGGTTGCGGATGGAGAGTCAAAATTTTTCTCTACACCACGGGAGGCTGCGGCGTGGCTGGACCGGAGATCTCCTGGGAACAGGCAAATGGCACCGGAATGACTGTACTGATTGCATTTGCTGATTATATTTGTTTATGGCCAGAAATTGCTAGTGTCATTACGACATTAAATAGGCCTTTTTCTGATATTCCAATATTTATATTTCTATAATAATATTCATGTTGTGATATTGGTTGGATATTGTTCTATGTCCCGCTCCCCTTACTGGGTATATATATTTTTTTTCCTGGTAGGGTTTTTCTTTTTCTTTTGTTGTTTATGTTGATATTTCGGTCAAAATATGGCCGGAGAGTTCCGTTGCATTGGTGGTTATTTTTATTCCAGTGCCTTTTACGCCTATAAGGATCGAGTAGTTGTATCCTGTGGGTTTTAGTGTAGTTTAGTTTAGTTTTGGGTTTAAGTATGCCTAAGTTCGGGTGGGTATACAGGGTGGGGGGTGGTTTTGGATGGGTTGTCCAGTCTTTTTCTTACAAATGTTTTTTTTTATTTTTTCTGTACCACACTATTTTTAAGGTAACTTCAATTATGCTTTATAGTTCAATGTATTACAATGGTGAAACTTTTAACATGGAATGTCCGGGGGGTTAATGATCGTTTAAAGCGCTCTTTGGTCTTTAAAATGATTAAGCAATATGGGCCTGATATTTCTTGTCTAATGGAGATGTATTTGGTCAGGAGTAAGGTACTAGCTCTAAAAAGACCATGGGTGGGATGGGCTTATCACTCCTCGCATACTTCATCATCCAGGGGTGTCTCCATTCTTATTAATAAATCTGTCCCTTTTTCTTTTACTGCGGTCCAAACTGACCCTTATGGCAGATATGTGTTTCTGGATTGTGTACTGTATTCTAAGCCCATTTTATTGTTAGCAGTGTACATCCCCCCTCCTTTTTCATATGACGTTTTAAAAAAAGCTGCTGAATTTGTGGCCCGTTCTCCAGATACGCCAGTGCTCTGTTTGGGAGACTTCAATAATATAATGGACCAGTCTATGGATAAGTGGCGTGAGTCTTCAAGTTCTCTTTCTAAAGGTGGTGAGGGCTTTGCTAAGTTTGTAACTGACTTGGGATGGGTTGATGCGTGGCGAGTTAAACACCCTGGAGTACAACAATTCTCCTGTTTTTCCTCCGCGCATCACTCTTTCTCTAGATTGGATTTGGCCCTGGTGTCCCCATCTATTGTACCTAATATAACTAACATTGAATATAAAGCCAGAGGAATCTCAGATCACTCCCCACTTCTAGTAGAATTGAATATGTGTAGTCCTAGAGGTCTCCGTTTATGGAAACTACACCCCTCTTGGCTTCTTCAAATGGGTGCAGGTTCAGAGCTGGAAGTTATGTGGGATGGCTATTTCACTGACAATGTGGGACCTGCCTCTGTAGCTAATGTTTGGGACGCCTTCAAGGCATATTTACGTGGGTCTCTGATCAAAAGGGTAGCAGAATTAAAAACATTTTATAGGGAAAAAGAACGTGTTTTGGAGATGGCCTGTAGAAATCTTGAGTTGGATTACTTGGGGGACAGGTTGGAATCTTCACGTTTAAAATGGTTGACTGCACAGACAGAGTGGACTGATCATTTGACAGATAGAATGAACCGTAGACTGTTATTCCGTTCTCATTTATATTATATGCAGGCTGACAGAACTGGTAGTTTTTTGGCACACTTGGTTCAAGCTGATCGTCCTTCTGCTGTTGTCTCGGAACTAATTGGGCCTGAGGGTTCTATGGTCACATCTACACAAGATATTGCAGAGGTTTTCAGTTTATTTTATAAAAACTTATATCAAACACAGTTGACTGAGGACGTGAATGCTTTGTCATTATATGTTGCTTCTGCTAGGCTTCCAAAATTGTCATCCGAGGCTCGGGCGTATTTAGATGCCCCGTTGACCCTGGAGGAGGTAGATGCTGTGATTAGTTCCTTTCCCGGTAACAAGGCACCCGGATCTGATGGGATTCCCATAGAGATATATAAAAAACATGCTCGTATCTTTGTTCCAAGACTTTTAGATCTGTTTAATGGGCTCTATGAAGATAATTTGTTCTCTCCATCTATGTCTGAAGCCATAATTGTTGTGCTCCCTAAACCTGGGAAGGACCCTAGATACCCTGATTCCTATAGGCCAATTTCTCTAATTCCCACAGATGCCAAAATTTTGGCTAAGATCCTTTCTATTCGGCTAAACACTGTTATTACTTCGATTGTTCACCCAGACCAATCAGGATTTATGCCAGGCAAGTCGACATCGGAGAACATTAGAAGGCTGCACACTCACTTACAGGCCTCCCATGGTGAAGAATCGTCCTCTGTTATTGTGTCATTAGATGCTGCAAAAGCATTTGACTCTGTGGAGTGGCCCTTTCTGTGGGAGGTCATGTTATGTTTTGGGTTTGGGCCGGTGTTCTTGAAATGGGTAAAGCTTATGTATGCGAACCCTACTGCCAGGGTGTCAGTGAATGGGTTTATCTCCCCATCCTTCCCCCTGTCTCGGGGCACAAGACAGGGTTGCCCCTTGTCCCCAACCCTGTTTGCATTGGCTATTGAGCCGTTAGCCTGTATTATACGTTCTCACCATGATATTATAGGTCTACAATTGGGTAATAGAATGGACAAAGTTTCCTTATATGCAGATGATTTATTACTTTTTTTGTCTGACTATGTAACAGCTATGCCTGTGGTTCTTCAAGTCATAGAACAATTTGGTATTTTTTCTGGTCTTAAGATAAACTGGGACAAATCATCTATCCTTCCTCTTAGGGGGTTGTATCCGACTGTTCCCATTGTCACTCTCCCTCTGTTGGGTAAATAAATTTAAATATTTAGGTATCTGGATAACTAATTCCCCAAAGGACTATATAGTATTGAATGTTGAGCCCCTGTTTGTCTACTTAAAGGGCAAACTTCAGTCCTGGCGCCGGCTCCCTCTTACCGTTACTGGTAGAATTAACTTAATAAAGATGGTGGTGCAGCCAAAATTTGTGTACGTTTTGCAGCATTCTCCTGTTTTTATTACAGATACATTGTTTAGGCGTTTGAATAGTCTTCTTTCTTCATTGGTCTGGGTGAATCGTCGACCACGTATTCAATTGGCAGCTCTGACCCGATCTAGGTCTGGGGGAGGTTTGGCTCTTCCAAATTTTAAATTTTATTATTATGCGGCGCAGATGGCATATATACGGTTATGGCTTCAAGATGACTCCCCTAATGCCCTGCACGTTTTGTTGGTTTCTCAGATTTTCCCTAACTTTACACCATTGCAGGCCTTGCTTGCGGGTAGAATTATACAGAAAGGCCCTCCCCTGTTGATGCAAGCTATTAAGATATGGAAATTGGTATCTAGTATTCTACAGTTTACGGGATTAGATCCAGACACTTCTCTATGTAGTTATCGTATATTACCTGAACTGGCCTCTTTACAGCTTGAGGTGACATGGGGTTCTAACGGTGTAACTACATTGGGTCATTTATATGACACTTCAATTCTTAAATCATTTGCACAACTCCAAGAAGCTCATCATCTCCCTCAATCATATTTCTATAGATATTTACAATTACGGCATGCTCTCTCGGCTCAATTTTCAGATGGCCCTCATCTAATTCAAATATCCCCATTGAAGTCATTCCTTTTATCTTTAGGTCCCCGGAAGACGCTTTCTTACTTATACTCCTATATATTGTCGTCTTATCATAAGGATAGTTTACCACATCTTAGATCAAAGTGGGAGAGAGATATTGGCCTTATAAGTGATGCGGAATGGGATAACGCTCTAGAAGCTCCTCGTATTTCCACAACTTCTATAAGATTTCAACAGATTCAACTGTTTATTTTACACCGTACCTATTTAACTCCTGTTCGTTTGCTGAGATTTGGGGGGAGAGCATCTGACATATGCCCTAAGTGTAAAATTAGTAGCGGTACTTTCTGGCACCTTCTATGGGATTGTCCGGTGGTTAGCACTTTTTGGAATAAGGTTCTGAGAGTTTTGTCCAATACAGGTATTGCTCCCACTTTAGCTACGCCATTGACGTGCTGTTTAGGCTCTATGGACGATGAGGTAGTGGACAGATATCTTAAACAATACATTGTCAATATGTGTACACTAGCTAAGGTATGTGTGGCTCGGTCGTGGATGGCTCCTACAGGACCAGATTATAATGCTTGGCTGTCCTTGGTCCATACCACTGTTGAACATGAAAAACATGTGTTTATTTGTCGCAAAGCTGAGAAGAAGTATGAACGTATCTGGAGCAGTTGGCTTAAATCCTGTTATGCCCGTGCATTGCCTAATGATTGACCGGTATATTATTGTTAGGATAATTAGGTAGATTATTACTTTGTTGGAGGTAATGTGCTGTGTGATAAGTTGAGAATTTGTTGGGATCTAGTTGATTTTGCCAATTTTTCAGGTGTTATTTTTGACAATATTCCAATATTTGTATAGTGTGGTATTTTTTTTTTTTTTATATATATATATATATGTTTTATGTGTATATATATTTTGTTTGGTTATTTGTTAATGTATTTCTATAAACCAATAAAAATGTACTCAATTTAAAAAAAAAAAAACCACCAGGGAGAGAGAATTAGCTGTATCTTCTCATGGACCTGCCTCGTAACAGGTAGAGGGTAACAGCAGGGTGTACATCATACCTGCAGGCCCAACCGCATGGTAATCGCACACAGCATGCACTGGGTATACTGCAACCACATAGCATATTATATATATATATATATATACACACACACACACACACACACACACACACACACACACATTATAGTAGCAAAGCAAAATACTAGTCCTGGCTGATGCTTGTCAAGCTGCATAAATGTGGCAGAGTGCAATACCTATTTCCACAAATACATATATCATCTAAATGTGAGAAAACCCTCAGAGTTCAGATTACCCTCGGCTAACAGTACTGAGCATGTGGTACGTTTTAGCTGAGGAGAATAATTACGTTCACTCTCAGACATGATGAGTGTGAACGATGTGTATGTGACGCACCACAGAAAAACACTTTTCATTTTAACTGTGAGGCAAGAAGCACCCTGCAGCACCGCACCGCAAGGGAGAGAATGACAGGGATAGTAAAATGGCTGACAGTCAGCAGTGAAAGTACAGGCAGACAGCGCTAGCATATAGTCACATACAATGCATAAATAAATCACCTGCACTACAGGCACTATGATCAACTACGCAGACACAGAGCCTGGTAGGAAACAGTGCTGCATACAGTGACCTCATCAGAGGAGAGGTATGCGGGGGACCCGGACCGCACTGTCCCCTGTATCACAATCCAACAGCGTTCGCCACTTGCATAAAATGGCTGCCGAGGAGCTGATAGGAGTCAGGCCCGGGGGAGGAACGCTGCCACAGCCCGCCAGACCGCTGTGGAAAGGCACTGTGCAGCGGGGGAGGCGCCGCCTGTGAGACAGGGAAAGCACACACCCCTGGAATTCAATTAACTCCTGGGACGCTGGAGCATTTTCTATACTGCTGCAGCCCGCTGTCCCTGGTGGTCTAGTTGAAGCGGAGGATCAGTACCTTGCTCCGCGCAGCCTGTCCCCAGGGTTCCCCCTGCCTAGGGACAAATAAGACTAAGACTGTGAATGGGTGGTAACCAACCGCGGGTTCCCGTTGCTTACCTGAATCCCTGTGAATCCGGCCACAGTCTGGAATACCGGGGTCCCCGCTAGCTGAGACCCTGGTACACACCAGCATCCCCGGATCAGTACCGGTGTTCTGGCTCGGCAGGGTGAAGGAGTGGCAGCAAGGACCTCTAATTAGCTTGTCCATGCTGCCCGCTCATATTCATCGCAGCAACGCTGCTGGAAGAAGCTTCAGGGCTATTCCAACAGTCCCACTCTGAAGAGGTGATCCGACTCCGTGCCGGGCACCTACGAAACAAATTTGCCTTGGCTCAGGGGAGGGGGGGGGGTATAGGAGAGGGACCCCAGTGCATCCTGGGAAGCTGAAAACTTTAACTCTGTGGTGCCCGATGTCTGCCGCCATCGCCTATACCCCAAGGTATCCTGTGGATACCCTATGGACCCTGAAGTAGAAATCTGTTTATCACATGCTAATTAAAAGTCATTAGCTGAAAAAGGTTCCCAGATCCATTTTACCGAATTTGCTACTTAAAAAGAAATTTGTGGTTCATTTTATGGTCTTCAAAATAATGGTAGCTATAGAAAGGCATTGCATATTGTACAAGTGATCTAAACAAAAAGTGATACTTACCAACGGGACAGCTGAAAATAATTCTGTGTCCTGCAATGGGCAACATAAAACAACATACATTAGGACCTGAAATACCTGTAGGCTGTTTAAATTAATGAGCCATTAGTAAAGCAAAGTGTAAGACAGTTAGGACCAAAGTATTAGGAGTAATGAAAGCCACAATTATTGCCAGTCTTTGTAGTCTTGGAATTAGGTTGTGGTCTTGGAATTCAAGCGACATAATCATCAAGAACAGTCAGCAAAGGACACTGAAGTCTTCACAAACACCAGCAAAGTACAAATTTAAAAATTCAATAAGTTGTGTGTGATGTTTAAGTAATTGATGAATACAATTAATTGAAATAAGAAATTATATTAAATGTATATATAATTAGTAGAAAGATTAGTTAGTGGAAAGATTCAATGTATTCATATAATCGACAAGCTGAAAGAAGAAAACCCATATGAATGAAAATGTGAGCAAATGTAAAATTTGCCAAATATAGTAATTGCCCTCATTAAAGCTTTTTGCACACGCAGTTGTGGATTTTATCAAGGCAATAGGACACCCACCTATTGCACTGGGGATATTGTAAGTAGGTCATGGAGTGGCTCCCCTGAGAGGGGTCTGTGTCAAAACAGCCACATGACTGAGGCCACACAGAGTTATCTGATCAGACAGAGGGCCAGATTCAGACCCGCTCGCGAGCGGGTCGATGTTTGGCCACTGCGCATGCGCACGCCGGAGCCGGCTCCGACGTGTGCATGAACGAGACCCGGCTAGCAACGGGTGCTCCGTCGCTCCGGGTCTCGCACCAAAAGGGGGCGGCTATCGATTTTGATCGACAGCTCGCACCATTTTGGAGGCGGGCAGGAGAGGGTGGCTGGCCAAAGGGAGGCGTTCCCGACGGAACGCCTGCCGTTTGGGGGCGGCCTTACTGACATCACGAGTGATGTCAGTGGTGAGCTTCCGGCTCTATTAAGAGTCAGAAGCTCACTAAGTCTCGTCGCAAGCACCGATCGTCGCAACCATCGTGACAATCACCTGGCCGCTCGCAATAGCGGTGGGTGGTCACCCACAGCTATGCGAGCGGCCCGGAGGCCGCACCAAAAAAAGAAAAAAACGCCCTGATTCAGAGCGAGCGCTCTTTCAGAGCGTCCGGCTCTGAATCAGGCCCAGAGTGCGGTGGCAAAATAGAGCCATTTATGTAGAAAACCTGGACTTACTCTGCCCTGGTGTGTATACTGTTCTGACTGGAGGTAAAATGTCTGATCATCCTTCCCTTCCAAAACCAGAGCAAAAACAAAAGAAAAATCACCATAATTATGGTCACCACTGACTAGGTTCCTACTTACGGCTGTGTAGAACCCCATGGTAACAAATCAACCTACACTGCACAGTAGAATAAAAATGGTAAATATTTTACAAAAAGATCATGTGTACATAGCTCTATATGCATACAAACAATGGAAGGAGTGGCACCTAACTGGGTTTGAGCGTTACAATGATGTCTTTCAAAGATCCAGTGAGAGGATGAGAAAGAGTCTATCCCATAAGATATTTGCTCCGGGGCTTTATAATTGGGATCCTGAAAGTTCCCGGTACCCTTCTGAATATGGTGAGATTTATTGATGTACATGCTTTGTTTTCACCTGGCACTGACTGATGGGGTTATTGTGCTAGGGAACTTCCTTCTAAAAGCCCCCATTAGATGAAAATCCTAATGCTCCATTGCTCCTCCCACAGTGTTTCTACAATGAATTCTGCTTGTGGCTCTCGCTGTAAGTTGAATATCATAATTTTACTCCCACTTTCCTGGACTTTCCCTCAACTATTAGTACAAGTAACTTTTGCTTATTGGTGTACTCAGATTGGGGCATTTTCTGTTTGTGGGTGTAAGAAACTGTCTTTCCAGAAACCTTGCTTACTGCTTTCTCTAAGCACTATTTCCAAACACGCCTGTCCACAGGAGCCAACTATATAAAATGACTGGGGGTACTTACATTGTCTTCGAAAATCAATAAGGAAAAGAGCCAGCGCTTAATAGAGATAAAGGGGAGTTGCTCCAGAAAATAGAGATGTCCCATCTCTAGATATTAAATGATCAATAAAGGTAATGGAGTACTGGAGCGCTACACCATGTGATACTACTGAATGGTGATAATGGAGTATGTATATGTTGGACAATTACAATTAACGGCTGGTTATTGGGTGCTGTTAGCGATTCTGCCATCTGTCTCATATGTGTAGTATCGGTCTCCAACGTGTTTCGGCTTCCGCCTTTGTCAAGGAGCAAACCCCGGGGCACCCATCTCATACAGACTACAGATTTATTCATCAACACAGAGTCAGATTAGCGGGACGCCGCACATCTGACACACATACAATTTTACTTGGATTCGCAGTACTGTCACATCCATACCAAAGGAACAGTCGCTATTGTGACAAACATTATATACAGCTATCTGTCATTACAACGCTCTCAACTCGAGAGAGTTCATCTATATCTTATCAGTGATTTAAACAAAAACATTATGCATGCAGTTTCACTGATTTACATTAATCAATTGCATTTATCCTATTATATGCATATCTGGTTAAGATATTGTTTTGTGTTAATTTATTAATACTTTCATGTACCAATTGAAATTCTTTTCTCACTGTGAATGTACATGGAATTTTATTGTTTGTTATCAGTAAAACATTTACACCACATTGTTTTTCTCTACAGTAATTGTCCAACATATACATACTCCATTATCACCATTCAGTAGTACCACATGGTGTAGCGCTCCAGTACTCCATTACCTTTACTTACACTGTCTGCCAATGTACTGCTGTGGGTAATGACTATGGCAACAAAAATATTGGGGAAGCTGGAGCAACCACAGAGTTGATGTTCTTTGTCTGCCACAGCTGTCTGTCATCCCATCTGCTAACAGAACCAACCATGAACAATAAGCAAATAGATTAAGGGCACTGGCGTAACTATAGAGGGTGCAAGGGGTGCACTTGCTATGGGGCCCAGCAGCTAAGGGTGCCCGCTGGCCCAGCAACTAACCCACTGCACCGTGCAGATTCATTTTCTCTATTATCCTTTATTAAAACTTAACGACTTCAGGGCAGCAGCAGACGGGTCAATATGGGTATGGGGGAGGTCCCGGGACTGTGTGGTTGCTCACTGATTATCGTGTTTCCACCAGCTGCGCCGCTGAAGAGCTGCTGACTGACCTCGCGAGATGATGACATCATCATCTCGCGAATCTATCTCTTCACTGGGCTCCAGGCAGGGACTGGGAGGGATGTGCTCTAGTGCAGCAGCAATTAGGGGCAAGGCTCAAGTCGTCGGAGCGGAGTTTGAGGGAAGACTCTGAGTTACACTGCGGTGCAGCAAAAGTGATTTATAATTTCTTCATAAATATAATATGCTCATCTTGAATATATATAAATATCCAAAGTTGTCCTGCACTCACATCCGGAAATCATCGTCAGGGTGCTAGCCAAGGACCTGATCGGCCCCTTAAATAACAGTTACAATTCCTCAAAGGAAGGAAGCACTCGCCACTTTGAAGAGAATTTTTCTTTTTATTTATAATAATAGTTCATCATGCATAAACGATAAATGCTTAAGCCGCAAGTCTGGTTGATGCCATATGTCTGGTCAACGTCTCAGTTCAAACATGAACCTTTCTCAAGACCTGAGTTAATAGCTCAACAAAGCAAACAACATTGAAAAAGTTGTGTTTTATCTGTGGACAAAGGAAAAAGAAATGACAATGTCTGCCAGGCTCCAAAAAAATGTAAAAAGTATACAAACCGCACAAAAACAACATGAATGACTGTGGAAGAGGTAATGTGGCAACATGATCACTATGTGTAATACACCTGTATCCATACTGGCTGAGGCATAATATATAATATGTCAAGTATAATAAAATAAAAAAGTGCCTTGGCAACAAATGATAGGACATAAAGCACCCATCAACGGTGGAATACATGAATCATACCAAATATACCTTGATCAATACTCAAGTGGGTCAACATCCTAAAACAAATATCAAGTGCCAAACAGCTGAATCACCTGTAGAATGTACATGCAAAATGTCACTATTTGCCATAATCAATGCCTCACAACATCAACAAATCACACTACTCGTAAAAGGTCACAGAGAAAAACAGGTAATCAAATGTATATACATATATAAACACACAAATGCCTCAAACGAAACAAACTAGATATCAGGTGAATGGTCAAAAATCATACCTGTGAAATTCACACATCTCTGTCTAGGATCATAAGAGTCAGCATCCTGCACACTGCCACTGAAGACCAACACTGTGTATAAATCGCACACGTTGGCACACACATTACCTCGGCTAAAAGCCGTCTATGCCGGAAGTTCCGGTCATGTGCGCTAGTCACCTCGTGTAGTACCCATCATGGGTGACCTAAGATACTTCCGCGTTCCAGCAAGGAACGCATGCCTCCCACTGTCAACATGAGTGATGCCTAAATAAAGCTAGGTACAAATATAACATGAGAAAAAAAAAATGAAAAAAAGCAGTGAGATGAGAAAAACGACAGCTTACCTAAAAAGAAGTTATTACAAATAAAATGAAAATCTAAGCTACAATAAAGAGCTGCATAGCACCCAAGTAAAATCGTGCCCTACTCCTCAGGCACTTAAAGTACACTGGAATTGTGGGATTGCAGGGGGGACGAGTTTAGGATTTAAAACTACAGTTTAATGTACTGTAAGTGCTAGCTCCAGCCCCAACCTATAATCCCATTGTCCAGTGCTCCCCAGCCTTGCTGCAAAAGAAAAAGAAAATGCAGGTGCACACTCTGGGCCTGATTCAGAGCCGCTCGTAAGCGGCCGCTCGTTCGCTCCGAGCGATGTTTGCCCAACTGCGCATGCGTACGGATCATTATACGCATGCGCAAACCAGTCAGTGTGGCCGAAAATCGTTTGTTCGCTAAATAGCGAATGCCTGCTATTTTGAGTGACAAAATGAGACGTATGTGGGTAGTAACAGGGGAAGGTGCTTGAAAACGGGGAGTGGAGATCCGAACGCAGGCGTGCTTAAAGGTCAAAACGGGCGTTTTGTGGGTGTGCATAATTAATACAGCAGCGTCATTGACCACGTCACTGGGTTATTTTAGAGCCAGAACTGCTCGCAAGATTGTGGTAGCAAAAACCAACCACAAGAATAGCGAGCAATTCATACGCTGGTCGATGTACTCGATTAATCTAATAAATAGCGGACATGATGTAGGATGCGAGCGGCCAGGGGGCGTTTTTTTTCAAAAAACGACCGCAAGCTTTGTTCGCTCGTTCAGATATAGAGGCGTGAACAGACTGCAAAGAGCGAACGGTTCATTTGAATAGAAACCCCTATTTTCTGGACGAACGACCGCAAATAGCGTCCGGCTCTGAATCAGGCTCTCTAAGCACTAAGAACACGAATAGTAAAAAAATACCAGGATAAATTCTACAATTAACATGTAGTATAAATGAGGTTCTTAGCATATGTCTGGGCAAAAATGCATGCACACCTACCACGTCAAGGTGAACTCCATCAGATGGGTCCATGCATTTTGGCCAAACGTGCTTAGAGTGTGCATTATCTTTTTTCTACATGGCAAGTCGGAGAATTGTAGCACCTCTTATTATATTATTCTCTCCTTCTGCCTGTACTAGCAGCCCTCCCACCTGCCCATAGGTGATTTTAATTAGTATAGGTCCTTGCATTACAGTCTACACATACAGCCCTAGATACATTTATATACTGTGTCTCTATTAGGGATTTTAGGGACTCACTTGATGAGGTTTACATTGACAAGGTAGGTGGGCATACACTTTTGGCTAAACATGCTAAGAACCTTATTTATACTCATGGTTAGAGTTTATTAGAATTGTTTGGATTATCAGTATTCTTAGTGCTTAGAGTGTGCACCTGCATTTTATTTTTTTCTGCATGGCATTACAAGACACAGCATGGTATTACTTGTTATTAAGTTTAAAATTAGGGTGTGCAGACTAGCCCCCACCTCTTTTTTATTTTCAACATTATGTCAATGTTAACATAATGACTACATACCATTTTTGTGTGTAGTATAATGACTATAGGCCTTTTTTTTATTTAATTTTATGTACATGATCCTGCTTTACCCACATATAAATGGAGGTGCCCAAATTCTGATTCTAGCTGCTACCAATTATTCACCAGTAATATATCCAAAATGTATACAATCTCCAGTCAGTAGAGTGGCACAGAGAAATGGTCCATTACTCATGGATTGTCCCTTGCACAATTTTGTGTTAAAACTACCACATATAAGAAAGACTAATAAAAAATATTAACTGCTATTAGAATAAAGAAGAGAATTGTGTTTTCTGTGTAAATATTTTTGTTTGGTCTAGTGAGAGAACAGCTGTGAATATGGAGCCTCGGCCATTGCTTAAAACATCTGCAAAAGAAAAGAGCCCAGAGTGGTTTTGTCACTATTAGATCAGATCCTCGGTGATGGCAGTATAAATGGAGCATGTGTACAGTTTCAAAGAAAAATAAATAAATGACATATTATATTATACATATGTACATAAATATATTTAACCTACTTATTCTAAAAATACTTTTTTATATATATATATATATATATATTAGTCACCTACCCCCTTAAATGACAAGAACGTGTTCAAAAGTAATTAATGTAAAGTGGATAGTATATGTGCAGTGCACCCCATCAAACGTGACACCGACCACTGCCAATTAGTGCAATTACCATCCATTTCCTTAAAGAACCATTTTGTTTGGATCACAATTATGGAAAGCAGCCCTAGTGACAGCCCATGCAGTGACTGGAGCAGGCATGTGTGCACTACGCAGTGATCACAAATAGGAGAGCTATTCAGTTCACCTGGCCTTCTGCAGCCAGAGACAGCCTACGTTTATCCAGCTGGAAAACAGACAGTTAGTTATATGATGAAGAGAACATGTACTCAAATCGTCGTCATCACAAACAATGCATTTGATCCAAGCATAATCATTACAATAATAATACTAATACTATTTTTCATTATGGAAACCAAAATCCTGAACTCCTTTCATTTATTTGGTTACAACTTGAAAGTAGAGTGTATTCTAATATACTCCAAGAGCTAGATTCACTCATGTGTATATTCTCTTACACAAATCACTGAAAACTAATTTATCAGCAAAACCAACTTGTAAAATTCATGGCTGGAATAATCACTCAAAGTGTATTGTGAGCTGTAATACTACAGAACGTCTGCTCTATGCTAAAAAGCACTTTATTTGTATGTTTACATTAAGAAGTATATCTTTAATTGTATTTACAACAAAAAAAATATATGTTTTTTTTTTATTTTGTGAGAAATACAATAAAAGCATAATTTTCCCGAGATAGAATTCTTTCACCACATGTATAAAAGAAAGAACAGGGAACATTATATGTCACAAATATATGACTCACGTGAATCACTGGGAGAGGTTTGGTAGATGCCCCCACTTGGTACAGAGGCCAACAATATAAACAATGTTTGTAAAAATTAGATTCAGGAGAAAATCAGATTCCTCGATGTCCATCTGGGGGATACTCCATTACCTCTGGGTATATAGTGTGGGCCTTGGAGTCTGGCACTAAAACAGTTAAACACTGACTCCTACCCCCTATATAACCCCTCCCCGTCCACCATAACCTCAGTCTACGTTTACCAAAGTTGCAGGGAAAAAGAGAACACAGAAAAAAACCAACTGTAAAGTACACTACCTGTAACAAGAACAGGAAACTGGCAAGAACCAATAAAATAAAGGGAGGGAGCTCAGCGTCCCCCAGATGGACTTCGAATAATGAATTTTTTATGGTGAGTAAAAAAAATCTGTGCCCATGTGAGGGACGCTCTATTGCCTCTGGAAATTCCCAAAGCAAGCTAATCAGGGGGAGTAGTGTCTGAACCAGCTGCTCTAAGAATCTTACGCCCAACACTGGCTTCACACGCTGCAAACGTATGGAAGAGTTAGCATTTGGTGTGCACGTATGACTAAGTTGCTGCTCTGCACAACTGCTCCACAGAAGTGCCATACAGCACAGTCCAAGATGCCCCAACAACATGGGTCGAGTGGGCCCGAATTCGAAGCCGGAACGGAAACTTTCGAAGACAAATATGCCTGACGAGTAGCAGAAGTACACTTATCTAGCAATGGAACCTTTTGGAGGCTGGCCAGCCTCACTTTGGTGCATCAATCAACACCAACAAAGAATCTGTATGCCTCAGAGAAGTAGTATGGTCCAAATAAATGCGTAAAGCACAAACATCCAAAAGTGCCAGGGATTTACCCTCAGCAAAGCTGAAGCCTGCTTGAACGCTGGAGGAACAATGTCCTGGTTAATATGGAAAGCAGAGGCCACTTACGGGAGAAAGGAAGCTTTTGTACGTAGGGCCACCCAGTCCGAAAGATATATGAGAAGTGGAGGCTTACAGGAGAGAGCAGCTAATTCAGATACTCTTCTGGCCGAGGCAATGGCCAAAAGAAACACAACCTTCAGAGTGAGATATCGCAACTCCACAGACACAAGTGGCTCAAAGGGAGCATTCTGTAATGCCTCCAATACCAAATTTAAGTCCCAAGGATGGTCCAGTAGGACATAAGGAGGCTGGAAATGAAAAACACCCTGAAGGAAAGTCTGGACCTCCAGAATAGTAGCCAACTTCCATTGGAGAAGGATAGACAGGAATGAAACCTGTCCCTTGAGAGAGGACAGGCGAAGGCCCTTAGATAGTCCTTCCTGGAGAAAGGACAAAAGGCGAGAAACATGAAAAACCTCTGGCTTCATCTTTTGACGCTCTCACCAGGCTATATATAACTTCAAAACATGATGATAAATCTGGGAAGCAACTTGTTTGCAGGCCCGGATCATAGTCTTCACCAAAGGATTGGGAAGACCCCTTAGCGCTTAGGATCTTGGTTTCAAGAACCAAGCCGTCAAAGCCAACCCAGGGAAAATCGGGGTGAAGACATGGCCTTGATAAAGAAGATTCAGATGGAGCGGCAGGCGGTACAGATCGTCGGCCAACAGGTTCTGAATAATAGGTTACCAATGATGACGAGGCCAGTCTGGGGCAATGAGAGTGACCGGCCGAGCTTCTCGTCGGTCCGCTGAAGGACTCATGGAAGCACTGCGAGGGGCGGGAAGATATACTCCAGATGGAATGTCCAGGGAGCTGTCATGGCATTCACCAGAACTGCCTGAGGGTCTCGAGACAGAGTGTTGTAAAACTGAAGCTTCTTGTTGAGACGTGAAGGCATGAGATTGATGTTTGGTGATCCCTATCTGGACACTAGCTCCGCAAACACCTCCTGGTGCAGTCCCCATTCTCCTGGATACACCTTGTGGCAGCTTAGGAAGTACGCTTCCTAGTTGTCCACACCTGGAATATAAACTGCAGACATTGCTGGGGTCCAAGGGGGTCATTCAGACCCGGTCACAAGCGCTGAGCGCTCGCAACCGGGTCGATGTTCCCCCACTGGGCATGCGCACGTCGGAGCCGGCTCCGACGTGCGCATGCGCGAGACCCGGCTGGCGACGGGAGCTCCGTTGCTAGGGGTCTAGCACCAAAGGGGGCGAGCTATCGATGGTGAGTGACAGCTCGCCCCATTTGGGAGGCGGGCAGGGGGCGTGGCCAGCCAAACGAAGGCATTCCCGAAGGAACGTTTGCTGTTTGGGGGCGGCCCCACTGACATCAGCAGTGATGTCAGTGGGGAGCTTCCTGCTCGATCAGAGCAGAAAGCTCCCTGGGGCTTGCGAGTGCCGAGACCCAACCTTAGGGTCTCGTCGCAAGCCCCGATGGTCGCGATGGTCTTGACCATCGCGACCATCACCCTGGTCGGTCGCTAGAGCTGTGGGTGGTAACCCACAGCTTAACGATCGACCAAGAGGCGGCACTACAAGATGCAAGCGGCCACCCTCATTCAGAGCGACCGTTTGCATCTAACAACCGCCTCTGAATGAGGTCCCAAATCTTTGCCCAATGAAGGGTATTAGATATTTCCCTCATTGCACGCCAACTGCATATGCCACCCTGCTTGTTTTTGTAAGCTACTCTGCCGTGGTATGGTCCGACTGGATACGCACCAGAAGATTATGTAGATAGGATTGGGCTTCCACCAAGGCATAACGAATCGCCCTCAAATCCAGATTGTTAATGGGCAGAATGGATTCCTGAGCGGACCACAGACCCTGCAGATGCATGTCCTGGACCACCCAGCCTATTAAGCTGGCATCTACGGTGACAATCCCCCACTTCCAAACTGCCAACTGAGATCCCAGATCAAGTTGGAATCCTGAAGCCACAATCGAAGCGACTGACGAGTCTGCAGCAATAGCCTGTTAAACGAAAACAAATAATAGCTGTTAAGATGTCTCTTATTTCCAAGGAGGGTAGTATCTATTCAGGATTAGCCACAAAAAATATTTTTGCAAAAATGTGCAGACAACAGTTGTAAAGATACTTAAGTAGCAATATGATTCCTTTTTGTTCTAGGGTAAGTTGATACACAATATTTAGCTCCTGATATTTGATCTAGTGCAGAGCTTTCTAACACTCGTTATCCATTTGAAATAATTAAACTGTTTCACCTGACAATCAGCTTGAATTGGCTTGATGATGTTTATGGTGTTTGCAATATTGTTCTCATTTGTGTTTCAGATAAGCACAATGTTCAATATAAATAGCCCATGATATTATATATGGATAACTGTTAGGTTGTAGATTTTGCCTAAAACAGTATTTTACAAATTTCCTGCAGTATACAGTTTTTAGCAGGTATACCTCATGGCCATGTGGTAAAAAGAGAAAAAATTAAGTACAATGTTCATTTACCGAGATGTTGAACCCACAGGTTCCAAGTATCCACCAGACATTCAGCCCGCTACTGGAATCTGTTACTTTGTCGCTCGTCTCCAGGTTTTTATGCCGTTCCCTCTACATGGGGAGGTGTAAGGTCTCTGCCAAAGTCACCTGGCAGCCTGACGATAAGCCTGCTAACAGCACTCGGGGCTGAGTCACTCGTCTCCGGAGACTGGAAGGTGTTTGTTCCTTTCGGCAAATGGCTGGTCAGTGTGGATCAATGTTTGCCTGCACCACTCGTATGAAACGCATTTCTCTGCCTCTAGATTCGGCGGCTTCCTCAGTCAGCAGATCAAGTTTGAATCCTGAAGCCACAATCGAAGCGACTAATGAGTCTGCAGCAATAGCCTGAACCATCTGTTGTCCAGTCGAGGATATGATTTTGACCAACGACAAAGCAGTTGGTTTTGAAGAGGCCGTGCATGAAACCTGGTGAATGGAGCCGCCTCAAATGTCGCCACCATCTTTCCTAACAGCTGCATGGGCCTGAGAATAGAAACTTGTGACAACTGTAGAATAGTTCTCACTCCGGATTGGAGATCCTGAACCTCCTTCTGCAGAAGGAAAACTCTCTGACACTGGGTGTCGAAAAAGAGCCCCAAAAACACCATGCTTTGAGATGGAAGAAGTTGGATTTTGGAAAGTTGAAGATCCATACAAACCTCTGGAGTGAGTCTACAGTCAACTGAAGATGTTGCTGCAATAGGGATCCTGAAGGAACCCTGAGTAGCAAATCGTCCAGATAAGCTATAACATTGACCGGAGTCGATGAGAGAAGAGACTGCTTCCATAAGAGCGTTTCTTCTGCAGCAATCTTGAGGAAAAAGGAGTGGCAAAAAAACAACAGTCTGGGATGGGACTCTCCAAGTCCAGAATGTAATCCCTGGACACAATTCTGCTCACCCAATGATCCGACCAGGATTGAATCCAAACATCCTGAAAACTGAGTAAATGGGCCTCTACAACCTGAAGGTGGGTCGGTGGTCTCAGGCCATCATGCCGATTGTCCTGCTGCCTTGGTGGTAGGACGACGGGTTTCAAGACCTCGAGAGGAACCTTGACGGGAGATTCTAGGCACACCTCAGAAGGCCTGAAAGCTTCCTCTACCCTGGGGCTAAAAGGAATGGAACCTGGGAGATTTAGGTTTTAGAGTCTAGACGGGAAGATAATGGCTCTTACCTCCTGTAACATTACATATAATCTTAGTAAGATCTAATCCAAATAGGAAGTCACCCTCAAAAGGGACTGGCTCCAAAGTGTGCTTAGACTCAGTATCAGCCTTAAAGTTCCTCAGCCACAGAGAACGTCTGGCAGAAATCGCCAAAGCAGAGATGCGAAACTGTACATAAACCGTGTCTAAGAAGACACCCACTACATAGGCCAGAACCTCTGTCATCTGATTAGCTAAGGAAATAACCTCAGATGGGTCATCCATCCAGGAATCCAAAGTCTTAATCACCAATGCACTAGCCAGAAAAGGGCGCAGTGAGACCCCTGAAAGAGAAAAAAATAGATTTAAGAATAGCCTCACTTTTCCTATCCGAGGGATTCTTCAACATAGTGTACTGAGCCGTAGGAATAACAGTTAAGTTCGCTAACCTAGCAATATGAGCATCCACCTTAGGAGAGATCTCCCAAAGCCTACTATCCTCCTCAGCAAAAGAATAAAGAATCTTAAACTTGTTCAGGGCCTGAACCCTTGAGTCAGGTTTGAGCCAGGCTTCCCTTAACACTTCCCCAAAATGCGAGAAGGCTGGAAACAGTGAACGGTTTCTTCTTAAGTTTAAAGGAAAAAAGTCGAACTAGACTCAGGAATAGCTGTATCCTGTAGCTGCAAAGTGTGACGAACAGACTCAATCAAAAGACCTACTCCTGAACTAGAATGAGAATCCTCCTCCCAGAGAGAGGTTTTCTCCCAAACCGGATCCACTTCCCCTTCATCCTGGGATGAGGAAGCCGAACCCAAGTCATCCCCAGGAAACTCAAGAGGGGATAGTACCATACGTCTCTTAGTAGCTACAGTCCCTGCCAATGCCACAACTTTATTCAACAACATAGCCATCTGTATTTATTCTGTAAGACATCGACCCATATTACGAGCCCATAGTGGCTCTACAGCGGGATTTGCTAAGGATTGCGGCTGAGCACAAGGTAAACCACTAGCCTGAGCATGGCGTAACTCTGCTATGTCATCTGCTATTGCCCTGGCCCAATCAGGTATAACTGACTGCTCCGCAGAACATCCCGGCTGCGAAGCCACTGACGTCTCAGAGCATGTTATGCATAGTGAGCCTGGATCCACACAACCCTTAGGTAACTTTTTCTTGCAAATAGCACAAGTAAAAAACACAGCCGACCCCGGCTTACTTTTTGGAGCCTTGTCTGGTTTCCATGACAATGTTCTTGCACATAAAAAGTATAACCACAATAAAACTGCCTAAATCCCTAAAATGAATAGTGCAGACTTACACAAGTTCCCTGATATGATATGCAGAAATGTAAATCACTGCCTAAGTCCGTAAAAATGGAATAGTGCAGACTTTAGAACCATAAACAATACCCTGCACATGGTATATGGAAATGTAAACCACTGCCCAAGTAGGGAATAGTGCAGCATATGTTGCCAAAATATAGTTATAACAACAAGTTTTTCAATGTATTAGGTTATCTACATGCTGTAGTAATCCTAACAGCTGCTCATCTGTGCCCCTGGTACTCTAGTAGCGGTCTCCCAGCAGCTGGTGCATAGAGGACCACTGGTGTTATGCTGCAAGCCCACCGTATAGTGTTTGGGTCAAGCTTACTCGCACCCAGCACAGAGACCAGGAAGCTCCTAGGCGGTCTCCCATCCAAGAGCTTACCTGCTACCAGACGGCAGATGCCACAAGTGGAAACAATGTTTCAAGGCAGCAGGAAGTTGAAGACGCAGCCACAGGACTGAATTCGCCAGCTAGACGAAACACAGCGCCGGGAAGCCAGTCGGAGCTCTAGGAGGTAAACTCCTCCATAGTCAAAACACCCCCTTGCAGCCAAAAGCCACTGGGGCACACAGATAGGGACCCGGCCGCGACTGTAATCAGTGCAGCGTGCCTGGGTAGCAGAAAGGGAGATCGCAGCTCAAAGGTGCCGCTGCTCTACCCTCCCAACGCCTCCTTGGATGTGTTTCCGGAAATGGCAGAGACCATATTGCGATTTGGTGACTCTCCAGAGGCCGTAGAGTGGGATTCCCGGCTCACACAAGCCCCTACACTACCTACATCCACTCTGTTACTGCTTGCCGCCTGTAAACAGGAACTAAGCACCCAAATTAAAAAGGAAAATTACAAAATAAAAATTTACTAAAAACTAGAAATAGAACCGTGCTTTATTCCAAGGCACTAAAAACAAGACTGAGGTTATGATGGAGGGGGTTATATAGGGGGTAGGGGCCAGCATTTAACTGTTTTAGTGCCAGACTCCAAGACCCACACTATGGACCTCATTCAGAGTCGGTCGTTGCGGCCGCACAGTCGTAAGATAAAAGGGGCCAGATATGCAAATGAAGCGCTCGCAAGTTGCGTCGTTAAGATGGGATCGTTAGCTGGACGAGCGAGGGGAGGATGCGGCCGTAAGACTAAAAATACGCCCCCTTCTCGTTCGCATTACACGTCATCTCCGGACATATAAAGATTAATCGAGACCATCGGAGCTGCTTGTAGAGCTTAAGGTTGACCATACCCTCTCTTAAGCACTACGATCAAGTCAGTGTAAAAACCTCCCATGTCACATGTGCCATGACACTACTTAATTAGGCACTCCCATAAAACGCCGTTTGCATAGTCAGGCTCGCCTGCGTTCGGATCTCCACTCCCCCGTTCACAAGCACCTTCCCCTGTTACCACCCACAAACGCCTCATCCTGTCACTCAAACTAACGACCTGGCTGTGTTCAAGGAGAGAGCAATTTCTGATTGTAATAGCTAGTTTGCGCATGCACATTGCGAATTTTACGCATGCGTAATTTAGTGAACATCGGTGGCGTACGACCGAGCGGCCGCAACGACCGACTCTGAATGAGGTCCTATATACCCAGAGGAAATGGAGCATCCCGCAGATGGATGAAAGAGTAATAGGTCACAATCAGGTTCGCAAGGTTTTGAATTTGTCTTTTAAGTTCATTGAGCCTTAGTTAAAGAAGGTGAGATTTTATTACCTACATAGTCAGATATACAGGGCCAAATGCAATAGTTTGAGAGTTTTGAAAAATGTGAGCGTTTTCTCTCACTTTTTAAACTTGGCCAATGTAATAGAGTCCGAGAACATGCAAACTGGAATATTTTAAGACTCAAAAAACTCTCCCGATTTTAACTCCCATCCAGATGTTTTCCCATTTTGAAGATAAAACTCGACCAATGTGACAGTTTACTGCTAAATCCGCACATTTTCTAAACTCTCATCCTATTACATTTGGTCCACCACATTCTGTTCATCACATGTATATTTTGTAGCCTATGGGCTACACATTGCAATTCTAGCACCGGTAATGGCCGCTGAGAATGTGTGGTCCCGGCACAGGAGTGAAGAGAACGCTGACACAGTCACTTCACTCCAAGCACATCGCATGGATGGGATCTTTTCGAATCCCCTGTCTCTGAGAGCACCCTTTAGTACATTCGCGCCCAGATCACATTCCAAATGCGATCATTAATAAATGGGCTAGTAAGAAACCAACTCAGAGGGCCATGACCTGTGTACTGGAGGCAGCGAAGTCCAAACCTCTTTGCCAGGGTCCTAGGTGAAAGCCACCATTGCCTTATGGCCCATACAGACGGGACGATCAGACAACGATCAGATATCGTTGTCTGATCGTCCTGCATGTTCAATATTGAACATTCAGCAACATGCACCAACCCCAAACGACGCAACGACCCGTGATTGACGATCGCGGGTCCCTATAGCAAACAGGCCAACCTGGTCGATATGGACCAGGTTGGCCTGCAAGCACGGGCAATGGTTGATATCGACCATCCGTGCCCGCGCATCAAGTCGTTAGAGGGGTTAAAAAAAAGAACGATATAAACGATCAAACAATATCATTTATATCGTTCTTTTTATCTGACTGTGTGTATGCACCATTAGACTCTGTGCGCCCCTGCTGTTGGTTGTGCTAATACCAACTGGTAGAAACAGTTCACATTTCGGACCTAAATTTGTTACAAGTATAAAACGTTCACTATTTCTTTCTCTTTTTTTATGCACCTAACACAGGGTTTCTACCAGGCTTGCCTACCCTCCCGATTTGGTCGGGAGCCTCCCGAATATCGGGTTCCGCTCCCGACCCCCCGGAAAGGCAGGCAAGCCTCCCGGCTGCCGCCTACCCCCTCGAACTACTACTAAAAAAAACCACAGCGGGGGGGCGATGACGCGATTCGCGCTGAAACGCGTCATCGTGGCTCCGCCCCCTGCTTCACAATGCCTTTTTCCCGGCATTGCGAAGAGGGGGCAGGGCCACGATGACTTGATTGTGCGGTCACGCCCCTGGCCCCGCCCCCAAAACGGCATCATAGCCCTGCCACGCCCCCCGCAGAATGCAGGCATTCAGCTCCCTCCCGGAAGGAGGGAGCTGAATGTCGGCAAGTATGTTTTCTACACATTGTGCTTTTATTGTATTTCTGCTCAGTGTACGCAGGATCACCCTCCACTCATAAGAAGTAGCAGCTTTGCATTTCCCTAATTGAGAAACACATACTGTAAATAATTTTTCAAACACAGCCTGTTTGACTGGGACTTATTTTTCTCCATTTTATCTATCTCCAAGGCTTAGTGAATAGACCCCTTAGGGTCTGATTTATCAATGAGTTGTATCATTCACAACAAGTGATAAAACTCGTTACGTATGATAATGGTGTTCCAGCCAATCAGCTCCCAACTGTCATCTGTTTGAAAAACGACAGTTGGGAGCGGATTGGCTTGAGCACCATTTTGCATATGCATCAAGTTTTATCACTCGTTGTAAATTATAAAACTCATTTGAATAAATCTGTAACTACAGACATAACCGGTACAGCCATGAATCTTTAATGAAATAAACAACTTGCAATGTGCTCTATAAAAAACATTTGACTCACCAGTTTTATCTCACTCTTCAACCGCGTTATTCCAGCTCTCTCACTTTTTGTTGCTCCCACAGCTCCCAATTCACGGATGGAAATAGCTGGACTGGCCATCGCGTCCATAGAGCGCACTGTAGGAAATGGTACATCTTTAGTGACTTTCTTCCTGCACTGGATTGTTAATACTTTACACAATACTATAATTAAGTCCCATTTCTTCTGTATGACCTGGTTCCAAATGCTTTATGAATAAACTACATACATCACAGCACTCACAGTTGAGTTGAGACTAAATGACAATTTGAATTTCAAAATTCTGCATGGATATTTATATATGCTTGCAGCTCATTTATTATACCGTAGCGAGTAGGAATTGATTCATCTTCCAAGTCAGGTTCGACACAGACCAGTCACTATTCCCTTTACCGGCATCATACTGGTTGAGAAGTTGTACCCATAACCTCACAAGGGTTTATCCTTCGCACAGTTACCAGTATCCTAGTCAGTGCCTCTGAGGTATTCAATTCTTTTTGGAAGCTCACTGGATAGGAAACCATGTCTTTCCTGTTCTTATTCACTACAACTGTATGATTTTAACAAATACTTTAAATGCCCCTACACATATGGTGGGTTAGGTTCTGGACCAGGCTGCAAAATGGAGCATGGTCCGTTTTTCTATCATATTTACAAATAACATTAAAATAAGATAAGCAGCTTGCATCTCCTCTTTTTCTCACCACTTATTGCCATTAGATGCCATGGCAATTCAGTACGGTGCATTACTGTAATGGCACCCTTACCAGACACCCTTCTGACAGCAAAAACAAACTAAACAGGTGCCAAAATGAATGAACATAGTACAATTCGAAAAGCGCCCCAATAGCAAAATGATGAAAAGAGGTGTGGAAGCTTAGTTTATATGAAACATTATATTTTACATAATTCCATATTTACATATGTTTTATAGTGAACACAGCTCATGCAATTCAATATGGTCTTTGTACAGCCATGCTGCTTAGTAAAACTTAGCTATACTAAGTAAGAAGAGTTGAGATGTCTTTAAAGACCGCTCCCTGTTGAAAGTGTTTATCTGAAGAACTGTAAAAGAACTTGTCCATTTATGTATAATTCTGGGCTAGTGGAAGATATGGACCAAATATAGTGATGCCGAACACAAAGAGCATCTCAGTTAATAATCTATTTCTATTTGATTGCCAAAGGAACGAGGCAACAAGAATTAACTAAATCTAATCTAATGAACGTTATATTTGAATATGCCAAATGCCGTTATATGCCTGCATAATGTGGAATAATGTAGAATGTCTAAAAGTATGATGTAAGTAGTGGGCGTATTAACTTAAGATTGTAATAGAAGGTATAAAACCTCAGTAGTGAAATCAATTGTTGTTTTTTCTGCATTACAACCCTGGGGGATATGTGCTCCCAGTTAAGGGCTAGATCTATTTATTTAATTAATAAATAAATGACAAATTCTTAAGTGTTCTGGATTGGAGTCTATTACTTGCGTCTAGAAGTAGACGCTGCTCATTTTACCGACGCCGGGAGGCCGGCATCCCGATCGAAGGGATGCAGGGCGCCGCGAGCGGACAGCCGCGGGGTGGGGAGGGTTAGGTTTAGGGCTCCTGGGGGGGACTTAGGGTTAGGCACCCCCAGGGAGGTTAGGGTTAGGCACGGGAGGGAGGTTAGGGTTAAGCACCCCTAAGGGATGGTTAAGGTTAGGGGGGTAGGTTAGGTCAGGCTTGCCTACCCTCCCGATTTGGCCGTTAGCCTCCCGATTTTCGGGTGCCGCTCCCGCCCCCCTGGAAAGAAAGGCAAGCCTCCCGGAAGCCTGCGACCCTGCTGAATCGCGTCATTGTGGCCCCGCCCCCTGCTTCACAATGTCGAAAATAACAGCATTGTGAGGAGGGGGCGGGGCCACGATGACACGATCGTGCGGCTCCGCTCCCAATGCATCGTTAATGTCCGGCTCCAATGTGACGTCACTGGCCGGCCCCACCCCCGCTGTTAGCCGACAATCAGCTCCCTCCCGGAAGGCTGGAGCGGATTGTCAGCAAGTATGGGTTAGGTTAGTTAGTACTTACCTGGGGATGATTGGGATTCCCAGCGCTGTCGGGATGCTGCTGCCGGGGTCTGTTCCTCTGTCGGCCTGACGCTGCCGGGATATTACATACAGATTCCCAACAGACGGTTCCTCCTTATTTATTAATATGTGAATTGCCTAACTAAATTTTTCTTTTTAATAATGATGCCAGGAATCATCCTGTGTACATACCACTTCTCTCCACCCCAAACTCCTTTCCACTCAAGATGTGGTGTAGAAGGCTCTTCATGTCAGAGGGACTCAGATTCATAAGACTTTCTGTGGCCTCTTCAGCTGTGCAATACAGGGAAAATAATGACATCAGTCTTCTCCTTATAAAAAACTAGCATTTTTTTTTACACCTTTAAAATGGAAAGAAAATGGGCTAGGTTGTTGTAATCAGCCCTGATAGGTGTTAATGGGTATGTCACTAGTCATTCTAAAATAGGAAGGGGCACTATACAAGGGCGGTGCTGTTATAATACCGATGCAGTTTATTCCGGTGGTCAGAATCCTGGCACTGGCATCCCGAAGGTAAGTAGCAGGATTAGGGGGAAGGTTAGCGTTAGTTGTTAGGCACTAGGGGGAGGGTTAATTATAGGGTGCGGGGAGGGGAAGGTTAGGTTTAGGCACTAGGGAGAAGGTTAGAGTTAGGCACCAGGAAGGGAGGGTTAGGGGAGGGAGAGGGGGAGGGTTAGGATATGAGTTTTGATATCCTAACCCTGTCAGGATGCTGGCATCGGGAATCTGACCGCGGCATCCCGTACCCAACCCAGACAAAGTTATCCGTTGACATTTTCTTTATCTACTTTCAAAGTCACTGTAGGGCAGTAATTTCAACCTTTTTTAACTCGCGGCACACTACACAAGATTTTAAAATTGCCAAGGCACACTATCCGGCGATGTGGTGTGCGCGGACTATGAAAAAACACACTACATTAGTTCCCACAGGAACAAAACACACTACATTGGCCCCCACAATAATAAAAAACACACTACATTGGCCCCCACAAGAATAAAACAATCCCATTGGCTGGCCTAACAGAAAAAAAAACCCACATTGCTCCCCACAAAAAAAACAACCATACCACATTGCGCCCCACAGAATTGCTCACCACAGAAAAAGAAACCTATGGCTGGCCCCACAGAAACAAAAAAAAAACAAAAACACATTGTTCCCCACTAAATAGGCAAATATATGGCTGGATAACATATGGCTGATTCTCACTAAAAAAAATTACATGACTGGTTCCCACGACAAAATAAACTATGGCTGGTACCCACGAAGAAGAAAAAAATGTCTGGTCCCCACAAAACCCACATTTCTTCCCCCCTTGTCACTCACACTGCAGCAGGATCGCGTGCGGGCGGGCTTCCAGGCAGGAGCCTGCCTGGACAGAGCGTGGGCTGGCTGATTGGCGCAGGGCGTTGGCTGGCAGAGCGGGTTGGAGGGCAGTGGACAACGCGGCGTGCGTGACCTGTGATGTCACGCCGCCGCATCTTTGCAGGTCACTACCCGGTCGCTCCTGAGTCTCCCAGAGGAGCTCAACGGCCCGGGATGCTGAAGTACAGTAAAATGTGCCCGGTGGCTCTGACAGCCCCGCGGCACACTTCACAACCGGCCGCGGCACACCGGTTGAAAACCGCTGCTGTAGGGGGTGCTGTACATTAACCTCTATTTAACAACCGGGTCAATATAGATTATATTTTAGCATCCTTCCCTTACTTATACTATCATTTACTCCTAACTCCACACAATGGCATCTAACACTTGGTTGCTGACGCCATGCTGCTTATTTAAGTGTTATTCAGCAATGTTTATAAACCATGTCCTTGTCCTGGTTTTATACTGTTATTAACTGTTTTTCTTGTGTGCTCATTTGTTTATGTACTTTAGAAGGCGCTGTGGAACCATATAAATAAATGATAATAATAAATGCATTTATATATCTTGTGTAGTAGTTTTTAGTTCACACAAAATAAAATATTTATTATGGGGAAGAGGAACACTTTAGACTGTCCAACATGTGAGAACTATGGCTCATTTTGGCATATGATGTGCAAATGCCCAATGGTTCGTAAAGTCTGGATGGCTGAAACCATACAAAAGGGGTTCTTCCCATAGCTGAATTCCAGGGTGTGTTTATTTGTGCTAGCAGGAACAACATTTGGAGGTAAATATAAGTTTAAATAAATATTTAAACAGTTTTCTTGCCAAGATCAAAATAGCAAGAACTTCGATGGTGGATGAGTCCCTTTAGTTTTTAAAAGAGGGTGACCTTGGGTAATGACTGCGCTTCCATTAAATTATTTACATTCCAGTAGTCCTAAGGGTGTCCTGTCCAGCATAGATGTGTTACATTAACTTTGTTCTTATGCAAATGGAATTTCTTACTCTAATACACAGTTTGTGCATCCTCAATTATCTTTTGGTTGTTATACTGTTGGATCCATTCTTCATTAAAATACCGCAGTACTGTTCTGAAAATTTTGTGCACTCATACGCAGACAACTCGGGTTAACAAATTACTTGTTTTTATTTACTTTAAGTTTTATATTCTATGTCGTTTATGTATTTAATATTTTAATAAATATGCCCAATTATTTTAAAGATGCATAGAAATCTCAATTACAACTGTAAAACGACAGTTATGGTAAGAACTTACCTTTGTTAACTCTCTTTCTTCGAAGTCCATAGGGTCCACAGGGAGACCTTGGCTTGGACATCCGGGCACCACGCAGTTAAACTTTTGCTCCCAGGATGCACCGGGCCACTCTCTCTATACCCCACCCCCAAGCCAGAGGCACCTCAGTTAGTAATAAGCCAAAGGCCGAAGGAGTATAAAAGAAAGAAGGAAGTCTGGAACATACAAGAATCACATTCTCACATAGAAGGAGATGGAAAACCGGTGACCAAAATGAAGCCCATCTGAAGCCAGGTGCGTCAGGGTGGGTGCCCTGTGGACCCTAAAGACTTCGAAGAAAGAGTTAACAAAAGTAAGTTCTTACCATAACTCTAATTTTCTTCTTCAGGGTCCATAGGCTCCACAGGGAGACCTTGGGGATGTCCCAAAGCAGTCCTTTTAAGGGTGGGGACGCTCCTGCACTGAAAGGAGAATCTGGCTCCAAAGGTAGCATCCTGAGAGGCGAAGGTAACAAAGGTATAAAACCTTAGAAAGGTCTGGACAGAAGACCACATGGCCACCTTACAAAGCTGTACAGCCAAGGCACCACGGCGAGCTGCCCATGAGAGACTCACAGACCGAGTAGAATGAGCAGTTACAGTAGGCAGAACAGGAATGCCCTCCTGAGTATAAGTCTCAAAGATCGTCATACAAATTCATCTAGCCAATGTCTATTTATTGGCTGGCCATCCCTTCTTGTGAAAACCGTACAGGACAAACAAGGGAACTTGTACGGTCCACATAGACCCTGAGGGCCTGTACCACATCCAATGAGGCCTCACCTGCCAAGAGGTCTGGAGACTGAGAGGCCTCTACAATAATTGCCTCATGTGGAAACTAGAAACCACCTTAGGGAGGAACCCAGGGCGAGTCCAAAGTACCGCCATGCCCTGGTGAAATATCAGAAATGGGGAGTGACAGGAGAGCGCCCCTAAATCTGACACTCTTCTAGCTGAAGCTATGGCCAGAAGAAAAACTGTCTTAGCAGTTAACTATTTTAGATCGACAGAAGTCAGGGGTTTAAATGGAGGGCCCGAAGGAGCACAGCCAAATCACAAGGAGCCACTGAAGGGACAAAGGGAGGCTGAATCCGGAGGACACCTTGTAGGAAAGTGCGAATATCCGGAAGAGGAGCAATCCTGCATTAGAACCAAACTGAAATGGCAGAGACATGCACCTTCAGTGAGGCTAGGCAGAAACAGAGATCCAATCCCGCTTGGAGGAAAGCCAAAATCCTAGGTATCCGAAACACCAGAGGATCGTAACCTCTGGGACGACACCACTGAAAAAAGGTCTGCCACACTCTGTTATAGATCCGAGCAGAAGCTGGCTTACGTGCTCTGTGCATAGTGTTTACTACAGAGAAGGAGAATCCTTTGAATCTTAAGAGGAATGTCTCAAGAGCCACGCCATCAAAGAGATGACCCAGGTTCAAGTAAAGGCAAGGACCTTGAGACAACAGAAACTCTGAAGATCTGAGTACCAGTGACGCCTGGGCCATGCTGGTGCCACCAGCAGGAATGTGCCTCCTTCTTGTTTGAATTTCCGAATGACTCGAGGAAGAAGGGAGACTGGAGGAAACAGGTACGCAAACTGGAAGGTCCACTTTACCGACAGGGCGTCCACCAAGATTGCCTCGGCATCTACTGTTCTGGACCCGAACACAGAGTTTGTGATTGTGTTGGGAGGCCCCATTTGTCCACTAGGAGTTGAAATACCTCTTGGTGAAGAGACCATTCCCCTGGATGCACGTCGTGATGGCTGAGGAAGTCCGCTTCCCAATTGAGAACTCCCGGTATGAACACTGCTGATATGGCTGGGAGATGACCTTCCGCCCATGTCAGAATGCGTAACACCTCTGTCATTGCCACCTGACTTAGAGTTCCTCTTTGATGGTTGATGTACGCCATGGTTGTGGCCTTGTCTGACTGAATTTGCACAGGCTTTCCATGAAGTATGTGCTTGGTCAGCTTGAGAGCTCGGAAGACAGCCCGAAGGTCCAATATGTTGATTGGCAGGGCTGCTTCCACCTCTGTCCAACGACACTGAAAAGATTGTGTGTCGGTCACTGCGCCCCAATCCCGGAGACTGGCATCCATCGTCGGGATGACCCAGTCCGGGATTCAAAAGGGGTGTCTCTTGGTGAGACAGTCTGTCAGCAACCACCAGGTAAGAGACAGACGCACCTCCATTGTCTGTGCTTTTATCCGATGGGGTAATCCGTTCCATCTGGATAGAATAAGTTTCTGCAGAGGCCTGGAATGATACTGGGCATATTCCACCATGTCGAATGTCGAGACCATAGAAACCAGAACTTGCATTGCTTAGTGGATTGACCCTCGGCGACTGTGGAGACATCTGTGTACTCGCGTCTGTAAACTGGAGATCTTGTCTGTAGTCATAAAGATCCTCTGCTGTTGGGAATCCAACAGGGCTCCCAGATGGAGCTTCCTCTGGGATGGAGCCAGGGATGACTTCTTCCAACTGATTAACCACCCGTGTGTCTGGAGAACAGAAATTGTTAGCTGCAGATGGTGGTGGAGTACTTCTGGAGACCCTGCCCACAATAGGAGGTCATCCAGGTAAGGAAGCAGTCGGACACCTTCGCCCCGCAGGTGGGCCGCCATGATAGCCATAGCTTTGGTAAACACCCGAGGTGCAGTAGACAGGCCAAAAGACAGAGCCCGAAACTGGAAGTGCTGCTGTTGTATAGCAAACCTGAGATGGGTACATGTAGGTATGCGTCCTGAATATCTAGCGATACCATAAAATCCCCAGGTTCCATAGCCAGTATGATGGAGTGTACGGTTTCCATCTGGAATCGAGGTACCCTGAGGTATTTGTTCAGGGATTTGAGATTGAGTATAGGAAGATGAGATCCGTTCAGCTTCTGGACCAGAAAAAGTAGAATAACCACCCGTCCCTCTCTGGGGTAAGGGGACTGGTATAATGACCCCTTCTTGCAGCAAGGACTGAATGACTTTCTGGATCTGCAAGGCCTTGTCTTTATCTGAAGGAGGGCCTGTGCAGAAAAACTGCTCGGGAGGCCTTCTGCGAACCGAGAGGGCATACCCGTGGGGGACCACTGCTCTTACCCAAGTGCCTGTGGTGGTCTGACACCAGCACTGGGCGAACTGAAGAAGTCAGCCTCCCACTCTGGGATCCCCCAGATGGAGGTCCATCCCTTCAGGTTTATCTTCTGACTTAGAAGTTGGACTTGGCAGTCTTTTTGGGCACTGACTGCTGAGGAAAGGCTTGACCTTTAGGTTTCTCTTGCGGCCGAAAGGACGAGGTCTGTGGTCTCGTAGAAGTAGATGCAGAGGGCAGAAATGCTGACTTAACAGCTGCCAACGTGTCCACAATCTTGTCTAAGTCCGGACTAAACAAAATTTCACCGTTATTAGGCAAGCATTCTAAGCCAAGCGTTTTAAGTCCTTCTTAGAATCAGCGTCCGCCCTCTAGGAGCGCAGCCACAAGGAACGGCGAGCTGACACAGCAGCAGCCAAAATCCTGGAAGTCAACAGACTGAAATCCAAAGCAACTTCGTTAATATATGCAGCTGCATCACGGAGGTTACCCACTAATGTCACCTGATCTCTCGAAAAATCTGTAGGAAAGGAGTCCTCAAGGGATTCTGCCCAAAATTCCATTGCCTTGGCCACCCAGTATATATAGGACAAGTAATGAGTCCGCACTAGTAATCGAATTTAAATAAATGAAAACATTATGGTTCATCACAATAATATTCTGGATGACTCTAAGTTGGTGGTGCACCCTAAAGGTTTGTGCTAAACACATATAAAAGTATTTTCTGCAAGAAGCAGAGGAAAAGGACAAAATATGCCTTTGTAAGGGCACTCTTATAACAGATAATTGTTTATATATGGATGATAATGAAATGATTAGTATAGATAAAACTTAACATTTAATATACACCTTTTATTAAAAGAAGTTCTCCCCAGAGGGTGATTTGTAGATATAACATGGAAATCTACTAAGGACAAAAAGAGCAATATATACATCCTTTGAAGTATAAAATGTATTTTTTATTAATTATTGATGAAAATTCAATAAGTAATCAGCTCCTGTTAAGGGTAATGAATATTCTAATTAACCCTATTACAATCTACAGGGAGGCACATATGATTACATCATACAGTACGTGTCTGGCGAACAATAGTAGTTATTAATTAGATCTCTGTTGTGATCGACATGTACATAAATGAAAGTCGGTCAGAAACAATTATATGTTATAAGAAACCACACACTAATAGCTAAGAGAGATGACTTATTAGGATAATCCAGCAGCTTTGAAGTCTATGCCCCCTATAGATAAGTGAGGAATATATATAGTAATTAAATATCAGTATACATATATTGACATTGCTGGTAGTGATAAAGTCTGTGTCCCCATATAACTAAGAGGATTGTGCTTGGGAATTTCGTCCCAAGTATGTTAACTCATATTGGTTTTTACAGATATACCAGGTAAAGAATACTACACCTTAGAGTGGTGATAGATGCATATATTAGATTGCCATATAATATCAGCAGAGTATGCACTATGAGAAGCAAAGTGATAGCTCAAAACAGGAAAAATATATGAAAAAGAAGAAAATCCAAACACATAGTAAGTACACAACGAAAATGTTACAAGTGCTGAATAATGACACTATCTTCAGTGTAATTAAGAAAAATACTAAAAGAAAAAAATATACTTGTACTGAGTGTCAACAGAAACCATGGACATATGCAACATATTTATGCACATGTGTAATAAGGATGTGCCCTGAAAAAACAGGGTTATGTATCACAAGACAAGGGTAAATCAATGCATAAGGTAAATCACTATATACGGAGAAAATGAAAAATCATTTATAATGATTCAAAAAATGTTAATAAGCAAGGGGAGGCAATAGTGTATACACCGAGTAGTGACACTATCATCAGTGTAGTAAAAAAATTGCACATGTATTAAATGAGAACATTAAACTTAACTTTTATAACATAAATAGATACAAATATAATGAAAAGGGGTTTAGCTGAAAGAAGGAAGACCTGGAATAAATTTAACGTGGAGTCACCTCTACTTTCCCCTGTCTATATCAAACAGGGGAAGAGAGAGTGACTGCAGCGTTTATTCCAGGGGAAATAACATACAGCGCTTCTGCTGTCTGAGAATAGAGCTAAGTCTCACCCCTGTTACTCTCAGGCATTGCAGGGGGAGTCGCAGACTAGGACTCAGATGAGAGTCCGTGGGTCAGAGCTGCTGGTGTGGCTGTTCAGAGATCGGCATGCTAAATTAGTATAGACAGAGACAGGACGCGTGTTTCGCCGGGAGGCTTGGTCACCTGATCACTGGACTTTGCTCTGGCTCTGCCCAATCAAAAGGCTGTATTGCCGAGTGGCTGTACATCCGACCAATGACCAAGGGATGTCACACAGCCAGTCATGTTAATGTTAAAGAAGGGGTGTATCCAGAAGACAAAATTAGCATATGTAAACAAACAGAGATTATGTGCATCTGACAGCACAGAAACGCTTTTAATAAAATGTGTATATTAAATATTAAGTTTTATCTATACTAACCACCCAGGATATAGCCATGGATGGCCGGACAAGTTTCCCCTCAAAGAGAATAAATCGATTTCAGGCAAAGTTCTACCTTCCTATCCATAGGATCTTTAAGGGAAGATATGGATGGCATAGGCAAGGTAGCACTCTTAATTAAGCGTGTAACATGAGAATCCACCACAGATGGTGTCTCCCATTTAGCACAGTGTTCCCCAGGAAAACGGGAACGGTAGACTAGGCGTTTCTGAGGCTGGTTACGCTTCCCAGGTGATTGACAAGCCGCTGCCATATGATCCACTAGCTGATCAGATAATCTAAATTCCGAAGAAGTAACCCTTATTTCTTTGAACAGAGCATGTTTGGGCCACTGTGCTGGTGGTTCGTCCTCCTCAATGACTAAGGCAGAACACACAGCTCGTATCAGAGCAGGAATATTGATCTTAGACCGAGATTCCGCCTCCTGCGGAGGAGAGTCAGAGACAGTGTCAGACACAATCTCTCCGTCATCAGACAACATTTCAGTATCGGTATGTAGTGTAGACTGTGATTACTGCAAACGCCGCTTGGCAAGCCTATGGATTTTCTCCCTGCAACATGGCCTGGAAAGCAGTGGAGGTGGCCACCAGGCTCTGCGCTGAGCTAGAGAGGGTATTCACCCATGGTGGAGGCTGTCGGAGCTGGATTAGTGGCTGAGACGGAATCAGCGTAAAAATTAGCGTGCGCAACGCCATCTTGCGAATGGCAGCTAGACTCCATTTTAGAAACAATCTGCAAGACGCCATTTTGCGACCAGCGCCATTTTAAGTTACAACTCACAAGCTAAGTACAGATGGCAATGTTTTTGATAATCTACCAAAAACAACTAGAAAAACAGCCCCTGAGAAAAGTAAATAGAAAAGACAATACACCTGAATACTGTGAGTGTTTTACATACAAATTGTGAATCCCTGTATATAGACAAGTATAGTTGTGGCAATTGTAATATAACCCAGACATTGATCTACACCAGTGATTCCCAACCGCGGTCCTCAAGGCACACGAACAGTCCTGTTTTGGTGATATCCAGGTTTGAGCACAGATGGTTAAATCAAAATAACTGAGGTACTAATTAAGTCACCTGTGCTCCAGTATGGCTATCCTCAAAACCTGGACTATTAGTGTGCCTTGAGGACCGTGGTTGGGAACCCCTGATCTACACAATTGAATTTGTCTGAATCCTTAACAGGTTTTAGCCCCACACCCAGACAGAATGGCCGCGGCTTCACAGCTGGGGGTAACACATTTGCATTGCAGATTGAAACTGTGAGTGAGAAATGAGATATGTGTGTGTGTATGTATATATATATATATATGTATATGTTAAGTCCATCATAGATAGAATCTCATGCATAAACACCACACATTACGCACAGTTGAGCTGCTAACATGACGCTCAGTATCGAATGCACAATATCCTGCATGCGAACGCTGTTTATTAGCTGCATGCATGCACATCTGCCCCAAATAAGATAAACCTAACTAGCGTCTTTTCCCATATCCCTAATACTTACATAATGCACACTTACACAAAAGGTTCCATAGCTATAAAGTAAAAGACCCAAGGTTCTAAGGTTTATTAATTTATTACAAATGCTGTGAAACAAAGACTATTTTGGTATCTAAGGTTTAATACATGATAAGTAAGCCGTGTTTGATATTATACTGATCCGCACTTTATCCACAGCTTTCCGGTATCAACGGTGTGAAGATCGGAACATGCGTTCGCAACTTATGAACCGTAAAGACATAAAGAGCCAAAATGTATTTTTGTGCATGCAGGGGAAATAGAGGAGGCAACAAGCTGTTAGAGGCTGTTCTGTGTCCATTTGAACCAACCTGTTAAATGCCCTGTAACAAATGCACCTGAACTGGGAACCAATGGGATCAGCAACAAACTCCTCTATTGTGTTGTCTATTTCTGGGGGGGTATAAATATGTGTGCTCTGACCCTGGGTTTCTAGTCTTCTTGCTGATTGACGGAGTTTATCTTGCTGATGCCGGGATCTGGTCGAGAGCGCTTGCGTATGTATAACTGTACTTGGGTCTATATAATTTCTTTGCGCTAAATTGTACTTAGATCATAGCGTGTAACTGACTGTACTTTTACTTGAATAATACTTTGAGCTTTGGAACCACAGGTTCAAGGTCTGGAGTCTTTATTTACTGTATGACTGCGTACGCAAAATAGAGTCATCCTTAGAGGTTTATAGGAAGGATATTAGAAGGTATAGGCAGGAGTGTATAGAGGTTAGAATCCAGAATCCTTAGTTGGGGGCTCATAGTGAAGTCACTTACCTGTTCACACAATAAAATATGGTTATCGATATCTCACCAAAGGGTGGATAGTGGCCACACGCAGTTTTCCCTGCAACCACTCTATGCTGAGAGATCGCTATCCGCTATCGTGTGAGTCAAGGTACGCTGACTAGAATCCAGGGACAAGAAAGGAAACAGTTTGTTTTCCTTTGTTGATAGCATTTTACACTAAAAGGGGTGTCGCAGTATTGCGCACACGCGGCTAAGTCGCATTTTTGCGCACAATAGGGAAGCACTTTTGCGTACGCAGCTAAGGGTACGTCATACGGTTGTGTGGTAGTCGCATCATTATGTATGCGACTAGTTGCACAATAGCAATACGCATTTTTCGGTTGTGCTGCCACGTGTTTAAACAAAGCCATTGAGTTTACATTATCAATTGTTGCTAATATCTGGGTTAACGTGTATTTTTCTGCGCAGGAAAAGTGTAACTGAGTGTTTGTTTAGGGTGTAACACGGGACCTAAATGTTAAGGGTATCGTAGGACCCTTAAGTGCTAGGCGCAGGAAGGTGGCCTAGTGACTCGGTAGCAGCATACCGTTTACTTTTACACAGAGCAGGTGTATGGTTTGTTATTTTTGTTAGGGTTCGTCCCCCAGCGTGATTATAGCGTTCAGTAATCAGTGTGTGTGATCTGTTAGGCTTATTTGAACACTATAATTGAACCGCATAATTTTGGTTAGATTATGATTGTGAGCTGGTGGGAGGGTGGACGAAATCAACTGGAACAAAAAGGGTACTTAGCTGCCCCATAGCAGTTGAAAGGTAGTCAAAAAGGGATTGCTGAGCGGAAGCGGCCTTTACTTCCGTAGGTGAGTGGAAGCGTCTAGAAGTCCTCCATAGGGTTTACGGATAAACCCTTTTTCCAAGGCGTTCGCAGGTAAGTGAAAGTATCTTAATTGTCTTTCACCAGTTTACATTTTTATTGAAAAACGTAGGAGTTGTCCCAAGATGGGAGCCACGCAAACAATAGAAATGTTAGACAATGATGTACTACTAATGGAGGCGCCGCTTGGATCGGCCCGTCGTATTATGCATACTAAGTACGGTGCTTATGCAATAAGGTATTGTGATGTATGGTTTAAGATAACGATGAAGAGTGCTAGACCGTTTCCAAGAATTGGTAGTTTTGATAAAGATGTATTGGATAATGTCCAGGACCACATCAGTCTGATGCGGTCTCGAGGTAAGAAGGTAAAATATTATGAATGTTTAAAATTGTGGCAGCATGAAGGGGATGCGTGGCTTAAAAATGTGCAAGCGACACAAACTAGCGCCGCGAACGCATTGCCAGAAAATACACCCGCAGCGCTGGATTGCAATGCGTGCGAGCCGCAAAGTGGCGCGCACGTGCAGCAAGGTAGCGTTGCGGAAGGTATTGCCAGCAGTTCACGTGCACCACCACCACCTTATGTGGATGGGGTGCAAGCACAGTTATCGAAAAAACCCATAAAAATTTAACAAGCAATTTGTACCCTCTCTTAAGCAACCATAAAGAAAATGTTCATGATGTGGATGATGAGCCTTTTGTAATGTCTGCCATTTCCCATGCTGTACAAATGATAGATGCTGTACCACGACAATCACGAGTGGTGCCGCCATCTCCATCGGTAACAGCAATGGGAAGTGCTAACACCCTCTGCACCTGTAGAGGAAGTTGTTAATACCATACGTAGCAGCAACAGATTAAACCCCCAGCCAGGTAACAAGGTCAAAGGTAGCAGCGCTGCCAGTCTGCATCCCATTCGGACAATAACTGTTCCGAATGGAAATGCAGATGTGAACGGTGTAGTGCCCACGAGGGAAGTGGTAATGCATTGTCCTTGGACAAGGGCAGAACTAAATTCCATCATAAATGATTTCCCCGATCCCAAAAAGGAACTAGCCAATGTCAAAGATTTTTGAGGAATTTGGGTAGTTCTCATGAGCCAACTAATAAAGATTGGCGAGTGGTGTTAAGGGCCTGTCTACCACGCAATATCGATGTGACAAAATTTTTCACGGATTGTGTATTGGATGGTGATGTTCCCTTAACAGACCAAGTAAACCAAGGTAACATTTCCCGCACTGTAACTCAATTGGGTATATATTTTCCAGTAGAAGTTAACTGGAACAAAATTTTCACCATAAAGCAAAAGGAGAGTGAATCTGCAGAAGATTATTGCGACCGGGCTCTGCAGGCTATCACCAAGTACACTGGGTTAGAGGATATTAAAGATAGCACTCACCACAGGGGAATGATAGTCACCATACTCATGGACGGTCTTAAAGAGGACCTAAAGACCCGGGTTCAGACCTCACAGCCTGGCTGGAGGGGAGTCACAATAGATACCCTCATAGAATCTGCCATAGAACATAATAAAAACATCTCAAAGAAGAGAGAGACACAGAGCGAGAAACTAATGGCTGTCAGTATTCAAGCTCTGGAAGGAGTGACGGTAACATCACAGCCAGCAGACACACCTGCACCTGAACAGTTATAAGCCCTCACTAATCCTACACCACAGCAAACACAGCCTTATCCCACTTATCCTACACAACCACAAGTCCCATACTACCCACAAGCTCCATACCTCCCACAATATCCTTTTCCTCAATATCCTTACCCATACCCACTACCTTTCTCTCCTGCTCAACCCACACAACAATCCTTCCCACGAAAGTGTTTTAATTGCAACCAGCCAGGACACATAAGAGCTGCACGGCAAAGAGGGTAGGACCCCCAAACCAGGGAGTACTTGGATATCCCCGTAAGGGATATGCACAGAGACCAGCATATGTCCAACAGGCACCAGCTCCAATTGTGGCCGTTAATGCTTTATTGGAGAGTGAGAGCCAACGCTAGGAATCGGGTCATACTTGTCGTCTGCAGATAGACAGGTTGACGGGAAGTACTAGGGAAAAACTGGTAATGGTAATTGATGTAACTAATACCCAATCTCTGTTCTGCTTTCTTCCCTGTGCCCTAACCCCCTGACTGTCAGTATTTTTCTTTTCCCACCTAGGGGGAGGTGTACACTACACATGGACATGAGTGTCCCATGGGTTCATAGACAACCCCAGTATCTTCTCCCAGGCCTTATATGACTGTTTACAATCTTTTCAACCTACAAATGGATCTGTTCTAATGTAAAATGTGGACGAGTTATTGTTGTATTTAGGACATGGTTAATGATATTAAACTGTTGTATTTTATCTCTCACACACAGGACACAAGGTCGCTAAGGACAAACGGCAGCCATGCCAGGCTAAGGTCAAATACTCGGAATACTGTCCAACCCAGGGGCCCAGGCAATATTTAGAGCAGTAGATATTGATAACAGAATTTAAATTGCAGGAATTTGTGTACTAATACAGTATCCCTAGAATAATTGAATATAGGAGGGATACTCATTTCACAAGTAATGTCTTCTATAACCTGTGTAAGGTGATGGGTATTAATATCAAGATCATCCCAGACCATCTGTCTACCTGACCCCCTTTGAGATACTGTTTAACAGGCAGCCTCATGTGAAAATATGATAATGAGGTTACTGTGCAGTGTCTCACGAAGATGAGTAAGAACTGAAATTGAAAATGTTATTAACTAACATGACTGAAGCAAACTCTCATGATGTTAAACCTGGAGAATTTGTTATGATCCGATTTTTTTTTTAGCTCAGGTTGTTTGACTGATCGGTGGAAAGGTCCGTATCTGACGTTGTTGACAAAGTACCACATCCTCAAAGGGTGGCCGGGGAAGATACGTGGGTCCATTCCACTCACTATAGGGAGGTTAACCAGCCGCTGGAGATATAAGGCGGAGTCGAGGCCGATAACGTGGACCTGTCGAATGCGAGCTTGTGCCGGTAGGATTAAAGAGGTGAGAGTGAGAAACCTGAGCTAAAAGAAAACTGTAGATCAGTGTTGCAGCAAGGGATTGTTCTGCTGTGTTCATTTTTGTATTCTTCTTCCAGAGTTTCCGTCATCTTGGTTTGTTTGGGGATACCCAGTTTCTGTGATGGAGGACCAATTGAGGAGATGGGAGCTGATGGCAGTGCTGATGGAGTGGAGTCAGGAGGAGCGCAATGCCAATCAGGGGAGTGTCTGACCAATCTTAGTACTGTTATTGTTAAGAGAGCTATAATTCGAGATACTTGGGGACGGTGTGGAGGTTTATCGTCTGAAGATTCCTGTATTTGTGAGCTTTGTGGGTCCCTAATTGATGAGAACTGTATTCAACAGTGCCAGCCTAAATATAACCCGTACTGGGGTGGGTATCCTTTAGAGAATTATCATAGCATGGTAGGCAAAGTATTAAATCAAACTGATTGCTGGGTGTGTTCACATGTGCCACAGGGACAGCATAACGTCGGGCTGGTGCCATTTCCACTGAATATCACACAAATTTTAGAATTGGAAAAAGGGAAAACATTGGATGGAAAATTCCTCTTATCCAAACCACCTCATTTCAAACTCTATTAATTCCAAGTAGATAATCACTTTTGTGTTTAAACTTAACCAACCCCAATAAACCCGGGAGTTGGGAAGTGACAGGGAATAATCAGACGTTGACCTTTTCACAGAGAGCTGATGAGTCCATAAATCATGATCTGTTACACTCAATTAAATCTAGTGGGAGACATTTTAGGTACCGGTATACATTGAGTTCCACCAAAGAAATTATTGGTAAGGTGCCAGATGGTTATTGTGCTAAAATAATTCAACCAGAGACTTGCATGTACCAGATGGAAAACCCAGAAATAGGATTGTTTGCAAGGGAAATGTGTTTAATGATAATGAAGCATACCAATCCTTATGTTCTCCCCGGTAATGTATATTTTATATGTGGAAGAAAAGAGTATAAGTGGCTCTCCCAGAGTTCCGAAGGTTTGTGTTACCTGGGAAGAGTAGTCCCAGAAGTTATGACCCTCACACATGTTGAAATACTTGGTATCCATAAAAACACACTATCACCATATCTTCACACGCAGTATGAACACAGAGGCAAACGAAATATGATACCTGGTGACGTGCATAAAGCCACTCAGTTAATTAGTGAGACAACTGGCTTCCAAGTTTTAGTCGCACTGGATCCCACCAGAATCGCTCAGGGTACATTAAATTTTAGATATATTCAGGAACTTGCTAAATTAATAGATAATATCACCAAGATGTATGATGACACATTCAGGTATACAGGGAGAGAATTGCAAGCATACAAGAAAGAACTGGTGCAACACAGACTAGTGTTAAATTATTTAACTACTGTTACTGGAGGGTATTGCGTAACTTTGGCCACCCAATTTGGAGTGAAGTGTTGCACCTATGTCACCAATGATACCAGCGACCCCAAAGAGGTGATAGACCGGAAGATGGACGAAATTCTGCAGCTAAAATGGGAGTTTCGTAAGAACCATAATGCTTCAGTGGCTGAAGTAGGGGAGAAAATAGAAGGATGGGTCTCATGGTTGAACCCAGTGAAATGGTTCTCAGGCCTAGGGGAATGGGTCCAGGAAGTGATTGCCAGCATAGGCAAATTCTTGATCCTTATACTGATTGTCATTATAGTAATTGGCCCATGTGTCCGGTATGTTCCTATTGTGTTGAAGTGTGGAAAATGTAAAAATAGAGTAAGACGAAAGAACGAAATTATGATGGTGGTCAGTAATGGCAATATGAATACTGAGGTAAATCTAGAACTGCATTACAACCCTGAACTAGGAAATACCATAATCTAATGTATTATATTTAGATGTGCATAGAATGTATTATTGAAATGTTACTTTTGAAACACCTCAGATAATGTAAAGTCTCAATTTCCCTTCAAGGCTGCCTTTATAGGACTGGTGCATCCCCACATCTTTCACATGATCTCCCAAGGTCCGCGGTGTGCGTATAATGGTAGTTTTATGTCCCATCCTAGAGACACATTGACGGATTAAGAACCACCTTGTGCCATCCCCTAATAACATTAAGTAATATACGTATGTATGCCTAAAATTAATTTTAACATCAGGATGTGATAGCATGTTGTTCACTATCAAAGGGTGGACTGTCGAAGCTGGATTAGTGGCTGAGACGGAATCAGAGTAAAAATTAGCGTGCGCGACACCATCTTGCGAATGGCAGCTAGACTCCATTTTAGAAACAAGAATCTGCAAGACGCCATTTTGCGACCAACGCCATTTTAAGTTACAACTCACAAGCTAAGTACAGATGGCAATGTTTTTGATAATCTACCAAGAACAACTAGAAAAACAGCCCATGAGAAAAGTAAATAGAATAGACAATACACCTGAATACTGTGAGTGGATTACATACAAATTGGGAATCCCTGTATATAGACAAGTATAGTTGTGGCAATTGTAATATAACCCAGACATTGATCTACACAATTGAATTTGTCTGAATTCTAAACAGGTTTCAGTCCCACACCCACACAGAATGGCCCCGTCTTCACAGCTGGGGGTAACACATTTGCATTGCAGTTTGAAACAGAGTGAGGAATGAGATGTGTGTGTGTATATATGTATATATATATATATATATATATATATATATAAGTCCATCATAGATGGAATCTCATGCATAAACACCGCACATTACACACAGTTGAGCTGCTAACATGACGCTCAGTAGCGAATGCACAATATCCTGCATGCGAACGCTGTTTATTAGCTGCATGCATGCACATCTGCCCCAAATCAGATAAACCTAACTAGTGTCTTTTCCCATATCCCTAATACTTACATACTGCACACTTACACAAAGGTTCCATAGCTATAAAGTAAAAGACCCAAGTTTTATTCATTTATTACAAATGCTGTGAGACAGAGACTATTTTGGTATCTAAGGTTTAATACATGATAAGTAAGCCGTGTTTGATATTATACTGATCCGCACTTTATCCACAGCTTTCCGGTATCAACGGTGTGAAGATCGGAACATGCGTTTGCAACTTATGAACCGTAAAGACATAAACAACCAAAATTTATTTTTGTGCATGCAGGGGAAATAGAGGAAGCAACAAGCTGTTAGAGGCTGTTCTGTGTCCATTTGAACCAACCTGTTAAATGCCCTGTAACAAATGCACCCGCACTGGGAACCAATGGGATCAGCAACAAACTCCTCTATTGTGTTGTCTATCTCTGGGGGGGTATAATATGTGTGCTCTGACCTCTGAGTTATCTTGCTGATGCCGGGATCTGGTCGAGAGCGCTTGCGTATGTATAACTGTACTTGGGTCTGTATAATTTCTTTGCGCTAAATTGTACTTAGATCATAGCGTATAACTGACTGTACTTTTACTTGAATAATACTTTGTGCTTTGGAACCACAGGTTCAAGGTCTGGAGTCTTTACTTACTGTATGACTGCGTACGCAAAATAGCGTCATCCTTAGAGGTTTATAGGAAGGATATTAGAAGGTATAGGCAGGAGTGTATAGAGGTTAGAATCCAGAATCCTTAAGGCACAGGAGGTACCTGCGCAGCCATAACCTGTTGATGCAACCCCTGTGAGGGAATAACAGGCTGCTGTGGGAACCCTATAGGGGGGAAAACAGTTGGTACTACCAAACGGTCAGCAATAGATGTCAATACCTGGGCAAAGGTGGCCCAAGTGGGTTCTTGAATAGGGACCGATACATTAGAAGGACCTGGAGGATTATAGCATTTCACACATAATCCATCTTGTATCATCCCCTCCTCACCTAAACCTGCCGCTCATGACTTGCATGGCAGCAGGATGGGCGCATCCAAGTGTACATCATCATCACTCTCAGACATCTTTGGCAGAGAAATAAGCACACAACATGGCACTGAGTATAATGCAACCCCTGAGTATGTCGGATACTAGGCGAGAGCCAAAATACTATTCCTGGCTGATGCTTTAAGAAGCTGCAGGAACTCAGGCTCCAAAATGGCACAGTGTATGTGACAGACCACACAAAGATTTGCAATAAATGTGAGGTAACAGAAAACAACCTGACAACACCATGTACTGTTAAGGCAGCAGATAGAAAGGTATAGCAATATGTCTGAGAGTATGAGTTAGAGACACAGACAAACAGCGCTAGCACAAGTCACATATAATGCAGAGAAAACACCTGCACAATGGCACTACAATTCAACTACGCAGAATCAGTGTCTTGTAGTCTATAGTGCTACATTCGCTGCCAGGAGGTGATGTATGTAGGGGGACCAGACTCCGTGACCTCCTGAGAAAGCTGCGACTTGCCAGTGAAAGAAAATGGCCGCCGGAGACCTCAGAGGGGGCCTTGTCCATGAAAGGAGAACCGCTTCAGCAGAAACAGACCTTAGCTGAAAGGCGCGCTGAGCTGAGAAGCTGCTAAACAGGGAAGGCTGCCTCACCTGGCCGGCAATTAACCCCCAGGACGCTGGTTCCCATCCAGCTTTGAGTCCCTGGTGGTCTAGTGGAAGCGCAGGGTATATGGCCTGACTCTACTGTCGTCATCCCCAGTCTGTCCCCTGAGATCCGGAGGAAAGGACTGCTATCACGCGTATCACCACAAGCAGTGATCCGCCTTACCTGATCCCCATACGTCTGGCCGCAGTCCTGGGAGTCCTGCGAGGTCCAGCTAGCACAGATACCGGGATCCCGCCGCGATCCCCAGATCTGTACTGGCGTTGCAGCGCCGGTGGGGTGATGGAGCGGCAGTGCAGACGTCCTATGGACAGTCTGGCGCTGCCTGCTCTGAAGATCTTTAAAAGTTCTGGGGCTGTGACCAAACTCCGGCCGGTCACCAAACGCCTCTGGCTCGGGGGGCGGTGTATAGGGAGAGTGGCATCCTGGGAGCAAAAAACTGCGTGGTGCCCAGATGTTCAAGCCATCACCTACACCCAAAGGTCTCCCTGTGGAGCCTATGGACCCTGAAGAAGAAATAAAAATGTATGGACAATTCGAAATGAGAGATACATGTATTACTTTGATATAAACAATCAATAAAACTTTGCTATCAAGGTTTCCTAAACTTTCCTAATTCAGAATTTTGAGCACATTGGTCTTCCAAAACAGGAAAGCACAGAAGATATGCCACATTAACATAATACCTTTGCATTAGTACATTTTACTTAATCAATATAAAATGAATCTAATGTATGGATTTGCAGACATAAATGTGGTTTACAGTAAATAAAACTGTAGGGGGTTTATTTACTAAGCATCAGGTTCTAAAACCTGGCCTTTCCGACCAGGTTCATGCCCAAAATTTAAAAGGGCAATGATGTTACTAGCAAAACACAGCTAGTAAAATCATTGCCCTTTTTTAAATTTCCAGCATATACATGATCGGAAGCGCTGGGTTTTAGATGTTTTGGAGACTCTGATCACCATTGACACAGTTTTAATTTTTGAGCCTGGCTAATATGAAGTTTTCATTTTTGTCTACATGACTAAGCGGTTCAGCTGTCCTGATATATACATCTATAGCTATTGCTGGATTTCGTTCATCGAGGTGCAGGAGTTTATATTTTGCATTGTTTTTCTAACACTCTTGTACAAGAATATTATTAGCAATTGTCTTCTTGGCTAGTCAAGCTCGTCTACAATACTAAGAGTGTCCCCTCATTTCTTTTCCTGTATGGAAAATGTACTGCTGGAAACAAGAGTTACCAGATAGGTTGTATAAAATGATGCCATAGTTGCAAATGTACTCTGACTTACTGGACAGACATGAAATTTTGGGTACTTAGAAATTTGTCTATATTTCATCATTAATCAAATACACAGTACAATAATTCCTGTATTCCATATTTGCAATTTTCGTTATCTATTTTTATACCAAAGGCTTCATAATACAATAATTAAGAGAAAATAAGTATTTAAATGTAAACAATATACATTATAGTCAAAGTCAACAAAAGCGTCATGAAAGTGACTTTAGTGTGGGAATACTCCCATCCAGGTAGTGCTGAAAACATAGATGGCAATTAGTTATCAATGTTGGCAACTATAATAAGCCAAGTTCAGGCACTTACTGGAACAGGACAGTGAATGGGAGAGTTCCGTCACCATCACTTGAATGATGAGTCCAATTCGCAAGCGGAACATCTCCGCAAACAGAGATGGCTGGGTCCTCATGTACATAGCCAGGTACACCATTATTTCCTGTGGGCAAAGGCAGCACCAATATAAAATGTTAAAAACAGTGGCGTGTAAACAGGGTTTTTGTTCTTACCTATAAAATCCTTTTCTCTGAGTCAATGGGAGACACTGGAACAATGGGGATAGGCAGTAGCGTATTTACCGATAGGCAACACAAGCAGTTGCCTAGGGCTGTATAATGGAGTGCCCCGGCAGGCTGTCAGTGCATTGATTTTGACAGCTGCTGGGTGCTGGCTCCGCCTCCAACTCATTGCTGTGTAGAAGAGGGAAGAATCCCAAACTGACACCACTTGAGTCTGCTGCCTTCAGATGGGGGCTTGGTTTGCGCATAGCCACTAGTGCAGATGTGGAGTTGGAGGCGGGTTCAGTAATGCATTGTGTCCATAACCTTTAGCTCCGCCCCCAGCACAGAGTGACAGTGGAAGATTGAGGGTCCCTCCATGCATCTACACCTGGCCACACTACAGTAAGTAACCTGTGCTCCCCCTCCTCCCCTCTGTGCTTCCTGTCTCAGCACCTCTGTGCTTCCATTATATGCCTGTCTCCACCAGTCTGTGTGTATGTCTCCATGTCTCCCCACTCCCCCACCAGCAGTGTGTATGTCTCCATGTCTCTCCCCCCACCCGCAGTGTGTATGTCTCCATGTCCCCCTCCCTCCACCAGCAGTGTGTATGTCTCCATGTCCCCTCCCCCGACCAGCAATGTTTACGTCTTCATGTCCCCTCTACCCTGTTCCTCATTCAGCCACCCCCTGGCCTCGGCATCCCGACCACCAAAATCCTGAAGGTAAGTAGTGGGGTTAGGGGGGGTTAAGCCAGGTACACACTTAACGTGTGTACCCAGCGACCTAGTCAGCGGCAATCGTCGGTGGGGGGGGGGGGGGGGACTGGGCCATGCTGCGTACGGCAGCATGGCCTCGTTAACAATATCCCCAGGTTAGGCTGCATGTACAGCCGACTGGGGATATCGTTAACGACCCACAGGAGCGTGCATCGTTGATCGTTAACCGCATACACACTGGACGATATGAACGATAACGTATCATTGGACATTATCGTTCACTTTTATCGTCTAGTGCAGTGGTTCTCAAACTCAGTCCTCAGGACCCCACACAGGTCACGTTTTCCAAGTCACCCAGCAGGTGCACAGGTGTATTCATTACTCACTGACACATTTTAAAAGATCCACAGGTGGAGCCAATTGTTTCACTTGCGATTCTGTGAAGAGACCTGGAAAACATGCACTGTGTGGGGTCCTGAGGACCGAGTTTGAGAACCTGTGGTCTAGTGTGTATGCAGCATTAGGGTTAGGCACTTGGAGGAGGGTAAGGCTGCGTACACACACACACATATATATATATATATATCTGTTCAATCTGTCTGGTGGGAATCTGGTCCATTTTCCAGTGTTTGGGAGCAAATTTCTATTGTTATTTGCTCCCGTACATAACCAGATTTTCCTTTCCACCAGACAGATTGGATAAATATATCTATAGGTATTTACGCAGCCTTAGGCATTAATGGGGGTGGGTTAGGGTGTGCAGAGGTTCGAGGCACACACTAGGGGAGGAGGTTAGGTTCAGGCATCGGGCAGGAAGGGGTAGGGAGAGGGGGAGTGTTAGGGTACCGACCAATAGGCAATAGGTGTTGGCATCCTTACCCTGTCGGGATGCCAGAAACCGGGATTCTGACCACCAAGATTCCGAGTGCCGGCATTTTGTACCGAAACCAAACAGCACAAGTATTTTGCCGGTACTTGTATCGCCACAGTACCTGTTCTTTCCGTAGATTCAAATTCATTAAAAATGCTTTATTCCTTACAAAATACTTTTAGTTTATGTAGAATTTTTTTTTTTCTTGTAAGGACAGGTGGGAGGGGTGTTGCTGAGCTCTCCGATGCGTTCTTTCTTTTTAAGTATGTTACAAACAGTTGATTTGGCCACACCTAATGTTTTTGCTATCTCTCTGATGGGTTTGTTTTGATTTTTCAGCCTAATGATGGCTTGCTTCACTGATAGTGACAGCTCTTTGGATCTCATATTGAGAGTCGACAGCAACTGATTCCAAATGCAAATGTCACACCTAGGATCAACTCCAGACCTTTTACCTGCTTAATTGATAATGAAATAATGAGGGAATAACCCACACCTGTCCATGAAATGGCTTTTCAGTTAATAGTCCCATTACTTTTGGCCCCTTAAAAAGTGGGAGGCACATATAGAAACCGTTGTAATTCCTACACCGTTCACCTGATTTGGATGTAATTACCCTCAAATTAAATCTGAAAGTTTGCAGTTAAAGCACATCTTGTTTGTTTCATTTCAAAGCCATTGTGGTGGTGAATAGAGGCCAAAATATGAAAATTCTGTCAATGTCTCAATATTTATGCACCTGACTGTATGTACTTTATCGTCTCTAAAGGAAAACTGCAAGTTTTGTGAGTAACTACAAAATAGTCACTTTAGCAGAAGTATACCAGACCTGCAGAAATGAATACAACTAGTACACTATATATATTACTCTATGTATTATTGGAAGCAGGATTGTGAACTTGTGACCTCTTGTTGCTGTAACCTGAGCTCTAGTTCTGTTTATACAATTATGTTACAATATTTACTATACCCACAGCAGCACCCTGCACACAGAGAATGTTCAGTCTGCACGAGAAACCAGTCAGTGTCCTATATAACCAATATAGGTGAGGCAGGGACAAAGACACTATAACCTAGCAACAGTTTGCGAGGTATAGTTCCTGGGAGGATTTGCACTCTCCGTAACAAATGGTCTGGCATGGGACTTGAACAGAAACAACTGTAAAGCTGGGTACACATTTAACAATGTGTACCCAGCCGATCTATCATGCGATGGGACGCGATGGGGGGTCCTGCATCGGCAAGTGCATACACACTTGCCGATGTCGGGAGCGGGGGCCATGCTGACTATGTCGCCCGTTGGACCTGCATGCTTAAATTAACTGCACACTACCCTACTGAGTCATTTGCTCTGCTACATAGTAGAAATGGCCAGTCATTTAAAATGGCTGCCTAATTTGGAGAGTACAGGGACCTTTTGGAAGCTGCCCTGTGGAAAGGTGGGGGAGGAGAGAAGCGGGAGATGCTCCCCCCATGGCCGACACCCAGGAACTTGCCGCCACTTTTAGCAGTGTTTTGTTACAACTATGTCCCTGGTCCAGTCGGAGAGAACAGTCCCCACTACCATCTCCTTTGGTGGCCTACCCCACTGTAGGGGGATCGCTGCTGTGTTCCAGCTCCCCCGAAGCACAAGGAGCCTCATACCTCCCTGTTGCTCTGGCTGTGCCCCTGCTGTGTGCTCTGGGGACTGGCCGGTGTTACTGACCCAGTTGCCAGTGCGCCGGTCACTGGAGTAGGGTGATAGAGCAGCTGGTGTGAGCTCTGCCTCTGCACCTAGGCCGCAGGCTACCCAAGCGAGAAATAAAAACTTAACCAGCTGCAAAAAACGTGCCCAGCTCCATTGGGCACCAAAAAGAAACTGGCTGCTGGATCCAGCGGGTGGGGTATGGGGGAGGAGGAGCCTGTGCTGCTGCTTTAAACTTTAACTATTTGGTGCCCAGGCTCCTCCTCCTATACCCATGGTTAAAGTGTCTCCCATGGAAGAAATAGAAATGTGTTTACAATGCAGTTCACTAAAGCTTACAATCCATTGTGTGCACTTTTATATGTACACTTACAATGGAGACCACTGAATGCACAGCTTTCTCCTTAGAAGGAAACTTACATACCTGTGTAAGGATAGAAATGCTCATATTCTGTTCACTGGCGTCATCAATCAGAGTAATTAGTCTGTCATACGGAAGTGGCCTGTGATGCATAACATATAGATCATATATAATAAGTATGAGTGCACAAAGAATAAACTGGCTTAAGACATATTATGTATAATGTGCATTTAATTGATGCACCCAATTAGAAATTTCTAGGGTTGCAATACAAATCTTGGTGCTCGCTAGCAGAATCATCATTAGGGCTCCTTCTCACTACACCACTATTTCTTACACTAAAGCATAATTTCTGCTTTGTCCTGTGTCTGCATTTCACCAACAAATCACCTTTCCTCTCACCTATCACTACCAGGTATTTCTCACAGGTGCAGTTTGCATCGCCTGCATAAAGACACAGGGATAGATGTATCCAGCTTTGGAGAGAGATAAGGCACCAACCAGTTTCTTACTGTCATTTTACAGGCTGTGCTAGAAAATGATAGTTGGATGCTGATTGATAGGTACTTTGGAGTAAATTTACTAAAGCTTCTAAAACAGACAAGTGGTGATATTGCCCATAGTAACACCACCATTTGTGAGATTCTGTTTACCATTTTCTAGAATGCAATAGAGAAATGATAGCTAGAATCTGATTGGTTCCTATGGGCAACATCACCACCTCTGTTTTAGAAGCTTTAGTAACTGTACCCCTTTATCGCTCCAAGTCTTGATATATCTCCCCCATAAGCAATAATACAGACATATCCTCTGTATACCATAGATCAGAGGTTCTTAAATTCAGTCCTCAGGACCCTACATAGTTCATGTTTTCCAGGTCACCCAGCAGGTGCACAGGTGTACGCATTACTCACTGACACATTTTAAAAGTTCCACTGGTGGAGCTAATTATTTCACTTGTGATTCTGTGAGGAGACCTGGAAAACATGCACTGTTTGGGGTCCTGAGGACTGAGTTTGAGAACCTGTGCCATAGATGGTGGCTGTCAGGAGCAAACAGGACAGGGGTGTGGTAGTTCATGCTGGCCTCGGCCACTTCATGTATAACTCTAAATATTGACATAATGTATTTTTATACAATATTCCAAATTGGCAGCCACCAAATCTCATTGGAAGTTAATGGTATGACTGGTCACTTAAAAAGAGAAACAATTATGTAATTACAGTTCTGGCACCATCTTTGTCCTGTATAATCTGAAATGTGTAAATAATGTGATTGAACAGGAACATACGCGGTAATGGTCTTTTCCCTTGGCTCAGGAGGTAGCCCTACTGTGAGCTGCTTCTGATGGGATAGAAGGTCTGTGCATGCCTAAAGAAGACAACACATTCTGTTTATTGTGTACTTATATATGCTGGATAACCTAAGAGATAACAGAGCAATTTGGTACTAAAGCAGAAAGAGAGAGGAGAGTTGCTGGTGTGCGTTATTGAAACGTGGAGGTCATAATTAAGGGGAGGAAGTATATACGGACATTAATAACAAAATGACAGTGAACAGTAATATATGTGTATAGAGTTTGGAGACAGCGAAACATCGATACACTCTGACACAATGAATACAAATAAAATAAAGATTGGAAGAAAATCGTGTGCAATAGACAAAGTTGAAATAGGTGCGAATGTAGCAAGGGAACAGTGGGGAAGTGTTTAGAAGACCCCCCCTTAGTGCTCTTTTTCCATCACCTGATGCAACCACGATCATCTGCTTAGACATGTAGAGGATCATCTGCCTGTGATGATCAGGATGCCTAGACAGACAGTTGGGTGAAAACGACAAGAAGCCAGAAAAGTTGTGACAGAAGCCAATATTTTAAAAATGGTTATATTGGGGAATGGTGTAATAAGAATGTAAAGAGCAGAAAGTTTAAAATGTTATTACTGAGAAAGCTAGAAAGTATTTGGTAGGGTGGTAAATGCCTGAAGAAACAGATTGATTATAAAGTGATGCAGGCTAAAATTGAAGCGTATAACTTCATTTTACAATTGTTTTTTTTTTTTTCACAAATATTTTAATGAACGCTTCACAATAGGATAAGAATGAAAAAATATGTAGTTATATGTGGGAGATTTATCAAATCTTCTAAGGAGAACAGTGTTGGTGTTAACCAATCAGATTCTAGCTATCATTTTATAGAATGTAACAGATAAATGATAGTTAAAGTCCGATTAGTTGCTATGGGTGACACCTCCATATGTTCTTTGTAGAAGGTTTGATTAATCTCCCCCTATAGTTTGCAGGCAGCATATGATATTTCTAATAGTAAGACAGAGTCTGTAATATATATATTCATTGTAAGTTAAAAAAGACAATCCGCACACCTTCATTGTATATCAAAAAATTTTCATTTTAGTTTCCAACTCATACTCCAATAGTTAGCCATAAGCCATCAGATAAAAAAAAAATGAACACGTAAAGTGCCTTAGTGCAAAAAGTCTGAGGCAGAGCAACATATAAATATTGCTGTGTGTCGCAAAAAGGACACTAGCCCTCACTTTTTGCGACACACAGCAATGTTTATATGTTGCTTGGCAACACCTGACGCTGATGCCTGTGGCGTGGTTGCGCCCTGGCATGTATGGTAACATAGTGGGTAGTTGTCCTATGTTACCTTATAATGTTGAGATGCAGCCCTGCAGAGATTTGTTGTTTAATATGAGACTTGGTTTTGTATCTGCCTAAGGGGGTGTGGCCAGACGTGTGTGTGTGTGTGCGCAAGCACGGTGTTAGTATGGAGATCTTGATTACTAGGCTCTCACCTGCTACGTATTACCTCTGCTATTTATGAAATGGTGTTAGCTGTCTATGTTACACTCCTGTCTTGATGGCTTGAACATTATGTGACAATTCTGAACCTTGACAAAAGGTCTCTCATGGGACCGAAACGTCGGATCTAGCCTTTCATATAACACTGGTGGTATGTAATTAAAAGGGTGTTTTTTTGCAATGGTGAGTGCCCTCACAGTTTGTGATTTTTTGGATACAAGTGGAATTCCAGAATGTCAGCAACAACCCATGCGATCCACACATACAAGGAAATCAAACCATAGATGTCCATAAATTAAGTTATGTGTAATAATGTGAAATGACACAGGGAAAAAGTATTGAACACGCTTATTGAAATTTATTTAATACTTCGTACAAAAGCCTTTGTTGGTAATGACAGCTTCAAGACACCCCCTGTATGGAGAAACTAGTCGCATGCGTTGCTCAGGTGTGATTTTGGCCCATTATTCCACACAGTTTTCAAATCTTGAAGGTTCTGTGTGCCTCTTCTATGAACTCTGATCTTTAGTTCTTTCCATAGATTTTCAATTGGATTCAAGTCAGGTGATTGGCTGGGCCATTCTAGCAGCTTTATTTTCTCTCTCTAAAACCAATTGAGAGTGTCCTTGGCTCTGTGCTTGGGATCATTGTCTTGCTGAAATGTCCACCCTTGTTTCATCTTCAGCATCCTGGTAGATGGCAGCAGACTTATCAAGAACTAGCTGGAGTACCCGGCGTTGCCCGGGATTTTAAGAATGTTTGTTTACACATCATCCTCCAACAAACCTCTCCTTAGGCAAGCCTCAAGAAAAGTGTGACAAACTTCCCCATCAACAGTCCTAAGGTCTTCGAAGGTAGTAAAGCAAACTTCAGATAGAAGCATTAAAAATTTGTCGGATGTACAGTGTAAACACGGCGAAGAGCTTCTGTTGCTCTGATACCAGGATGACCATCTATAGCGACTCCCTTTTTTCTGCGCATAAAAACTTTTCGAGAAGCATTCCATGTGTAATATTTTGGCAGCTCACAGTACAGCAGGGTCCTTGCAAAGTCATCATTTTGATACAGTTTGAAGAAAGAAGTCAATGTTGTTGCGGAATTTGGTGTAGTCAGAGAGCTGAGAATGCTGGCAAAGCCTGCTAAAGCTCTCTTCGATAATAAACATTAAGATCATGACAAAATATGACAACACAAAACGCTTGCTCCGAGACCCTACCCATATGCCGTGAGGCCCCACAATGAGCGTAAAGCAAAAAACATTTTTTTAAATTAATTAAAAAATAACAGTAATTAATTTAGATCTCAAATTTTTTTAGTTGCCTTCTCCATGTTTTAATACGCTCCTATGTAAAATTTCACGATCTTCGCTCGTAAACTGTGGATTTGTATAGAAAGATAGTAGGACAAATTTTCACTTTTATATAGTAGAAGTCTCGGTACATTTTTCCATTCATCCTTCCTTCAATGAAGTATGCCAGTACCGTATGCTGAAAAACAGCCCCACACCATGATGTTCCCACCTCCAAACTTCACTGTTGGTATGGTGTTTGTGGGATGATGTGCAGTGCCATTTCTCCTCCAAACATGGTGTGTATTATGGCATCCAAAGAGTTTAATTTTGGTCTCATCTGACCAGACTATATTCTCCCAGTATTTCACAGGCTTGTCCAAATGTTGTGCAGCAAACTTTAAATAAGCTTCAACATGCTTTTTCTTCAGCAATGGAGTCTTGCATGTTGAGTGTGCATACAGGCCATGGCGGTTGAGTGCATTACTTATTGTTTTCTTTGAAACAATTGTACCTGCTAATTCCAGGTCTTTCTGAAGCTCTCCACAAGTGGTCCTTGGCTCTTGGACAATTCTTCTGATAATTCTTTTTACTCCTCTGTCAGAAATCTTGTGAGGAGCACCTGGTCGTGGCCGGTTTATGGTGAAATGATGTTCTTTCCACTTCCGAATTATGTCCCCAACAGTGCTCACTGGCACATTCAGAAGTTTAGAAATACTTCTGTAACCAATACCATCAGTATGTTTGGCAACAATAAGGTTGCGTAGGTCTTGCGAGAGCTCTTTGCTTTTAACCATTATGAGATTATTCTTGTGAGACACCTTGGTAATGAGACACCTTTTTATAGGCCATCAGTTGGGACTGAACCAGTTTATATTAATTTGCACTGACAAGAAGCAGGATTGCTTTCAGCTGGTGTCTTGGCTTTCCATGCCGTTTTGCACCTCCCTTTCTTCAGGTGTTCAATACTTTTCCCCTTTGTCATTTCACATTATTGCACATAACTGAATTTATGGACATCTATGGTTTGATTTCATTGCATGTGTGGATTGGATGGGTTGTTGCTGACATTTGGTGAAAATTTTATTACAATATCCCCATTACACATATATAATTACTATATATATATACATATACATACACATACACACACACAGTGCGGCAAAGCCGATTGTGCAAGTTGTTGCACTTTAAAAGGTGAGAGAGGTCTGTAATATTTATTTTCTGCAAGAATATACAAATAAATTGTTTAAAAATCATACAATGTGATTTCCGTAATTTTTTGTTCTGATTCTGTCTCTCACAGTTGAAGTGTACCTATCATGGAAATTACAGACCTCTCTCATCTTTTAAAAGTGCAACAACTTGCAATGGAAAATATTCATAAATGTCAAGGCAAAAATCGGCACTCCGAGTCTTTCATAGGTACAAAAATGTATTAGGGGCAACGTTTTGGGGTACAACCCACTTTTTAAAGCCACAATAGACAGTAAAGTACTGTCAGTACTTTAGACAGTAATGTCTATTGTGGCTTGATAAAGGGGGTTGTACCCCGAAACGTTGCCCCTAATACATTTTTGTACCTATGAAAGACTCGGAGTGCCGATTTTAGCCTTGACATATATATGTCCAGCACTGGCTTGGCACTGCTCCCCAGAATAAATCAACAGGTCGGTGCCCTCTGCAAGGAATTGTATGCATACAACGGAGAGGCAGCGGCAATTGGAAGAAAATAATCAAACAGACAGGGTCACAGACGCTATTATGGGTCTGCCTCTCCGTTGTGTGTGTGTGTGTGTGTATGTATGTGTGTATATATATATATATATATATATATATATATACATACATACACACACATATATATATATATATACATACACTTATTTTTTTATTTATTTGTTTATTTTATAGTGAAAAAAAGGATATTTAGGTTATTCCCTGGTTAAATCCTTTTCTTCAAGATTCATAGGGGACACAGGGGTTACGCTGGGGTAAAGGCTGGCAGTAGAGTCTGGGCATCAAAATCTTTTGGCATACCGGCAGCCCAGGCTTCTCCCCAGTCATACCCTGTCCCCAGCCGGGAGCGAGAAGGAAGACCGGCACACACACAGAAACAAACACACCTGAAGAGATGGATGGGGAACCAGAAACTGATCAAAACCAGAATGAGCTTTCACCAAAGCCAGGGTAGGAAGATCCGCCACCACATATGCGTTTTGGATGGTTAAACTGTGCCATCTGGCTAAGGTCTGCTTCGCAGTTGGCCAGCCCCGCTTGTGAAAGCCATAGAGTAGAAAAATGGAATCAGACTTACGGATATCTCTAGTACGCCCTACATATATCTAGAGGGCCCTCACAACATCTAAAAGAGGTCTCCTTCACAGAAACATCCGTTGTCTAAAAAACCGGGACCACAAGCTCCTAATTGAGGTGAAATCTGGAAGCCTAACCGAGTCCGAGAACGTCCTGAGTAAAAGACAAGCAGCGGAGAGCGACACGACAGAGAGCTCAAGTCTGACACTCTCTGGGCCGAAGCAATAGCCAGTAGAAAGATAGTCTTCAACGTGAGCCAACGAATGTCCACCGAGTCTAACAGCTCAAAAGGAGAAGACTGAAGAGCCCGAAGCACCAAAAACAAGTCCCATGGAGCCACCAGAGGAACAAGCAGGGGCAGCACATGGAGCACTCCCTGAAAGACAGTCCGGGCATAAGGCATCAATGTAATCTGTCTCTGGAGGAGAATCAAAAGGGCCGACACCTGTTCTTTCAAAGATGAAAGGCGAAGACACAATCCAGATCCGCCTGTAGAAAGGAAAGGACTTGGGAAAGCAGAAAGGATCTGGGGTTAGGGCCCCTGGTAGAACCCCTGGAGAAATAGGTACACCAAACCACAATAAATTCTACCAGAGGAGGGTTATCATGCATTCAGCATGGTACGAATGACTGACCGTGAAAAGTCTTTGGCTCTCAAGACAGATGTCTCAAGGGCCACCCCGTCAAAGCGACATGAGCCAGGTCAGGGTGAAAGCACAGGCCCTGTGACAGAAGATCCAGCCGTAGAGGAAGATGTAGTGGAGCGTCGATGGAGAGGTTCCGAGGATCTGTGTACTAAGCCCTATCCTATTGTGAAGGCCATTTGAGAGCTACCAGGATCACTGTGTCACCTTCCAACTTTAACTTGCAGAGAACCCGCAGAAGGAGAGAGATCGGGGGGAATATGTACATGAGATGGAAGGTCAAAAATGTAAGTCGTCCTCCAAATATCTGGTGCAAGAGAAGTACCTTGTCAACTTGTGGTTGTGTTGAGATGCCATCAAGTTGATGTCCAGCAGACCCCAACAACGAACCAGAAGTTGAAAGACGTCCAGATGAAGAGCTCACTAGCCTGAGTGGATGTCTTGGCGGCTTAGAAAGTCTGCTTTCCAATTTTGAACCCCCAGAATGAAGACCGCCGACACAGCCAGTAAATTACACTCTGCCCAGTGGAGAATGCAACTCGTCTCCTTCATGGCGCCGAGACTTACACCTTAATGGTTTATGCAAGCAACGCTTGTCACATTGTTGGAATGTACCTGGGTGATGCAGAAGGAGCTGCTGTGCTAGACAGAGAGCCCTGAAGACAGCCGGGAGTTCCAGGAAGTTGATCAAAAAGCGGCTCTCCTGAGCCATCCATCGACCTTGGAAGAACTGCAGACAGGTAACTGCCCCCCACCTGAATCCAAAAGGGATGGCCCTTGACTAAAAGGGACCCCTGGAACCACCAAACGAGGGAAAGGTGGACCTCCTGAGATAGGATGATTAAATACAGTTTGATTTGTTGATGGGATTTATTCCAGTAAGCCAGAACCTCCATCTAAAGTGGCTGGGAGTGAAGCTGAGCATAGTCCACCATGTCAAATGTGGAGACAAGTGAACCCAGGATCCACATGGCGATGATGTAAGAACCTGCAAATCCTTTCCTGCAGTTCCCAAAGCTTGTCTGCAGAGGAGAAGACCCTGGAGTCCAGCAAGGCCTCCAGATGGAGCATCTCCTGAGACGGAGTAAAGGAGGTTATTTTCCAATTGATTATCCATCCGAGAGATTGGAGAAGTTCTATTGTGAGATAGAGTTGTTTCCCGAGTACATCTGGAAACTGGGCCAGGATAAGAAGATTGTCCAGGTAAGGGAGAATCCTGACACCTCTGCGCCATAGGTGAGCTGCCATGACTTTCATGAAAACACAAGGAACTGTGGAAAGACCAAATGGCAATGCCCAAAATTGGTTTCTCCCAGACAGCAAACCGAAGGAGGTGCTGGCGATAGAGCCAAATATGAACATTTAAATAGGCATCCTGGATGTCCAAGGAGGTCAAGAAATCCCCCGGTTCCAGCGCCAGAATGTTGGAATGCAGAGACTCCATATTGAACCAGGGGATCTGTAAAAACCTGTTGAGGGATTTTAGGTTGAGGACTGGTCAGAAGGAACCGTTCGGCTTCTGAACCAAGAAGAGGTGGGCATAGAAGCCTGAGGCCCTCTGAGCCAGGGGGACTGGATCAATTACCTTGGATGCCAGCAGAGAGTGAATGAACTCCCACAGTGCTTCTGTTTTTCCTGCATACCCTGGAAGACCTGTGGAAAAAAACATTGCCAGAAAATGCACCTGGAAGGTTAGTGTGTAGCCCTGCGAGACTACACCGCGTACCCAGGCATCCGTCGTTGTCGCCATCCAGGTCTTGCAGAAGTCATACTCCCACACTGGTGTCTCCCAGGTGGAGGCACGTCCCGTCAAGCGGCAGGCTTGTTGGCTTAGTGGCTGGGCGTCTAGTAGGCCAGGGCTGTTTACTTCTGGGCTTAGAGATCTTGGAAGAACAACTCTGGAACCTAGAAAAAAACTGCCCCATTGCTTTTCCTCGTGGGTGAACTGAGCGAAAAGTAGATAACCTTGCCCTAGGGACTGTTGCAGAAGGAAAAAAACGCAGATTTAGAAGGCGCCAGCATGGCTACAATCATGTCCTATTCCGGACCGAAGAGAACATCGCCAGAGTAAGGAAGAGCCTCAAGGGCCTTCTTGGAGTCTGGGTCAGCGCACCAGGAATGAAGCCAGAGGGCTCTCCTAGCCGACACACAGGAAGCTGACTACTAGGAGGTTAAGATACCAGTGTCAAGGGCCGCTTCGTCAAGATCGGAAGTGGCCTAGCAGCGTATAAATGGTCGCCATGTGCTTGGAGACTTGAAAAGCCTTTTAGGAACAGCCCAAGCCACCGCTAGCAGTTGTTCAAGCTGTTTAAATTAAGGGAATTCTACCAAAACCAGTTTCTGAAGCTTGAAAATCGGAGCCTTGGATCTAGGGGCCAACTCCTAGTCTTCAATTGAAAGGACTGATCTAACTGCCCTAAAACTACTACATCCTCCTCAGACAGGGATTCTTCCTGGACAGAGGAGGTCTCACCATCTGAAGCAATGGATACATCCTCCACCTGGTCTGAGGAGAATTCCGATTCTTAAGCATAACCCACCTGGTGGGCAGAGCTTTTGAAACTGGTCCCGGCCACCCGCTGTCAGCTCTGCTGGCAGTAGGGAGCAGGGAGCCGCTTTATCTGTCTCCCCAGCATCCGGCTGCAGCTGGGGTGCTCTGTGTGCTGTGAAGAGGACCCAGCCAAAGTCGCAGAACAGCACTCCAGTGCCACGCCCACCGTTGCCATGGGTTGGTGGAGCGGCAGTCCAGGCATCCTGGAGGATGCCCGGCGCTGCCTACTCCTAAAACAAAGAATAAAATAAATAATTTAAAGTATGAGGCCGCTTCAGCAGCCCCTATGTAAACGGTGCCCGCTCCTGCAGCACCAAGCGAAAACTGGCCTGCCTGGGGCTGGGGTATAGGGAAGGAGGATCGTGGCTGACGGTATTTCAAAAGATTAACTGTTTGGTGCCAGACTCTACTACCAGCCTATACCCCAGCATAATGCCTTTGTCCCCTATTTAGAGAAGAAGAAAAAGTTGAAACTGGACAAGAAAAAAAATCAATAAAATGAAACAAAAGTAAAAGCATAATTTTAAACTGACATTAACTTCACCACAACTAGCAGAACCATGGGAGCCACATGGCAGCTGCTACCACCAGCATTGTAACACTTTTCGCCCCTATGATAGAATTCAGGCAGTGATATGTCAGCTCTATACAGCTCCCAATTGTAAGCATCAGTATAAGAAGTGTTGCAGTGGTGGCAGAGACAAACTTCTCCCTGGCAAGGAACCTCAGAGGTTTACTAGCTAGGGCAAGGGGAATGATGGATGAAAAAATTGTATTTTATCCATTTATGTTTAATTCTCTGCAAACAACATTTCCATTTTGTGCACATATATGCGAGAGTTAAAGAATGATGGGCTCCTGCAGGATTACCTCATCTAGAGCTTCTACTTTCTTCTTCAGCATCCCAGAAATGCAGCGGATCAAAGCCCACTGTCGTGTGGCCCCGACTTTACCATACAGTTCTGTCAGGAGGTCTTTTACAGTCGTACCAGGCTGTCCATATATCTGAGTGTCCCAATCTAATCCCCTGTCAAAGGAAATGAAACAAAAAAAATGAGAAAAGGGATGAGAAAGTACGATAGTGTATTCATTCTGGTCAAAAGTCAGGGACGATATTAGGACCACAACCCCTGTGATTTAGTTATGCTTCAAAATCAATAAAACTATGCTAAAAAGAAAAAGAACATGGGATAAGTGGTGCCTCTCCACACTGTGTAAAAGGTTTGACACGTCCTTAGCATCCTAGTACCAGCTTTATATTATTAGATACTTTTACTCCACTGCATACATCTTAGGCCCTCATTCAGACCCGGACGCAAGTAACCGTTCGTACGTTCGGCGTACGTAAAAAAATATTTAAATTCAAGCACACGCTCGTATTTTCGCACGCAGACAAACATCCTCCCCAAACTCAAGCGACCCCTCCTCTAACTAACGAGCGTGCCAAATAGCGAGCGTACATCCCTGAAGTGGCTTGAAGGGAACGCACGCACTAGTACTACCCGGAAGTTGGACTGTCAGATTTCGATTAACTGCTCGTTTATTCTGCCTACCTCCCTCAATCGTATCATGCCAATCAATATATCAATTCGCTAAATTGTTTTTTTTTTTTTTTAACACAATGCAATAAACTTTATTCATGTCCGTGTTTGTGTTTACCCGCAGAATATGTACGGCTTAACCATTCGCTTTTAATTGTCAAAATACATGTTAGCCTCAATTAAATAATTGCTCTATTTGTTTTTCTACCCGCATATTTCCCGGAGTTCATTTCTTTATTTAAATTTGCTTACGCATGTCACTGCATCAAGCCTATCATAAGTCTCAAGAGATTTCTGGCCCTGTCGAACACATGACTCATACACTAACCAATAGAATTGGTCCTGTTAATTACCCAAATACATTAGCCAATCATAAAATTTTGGGGCACTTTATCAAAAATGATTTTTAAGAAAAACACCATTGCCATCATGAGAGCCTCCGCATTCACCAGGCGCGAGCTGCTGGTGCTAACGGAGGTCATGGATAGGCGGATCACCAGCCAGCCTCCACCCATCACCAACCGCGAGAAGCGTTCCGCATATGCGGAGGTACGGGCCCGCCTGCGCTCCTTCGGCTCACGCCGCCAGATCGGGCAGCTGGAGCGCAGGTGGTCGGACCTGCAACGGCGGACGCCCCGCTTGCTGGCATGCTTTTGCATGCAGATCGCAGAAAGTAAGTTTTATGGATTGTGGTTTTCAGGTTTGTCTTTGTGGCCCTAACTGCGTGTGCATGTTTTCCCTGTATTTCATATTTATTCATTGTCCTCATATCTGCATGGCCATGTTTTCCCTGTATTTCATATTTATTCATTGTCCTCATATCTGCATGGTCATGTTTTCCCTGTATTTCATATTTATTCATTGTCCTCATATCTGCATGGCCATGTTTTCCCTGTATTTCATATTTATTCATTGTCCTCATATCTGCATGGCCATGTTTTCCCTGTATTTCATATTTATTCATTGTCCTCATATCTGCATGGCCATGTTTTCCCTGTATTTCATATTTATTCATTGTCCTCATATCTGCATGTTTTGTGTTTTTTGGGGGGGATTCGAAAATGTTTTTTTGCGCGGATTTGTGATGAAACTAACCACAATTTGTTTCACATCTTTTAGGGGCCAGACGGCGCTCACGGCCACTCTCCCCAACCCCCAGCCAACACTCCAACAACAGTAATTCCCCTATTCCCCACTCCTCCCCAGCCTTACTAGACCCTCAGGCTGAAATTTCGGGCCTCCTTCCCCTCCGTCCCAATTCCCCCTCTCCTCCAACCACCCCTCTTAGAATTACCCCCTCCCCGGAGTCTGTCATTACCCCGCCCCGATCTTTGGGGAATGGAGGCACCTCCGAGGAGGACGATGGAGGGCCTTCCGGAGCTGGCGTTGGATCTTCCGGTATGTTTTTCTTTGCGGTTTTTTATCGACACAAACTGTTTGTATGTAATCATGTGTGGTTCCTTTTTTTGGGGATTTTGGCTACACTTTTGGTGATTTGGGCGATTGCCTTTACCTGTTACTGCTGATTTCAACATACACATATCACACCTGTCGGAATTTGTACATTGGCCTTGTATTTTTGGCCTACACCATTTTAGTTTGATGTGTTTTAATGGTGTACTTTTTTTTTTTTTGGGGGGGGTTTGGTTTTGGCTTGTTTTTTAATGTGGTTTCAGTATTGTTGTATTAATCCCCACACTTTTCTCACCCACAGAGGAACAGAGGTGTCGGGGAGAATTATCCGAGAATTATCGGGGGTGCTGGTGGTCCTTGACCAGATGTCGGTCCTCCTTAGGGATTAGTTTTTTTTTTTTTGGCCCATTATAAAAATAAAATGTTATTTTCAAAGTAACGTTCTGGCTCATTCGTTTTTTCAAAATCACAGATTGTTTACCCTGACATAAGTAGACTGTTCCTGCAGGGATTTCCATTTTTTGACACTAAGATTGTGTGTTGTATTTTTATGTAAAACAGCCACAAGAAACACCTAACAGTAACAATCTCATTTCCCTTTTTTGGTGTTGTCACAATTAGATATTTCTACATTTTACAGGTTCCTAGTTGGGGTGCAAGCTGCTTAGGCCAATCTTCCGAAGCCAAATGATTGTACAGGCTTCCTTTGGGTGTTGGTTTGGACCCTGAAAACAGATTAAATTTTAGCTCAACTGGCGTCAATACTGGATTACCCCTTAGTCAAATGTAAGGTGTGTGAACCTGGTTACACTTGCTTGTAACGTTCCAAAAAAGGTACAACATTTCACTCTCAAAACATTTATTCACAACATAACTGAAAAATCAAAGTGGTCACTCACAAACAAAATACACAGTGATAATCACAAATACAACACATACCAACAAAACCAAATAAAAAATCAACAAATCAAGAACTGGTTGACGAAGGACCATGCCAACATGATTCCACAAATATGGCGTTGCAATATGGGTTCCAGAATATATCCCCAAAATGTCCACATACAGGTTTTGTAAGGGTAGCAGGAAGTAGTCATCGTTGGAGTGCCAAAGATTATGTGAAAAAGCAGAAGATGGAGAAATTTTTAAAAAATAATTAGATGTTCTCAAACAAACCCGACCACATTAGGTATAAACACTGTTGTTTTGTCAATAATTACCTAAAAAATCTGGCCACCACATCATCGCGTATGGCCCCCCCACATACTGACCTCCGACCAACCTCGGGGGGGCCATCCTCAGGTAAGGCATCCTCTGGCTGCATTGGGACACCACTCCTTATGGCGATGTTGTGAAATATCCCACACAGGACCACAATTTTCGAAACCATATCCGGCAAATACATGAGCTCGCCACCAGAGCGGTGGAGGCATCTGAATCGGCCTTTTAAAAGGCCGATACAGCGCTCCACCACTTGCCTGGTGGCTGTAAGTGCGGAATTATACTCACTTTGTGGCCCTGGTGTGGGAGCCAAATAAGGAGTGAGCAGCCAGGGCGTGCAAGGGTAGCCACTGTCTCCTGTGAAAAAGAATAGTCAACATCAGGCTCACTCTGTATGAAGCTTAACATTGTTATGTACTAAAGGTCTCCACTTACCCAGAAGCCACGCATCACCAGCTTGTAGGTTGGTTAATTTGTGCCATATCCCTGATTGCCGGATGACGAAGGAGTCATGTGCACTTCCTGGTAATTTTGCATTCAGGGACAGGATCTGGAGGGAGGCATCACATACCACCATTACATTGAGGGGGTGATAGTGTTTCCGGTTTCTAAATATTGCCTCCAGCCGTGCTGGAGGCTGAAGTGGTATGTGAGTACCATCCACAACCCCTATGATGTGTGGGAAGCCAGCTATTTGGTAAAAATTGGCCTTGGCCACACTAAGGGCACCCATATCCAAAGGCATTTGAATAAAATGATGGAGGTGCTTGAAAAGTGCCTCCATCACTGCCCTCAGGATCCGGGAAAAGGAGGATTGGGAGATGCCCGCCACTATTCCCACCGTTGTTTGGAACGATCCTGAGGCACAGAAATGTAACACCGCCATAAATTGCGTAAGTGGTGGTATTGCTGTAGGACTGTCAATTTGCCGCTCAAGATCACTCTCTATTAATGAGAGAGTGTCTATGATGATTTTTGGAGGAAGACGGTAGCGTCTTAAAACCTCATCATCGGGCATTCCAAAAAGGGTGACACGTGTTCGAAATATCTGGGGCCTTGCACGCCTACGATGCCTACGCCTGGGACGAGATTGAGGTTGGTCGGCTTCCGGGAGCAGGGCGAGAACAATCCGACCCATATCAACCTGAAATGGCAAGATTGGAATGTCAGGCTTTTTACCCCACCAAAAAATACACATTTTTACTTAGCTTGAAGATACCATCCATTGATGCTTACATGCCGGGGTATTGTCATGATATGTTGAAACTGGAAATAATCACAACATAAATATACATAATTTTATGCTGGCCATGTCTGTTTCAAAAATTTAAGCAAGACAAAACATAAAAGGGGACACACACACATTTGGGCAAAGAGCAAAACGACGTTGCGCACACTACGTCAAATTGAGGCCAAATGTAAGCAACAAATGCTACCGAGAAAACACAAACAATTTTAAGGGATGAATAAGCATTTCACAAAGCGCTAATTAGTTCGCAAATACAAGTCACAATAGTAAGTAGTAAAAATGCGCTAATTAGTTCGCAAATACAAGTCACAATAGTAAGTAGTAAAAATGCGCTAATTAGTTCGCAAATACAAGTCACAATAGTAAGTAGTAAAAATGCGCTAATTAGTTCGCAAATACAAGTCACAATAGTAAGTAGTAAAAATGCGCTAATTAGTTCGCAAATACAAGTTAGAAAAACGCACATAAAAAAAAAAAAAAAATTCGGATTTTGAAAATCAAAGGTTACATGTGTAAGGCCAACCAAAGTTGCGTAAAGACAAACAAGAACATTTACAAAACAATTTAACAAATGAACTTACCAAGAGATAATATATAAGAATCCGGATCAAAAGGTCTTTGCGGCAGAGCCAAAATAAAACCTAAGAGAGATGAAATGACGCCAAAACAAATTTAGAAAAGTCATAAACAGAAGGAGACACAAATTGAACCAAAGTTTGACTTCCCAAAACTTACCCAAACTGGAAACCGCCAAAAAAAGGAGAAACTAAAAAAAGCGAACGGAAATAAAAAAACGAAGATATCCAAAAAAAAAAAAAGCCAAACACGAAAACTCCTACACCAGCCAACAATCAACTCCAACCAACGTAACCTCCAACATTCAAAAAACGCCACCTCGACTCGAGACGCATCAAGCCATAAATAGTGTTTAGTTTCCTGCACAAATTAAGGAGGGATCATAGGAACGCACAATCAATGATGCGGCCGAAAAATAAGGTCGCATGTATAAATACTTCACGAGCCAAAAAAAATATTCTGGTGTATTTCTTGTTTGGAGCTCAGACATGGCTACAGACCAGGGAAACAATGGACAACAGTCTGGCGGTAAGTATTTTAGGCATTTTGACTCAATGATTAATTAGAAACATAATATTGTGCAAGTTGTGAAGTTGACAAATCTCCAAAATTACACAAATAGGTGAGGAGGATGACATGGAAGAGGCTGCTGGGCCCAGTATTCCGGGCAAAGCTGCCAAAAAGAAAAGGCAGCCACAATTCACAAGAAAGGAGATGGAGGTTTTGATTCAGAAGTGTGTGGACATCCTGCCACAGGCAGACAGGAATATGAGTGCAAGCCAGAAGTGGAGAATGTGGGAAGAGGTAGCCGTGGATGTCAGTAGGGTGGGTGATTATGTCCGTCTAGCCCGGGATGTCAAACGGCGGTAAGTAAACACTTGCCCCCCCCTAAAACCAAAACCCATTTTAAACAAAAGGATAATGGTTCCAATTTCATCCCACAGATGGGCCGACTTCAAATATCGCCTGAAGCAAAAACTGGCGGACAGGGCTAGGCATGCAAGGGGGACAGGTGGGGGTCCTCATGTTGTCCCAGGTAAATGTTGTGATGTCACCAACTCTGAAATGTTATTGTGCCAATATGTAGATTCTAATGCGAGTCTTTTCTCATTTTTCCAACAGAGACACAGGCGGATGAGTCTGCTCCAGAGGGGAGCCTTGGCCGTAGAATTTCTGCTGGCTCTGCAGGGGAGGAACCAGTACATCCGGCTGAGGACCCTGCAGAAGCCAGTCCAGGGCAATCCCCCTCGCAGGCAGTGTCCCTCCTCACAGAACTCAATTTTAAATCGGATTTCCATACGGAGATTCTGCAGAGGATGGACGCCAGTCTGGTACGGGTGGCTGAGGCCCTGGAGCAAAATGCTGCGGCCAACGTGACCATTGGTCAGGCCCTGGCGGAAAATACCAGGGCCAACATCCGCATCGCCATTGCCCTGGAGCAGCTCGTTCGCCAGCACATGGTGGAGCCGACCTCCCTTCCTGCCGGAACATCAGGATCCTCCACCTCTGTCACAACATCAGCCAATCCTCCAAATGTGCCTAGTCCAGAGGCCACAACATCTGCCTCTGGACAGGCCAGCCCGATGACATCCCGGACCCGGTCTGGCGCCCTCCCTCCCCCACCCAAACGGCCGAAAAAACGGTGACACCATTGGCTACTTTTCCCACACTCCTTCTGTGCTTGCCTCATATTCCTTTCTGGCCAAAACTTCCCTCTCCTTTCTTGTGAATTAGTTTTTAATTTTTTCAATCCAACACTAATTGATTTTCTGACAAGCCGTGATTAATCGATGCTACATCGTGGAGTGCCGGGACGGAGGAGAAGGCCATCGCCACTGTGGTCGAGTTATCCAGACCCTAAGCTGTGCAAGCATTTTGAAGGGAAAGAGGATCATCCAGTGACGTATGAGTTGGTACGAACACATTTGACGTTCGCATTTGGTAATGTATGTACGCCCAAAAAACGCCTCGCCACGCCTGCGTTTTTCCATCTCCTCCCCCGTCAACACCCAAAAACGCCCTGTTCTGTCAATCACATTTGACATGTCACTTCCTGTACGCTATTTGACGAACGAGACAAAAAAAGCTCGCAATCTGCCGTACGCACATGCGCAGTGTAACACCGACGCATGCGCGGTTAGGCAACATCGGAACGCAACGAGCGGCTCTGAATCAGGGCCTTAGTTATAATATGCAATTTCCCCAGTTTTCCTTATGTGTACACTTATGACAAAGGCTAATGTGCACTTTTTCTTGGATTGTATTCAGTCTCTTCTGTTTTTGGTGCATTGATTTATGTAATGCGATCATAATGATGTAATTGTTAGGTTTTGTTTGTATTTCTCTGTTTTGTGATTACTTAACACACTAATGAAAAATCACTTGATTTAAAAAAAAAAAAAAAAAAAAGGGAAAGGTAGAGTGTGCTATGACACGTGGACAGTGTGACAGTGTATGTAACTCACTTCATCGTATACAGGAGATACAGGACCTTTGCTTGTTCATGGACATTGGGAGCTTCCCGTAAGATATCTACCAGAGCAGCAAAGTCTGTCTGCCCTTCCGAATCCTGAGGGAGCTGCATCTCTGCCTGGGCGGCTGGAATCTTAAAAGGAAACTCCTCTCACACACATGTACACAATAAAAAATAGACTTTCAGGAGCTCAGAAGTAAAATAAAAAAAAATAAGAGTTATGGTATAACATACCTTTGTTCACTCTTTTTCTTCGAGTTCCATAGGGTCCACAGAAATTACCTTGGGGTATGTGGTTGGAGTGATCCAGGCACCAAACCGTTAAGAAACTCTCAGCTCCCAGGATATACCCCGCCCCTGGCTACAGGCAGTTAGTTTGCTACCAAGCCCAAAGCAGGAGAAGGAAAGATGAGAAGAAAGGATCCTTGTACTCTAGAACCACTCTCCCTAAGAAGAGGGAATCACAGAAATACAAAAGTAAATATTACCCAATAACACAAGTGTGTTAGGGTGGGTGTCCTGTGGACCCTATGGACCTCAAAGAAAAAGAGTTAACAAAGGTATGTTATACAAAAACTCTTATTTTATTCTTCGGGGTCCATAGGGTCCATACAAATTACCTTGGGGATGTCTTAAAGCAGTTCCCTTTAAGGGTGGGGCCGCTCCTGTGTCTCAGTAGAAAGGAAGCATAAGAGGCAAATGTGTCAAATGCATACAATTTAACAAAAGGTGTGGATGGAAGACCACGTGGCTGCCTTGCACAATTGTTCAGCCGAGGCACCACTACGAACCGGCCACGATGGTCCCACAGATCGAGTAGAATGGGGTGTCACTGTGTTTGGAACAGAGAGATCAGCCTGTGTGTACGCTTGAGAAATTGTCATACGAAGCCATCTGGCCAGAGTCTGTTTGTTAGCTGGCCAGCCACGCTTATGACAGCCATACAACACAAATAGAGAATCTGTCTTCCTAATGGAGTTGGTGCGATCCACGTAGATAAGAAGGGCACGCACCACATCCAAGGAAGCTTCCCCTACTGAGAGGCCTGAAGCCTGAAAAGCTGGAACCACAATTTCTTCATTCACATGGAAATTGGATACAACCTTAGGCAGGTACGAAGAACAGCTCTATCCTGATGAAAAACCAAAAAAGTAGAGCGAAAAGAAAGGGCTGCTAAATCAGAGACCCTTCAGGCAGAGGCAATAGCAAAAAGAAATACTGTTTTTGCTGTCAATCACTTAAGGTCTACTGATTTCAGGGGTTCGAATGGGGGAGCCTGTAGAGCCCTGAGAACCAACATCAAATACCACGGAGCTACCGGAGGGACAAAAAGGAGGCTGAACCCTCAGAACATCCTGAAAAAATGTCCTAACATTAGGCAATGGGGCAATCCTTCGCTGAAACCAAACTGAAAGTGCAGATGCGTGAACCCTCAGGGTGACCAGATGGAGACCCTGATCTAATCCCGCCTGAAGAAAAGAAAGCACTCGAGAGACCCTAAATACTTGGGGATTACACTTTCTATGTTCACACCACTGAAAATATGAGGGCCAAATTCTGTAATAAATGCGGGCAGAGGAAGGTTTCAGTGCCCTAAGCATCGTCTGAATTACAGAAGTGGAAAAACCTTTAGCTCTCAGGACGGAAGTCTCAAGAACCACGCCATCAAAGACAGACGAGAAAGGTCCGGATACAGGCAGGGACCCTGTATTAACAGGTCTGGCCTTAGAGGAAGAGGTCACAAAGTGTCTATGGAGAGACACTGGAGGTCGGTGAACCTATGGCGTCTGGGCCAAGCAGGGGCTATCAGTATTACTGTTCCGCCCTCCAGCCTGAATTTCCTGATGACCCTTGGAAGAAGGGAAAACGGAGGAAACAGATACACAAGTTCGAAGTTCCACTTCACTGCCAGAGCGTCCACAAACTCAGATGCAGGATCCCTGGTTCTGGACCCGTACCTGGGGACCCTATGGTTGTGACCTGAGGCCATGAGGTCTACTTCTGGAAGACCCCATCTGTCCACTAGGCTCTGAAATACCTGTGGATGTAGAGCCCACTCTCCAGCGTGTATATCCTGGCGACTTAGGAAGTCCGCTTCCCAATTGAGGACTCCTGATATAAACACTGCTGAGATCGCTGGAAGAGGACGTTCTGCCCAGAATGTTTGACACTTCCATCATGGCAGCCTGGCTCCGCGTGCCTCCATGATGGTTGAGGTAGGCTACTGCAGTGGCGTTGTCGGAATGTACCTGGACAGGCCTACCCTTTAGTACTTCCTGTGCTTGAACCAGCGCTCTGAATAGTGCCCTCAGTTCCAGGACGTTTATGGACAGGAGGCTTTCCCTGAAATGTATGTCGACCTGTCACTGCGCCCCATCCACGGAGGCTGGCATCGGTATTGAGAAGCACCCAATCTGGAATCCAGAATGGGCGACCCTTGTTGAGACAGAACGTCTGTAACCACCATGACAGGGACAGTCGCACTTCTGGCGAGAGACGTATTGTCTGTGACTTTGAATGGTACTCCCCGTTCCAGTGCAAGAGGATTAACCTCTGTAACGGTCTGGAGTGGAACTGGGCATATTCCGCCATATCGAAGAGTCTCTTCCAGTACCTTCATCCATTCCTCAATGCCTTTCGAAACCCAGGCCATAGCCATGGCCGGGCGAGTAACAGCTCCTGATAGAGAAAAGACTACCTTGAGACAGGCTTCAAGTCTCCTATCCGTGGAACCCTTAATAGAGGATGCAGATGGTATGGGCAATGTGGCGCTCCTGACCAGATGTGCCACATGCGCGTCTACTGATTGCGGAACTTCCCATTTAGTGCACTCGTCTGACGGAAAGGGGTAGAAGGCCGCAATCTTTTTGTAATATGTAATCTCCTATCCGGAGAATTCCATGCTTCCTCCATAAATTCCGAGAGGTGCTCAGATTTGGGAAATTCAGCCTTCTCAACTTTTTGGTGTTTGAATACTGGAGCCTTTCTTTGTACTGGCTCCTCATCATCTATGTTTAGCACAGCTTTGACCGCCCTAGTCAGGGAGGGAACCTCTGCTGTTGGAAAATGGTCCTCCTCTCCCGAGAGAGATTCCTGAGAGGAGTCCTACACACTCATCAGAAGATGTACCAGAATCTGCAGGCTGGACAGAGTGATAGGATGAGGCAGACCGCTTTCTGGTTTTTGGCTGTACCAGTCTAGCTGCTTGCAGCGGTTGCTGAAAAGCTGCTCAGAATGAAGCCATACTCTGACTTAAGTGAGCATACACGTGCATCCAGAACGGATGCATAGGGGCATAAACATAGTAGGTTGCAGTTGCTGAGGGTACTCCATCATGAGACTGAACTAGGAGGCGTCAGCCGGTTTGCAACCTGCGCCATGATCTGAAAACTGGAAACCCAAGGGGGTTCCTGCCCAGAAGCTGGTAGGTTTGACTGATGTGGTGACTCCTTAAAACAATGACCACATAATCCATCTTGTATGAGATCCTGCGGGGATAACCCCGCTTTGCAGGCCATAAATGACACCAGCACAGGGGCTTCAGCCACCTGTTTCCTAGTTTATTTGGACATAACAATATCACTAATGCTATGCAAAGTTCTTGTGCAATGTGATAATGTTTCACAACCAAATATAACCCACAAACCTGCAGTAGAGGGTTTATGAGGAGAAACAGCAGTGATAGCTATAACTGACCGCTATTCAGAAATAAAAAAGGCAGTATAACACACAGCAGATTTCACAAGTCACATGCAATGCAAATGATATACTATTTATATATATATATATATATATATATATATATATACACACACACACACACATATACATGCATATACTGTACATATGCCAGAAGCTCTTTAGTCAACTACAAACAGCCTCAGGCCAAGTAGGATATTGAGTTCTGTAGAACCTGATCACCGAAGGAGAGGTATACAGGGAGACTGACCTACCTCCTGAGAACACAGCCACCGAGAGCACCCGAGAGTGGTCTCTGGCCGACTCATATAGAGGGAGGCTGGGAGGAGCCACCAAGACGTAGGAAGCCTCGAATCTGGGCCAGCCTCTGGGTCGGGGGAGGGTCCGTCGGGGAGAGCGTACCTCCCCTCTGCTGTATGGATCCACCCGGCACACTGACATGGCCGCCATTTACTTATCCCCCGGCTGTCAGGATCCCTCATGTCCCGGTGGTCTAGTGTGGGAGGCAGTTTACATGGCTCCTCACTACAGCGTACTCCAGCGAGTCTCCACCGCCAGAGGCACGGACTGCCACGTGGTTCCCCATGTCAGTGGCAGCAACGAACCACCTTACCCATGTCCCTGATGTTCCCGGCTGCAGTCCTGGGCTCAGACCAATACCCGCCGAAATCACCAGTTCCCTCATTGGTGTTGCGGCGCTGGGGAAGACGGAGCAGGCAGCACGAGCGTCCATCCGGATGCCTAGCCGGTCAGCCTCTTACTCATGTAGAAAAAGAAAATACTTGTTTGAGACTGCTACAGCAGTCCCACTGTCAACAAGGTGCACTCCTGCGCTCCAAGCAAAAAAGTAACTGCCTGTAGCCAGGGGCAGGGTATATATGGAGGAGGACACAGTGCTGGGAGCCTGTTAACTGTTTAGTACCTGGATCACTCCAACCACATACCCCAAGGTAATTTCTGTGGACCCTAAAGAAATATGAAATGCAAAAAAAACAGTTTAATCCAATTAAACCTCTTTTTTAATTTTTAACATGAGCACAAAGTAATGTAATTGTAAACTGCAAGGTGGACTTGCTAAACTCAGACACTGTTAGTGCTTTAACAATTTATTTATTCCAATTAACTATTACCTTGCTTGTTTTCTCCTGTTGAGCTGCAGAGTCTAGCGGAGCAATGGAGGACTGGGAGGACTGAAACAGCTTTGTAGGCAGATACATCTGTATGTCTAGTAGAAAGTAGATTGAAGCTTGTCAAGGCTAATTAAGCTGTACTACAAATAATTCAATATTAAAAGACATTTTGCAGCATTTCATACAGAGCCGACCCTAGGTAAACTAAGCAAATGCCTAGGGCCAGCGGAGGTTTGGGGCAGGCACAGCCGGGGCACCTGTTGCCGGCTGGGCAGAGACTCTGGCAGCTGCTACTGCCGCTGTGCAGCGTTCATGATCAGAGCTCAACTGACAGTTCCCATTAGGCCCGGCAGCAACAAACAGTGAGCGGGCAGCGGCGGTTGTTGCGGGGGCGGGGCACCTGAAAGACAGGTAGTGACTAACGCGAGTGCTGTGCTCGGAGAGGGGTGATGGGTGCTGTGCTGGGTGAGGGGTGCTGTGATCTGTGCTGTGCTGGGACAGGGGTGCTGGGTGAGTGGTACAAAGCAAAGCAAATGAAACCATGTCCCTTCCGTGAGGCCACACCCCTTTTTTGGATCCCGGGAGGGGGAGGTATCACCAAAAATCTTGCCTAGTGTACTAATTTGACTAGGGCCAGCTCTGATTTCATACTACACCAGTGCCGATAAAGGATACTTGCACCCTATAGGATTGGGCATATTCAATATCAGCGATAATTTATCACAGATGACGTCATTTTCGCCTGTTTCAATTATCCCCATATTCAATTTCAAAGACTTTTCGCCAGTGCGAAAAGTAATTGTTAAAAAACAGGGATAACTTTTCTCCACTGCATAGGTGGCGAAAAAAAGGGCAGAATTGGGGTTTATGGGTGCAGAGTAAAAAAAAAAAAAAAAAATATAGCCTGCAGCCTTTTAATATCCCCTAAAAGTGATCTGTGTCAAAAAAAAAAAAAAATCCTCAGGACACCCCAAAAAATGTACTCTCATTTTGGGGGCCAAAAAAATAAAATATATTGGGAAACAAAGTTTTAAACTAGCGAAATTGATTCCCATGTATGCGGCAGGTGTTTTCTATAATGCGGCTGGTAGCGCAGATGCATTTTTGAAGAATTTAAAAAAATAACTTTAGGGACTTCAAAATATGCTTGTACCAATTTTCATGTACCCCAACTTTGATGGGACTAGTTATTTTACCCCCCCCCCCCCCCCCCCGGAAAAAAAAAAAAACTAAGTGCTATTCTTCATCACTTCTTCACAGGCGCATTTATGCACCTGCCGCGGCTATTTAAAAACCCAAATTACTTTCAGCAGGCAAAATCGAGGGTACTTATAGTGATCCCCCATGTCAGACCATATTTTGGGGGGTGACACCATGATTTCCCCAAAAACTGAAAGGACTTTTCGATACTTACCTTTCCGCTGGGTCCCGTTTTCGACGGATCCTAAATTAATACGGAGATAAGCGGGCACGTGCCCGATACTTTATCCCCTCCTAAAAAGGAGATGATGGTGAAAATTCAGAGGTCAAATTGAATATGGCCCTATATATGGCAGTTAGGGGGAATTCAATTAGCTGCAGGATATGCCCCACAGCTAACTGATCACACTGTGCGGAATAATGGTCTTCAATTAAATAGTATTTTACATGTGCGGTAAACAAGGGGTTAACGCACGCTAATCCATTGATTCCGCATAATTGGGAAATCAATGAGTTTTCCCTGCGTACTAAACACCAGAGGCTGCCTTTTCCCACAGACTTTTCCTTGCAGCTCCTGAAGCTGAAGGAAAAGTGCACTTCTGTGGTTTAACACACAGAGTAAACCCCGCAAATTACATTGGCAGGAGCGGGTAACTAAACCCCATGGCTAATTGGATTCCCCTTAAGTATTTTTAGCTGAGAGTTCCTTGAATATTAGGTCACTGTTTCAGTCATCTAACTACATAACAGTTTGCCTTGATTTATTAAATATAGGTAAAACATTTAATGACTTAAGCTCATTCATATGGTATATACCCAGAGCTGTAACTAAGAGTGTGAATGTGGTGCTGTCGCGCAGGGCTCTGATGGCGGCACCATTGCTGCCCCACAGCACCTGCATTTGACTTGCAGGGTTCCTGGACTGGCACCCTGCAGAACTCCCTGGAGCAGCTTTTGGGCACACACCCTGCAGCTTGTACAGCCCCCGCTTCGGGCAGTGCTGTACTTTCTGGTGGCAGTGGCTTTGCCAATCGACTTGAAGTCATGATGTCACATGTTCTGGGGGCTCAGTGCACAAAACTGCTCTGCTCCGGCATTGTATATGTTACATGCACATATAAGAAAACAGTTTGAAGGTTACAATCAGGGCTGTAGCTAAGGCAGTGCGGTCGGTGCCATCGCACAGGGCACCACAGGTCAGGGGGCGCTGTTTGGGCCTGTCAAATTACTGTTTATTATCATTCTCACTTGTAGCTTCCTCTTATTTCATCCCCAGCATCTCCTGGCCTCCCCTATCTCTTCCCTGGCCCTTCCCCATCAGGCCATTCCCCTTTATTGGGTGCATTATGTCCCTTTGAAAAATGAGGAGGGGGGGGGGGGCAATGCTCCTTCTGGCACAGGGCACCAAAAATTCTAGTTACGGCTCTGGTTACAATTACTGCACTCAAGCCAACAAATCAAAATAGATACATATCATTTATTTATTTATAAAAAGAAGAGACCACACATGTGATCTTAACACTATTATAATGAATAAAATATGGATTATTAAACTGGTAAAAGTTAACACATATTTGCATTATTCCATAATAATTATAGTCCTGAACACAGGATAGGGCTCAAAGAATTGAGAATCTCTCTAGAGAGAGTATAATCATGTGTATGCACACACAGTCTCATAATGGAGATCATAAATTTAAATAGACAGGATGGGCAAATGATCCTTATTAGGAAGGTATTACCTGTGGACTCCAGTCCTTTGCAGCAGTGTATTGAAAAGGGGTAAATCACCCTAGTACCCGACTAGTACTGCGCTCAGCCCGACCAGCGGGGAGCGACTTTATGAAACTGTAAGTAGTTGATCCTAAAATACGAAGGCTGCAATAGAGGGATTGCCTCTCCAAGCCGTCTATTCTGCTCCAGCAGATGAAGGGTCGACGGACTCCAGGGGAATGTGCCCAGGGCGCAACTGTCTTGTGCTCCAAAATGCCGCCGGGTGTCTGAACGGTGGCAGGGTCCAGATCTCCCACCAACACAGCGCTGTACTTCTCCGTATGTGCAGGAGTCACAGCGGTCGACACCCGGATGTCCTTGCGACAGGGAGACAAGAGAAGCAGAAAGCCGGCGTCGGGTTCCTTGTACTCGGAGTGGAGTGAATGAGATGAGCCGTGTCCTTAGAATCTTAGGACTGTAGGAAATCACCTACGCGTTTCGACATCACAAAGATGCCAATGTGGCAAGGAATAATGTGCTAAGCCCACCCACATTTGTGTTGACCACGCCTACAGTTGATTTAGTTTCACCCACGTTAGGCCATTTTCAGAACTTTTTCCAAGGACAGGGTCACTTTAAATTCCCAATCCACCCCTGAAGTACAACCTAGTTAAAAAGCAGAAGTGAATACTGACTTAAAAGTAAATTGTCAAATATTTAATCAGATAGAACACATTCATTTTAAAAGAGAATAAACAGAAAAGAGATTTTTTAAGCATATCAATAAAACACACAATTACATTTTGCCCTTATTCTACACCTCAATTTTGTTAGTGTTTATGAGTCAATCCTCTGAATGCCTAATCACTGTGCTCCTAAAACCTAAGTTATTTAAGATCTATAATTCCATAATTAATTCAATCTGTATTTTAATTATAACAAACCTGAGAGCTCTTTACGCAGAATGTTTTAAAATTATACACCTAAATCCTTGTCCCAGTGGATCACAGTCTAGATTCTCTTGCAGAAAACACACACACAACCAGAGCCAATTAATCTACATTAAAAAAAAAGGTTTTTATACTTCACACACTACTTCTATACACTTATTAACCCTCTGTAGGAAGTTGCCAGGTTAAAGGGTAAATGTGTCTTTAACGGAGCAGCCAAAGAGTGATGGACAGGTTTTAAGTAGGGATGTGCGCCGACCCCCGTGTTTTGGTTTTGGATCTGTATCTCCTTCAAGGTTTTGTATCTGGATTCAGTTCTACAAAACCACCCTTGCGTGTTTTGGTTTTGGATCTGTATTTTTTTATTTTTTTTTTAAATCATAAAAACAGCTGAAATCACATAATTTGGGCCAGTTTTTGTTCCTACAGTATTATTAAGCTCAATAATATTTTCAATCAATTTTGGCTACCTCACAGCTCACAATATTGATTTCAACCAGTTTAGGCCCAAAGGTTGCATTGAGCTAGCTGGCTGACTAAGCTAAGCGACAGCAGTGGGCGACACTAACATGTGGCAGTTCAGCTTCCAACATGGCACAGAGTGGTAGACAGGATGGCAGTTTAATGAACTATAAATTTAAAAATGTCAAGCAGCAATGCTTAGCGGAATCGCTTCGTTTCAGCTCCTTCTTCAGTTTTTAAGCTGCTTTTCCAACAGTCTAATTAGGGGAATTACCTGACTAAAGCCGGCAGTGTCTGAACTCACTTCACTGGTGACTACTTCGAAGGGTTTCAGCACTTTGCACAACACAAAGTATTTTCCACTGAGCTTGAGTAAGGTACATTCCCCCTCCTCTTCCTATGTCATGGTTCGTTGTGTAGCTTTGAATGGCTTTTTGCTGTTCCTCCATCCGCTGAAGCATATAAAGGGTGGAGTTCCACCTTGTAGGTGACAGGGCAAATTCAACATTTCTTGCAGGTGCTGCAATCTTCTACATGTATGTGCTGAATGATGAAAATGTCCAGAATTTTTGTCATTAAAAAAAAAATTTGCCCCACCCAAGATTATTGTGTGAGCAAAACATGGGACGTGTTGGAATTCATCCTGCTGTAATGCTCTCACAATATTGGTGGCATTGTCAGAAATCACAAATCCCGTGAAGAGTCCAAGCGGTGTAAGCCATTTTGCAATGACTTATCTGAGTTTTTCTAAGAGGTTGTCAGCGTTATGCCTCTTAGTGAAACCGGTGATACAAAGAGTCTGCCTCTGAATGAGCTGCTGTTTCTTAGATGCTGCTGGTGGCGCTGAAGACAATACACCCACCCAGTGGGCTGTTACAGTCATGTAATCTTGCATTTGCCCTGTTTCATTTGTCCACATATCTGTGGGTATGTGGACAGTGGGTACAATGGCATTTTGGAGGACACTAATTACGCTTTTTTTATGTTCCTGTAAAGGCTAGGAATTGCTTTTCTAGTGAAGTAGAATCTATATGGGATTTGGTAGCGGGGGCACAGGACCTCAATTAACTGTCTAAAACCCACTGCAATAATGGCGGATATCAGACGCACATCGAATACCAGCATAGATGTTATGGCTTTGGTGAACTGCTGTGCAACTGGGTGACTGCTGTCATACTTGCTCCCCCTTGCAAAGGATTGTTTAACAGTCAATTGTTTTTTAGAACTACTAGTAGTAGTCTTCCTGGCCCCCTCTGGGATAAAGATCAACTCCCAGCAGCAGCAGGCATAGTGCTCAAGGATTCTTCTGAGGAATCCAGGATATGGGAGGACTGAGTTAGCCTTATCAAATTGGATGCAGGACTAGTTCCAATCATGATTAAGGATATTGTTGGAGAAGATGCAAGGTGCTTGGATCTAGCAGAGAGAAGGGAGCTAGCTGACGCTGGACTGCTTGTTGTTACTTTTTTAGCCAAAGTTTGTATGGATGCGCTGTAGATGACTTACTCTGGCATGACAATTGATACAGATGGCTTGACAATTGTTGTCCAGATTTGGGTAGAAATGATTCCACACATAAGAAGTGGATTTTTTTGTTTTATGCTCAGGCATGACAATGGGCTTTTCCTTATAATGGGCAACAACAGTTTCCACTGGGGCCTGATTTACACAAACACCATCATCAACATCCTTATTAGTGTCAGCTACACAAATATCCTCCCAATCCTGGTGTAGCTACACAAATATCCTCCTCATCCTGGTGCACTTCCACAGAAGCATCCTCGATTTCTATGTCAGCATGTGCACTTGTGATCATCCCCACATTTGCAGAGGACACACAAGTGGTTGAAGTAAACTCCTCATTGAGTACAGTTTTGGAAAGGTCAGACTCACACATGGCACCCGACACACTTAGACTCTCCTCAGGGATTCGTGACATTTCTGAGCGCACAGTTGGTTCCTGTGCCTTAACGATTTTAATTTTTTTGAAACGTCTACAGGAAGAAGGGCTTACATAATCATAAGAGGCAGAACCACCAGTCATAAATAAAGGCCAAGGCCTTAGCCTTTCCTTCCCACTTCGTGTGATGAAAGGTATATTGCCAAATGTATGTCTTTCTGCAGCTAACTTTACCTTTGATGTTTTTTCTTTACCATTGTAAAAGAATGCTTCTTTGAATTTAGATGCCTTGACTTAAGCCCTGTATGCCCTTGGGCATCAGCTTTAGTAGATGACATAGACGGATGAGTATCGTCATGACTGGTGTCACTGACAGCAGCTCCAGCACTAACTAGTATGTGGTTCCTGCTCTCCTCTCAACTGATATTTCTCCATATCAACAAACACGAACATAGTGGGGTACACTTCTAGAAATAATTTTGAAGTCCTCAGATAGAGGCGCTTTATAAATACAAAACTGTCCGTAAATTATGTCGTTCTAGGAATGTCACATCGATGTTTTCCTGTTGATGTCTCTAATGATATTCCTCGATGGTATGGGGTTACATGAACACAGAAAAAAAGAGAAGTCAAAAGGTCCGTTCTTAAAGGCTTCATACCAGATTACAAACAAATAAGTAAAGTCTGCAACGTACCCTACTCACATGAATAAGTGGGAGGGTACACATATAAAGGTTTCTTTTGTTAATTAAACATAGACACCAAAAGATCATAAATGTAGGGTCTATTCCACTTCTCCAAACCAAAATGATGGTTCTTTTAAACAGTGAGCGTACCATACTCACGTGGATAACAGGATATTCACGCCTATAAAAAGTTATCTTTGTGCAGTCGAGATGGATCCGAAATGAAAGAAAGGATTTGCATCCAAGTTATTATTCCTCAAAATGTTTTAATCGCAATATGGGAAACAAGATATGCTTAAAACAGGACAGAACCAAACTGTGTTCCACAAAAGATTAAAGTTAGCTACTCCAGATGGACTGCGGTACAGTAGTCTATTTCCAGATTCAACAGTGAATAAAGTCCAGATGGTCAGTCAACAGTGAATAAAGTCCAGTGTGGTACAGCACACATGTAATTGTACCAATTTTAAATATTACACTGCTGTATCAATAACCTACAGTGTCACAATATGGTTTATAAATAATACACTGCGTTTCCATTTAGTGTCACAATATTTTTTATGAATACACTGCGCTATCCCTTACAGTGTCACAATATTTTTTATGAATATATTACACTGCGCTACCACTTAGTGTCACAATATTTTTTATGAATAAAGCACTGTGCTACCACTAACAGTGTCACACTGCGCTACCACGTACAGTGTCACAATACTTGTTGAATATTAGTATTTCCACTTGCAGTGTCACAATAAGTGTATATTACACTGCGGTTAAACTTACAGTGTCACAATATGTATATGAATATTACACTGCGCTACGAATTATAGAGTCACAATATGTGTATGAATATTACACTGCAGTCTGACCTCCAGCGACACAGTAAAAAAAAAAAAATTATATCTGAAGTCGGGCTACTAAAGTCCGAAACGTTGCAAGCTATGGCAGCCTTTTAGTTTTATTTACAAGCCCACTGAGTGCCGCACTTGGAGATTATTGCATTTATTACGAAGCGGGCACCGTGGCATATCCTATATACATGGAAGAGGAGTGCATGGCCTTTCGTTGCATATATATATATATATATATATATATATATAAATACATATCACACATACATACATACACACACATATATACACAGTCAGGTGCATAAATATTGGGTCATTGACAGAATTTTCATATTTTGGCCTCTATTCAACACCACAATGGCTTTGAAATGAAACAAACAATATGTGCTTTAACTGCAGACTTTCAGATTTAATTTAAGTGTAATTACATCCAAATCAGGTGAACGGTGTAGGAATTAGAATGGTTTCTATATGTGCCTCCCACTTTTTAAGGGGCCAAAAGTAATGGGACAAACTAAACAATCCTAAATCTAACTTTCACTTTTTAATACTTTGTTGCAAATCCTTTGCAGGCAATTACAGCCTGAAGTCTGGAATGCATAGACATCACCAGACGCTGGGTTTCATCCCTGGTGATGCTCTGCTAGGCCGCTACTGCAAATGTCTTCAGTTCCTGCTTGTTCTTGGGGCATTTTCCCTTCAGTTTTGTCTTCATCAAGTGAAATGCATGCTCAATCGGATTCAGATCAGGGGATTGACTTGGCAATTGCATAACATTCCACTTTTTAGCCTTAAAAAACTCTTTGGTTGCTTTTGCAGTATGCTTTGGGTCATTGTCCATCTCCACTGTGAAGCGCCGTCCAATGAGTTCTGAAGCATTTGACTGAATATGAGCATATAATACTGCCTGAAACACTTCAGAAATAATTCTGCTGCTTTTGTCAGCAGTCACATAATCAATAAATACAAGGGAACCAGGTCCATTGGCATCCATACATGCCCACGCCATGACACTACCACCACCATGCTTCACTGATGAGGTGGTATGTTTTGGATCATGAGCAGTTCCTTTCCTTCTCCATACTCTTCTCTTCCCATCACTCTGGTACAAGTTGATCTTTGTCTCATCTGTCCATAGGATGTTGTTCCAGAACTGTAATGGCTTTTTTAGATGTTGTTTGGCAAACTCTAATCTGGTCTTCCTGTTTTTGTGGCTCACCAATGGTTTACATCTTGTGGTGAACCCTCTATATTCACTCTTGTGAAGTCTTCTCTTGATTGTTGACTTTGACACATATACACCTACCTCCTGGAGAGTGTTCTTGATTTGGCCAACTGTTGTGAAGGGGTTTTTCTTCACCAGGGAAATAATTATTTTTGTCATCTACCACCGTTGTTTTTTTCCGTGGTCTTCCGAGTCTTATGGTGTTGCTGAGCTCTCCAATGTGTTCTTTCTTTTTAAGAATGTTCCAAACAGTTGATTTGGCCACACCTAATGTTTTTGCTATCTCTCTGATGGGTTTGTTTTGATTTTCAGCCTAATGGTGGCTTGCTTCACTGATAGTGACAGCTCTTTGGATCTCATATTGAGAGTCGACAGCAACTGATTCCAAATGCAAATGTCACACCTAGAATCAACTCCAGACCTTTTACCTGCTTAATTGATAATGAAATAACGAGGGAATAGCCCATACCTGTCCATGAAATAGCTTTTGAGTTGATAGTCCCATTACTTTTGGCCCCTTAAAAAGTGGGAGGCAAATATAGAAACCGTTGTAATTCCTACACCGTTCACCTGATTTGGATGTAATTACCCTCAAATTAAATCTGAAAGTCTGCAGTTAAAGCACATCTTGTTTGTTTCATTTCAAAGCCATTGTGGTGGTGAATAGAGGCCAAAATATGAAAATTCTGTCATCAATGTCCAAATATTTATGCACCTGACTGTATATATGTATGTATGTATGTATATATATATATATATATATATATATATATATATGTAGATAGATAGAGAGAGTCACTTGCAAACAGTCAGCGGGTGGTGACTGCACGTAAGTGTTCCTTTAACCTTGTGTGTTTCTTCTGTCGTGTATGATGTAAATGTCCTAGTGGGTTTGGTGCTTAAGGCACCAGTGCTTTTGCACCCAGAACATGAATGACAATGGAAGAAACCGTTTTGTGATGTACATAGGGTGGTTTGTTGTAATCTTTTGGGTGGGATATGGTTTTTAACCAGTTTGGACCTAAGGTCTGGTGCTTTCCTATATGTCATTCTGGGTTTGTTGGATAGGAATCCTGCTAGCATATCATCTTTCTGGAGTAGTTTCCAATGGTTCATCGGTATCTTCTCCAGTTGTGTACTCTGCCTAGAATACTGTGTAATGAGTCGTACTTCGTCATTCTGTTTTTTATCTTGGTTTTACCCTGGGCTCCATGTGGACAAGTAGGTCCTCTCTTTTTCTGTGTTGCACTGCCTCTAGTGATTGTTGTACTAGGGTGTGTGAATAGTTTTTTTCTTCAAATTGTGTGGAGAGCTCTTCACTTTGTTTAAGGAAATCTGATTGTCTGGAGCAATTTCTTTTTAAACGTAGGAATTGTCCTTTGGGTATGACACGGAGCCAGTTTGGGTGGTGCCAACTTGTTGAAAGAATAAAGCTATTTACATTTACTAGTTTCTTATGGGTGTTGGTATGTATCTGTCTATTCTGTATGAGGATGTTGAGATCCAGAAACACAACATCAGTTTTACTGTAATTACCTGTAAAGTTTAAGTTATTGGGATTTGAATTTATGTTAGGGAGAAAACTGTTGAGAGTTTCGTCACGTTTCCAAATTAATAGCCTGTTGTCTATGTATCTCTTCCAGAGCATGAGACTTGCCCCAAGTTCCTGAGTATGCCAGATGTCATGCTCCTCCCACCAACTCATGAAGAGATTGGCGTAACTTTGGGCAAATCTCGTGCCCATAGCTGTGCCAGTGGTTTGTATCAGATATAATTATGTTTAAGAATATGTTCTATACTCTGCAGAACGAACTTGAGTTGTTGTTGGGTTAAATCAAGGTCTTTCTCTAGATGGAAGCGGATACTATTGATCTCCTGTTCATGGTTTATCACTGAATACAGTGATGCCACAGCTGTGGTGACTAGCCAGTACTTGTCCTCCCATTGTACTTGTTGAGAGAGAGAGAGAGAGAGAGAGAGATATTTTTATATTATATATACATACATATACACACTCGTATCTATCTGGGGTGCAGACCTGCACTCGCCATTCCCAGGACTGGGGTGCAAGTGGCCTGTGACCACATTGCTTAAATATTGCTATATATATAGTACACTGGGGTAGAGCACAAACTATATTATTAGCTTTTATTAATTTTTTTTTCTTACACTGGGCACCCCTGGATGGACACAGCAGCCCCCGCCCCTGGATGGCACAGCAACCCCTGGATAGACACAGCAGCCCCTGGATGGACACAGCAACCACTGCCCCTGGATGACAACAGCAGCCCCTGCCCCTGGATGAACACAGCAGCCCCTGTATGGACTCAGCAGCCCCTACCCTGGACAGACACCGCAAGTCTGTTGACTTCACTCTCCACAGCCGGAGTGAAATGGCGCCGATGACCAAACACCTTTATAGTATCCAAAACCCACGAGAATCCGCCAGCGGTAATATGACGTTTTGTCTAGTTTTAAGATCCCAGTCAGGCGGGAAAACCCGAGCCGCACTCGGATCTCGGCCCGGATCGCAAGTTTGGGTTGGTCCGGTTCTCAGGGAACTGGACCGCTCATCTCTAGTTTTAAGACTTGTTCTTCAAAAATCCACACTGAAGTGATGATGTTGATTCATACAAAGTGATGTCACAGCAGCTTAATATACTGCTGTCTCAGCTTTTTTACCAGTTTAAAATCCTATAAGGATATTGTAATAATGAAGTGGTCTGCACTGGATGTAAGATTTTTTTTTTTTTAACAGAACTTCATAGAATGTCAAGTTAAGATGATATTAATGTCAATGTGTTTAACCATTATGGTTCATGTCAGAAAAAGAATTGTGGGGTCTTGAGGTCTAATTAGGTACACATGGTACATTTTATGTAAAGTGGTGTAAAAAGTTAATCATTTATGAATATAAAATCAAAATATCTTACCTTGTACATTCAGACTCTTGGCTTTTGTGTGAAGGGAAATAATATCCCGAGTATTGTGAACGGCAGCTCGGAATCTATTCAATCCACCTCTCTGTTTAGCAGGTGATGGTCGGAGTCTGGTGGTGCCCAAAAGTTGACTGAGATATTGTGCTACTTCGTCCTCTGAATCTTCTGTAATGAGTAATCAAGAGTATAGGAAAAGAAATCCCTGATCCAACACTAAGAAATGTCCTAGCAACTTAGGAGCAGTTCATTTACCTGACAAAGGAGCTAGGGAGATCAAAAAAGTAAATATATACAGCGGGATTAATGTCCAAGCTCTGCAAATGATTACAGGATTGGGTTAACTGAAGTCTAATGCCATTTATTTACATAGGGCCTGATTCAGCAGTGCACTGCTGAACGCAGATTCCCGATGTTTGGGAATCTGCACAGGCGCAGGACCCATTCTGCAAGTGTGCAGAATGGGTCCTGCTAACTCGCTTGCAGACTGGCAGCAGGCTGTCAATGTTTGACAGTCTGCTGCCATTTGTGGGCGGGGAGATGGCGACGATGCCCCCCGTTTCCTGAAACGGAGGCTTGTCTCCGCCGTTGCAGGGGAGGGAAGAAACCAGGATCTCCGTCAGCTGACGGAGCTTTCCTGGCCTCTTCCTCTAAACTGCAGAGGCTGGCTGCGAGTCCCCATGGGTCACCGCAGCCAGCCAATGTTTTGCAGATTATCTGAAGCTGCATTGGACAACGCGGCTCGGAAAAGTAATGCACAGGGGGCGTAATGCCTCCTGCTGCACTACCATATCTGCAAGGGTCGCAATTTCAAAGCTGCCTGCAGCTTTGCAATTACGATCCTTGCAGAATCAGGCCCATAGATTACATATTTTTATTTATTATAGCCTTGCAACAGAAAGCAGCTCTGGAAATATGAAACACATCCTTAGCTCTCTGTCTTCTAAAGAGCACACTTTAAAATGTAAACAGAATTCTCTCTCCCATTATGCTGGCCCCACATTCTGTGATATATCAGCTGGTATCAGCTAATTGGCCAGGTATAGTGCTGAATAATTATTGAACATGCTGGTAAATGGGGTTAGAAAATGACCATTATTGGTCTGTGTGTGTGTTTGTCTTACACCAAAGGCCCCAGTGAAGCTGCAATAGTTAAACTTTATTTCATCATCTGTGTTACCAAGCTGGACAATGATCCAATCGCTTGGCACTCAGGTGTGGCCACTTTTAGCACACATTAAGTCTCAAATCAAAAACGGTGTCAAAGTATTATTTAGAATCTAGAAAACCAGGCAGGCGAGTAGAGGACAGCATGGTAAACATCGGAACAAGGAACCAGAAGTATATTCGCTATATTAGAACTGAAATTATCCAGGACATGTTGGCCAGATACAAACCAAACATATTGATAGCATTTTCACACTTGCTGCTGTGTCCACAGGGCCATAAAGTTGCATAGGCTTTCCTTATTTCCATAGAAAAAACTTTGGCATTGGCATGGGATGAGGGATTGACAAATCCTAATCATCCCACTCATGTCATACATCTGTACTACTACTGTCAGCATCACGTAGAAACACCACCGGTCAAAAGATGCAACGGACAGAGAAATGCTACATAGTATTGGTAAGGACACATTTTGTGCCTCTGTTGATGAATAGCTGTACTGCACGCTTTAGAAATCTGTGTGTAAGTGAAAGCTTTGCTATATGCAATATTACGTTACCTAAGAAATACATTTCCTCTTCAACTTTGTAATACTTTTACTCTCTTGTTTCAATGTTCCCATGTTGAACTGAACTTTCTTTTACCTAATCTTTCTCCATTTCTATCCTATCCACCTCTCTTACCATCATCGGCTGGTGGGGCCACATGCAGGGGCATTTCCGGCTCCCGCACGATGATTGACTGACCCCTGCGGCAGCCACTCCCCCCGGTACACTGCTTACCCTCCACACCAGGGTCCATGAAGCTGAGGTATTTGCAGCAAGACGTAGTAAGGAAGTCTGACAAGCTACCGGTCTGAATCCTGGATCCCGCAACCAAAAAATAAAAAAATTAGATCAGCCAATGACATAGCTAAAAAAAATAAGAGCTATGGTATAAGATACCTTTGTTAACTCTTTTTCTTAGGGGTCCATAGGGTCCACAGAAAATATCTTGGGGTATGTGGTTGGAGTGATCCAGGCACCAAACAGTTAACAAGCTTTATCTCCCAGGATGCACTCGGTCCTCCTCCATATATACCCCGCCCCTGGCAACAGGCAGTTAGTTTGTTATCAAGCCCAAGCAGAAGAAGGAAAAACAAGATGAGAAGGAAGGACCCTTGTACTCCAGAAACACTCTCTCTGAGAAGAGGGAATCATAGAAAATACAAATGAAAAGTTGACCCAATAACACAGGTGTGTTAGGGTGGGTGCTCTGTGGACCCTATGGACCTCGAAGTAAGAGAGTTAACAAAAGGTATGTTATACCATAACTCTTATTTTCTTCTTTGAGGTCCAAAGGGTCCACAGAAAATACCTTGGGGATGTCCCAAAGCACTTCCCTTTAAGGGTGGGGAGGCTCCTGTGTCTCAGTAGAAAGGAGAATCCGACGCCCAAAGGAAGCATCCTGAGAGGCAAATGTGTCAAATGCGTAAAATTTGACATAGGTGTGGACGGAAGACCATGTGGCTGCCTTGCATATTTGTTCAGCAGAGGCACCTCGACGAACCGCCCACGATGGTTCCTCAGATCTCGTAGAATGTGCGGTTACCAACATCAGCTTGTGTGTTCGCTTCAGAAATTATCATACGCAACCATCTGGCCAAAGTCTGTTTGTTAGCTGGCCAGCCTCGCTTATGACAGCCATACAACACAAATAAAGAATATGACTTTCTAATGGAGTTGGTGCGATCTACATAGATACGTAGTGCACGGACAACATCCACTGATGCTTCACCAGCCGAAAAGGCCTGAAGCTTGCAAAACCGGCACCACAATTTCTTGATTCATATGAAACCGGGATACCACCTTAGGAAGGTAACCCGCCCTAGTACAAGGAATAACTCTATCCTGATGAAATATTAAAGAAGGAGAGCGAAAAGACAGGGTTGCCAAATCAGAGACCCTACATGGGCAGAGGCGATAGCCAGATGAAAAACTGTCTTTGCTGTCAACAACTTTAGGTCTACTGATTTCAGGGGTTTTAATGGAGGAGCCTGCAAAGCCCTGAGAACCAATGTCAAATCCCACGGGGCTACCGGGGGGACAAAGGGAGGCTGAACCCTTAGAACACCCTGAAAAAATATTCTAAAAAACAGGCAATGGGGTAATCCTTTGCTGAAACTAAACTGAAAGTGCAGAGGCCTGAACCCTCAGGGTGGCCAGACGGAGACCCAGCTCTAAACCAGCCTGAAGAAAAGAAAGCACTCGATAGACCCTGAACACTTTAGGGTCATATTTTCTCAGGTTACGTCACTGAAAATACGAGTGCCAAATTCTGTAATAAATGCACACAACATTGTCTAAATTACAGAATCGGAAAAACCTTTTGCCTTTAAGACGGAGGTCTCAAGAGCCATGCTGTCAAAGATAGACGAGGAAGATCTGGATACAGGCAGGGACCTTGTATTAGAGGAAAAACTCTGTAGGTCGGTGAACCAATGACGTCTGGGCCAAGCAGGAGCTATCAGTATTACTGTCCCGCCTTGGAAGGGAAAATGGAGAAAACAGATACGCCAGTCTGAAGTTCTACTTCACTGCTAGAGCATCTACAAACTCGGCTGCAGGATCCCTGGTTCTGGACCCGTACCCGGGAACCCTGGGGTTGTGACTTGAGGCCACGAGGTCTACCTCTAGAACATATGTCCACCAGGCTCTGAAATTCCTGTGGATGAAGAGCCCACTCTCTGGCGTGTATATCCTGCCGACTTAGGAAGTCCGCTTCCCAATTGAGGACTCCTGGTATGAACACCATGATTTTGCCGGAAGGTGACATTCTGCCCAGACCAGAATTTTTGACACTTCTATCATGGCAGCCTGGCTCCGCGTGCCTCCCTGATGGTTGAGGTAAGGTACTGCAGTGGTGTTGTCAGATTGTACCTGGACAGGCCTACCCTTTAGTATTTCCTGAGCCTGAACAAGCGCTCTGAAAACTGCTCTTAGTTCCAGTACATTTATGGACAGAAGGCTTTCCCTTGTTGTCCATTTTCCTTGAAACATGTGTCGACCTGTCACTGTGCCCCATCCACAGAGGCTGGTATTGGTCATGAGAAGTACCCAATCTGGAATCCAGAATGTTCGACCCTTGTTGAGACGGTACATCTGCAACCAACATGACAGAGATAGTCACACTTCTGGCGAGAGATGGATCGTCTGTAACTTTATTGAGTGATACTCCCTGTTCCAGTGCAAGAGGCTTAACCGCTGCAATGGTCTGGAGTGGAACTGGGCATACTTTACCATGTCGAAGGTCGACACCATGGATCCCAGAACCTGCACTGCTGCATGAACAGATACTGATCGGCTGTGAAGAAGTCTGCGTATCCACAGCTGAAAGGCCGCAATCTTGTCTTCTGGCAGATATATCCTTTGTGCCAGAGAATCCCTTAAATGCACCATCTGCTGTACTGGAAGAAGTGATGACTTCTTCCAATTTATAATCCATCCATGCCTGTGTAAACAGGCCACTTTCAGTCTGAGATGATGCTGCAACTCGCCATTGATAAACCAAAAGGCAGTGCCTGAAATTGGAAATGATCCTGCAGCAGTAAGTGTTGGTGGGACGGTGTAATTTGTACATGAAGATATGCATCCTGAATATCCAAGCATACCATGAAATCCCCTAGTTCCATTGTCAACACAATCAACTGCAGGGTTTCCATACGAAACCTGGGCACCCGGATAAATGTGTTGAGTCCCTTTAGGTTTAGAATAGGCCGGTGAGACCCATTGGGTTTTTGAATCAGACCAGCCATCTTAGAGGCTGCCACTGTAGCCACAAACTTGTCTAACTCTGTGCCAAACAAAATACCTCTCGTAAACGGAAGGGATTCTAGGGCTTTCTTAGACCCTGCATCTGCTTTCCAGTCTCTTAACCACAGGGCTCAGCCACAACTGAGACAGATGATGCTTTAGAGGATAATATACCAGCATCTAATGCTGCCTCTCCCAAATAGGACGCTGCCTCCTTAACATAGGAGATAATCATCAGCTGTTCCTTGGAAGCTTCTGGCAGTGTCTTCATCCATTCCTGGGCAGCACAGATGGTGTAATGGTTAGCATCACTGCCTCACAGCAATGAGGTCATGGGTTCAATTCCCACCATGGCCATAACTGTGTGGAGTTTGTATATTCTGCCTGTGCTTGCGTGGGTTTCCTCCCACACTCCAAAAATATACTGGTAGGTTAACTGGCGCCCAACAAAAAATTTACCCTGATGTGTATGTGTGTGAGCATGTGGTAGGGAACACAGATTGTAAGCTCCACTGGGGCAGGGACTGATGTGAATGGGCAAATATTCTCTGTACAGCGCTGCGGAATATGTGTGCGCTATATAAATAACTGGTAAATAATAAAAAATAATAATAATTCCTCAATGGCTTTGGAAACCCAGGCCGGGCGCGTAACTGCTCCAGATAGAGGGAAGACTGCCTTGAGACAGGTTTCAAGTCTCCTATCTGTGGAATATTTAAGAGAGGATGCAGATGGTATGGGCAATGTGGCACTCCTAACCAGATGTGCCACATGTGCATCTACTGCTGGCGGAACTTCCCATTTGGGCAGCACAGACGGTGTAACGGTTAGCATAACTGCCTCAAAGCACTGAGGTCATGGGTTCGATTCCCACTACGGTCCTAACTGTGTGGAGTTTGTATTTTTCCCTGTGCTTGCGTGGGTTTCCTCCGGGTACTCCGGTTTCGGTAACGGTTAGCATTACTGCCTCAAAGCACTGAGGTCATGGGTTCGATTCCCACTACGGCCCTAACTGTGTGGAGTTTCCTCCGGGTACTCCGGTTTCCTCCCACACTCCAAAAATATACTGGTAGGTTAATTGGCTCCCCTCAAAATTGACCATAGTGTGTATGTTTGTGCATGTGATAGGAAATATAGATTGTAACCTCCACTGGGGCAGGGACTGATGTGAATGGTAAGATATTCTCTGTAAAAGCGCTGCGGAATATGTGTGCGCTATATAAATAACTGGTAATAAATATTAAATAAATTTGGTGCACTCATCCAATGGAAAGGGGTATAAGGCCTCAACCTTTCTTGTAACATGGAATTTCCTATCCGGAGAACTCCATGCTTCCCCCATAAGTTTTCGAAAGGTGCTCAGATTTGGGAAACTCAGCTTTCACAACTTTCTGGCGTTTGAATACTGGGAGCCTTTCTTTGTACGGGCTCCTCATCATTTATGTTTAGCACAGCTTAGACCGCCCTAATCAGAGGGGGGACATCTGCTTTTGGAAACCAGTCTTCCTCTCCTGAGAAGAGACCAGTGTATCCCCATACTCGTCAGAAGATGTACCAGAGTCTGAGGACTGGACGGCGTGTAAGGCCGAACGTCTTCTGGTGTTTGGCTGTATGGGCCTAGCTGCTGGCCAGTTGCTGGAAAGCTGGTGAGGACGAAACCACATTCTGAGCCGAGTGAGCATACATGTCCATCCAGGACAGATGCAAAGGGGGCATAAACATAGCTACGTTGCAGCTACCCTGGGTACCCCATCATCGGGGCTGGCGTAGGAGCCGCCTACCTGCCTGCAACCTGCGCCATGATCTGGGAAAAGGCAACCCAAGGAGGTTCCTGCCCAGAAGCTGGTAAGTTTGACTGATGTGGTGACTCCTTAAAACAGTGACCACATAATCCATCTTGTATGAAGTCCTGTTGGACTAACCCCGCTTTACAGGCCATACATGACACCAGCGCAGGGGCTTCAGCCACCTGTCTTTCAGTTTCTTTGGACATAAAATTTCTATAGTTATACAAAGTCTGAGTATAAATGTGACAATTATGTCACACCCAATATTCCCACACGCCTGTAGTAGAGGGTTAATGAGGAGAAACAGCAGTGATAGGTTGTGACTGACAGTTATTCAGAAATAAAAAAGGCAGCATAACACACAGCAGATTTCATTAAGTCACATGCAATTCACCACTGTATATGTGTGTGTGTATATATATCTATATATATATATATATATATTATATATATATATATATATATATATATATATATACACACACACACACACACACACACATACATACATACACACATACATACACATACACACAAGTATTGTCTCGAGGCACAAATCTGGGGAAGGGTACAGAAAAATATCTGCTGCTTTGAAGGTCCCAATGAGCACAGTGGCCTTCATCTTCCGTAAAGTTTGGAACCACCAGGACTCTTCCAAGAGTTGGCTGGCCGTCTAAACTGAGCGATCGGGGGAGAAGGTCCCTAGTCATGGAGGTGACCAAGAACCCGATGGTCACTCTGTGAGAGCTACAGCATTCCTCTGTGGAGAGAGGAGAACCTTCCAGAAGGACAGACATCTCTGCACCAATCAGGCCTATATGGTAGAGTGGCCAGACGGAAGCCACTCCTTAGTAAAAACACATGGCAGCCCGTCTGGAGTTTGCAAAAATGCACCTGAAGAACTCTCAGACCATGAGAGACAAAGATTGAACTCTTGTGCGTGAATGTCAGGCGTTATGTTTGGAGGAAACCAGGCACCGCTCATCACAAGGCCAATACCATCCCTACAGTGAAGCATGGTGGTGGCAGCATCATGCTGTGGGGATGTTTTTCAACGGCAGGAACTGGGAGACTAGTCAGGATAGTGGGAAAGATGAATTCAGCAATGTACAGAGGAATCCTGGATGTTTTTTTTTATTAAATTGGCAAAAATCACAAAAAAACTTTTTACACGTTGTCATTATGAGGTATTGTGTGTAGAATTTTGAGGACAAAAATATGGTTGTAACATAACAAAATGTGGAAAAACTGAAGCGCCGTGAATATTTTCCGTATGCAAAATTATTATATATATATATATATATATATATATATATATACACACACATACACACACACTAAGCTCTTAATCCATTACCAATAGCCCAGGTAGGATATGGAGCTCTGTATGACCTGATCACTGCAGGAGAGGCATACAGGGAGACTGACCAAACCTCCTGAGCACACAGCCACCGAGAGCACCTGAGAGTGGTTCTCTGGCCGACTCATAAAAAGGGAGGCTGGGGGAAGCAACCAGGAACGCGGGAAGCTCGTATCTGAACCAGCATCTGGGTCGGGGGAGGGGCAGCCAGGGGAAAGCGTACCTCCCCCTTTGCTGTATGGATCCACCTGGAACACTGACATGGCTTCCGCCATCAAGCCCCTGGCTGTCAGGATCCCAAATATCCCAATGGTCTAGTGTTGGAGACAGTTTACACATGGCTCCTCACAATAGCGTCCTCCGGCGAGTCTCCACCATCGGAGGCACAGACTGCCACATGGTTCTCCGCGTCAGCGGCCACGGGGAACCCTTACCGGTCATCCCCGATGTGTCCGGTTGCAGGCCTGGGCTGGCTAGGGCCGCCAAAATCACCAATCATGTCACTGGTGTTGCAGCACCAGCCAGGGAAGATTGAGCGGCGTCACGGGTGTCTATCCTGACGCTTAGCTGCTTCAGGTCCTCCCCTCACTCAGCACGCGCCGCTGCTCAAAAAAAAAAAAAACTGCCGCAGTCCCACTATCAGTAAGTTGCCTTCTCGCACCAAACAAAAAACTAACTGCCTCTTGCCAGGGGCGGGGTATATATGGAGGAAGACCCAGTGCATCCTGGGAGCTAAAGCTTGTTAACTGTTTGGTGCCTGGATCACTCCAACCACATACCCAAAGGTAATTTCTGTGGACCCTATCGACCCCGAAGAATAAAGACTAAACAGTGCTCTGTACTTTATAGTACTTGTTACTGAACATTTATTAGTACAGACATTTTATGTTTGCTATTTTGTATTATTAGAAGTTTGTATCAAAAACATTTACTGAATTTTCCTATAATCAGTTTGCCCCCAACCACCTGACATACTCCTAGCTGTTGAATCTCAAAAATAATAAATGATATATATATTTCAAGCCACACCTTGCTCCACCAAAGTATCCATCCTGGAGTTTTCTAAGTGTAGCTAGTACAGCTGGATCCAGATCTGCACCAGACTCATCTAGGGACAGAAGTGCCAGAGATAAGCATGGGGAAAACAAATATGTTATTCATAAGACATTTCTGCTAATTCTGATGTCTCAAACATGACGCTCCTATTCTTCGAATGGTTAGATTATATTATATATTCTTGTATATATAATGGTAGATGTACTAAGTCTTGGAGACAAATAAAGTGGATGGAGATAAAGTACCAGCCAATCAGCTCCTGTGATTTTTCAAACACAGCCTGTAACATGACAGTTAGATACTGACTGGTTGGACATTCTCTCTCTCCAAGGCTTAGTACATCTCCCCCACGGTGTGGTGTTCTTGAGGTATGACTGGGGACACTATAGGTATAATTCTGCCAGTGAAACATGCGAGTCTGGTAGGGAATGCTTTCATCCCTTTATCACATTACAATAGGTCATTTCTGCACTTCTATAGACAAGGGGTGCTGTATTTCAGTGACATCATATTCTGCCTGAGCAACTTCTGCCCCCCCTCAGATTGGAGGTGTTGCTTCCTGAACTTATGCGCCTTCCAAACTGAGTAGCACAAGGAGTCAAAATGTGTATTTGCGTTGCAGAACTGCCTTTGTAAATGAAAGTAAAACAAAACAAGCAGACAATGGACATGGGCTAAAACAGGAAGAAGAATACAGGAATGATTAAATGAAGCCATAGAAGGTGAAAAGAAGGTAGTTATATGCCATACAATCCTTCCTTTGGGATCAGCAGAGTGATAATCATGATTGCCATACTTATGTACATAGTCATGTTATTTCAAATAAGACTTCGTACCAAGCATGCTTTGTGAAATAGGAAAGGTAATGGTAGGTCTTCCAGTCATTCTCCAGCGACTACACAGGTAGGATAGGTCAGTGCGCAACATCTCCACTATCATGCGGTTATCCAGGGCCAAGTAAAACTGCTGCTGGTCTATGAACTGTTAAACAGAAGATTCATATGTTAAAAATAGGGTAAGGAGCAAGAGCAATTTCTTGGAGACACACTCAAAAGAGACTATTAATACTTAACTTTTATTGGTGATACGTTAAAATATCAAGACCTGTTCCTTACTCATATTACCGAAGAACAGACAGGGAATAATACATCAAAATAATTAAAAAAATAATAGTGATTTCAAAAACAGACAAATAGACATAAAACTAGGTAATGGACATTAAATATATATTAAAAACTTGCTTGTGTGTTCCTGTCTGACCATGTGGTTTTTAATCAGGGCTGTGGAGTTGTTAAGCAAAACATTTGACTAAAACGCTTTTATTTTACTGCTGTCCGACTCCTTCATAAATACCAAATTTAAATGTATTTATTTTTGTTTTGAACAAATTGTTATTGTTTTCAGAATGGAGAACAATCACTGCTGTGCTGGTCTTTATTTTTTTGTCTTGCTCAACTTTAATAATACTTTATTAATCTTCTCCTGCCATTTAGTGTTTCTTTTCTGCAAGATAATGATCGGGCTCATGTGCTCAGAGGTGCCTGAGACAGGATACAGTCAGTATTCCAGCAGCCGTGATGCTGGCACTGATATTACCGGCGCCGGAATCCCGACACCTATCACAATCCTGGCGCCGACATCCCGACCGCCGGGTTACCAAAGGTAAGTGGCGGGGTGGGGGTGTCAGGCACTAAGGGGGAACGGTTAGGTTTAGAGTGCGAGGAGGGGGAGGTTAGGTTTAAGCACTAGGAGGGGAGGTTTGGGTTAGGCACCAAAAAGGGAGAGTTAGGGTAGGGAGAGGGGGAGAGTTAGCATACTGAACAACAAGTTTTCGGTATGCTAGCCCTGTCGGGATGCCGGTGTCGGGATTCTGACAGCCGGGATCCTGTCTGCCGGCATCCCATACCGATTCCCGAGACTGTATTGGGGAAGTGCCTGGGAAGTGGGGAAGACGTCTGTACATGAGTTAATGCGACCACTGATATTAATATCCCACCCAGTCTCTATGTACCCATTTTGTCCTCTATCTCCTCCTGTTTTCTGTCTCTTTCCCTCCTTTTTTTACTGAAATAAATATTACAAAACAAGATTCTTCATGATAAGTCCATATAAAGACCTGTGGAGTGAAAGCAAATATGTTCTGGCGAATGCTGTACAGTTTGGAGGTCCCCAAGACACCCATATTTCTGTAGGGCCTTCCCGTGAGTTTCATCTTTTTATTGCGTCCTGGAATGAAACAAATATTACATTTAAAAGGTATCACTGCATATTAACTGTAAAGAGCGCAAAAATACATAATCTGCATTAATTACAGCAAATATCCCATATGGCCCAAATGTAACAGGCTCTGATTTATTGGTCCTGGCATACTGAGAGATGACAGAAATAGGGCTAGAGAGATGGGAGGACTAGGGCTAGAGAGATGGGAGGACTAGGGCTAGAGAGATGGGAGGACTAGGGCTACAGAGAGATGGGAGGATAGGACTAGAGAGATGGGAGGACTAGGACTAGAGAGATGGGAGGACTAGGACTAGAGAGATGGGAGGACTAGGACTAGAGAGATGGGAGGACTAGGACTAGAGAGATGGGAGGACTAGGACTAGAGAGATGGGAGGACTAGGACTAGAGAGATGGGAGGACTAGGACTAGAGAGATGGGAGGACTAGGACTAGAGAGATGGGAGGACTAGGACTAGAGAGATGGGAGTTGTGCACTAGAGGGGAGGGGATACCTTCTGAGTACGGACTGTCGAAGGGTAAATTAGAAGGCTCTAACGCACTTCTTTACCATCAAGTAATTTTATCAGAGGAAACGCATTAGTAGCTTGGTTACTTACCTTCTGAGTACGGACTGTTGCTGTTGGTTCCCATCACTGTATGGATCTTTTCCCATTGGGACTGACTGCAGCCGGCCGTGATAGAACGTCGTATTCTTCATTAATAGCCGTATGAATACCGCTACTCTTTCATCTCAGCTCCACCAACTCATTGACAGACCGGCCACCCACTGATGTTCCGCTCAGGACTTCTCTCATCTAAATGAGCCTACTGCAGTCCGTCGCTCACACGGGCTGCAGTATTTGCAAGATTCCTCTGTCCAGTCAGACCGATGCCGGTGGTTACATCAGCAGATTCACACTCTACTATGGCCAGCTCAACACCAGCCATCTCTGAGCCTGGCTGCCTCAACCATCCGCTCATTGTCGTCCAACTGCAGTCTGGTGTTCACACTGTACACACTGCAGCCGGCAGATACACAGTGGATACCATTACAACCAATAGACGCCTGATCACTGGCTGTTTGCTAACACTGAGGGCCTGATTCAGGTTGGTCCGAAAGGCTGCGTTAGCACGTACCGGTGCAGTGCGAAAATATGCTAATGAATGCAATCGCACGGCAACCGCAGCTCTATACCAAGATGCCAACCACTGTATAAAGCCGCCCACTTCCCATGACATGCATCCGTAAGTCAGCAAAAACATCAAGTGGCATCGGAACCATCCGCACAGTTGTGGTTGAGCTGACCCTACTGCAGAAACTGACAATCTTCCTGTCACACTCTAGACCTCTGCCAGCGTATATATGCAATCGCCGGGGGTTAATTATGCAGGTCCCTGTAATGGTGTTTAAACACCCAGGCACGCCTGCGTTTCTCTGACCACCTCCCGTCACCACCCTCAAACGGTCACTTCCTGTCAATCACTGTGTGAAGACTCTGCGTGATCACTGCATTCACTTCCCGATCGATGTGGCCGGTTAGCGCACATGCACTGCGTCTTATACACATGCGCAGAATGCAAACATCGGCTGGTTGCATGCGAACGCAGCTTTGCGAACCAACCTGAATCGGGCCCTGATTCCCCACTGGGCAGAATGCATCAACACTAAAATTGCAGTTTTCGGGGGGGTTTGACTGCATTTTTCATATGTACCAAGTGAGCTTAGACCAGATAGGCAAAGCCATCTATAGATGGCGTTGCCTAATAGAAGCCTATGGGCTTCATTTGGGGAGACTTCCCAAAGAGGGATCCAATAGGTTCCCTCCCAATGTCCCCCACGGCTCGCATATGCGCAGGACTCCCAGGTCATAAACTCAGAAGTCTCCACACCGCAAAGGACAGCTCTTATCGGGAGAGCTGTCCTTTGCTAAAATCATCATGCATACGATGTTACTAAACGCTAGCATGCATGCAATGATTAGTGGGATGCATTGCATCCAAAATGCGATGCTTGATGCATCCAAGCCACTATCTGTTAATCCAGTTGGGTCACCTTATAGTCACTGATGCTCATTATTACTACAGCAACCATCCGGACAGCTTCACAAGGGAGAAGATTTATCCTAAGGGCCTGATTCAGACCCACTCGCGAGCGGCTGTCCACTCGCAAGTGGGTCGGTGTTCTGCACTGAGCATGCGCACGACGGAGGGAGCTCCGTCGTGCGCATGCGCCAGACGCGACGAGCGAAGGACTTTCCTTCGCTCGTTGTGTCTGATCAAAGGGGGCGTGCTGTCGATGGGCCTCCCTGACGGGGGCGTTCCTAAGGGAACGCCTACCGTCAGAAGCCGGCCCACTGACATCACTAGTGATGTCAGTGGGAGTGATTTTGGCTCTGATAGAGCCAAAATCACTCCGGGCCTTGCAGTTGAAAACCTCCGGCCCGTCAAGACCATCGCGGCCATCAAACTGCACGCTCGTATAGGCTGTGGGTGGTGACCCACAGCTATACGAGCGTCCAGGAGGACGCTCCATAGTTATGGAGGACGGCCCTCATTCAGAGCGTGCGCTCTGCTCAGAGCGTACGGCTCTGAATGAGGGCCTTAGCTCACATATCCCTGGCCATTGTGATTTACCCATATTTTTTTTCAGCCCTTACAATTATTTACTGGTAGGCTTTGCCATCTATAATACTTAAGTGTATTTTTATTCACATTGATATAAAAATGTTGTATATTTTAGACTTTTTTTTTTTTTAAATATATCATAAATAATTTCATAACTATGCTTTTGGCTGACTTGATTTTATGCCCAAATAGACAGGGAGAGAGATGGGAAGGTAGAGGAAGAGAGAGAGGGGGGGACCCTCCAGTGCTGCACCCGGCACAATAAGTACGATCCGGCTAATTATGGGCCCAAAATACTAGTTAGATGTATTGTAAAAGATAATCAAACCCCATTACCTTTCATGTATATGTTAACGTTACACACAGACATGCAGGCTGTGCACTCACCCAGCCTGGCATAGATGTGACTCAGAATCCTAGCTGGCTGTACCCTGATAGGGTTCACAATGGCCACGGTCTCCACCTCAATACCATGCTTCTTAAGGATTTCCTGGATCTCCTCACTCTCTGCCAGGATGCAAACTAGGAAGAGATGGAGAACAAATCAGATCTGCAACCCTTCTACCAGAGACATGATAGGGAAGAAGAGTTGTTATCAGAAGTCAGGTGAATTCTACAACACGCTATTACATACTAATGCATTTTAATAGGATTGGCCACATTCTGAAAATGATGGGGTAGTGTTACAAACTAATCTGAAATTAGAAAAAGAAACACAATCTTCAGTGAAATTAAACATAGGCCCTGATTCAGAGCCGGACGCTCTGACAGAGCGCTCGCTCTGAATCAGGGCCGTCCTGCTTGATTTTTAGAGCGGCCTCCTGGCCGCTCGTATAGCTGTGGGTGACCACTCACAGCTATAGCGAGTGGCCAGGAAGATGGTCGCGATGGTCAAGACCATCGCGGCCATCGGGCTTGCGACGAGACCCTTGTGGTAGGGTCTCGTTGCCGCAAGCCCTGGAGTGCTTTCGGCTCAAACAAAGCCGAAAGCACTCCCACTGACATCACTTGAGATGTCAGTGGGGCTGGCCCCAGACGGTAGGCGTTCCCATGGGAACACCTCCGTCTGGGCAGCCACGCCCCCGGCCCGCCCACCAAAGGGGGCGTGCTGTCACTCAACATCGACAGCACGCCCCCTTTGGTACGAGACCCGGAGCAACGGTTTGCCTGCCGCTATCCGGGTCTCGCGCATGCGCACGACAGAGTCGGCTCAGTCGTGCGCATGTGCACTGGGCCACCATCGACCTCAGCGCTCGCGAGTGGGTCTGAATCAGGCCCAGAGTCTGTGCCTGATGGGATTGGTATGATTTATGTGGCCGGCGGTTCAAATCCCGGCAGTGACAGCCCGACAGAGGTGGAAAACCCAATAGTCTATTAAGGTAGGTATGCTAACCTAATCCCCCCCCTAACCCTCTCTTAGGGGTGCCTAACCCTAACCTCCCCCCCAAGTGCCTAACTCTAACCCCCCCTTCCCCGCCGCCTAACCCTAACCCCCCTCCCCCGCCGCCTAAACCTAACCCCCCCCTTTCCATCCCCCTAGTACCAAACCTCTCTTAGGGGTGCGTAACCCTAACCTCCCCCCGGGGGTGCCTAACCGATCATCTATTAAGGTAAGCAGGCAAACCTAATTCCCCCCCTAACCCTAACCCCCCTTGGGGTGCCTAACCCTAATCCCCCCTCTAAGTGCCTAACCCTAATCTCCCCAAGTGCCTAAACCTAACCCCCCCCTTCCCCGTCGCCTAAATCTAAGTCCCCCGGGGGAGGGGGGTGCCTAACCCTAACCTCCCCCCGGGGGTGCCTAACCCCCCCTTCCCCTAGCCTAACCCTGACCTCCCGGGGGGATGCCTAACACTAAGTCCCCCCCGGGAGCCATAAACCTATGTGGTACTATATAAACAGACAGTAGTTAAAATGTTTCTCGGGGAGAAGATTGAAAGTGTACCCTCTGCGTCTATTGTAGGAGGACTGGCAGCACGCTGTGCACACAGCAAAGTTCTTTTTTCTGGAGTGACATTGAAGTGAATTGTGCTTCTGTACAGGCAGGATCTATTGGCAAACTATCAACACACTCACCTGCCCTGTGACCTAGAAGTTTAACAAGTTATATGGTTCTCCAGTTATCCAAAGTACAATACAGACCATAACATAATATACACCCAGTAATCCATTCATGGTAAAACACCCAATTATTGAGCTTGTAATACAATCTGAAAATGTCAAACGGCAAATGCAGCCACCAATAATCCAAATGCAGAGGTCACTCCAGAGTTCCCATTTCTCCATTTACAGTACATGCAAACTTTTTAGCATCAGGGATTGTGATCTGGGTACTAAAGCTGCATAATAGTAAAGGTTGTTTTGTGGACCCCACAGACGAGAAGTTTGTAATGGAATAAACCAGTGCTATTTTTCAGCAGGAACAAGCAGAAACTCTGTTCCTGAACCTCTCATTACTTATGACATAATGACAGAAAAATAGCCCTAGAATAATCTTTAATGCTGTGATGGCATTGTGATGCCCCATCAGTAGTAAGGGAGCCCTAAGTCAGCTCAGCTGTTACTAGCATATTAAAAGATCTCCCACATGGACCTCTACTTTGGCTCAATCCATAAAACCCATACTATCAATAAAACCCCCCACCATGAATACACCAGCCAAGTCTCCAGTGAGGTTTTTATTTTCTTCTCCAAAAAAGAATATATGGTATTATTGAACACCATCTAACATCTTTATGTGAATTTTACGCTTATTAAGTGCCAAGAAAGTATGGTGCCTCTGGTTAGAATTCTCTTTCCGTCTAATTGTTGATGTTGTGATCTATCTGACCATCTTTCTTTATTTGTTCCTTGTATCCAAGTTCTGTCCTTGCTTAGCTTCTACTCCCTTCTGAATGGACATCTCTGGTCTTGTGCGTTGTGTGATTCCATATCCCCTCGCAACGTCTCCATTCCATTTTCTCCCATTGTATACCCACCTCTTGCTCCCCTCTTCAGTCTGTCTGTATCTGCTCGCACCTTTACATTCTCCTGTAATACGCGCTCATCTCACCAATCCTAAAGATACCATCTCTTGAATTAGCCTCTCCAACTACCACATTTCTCTCCTCCCCTTGCCTCTCAAATCTACCTCACCGCCAATAACACCACAGTTCCCTCAGTGTCCTAAGCCATCATTTCCCAGCTTGATTACTGCAACCTCCATTCTTCTGCAATTCCCTCATTTATCTGTCTGTGTTAATCCATCTTAAATGCTACAGTGAGACTGTTCCTTATTGATATTCTGGATTGATGCGGGATCAGCATCTCTGTATTTAACACAGAGAATAATTGGCAAAATAATTGCTCTTCTCCATAATAAATATTATTTTGCACTTGCGCAATAGGGTAGTCAGGGATCTGTCACGCAGGTGCAGTTAAAAAAAAAAAGGCCATGCATGCGAGGTCGAGGAAGAGACGCCAGGGCCCAGGTAAAATAATCACCTAGAAGCATCATGATTTTAGGATTAATCCTGTTGATACATCACGGTTCCTAAATCGATTAAAACATTTTGATAGATCAGGCATGGAAATCAATATTTCTAAAAGATCAGACATCAATGAGAATCCTACAAAGGCCTAGTTCACGGTCTCTAAGGAAGGACCTTCCTTGCTGGGGGTTTGAGGACAGTACTCACCACCTGACCCAACTCCTACAGCTCCATACACAATAAACATACATTAAACACACTAATATAAACAGTAAATTACATACATTTTATCTTAAGATAATACAGATAGCTAGTGCAAATGAAACTCCTGTGTGACTTATTGCATACAATAAGGGAATTATAATTATGTTTCTTTCCTATAGTACTAGAAACAAACCACTAAAATTTGTATTATGAGATAACATATCATCTACTGGAGATTCCTTTTCTAAAATAAGAGCACTAAATCTTATGGCACAGTAAAGTTCCAAAACACAAACAAACAAAAAAAAAAGTATAAAATATTTCCTTTTAGTCACTCTTAAAATACTCTATAGGTTAAAAAGGGATAACTGAACTGTTCATTGGTGGTGAAGATCTATTACTGGTGACTGGGAGCCTAACTGGTCATGTATTATAACAGCATCACCTCACAGTAGGATGAAACTTTGACCCAGTTATCAGCTTCCACGATCCTGTCAACGGACCAGATTGCCTTAAGTCAAATTTATAGTCCACAGCCGACTGCTGGCGCGTCTTTAAATCTCCGAATTCGCAGTTTATATGTCACATGAACCGTGGGAAGTCAAGTGTGTATCAGCCCTCCTTATCAATAGGTCACTCCAATTAAACTGACCCGGAGAGGAGTACACGGCTGTGCGCCCGAACTCCAAGTAGCTGCAACACTCTGTGGTGAGCGTAGTGAGCCACCGAGCCCAAAAGCGTGGCGAGCACAGCAAGCGGAAAACTTTCTTCTTTAAGAGTGGACAACTTACTTGTTTAGCAGGCCTTAATGGGCATGAACTGCAGTTTTGCCCTCCCTCACATCACTTGTCCCTAGCATGAAGGGGAAATAAGCTCTTCCCCAATAGGATGCTGAAGAAAACAGGATTTTTGTTGTTACCGGTTAAATCCTTTCCTCTGATTTCATGGGGGACACTGGAGGCATTGGGGTATAGTAGATGCCAGAAAAGTCTGGCACTAAAAGTCCTCCCAGCACAGGCTCCTCCCACTCTATACCCCACCCCCTGCCTACACAAGTCCCAAAGGGAAGAGGGAAAAGAAGGAGAGGAGAAGTAGGCACACACTCACACACCCATGCAGAAAGAGTGGATGCTAGTTCGACAAGCACCTCTCAAATACTGGGAACGCCAGGGAGGGCATCCAATGTCCCCCATGGAATAAGACAAAAGGATTTAACCGGTAAGTACAAAAATCCTGTTTTCTCTTTCATCCATGGGGGACACTGGAGACATGGGGATGTCTCAAAGCTGTCCCAAAGGGAGGGGGTGCTCCTGTGCGGAAGACAACACCTGATGCACAAACATGGAATCACCAGCGATGAAGTGTTGAATCTGTAATTTTAATAGAAGTGTGTGCTGAGGACCAGGTAGCAGCCCTGCACAGCTGCGCCAACAAGGAACCCCACCGAGCCGCCCAGGAGGTACTCACCGATCAGGTTAAATGGACTATCACAATGAGAGAGAAACATGTTTTCCAGCCAAGAATAAGCATGACTAATAACTGCTGTGATCCAGCTGGCTATGGAGTGTTTGGCCGCAGGCCAACCCCTTTAATGGGCATGGAGCAGCACACAAAAAGCATCAGTGCGACACAGGGCCTTAGTCATGCAGACAGAACCTGAGTGCCCCAACCACGTCCAAAAAAAGGTTGGGATTCCCTAGAATCACCCAATTCCCCTTCCGTAGAGCCAGTACCACTTCTTGGTTATAATGGCAACTGGGAACCACTTTAGGTTTAAAATACAAGTTAGTCCGCAGAACCACTCGATCATGGTGGAAAATAAGAAAAGGAGATATATGCGACAAAGCAGAGAGTTCCAAAACCCTCCTGGTCAAAGAAAAATCCAGTAGGAAAACAGTTTTTGGAGTCAAAAACACAGATCAACGTTTTCCTTCGGCTCAAAAACTCAAAGAAAAGTTCTTGAAGTGACCAAAAGCACAAGAAGCAAGTACCTTAGAATGACTGGAGGCACGAAGGAAGGTTGGGTGTATTCTTCTTTTCCAGAAGAAAAAAGTCTGAATGGCCGGAATGGATACAATTTTCCTTTGAAAGTAAACTGAAAAAGGTCGACACCTGCACCTTTAAGGAGCAGAGACAAAGCTCCAAGTCCATAAACCCTCTGGAGGAAGGACAGTAGTTTTGACAATCGGCTTACTGAAGGAGAAAACTCCTATTGTTCACACCAAGAAATAGGATTACCACACTCTGTGCATCCTTGCTAAGGAAGGTTGTTGAGCATGAAGCATGGTACTAACTCCTGCATCTGAAAATCCTCTAGCTTTTAGAAGGGATGCCTCAATAGCCACACCATCAAAGCTAGACATGGAAGGTCTTAGGAAGGAAGGTTACGTGAGTTAGAATGTATGGGAGGAGGGGTAACTGGCAGGGAGGATACACAGACATCTAAAGCAGGTCTGTGTACCAAGATAGAAAAGGCTAATTTGGGGCAACTAGAAAGGCTAGAATTTGGTCCCTCTTCAGCCTGATGGGGACGCACTGATGAATGGCGATCAGAGGAAAAATGCAGACAATGGTGAACAGCCAGGCGGTGGACAGAGCATTGATGCTATAGGCCCCTGGTTCTCGAGTCAAAGAGCAGTACCGGTCCAGTTTGTGGTTTAAATGGGAGGCCATTAAGTCGATATCCGGATGACCCTACCAGCGGACCAAAAGTTGGAAGACCTCTGCGTGGAGGATCTTTCCTACATCTGGACATGCTGGCAGCTGACATAATGTGTATCCTAGTTGTCCTCTCCTGGGATGTAGACAGCATAAAGAGCCGGAGGAAATCAATATGACCCAGGTCAAAATCCTCACAGTTATCTTCATGGCCTGAGCACTCCTGGTGTCACCTAAATGATTATGTAAGGGACAGTCAGCGCATTGCCTGATAGAATTTTGACAGGCAGACTCTGCAACAGAAGTACACCGCCCTTAGCTCGAGAATGTTTATGGGAAGAAGCACTTCCCAAGGAGAACAATGACACTGGAAGGTAATCTGCAGTTACTGCCCCCTCCCCAATCCCTGAGGCAGGCATCTTTTGCCCTGTTTTGGTGAGGCGAGAACCACCACCAACTGAGCAACAGCCTTGTCTGGGGAGTCAAACGGATCTTCTGTGACCGGATATGGGAAGGAGATAACATTTCTCTCAGGAATATTCCTGAGTGGAACTGAGCAAATTTCACTATATCAAATGTTGCCATCTTTTAAGACTCTCATGCATAAATGGACGGACACTGTTCGTTGTTTGAGAAACAAGCAGACAATGGACTGAAATGCCATTAATTATTCTGCTGGAAGGAAGACCCACTGTGAATATCCAGTAGAACTGCTAGGTGGACCATTGGTTGAGATGGGACTAGAGTAGATTTTTGAAAATGTAAGATCCCGTGAGACTCCAACAAGTCAATCGCTATACTGAGGCAAATCTCTAAGGCAGATAGAGTCCTGCTGTGAAGACTATCCGCCTCTGTGAAGATCGTCCAAATAAGGAATTACCTTGATGCACTACAGACGCCACAGCTATAAACAGACTTTACTTTTGTAAACATCCAAGGAGCAACAGACCAAAGGGTAAAGCTTGAAACTGGAAGTGATCTAAGAGAACTGCAAACCGAAGAAAAGCCTGATGGTTACTTCAAATTGGAACATGAAGGTAAGTGTTCTTAATATCTAGGGAGGCCCTAAAGTCTCCGGGCTCCAAAGATTGCAGAATAGCTCTGAGGGATTCCATTTTGAAACTAGGGAAACCATCACAAGTGGGATCTGAACCCATGCCTCCCTAAGGAGACTGCGACTTGAATGCCGTGTCTTAGACAGCTCAGCCTTCCTGACACACTTGATTACTTTAGATTCAAAAAAGGGTACGAGAAACAGGTTGGAGTAGAAACCTTATTGATTAGGGGGCACGGGAACTATGATTGCTGATACCAGAAGGGAGCGAATGGACTACCATAGGGACACTGTCTTGGCAGATTCCAAGGGAAAGGCATTTGAAAATAAATTACTTGGAGGTCCAACCCATATACTCTGGCAACAAAGTTTTGAATCCATGTCTCTGATGTGGAGAGAAGCCACTGGTAGCTGAATTTTAGAAGACGGGCCCCCACAGCTAAATCCCCCGAAGGGAAAGGAAGATGGGGAGAGAGGGGAAAGAGAGCAGTCATGCTGTTGGTTTGGAGGCAGGACAGCATCTAGACCAGAACTGATGGCCTTTAGATCTAGCCCCCTTCGAGGAGACTGTTTGGCCCCGAGGGGAGGGGGATGGAACCTTGGCCTCACCTGGTGCCGAAAGTATTGAAAGGAAGTCAGCCTAGTTTTTGGTATAGTAGATGGGAGGATGGAAGCTTTGGAAGTCATTGCAGTCACAATCTTTTCTAACTCTGGTCCAAAAAGAACTGCCACATTAAATGGAAGGGATTCTAAGGTCTTTTTATAATCTGCGTGGTCCGTCCAGCCACAATGGATGAAGCAGAGATCCCAGCAGACAAAATGCCTGAATCAATGGCCATCTCTCCCATACACACAGTTGCTTTAATGATGTTCTCAACAAGAGGCCCATGCGGAAGCGAGGGGCGGTGACAGAGACATAGCTGAGGTAGGCAAAATAGACTTTAGAAAACCCTCCAGTTTCCCATCTGTAACATCCTTAAGAGAAGCTGTGTCTGGAAGAGGAATTATTGTAGCCTTTGATAAACATGCAATGGGCGCATCCATGGGAGGCGGGTTTTCCCATTTAGTCTTGTCACTGGAGGGAGAGGTTAAAAACGATTAATCCGCCTTGAAGACTTAAAAATGCGATAAGGTTGACTCCAGGATTCCCATAACAAAACTTCCCATAACAAAAGGTGACTACTCCCTTTCCTTATATTTAAACAGGGAGATTCCCTATTCTGATGCGTCCTCACCATCCTTAACGAGAAGTGCGGATTTAACCACCGCAATTAATGCCTCTACAATTATGGAGCAGTCTAGTTCCTCCTACTGTACCCAGGATATCTCTGGCTCGGAATCCTGTGGGAAATCCTCCTATCCACAGGAGAAAATATCCAAATCTGAATAGTCTTCCCGCTGGAACAAAGTACTACATTTGGGTCACGCATCAGCTGTAAGGAAGATAACACCTGCACTAGGCCCTGTACAGACTGGGATAATCCAGAGACCCATGTGGGCTCCTGCGTCAGTGCCTTGAGGCTGTCTGCAAAGGGACAATTGTTTAGAGACAGTTCCAGCCTGTGTACTAACCCAAACTGCTTTTGATAAGGACCCAGCCACTGGGAAACTTGGACATTGCACCATAGCAAAGGACGCCTCACAGAGACCCCTCAGTCCGGAGCACCACTCTGAATCTTATTTTAGCAGTTTTTTAGGAAGGAGAATTGCACTTCTCATAAACCGCCTTGGAAGCCATGATATAACAGGATGCTTAACAATAAAAACTGTGTAAATGCACCTGACATCAAAAATCACTTCTGGAGTGATGTGTATGTGAAAATGTGTAGAACTGTATTAGAGATTAACTCTAAGGGGTATATTTACTGAAGTGCAGGTTTTTAGAAGTGGAGTTGTTGTCCATAGCTACCAATGAAATTCTACTTATCATTCATCTAGTACCTTCTAGAAGATAATAGCTAGAATCTAATTGGTTGTGATGGACAAAAACTCCACTTCTAAAAACCCGCAATTTAATATACCCTTAAGAGTCACTTAACCAGGAAGAGGAGTGACAAGGGCCATGTAGAACGAAGTTAGGTCAAGTTTAGTTATGAAGCTCACCGAAGGCTATGAAAATGCAATATAGTCACAACATAGAAAACACACAGCATTCATTTATTATTATTTATTTATTTATTAACAGTTTCTTATATAGCGCAGCAAATTCCGTTGCGCTTTACAATTTGAATCAAGATTAACATTATACTGGGTTGTAAAAGACATACATACATGACATACATAAGGGTAAGAAGGCCCTGCTCACAAGCTTACAATCTATAGGGAAATAGGTGTTGATACACAAGGAGAGGTGCTATTGCAAATTGGTCCAGCTCAATTCATGCACAAAATACAAAAAGTTAAATGCTGATCTATCTCTACAGTTTCATGAGAATGTATAGACTTGACTATTACTATCAGGGCCGGCAACAGAAACCTTGGGGCACAGATATCTAGGGGCCCCCAACTACCCCCCTCCTCGGGATCCCGGCGGTCAGAATCCCGACGCCGGCACCCTGACAGGGTTAGGAGACCGTCAACTGTCGGTCGATATCCTAACTCTCCCTCTTCTCCCTACCCTTCCCTCCCTGATGCCTAAACCTGACCGTCCACCCCCAGTTGCCTAACCCTAACCCCCCCGTGGTGCCTAAACCTAACCTTACCACCCTCGGCTAACAACTAAGGCACCCCGCTATACCTACGATCGGGATGGGGCTGTCGGGATTCCAGCATCGTTATGTAAACTGGCATCAGAATTTTGACGCCTAGGTTTATGGGCTAGTGTAATACACACATACTGTATATACAAACATACATACATATATACATATATATATATATAAATCCGGAGGTGCGGCACTCTCAAAAATATATATCAACAACACCAATGTGGTAAATCAACATTTCTTTGTTTAATATACCATCTTCAGATTAATTAAATACCGAAACGTTGATTTAACACATTGGTGTTGTTGATATATAGTTTTGAGAGTGCCGCACCTCCGGATTCCTATTATTGTTTATGTTAGGGCTCCTCAGCAAGTTAAAGTTGTTATTTGGAGTGCCAGACTCCCTGGATATTCTATATTATATATAAATAAATAAAATATTTGTAAACCAGATTCCCGGCACTCACTTTATACAAGTTCATTAATTGTGCTGGTGCCTTCCTAGGAAATAGCAACTCCAACATACAGCAAGAAAGAATGGTGGCATCAGAAGAAATTACAATATTTCTGATCTTGCTGAGTGATGCCATTCCTTCTTGCTGTGTATTATATATTGCCTTGATGAAAGATGCGGTAAAAGCATCTGAAGCGTTGTTATACACGCTGAAGTCTTTGTAATTTTTTCTGTGGAGTGCTGCCTGTACCATTGGATACTTTGGGTGATGTTTACCTCCTGGGATTTTTGCACCCCGGATGTTGGACTGTCTATATGGAGTGCTGATCAAACAGATTGTGTTTATGTGTGTGTGTGTGTGTAATACAATAGAGGGCGCTATTAATAATTAAGACCTCCTTTTATGTTCTTGTATAATATTCAATTTTTTTCAGAGCATACAGAAATGTTCATAATCAGTGATACAAAAGGTATCCCACAGGACTTGATTGGCTCTTTAAACTCTGGGTTCTGTATGAATTATTTCAATTAAAGTAGGATCTTCGAATCTAGAAATATTCTCTGTTGATATTATTGGAGACCTTTACAAGTACTGAATGGTACAGACCAATAGGATATTCCTTTTCCCAGAATAGTTCTCCTTTATGGTTTTGGCTGTAAACAGACCCTTGCACCAAAAGACACCCAAAATATAAATCAATATACCAGTATTGATATTTGTATATTTACTAGAACTTAAACATTCTTAAAAGTTTTTCAGGTATATATCATAATATTCGTTACAGTGTTTGTACAAAAAAGCTTCATTTGTGGGTATAGTATAAATGTTTTCCCACCTTACACTTTTGCAGTTCACATCAGTGGGACCCAACAAACATGCAAAGTGAGTAACCCAACGTGTTTCGTCCTTATAAGGACTTCTTCAGGGTAATTTTTTGACAAACCAGAAACAAATATATTAGAACAATAAGGTGTGTCAAATTCTCAGTGCGAGTCAATAGTCCAATTCATGTAAAAACAATTTTTCACATAGGGCATATACTATAATAGGGTATACACTATAATAGCAATAAAAACTACTTGGTATATAGCATCTACAATTAAATTGATAGTACAATTAATATAATTCTATATTTAAACCAATAGGTGATTCATAAGCTTTACACATGATCCAAAATCGATCACTCAAATATTGTATCTCCATTATACAATAGCAAAAAAGTACATACCACTTAAAAATAACGCCACAAAATATTCTCAGAAATCCAAACACTAATTTCCTCTAAAAACGTACCTAAAAACGTCAGGAGAGATTTCTCAGTCACAGTGTATTCAAAACTTGAAAACATACTGACATTTTCTTATTAACCACACATTATACTCACAGGTTCTACCATAGAAGTGAATACAACTTGTCTCTTAGGATACGTCAATCAAAACTCCTAAAAATGCATAATACCCTCAGTAATTCACAAAGAGATTTAATACTAGCATTAATGGTGCAGAAACTATGTCCTTCAGTCCCAAAAAACATTTATTGTAGTATCCCACAGGTTCTCAAACTCGGTCCTCAGGACCCCAAACAGTGCATGTTTTCCAGGTCTCCTCACATAATAATTAGCTCCACTTGTGGATCTTTTAAAATGTGTCAGTGAGTAATGAATACCACCTGTGCACCTGCTGGGTGACCTGGAAAACGTGACCTGTGTGGGGTCCTGAGGACAGAGTTTGAGAACCCCTGTAGTATCCCATCAAACCATATATATTGCAACTATAATACCAAATGTTTACACATATGGTTACATTTCTACAGGTTAAATAGCTGGGATATTACAACCATATACATACAGAAAACAATCTTAATTGTGAGCATTGTGGAGAATTAAACAACTTACCTGGACCATGAAATCGATCCACCAGTCTCACCAAGCAAGTGAACTCTAATGTCCAGCCCTTCCTATTTTTTCCCACAGCTGAGTAACATCATTTCCTCTAATCAGCTTAATTGAATTCAATTATCCTAAATGCTAATGTTCTGAAACCCTAAATACGTAGATACATAGCTTGTATAATCGCCTTACTTTTTCATAATATCCTTACCAGTAACTATATAAATAAACGTGCGGCTGATCTTAATTAAGCTACTTCTGGCTAAAATAACCATCATGCCTCCTGTGCGTTTCACTTAACCACGTGTTTTCCTTAACATGTGTTCCTTTTAGGTACACATGATCACTAACTAGCGGTCATATGACAGCATCCTTATACTTGATTATCGTCTGGCTGATTAAATCTAAGCTCAATGCGAGACTTCTCTCCCGCGGTTACCTGACTCGAGTCTTCGGTACCCATCCTGCCTCTTGTGTGTTCCACTTACCCATGTATTTTGCTTTCCTTTTAGGTACATCACTTTGGATACACTACAACCTATAGGTTTGAATGAGAATATTGATGTGGTAGCGTTCATTTGATGGTAATTGATTTATTGGTGGTTTAGGGACTCCATCTTATTCTATATAGTAAAATTGAGAAGCACTGTGGTGAACGGATATTAAAGGGTTTATATTAGGTACATCATTGGGTATAATTGTAACCCCAGAAATATGGGGGACACATTCTATTGAAAAATTAGTGAAGGAGTTCATTACACAGTGTTATACTTATATTATACTAATTAATCCTAAGTACAGGACAAATTTGTTTAAATTAAGGGTAAAAGAAGATATAAAAGGTGTTTGATAATTAATTTAGTAAGTCCTAGACTAAAGGGAAATAAGGGTATTGTTTTTATAGGGATCAGTTGGATTTTTCCAACAAAAAGGTCATAGTTAAATTATTATTTTCACATTATCTATTTATTTATGGTAAATAATTGGTAATGCAAACTGAATATAGTTGGAATCTCCAACAAAATTTCCGCCTTTAAGCTATCCATATATGATCTGTTTAGCCACCTAGGGTTAGGCAATCTGCTAATATAAATGAACTATAGTTACTATAGGATTAGTTGGAATCCTCCAACAAAATGACCACCGTTAAGCTATCCATCTATGGCATGTTATTTTTCCACCTAGTGCCTGATAATTCCTAAGTATATGGGAGTTTGTTAAGCTAATTTCAGTCATAAGGAAGGAAACTCGAGTCATGTGACTGCGGGAGACCAGTCATGCATTGAGCGTAGATTAAAATCAAATAGATGGTGATCAGGCACAGGGATGTTTGTCACATGACCGCTAGTTAGCAACCACATGATGTACCTAAAAGGAACGCAAAATACATGGGCAAGTGGAACACACAAGAGGCAGGATGAGTACCGAAGACTCGAGTCAGGTGACCCGCGGGAGAGAAGTTGCGCATTGAGCTTATATTTAATCAGCCAGACAATAATCAAGTATAAGGACGCTGTCACATGACCGCTAGTTAGTGATCATGTGTACCTAAAAGGAACGCATGTTAAGGAAAACACGTGGTTAAGTGAAACGCACAGGAGGCATGATGGTTATTTTAGCCGGAAGTAGCTTAATTAAGCTCAACCGCATGTTTATTTATATAGTTACTGGTAAGGATATTATGAAAAAGTAAGGCGATTATACAAGCTACAGTATGTATCTACGTATTTAGGGTTTCAGAACATTAGCATTTAGGATAATTGAATTCCATTAAGCTGATTAGAGGAAATGATGTTACTCAGCTTTGGGAATAAATAGGAAGTGCTGGGCATTAGAGTTCTTGGTGAGACAGGTGGATCGATTTCATGGTCCAGGTAAGAGAGATGTTTAATTCTCCACAATGCTCACAATTAAGATTGTTTTCTGTATGTATATGGTTGTAATATCCCAGCTATTTAAGCTGTAGAAATGTAACCATTTGTGTACACATTTGGGATTATAGTTGCAATATACAGTATATGAAGTTGTATTCACTTCTATGGTAGAACCTGTGAGTATAAAGTGTGGTTAATAAGAAAATGTCAGTATGTTTTCAAGTTTTAAATACACTATGACTGAGAAATCTCTCCTGACGTTTTTAGGTACGTTTTTAGAGGAAATTAGTGTTTGGATTTCTGAGAATATTTTGTGGCGTATTTTTAAGTGGTATGTACTTTTTTGCGAATGTATAGTGGAGATACAATATTTGAGTGATCGATTTAGGCCCATGTGTAAAGCTTATGAATCACATATTGGTTTAAACATAGAATTATATTAATTGTACTATCAATTTAATTGAAGATGCTATATACCAAGTAGTTTTTATTACTATTATAGTGTATGCCCTATTATAGTATATGCCCTATGTGAAAAATAGTTTTACATGAATTGGACTATTGACTCGCACTGAGAATTTGACACCTCTTTTTTTATTGTTGTTCTAATATATTTGTTTCTGTTTTGTCAAAAAGTTACCCCTGAAGAAGTCCTTATAAGGACGAAACGCATTGGGTTACTTACTTGGCACGTTTGTTGGGTTCTACTGATGTGAATTGCAAAAGTGTAAGGTGGGAAAACATTTATACTATACCCACAAACGAAGCTTTTTTGTACAAACACTGTAACGAATATTATGGTATATACCTAAAAAATGTTTTAAAAATATTTTAAGAATGTTTTAAGTTCTAATAAATATACAAATATCAATACTGGTATATTAATTTATTTTTGGGGTGTCTTTTGGTGCAAGGGTCTGTTTACAGCCAAAACCATAAAAGGAGAACTATTCTGGGAAAAGGAATATCCTATTGGTCTGTACCAATAATATCAACGGAGAATATTTCCAGATCCGAAGATCCTATTTAATTGAAAGAATTCATACAGAACCCAGAGTTTAAAGAGCCAATCAAGTCCTGTGGGATACCTTTGTATCACTGATTAAGAACATTTCAGCTTGCTCTGAAAAAAAATTAATATTATATAAGAACATAAAAGGAGGTCTTAATTATTAATAGCGCCCTCTGTTGTATTTTTTTGTGTTTTATGCTAATCCTTCTAACAGGGGATTCTTGAAGAGAGGAGCAGCTTGTAGGAATATGGAGTTTCTTGTGGATAATATCATTACAGCTCAAGTTAAAGGCAACAAATTATATATATATATATATATATATATATTAGTGTGTGTGTGTGCGCATATATATATATATATATATATATATACATACACATATACACACACATATATATATATATATATATATATATATATATATAGGGCAACAGGGCGGCACTCCAGGATAAGTAGAACAATGAATAGAAAGCCACTGTGCTTCTTGCAACGTTTCGGTGTAATTATAAACCAGGCATAAGAATACAAAAACAAACTCACCTTAAATACCCAGCACCAAATCACCCATTGACATCAACATTGACTGCACGCCCCCTTTGGTGCGAGACCTGGAGCGACGGCTTGCCCGTCGCTATCCGGGTCTCGCGCATGCGCACGACGGAGCTGGCTCTGTCGTGCGCATGTGCTCTGGGCCACCATCGACCCGGTTGCGAGCGCTCAGCACTTGCGACCGGGTCTGAGTCAGGCCCTGAGCTCGGATCCCACAAGCTCGTTCAAAAACAAATCTTGACAGAGTTCTCAACTTGGCAGTAGAGGACAAACTTCTCTCAACTACCGTGGCTAAAGCACTGCAGGAAGATTGGCCTAGAGTGCCCATCTTTTACACAATACCCAAAATACATAAGAACATGGAGAGGCCCCCAGGCAGGCCGATTATTTCGGCAAGAGGTTCTCTCTATTATAAAATCTCCCAGTTTTTGGACCATTTTTTACAGCCAGTGGAACACGGTGAGGCTTCGTTTTTAAAGGATACTACAGCATTCATCAATAAACTTTGAGATATCACGCCAATTCCCGTTGATAGTCTGTTGTGTATACTGGACGCGTCCAGTTTGTACACGAACATCCCTCATGACGCTGGCCTGGATGCAGTCAGAAAGTTTTTAACCAATAACAGCAATTATCCAGAACCTGACTTCAGTCTTTTCATCCAGCTACTGGAATTAACTTTAAAACGGAACTATTTTCTCTTTGACAAATCGCTTCTTCCTCCAGCTCCTCGGATGCGCGATGGGCTCGTGCGCCACACCATCATTTGCGAACATTTTTATGTTTAAAACAGAAAGAAACCTGTTCTTCAACAACTCAGATTGCCAGCAGAATGTACTTTTATACACGGTACATAGACAATTTAGTAATCATCTGGACTGGATCCAGAAATGATTTTGAGAGCAGGATGGGACTCATAAACCAGCAAGACCCAAACATTAAGTTCACCTGGAGTATTGATGGCAAAAAAAATCCATTACCTATATGTACTGGTATCCAAAGATGATACACTATTTCACACCGCTATGTATAAAAAACCTACTGACCGTAACACGATTCTCAGAGCAGAGAGTAACCATCCCACCGCTTTGAAATATGGGCTTAGTTTCTCGCAATTATTGCGTGTACATCGGTTTACAGATAATCCAGATGTGGCTTTTAAAGCAATGGATTCTATGATGGAACAATTCAAAATCAGGAGGATACTGTGCCCCTATGTTGGCAGAAACTAAATGTTGTTTCCTTGCCATTCCCGCGGTGGATACTTTGCAGATAAAACCTAAAAAACCACAAGCTAAACGTTCCACATGGGTTAATAAATTTGGTCCCTTGAGTCCACAGATTGCGAAATCAGCCAAAAGAACTGTGGCACATTGTGGCTGAAGACCCTTCACTACTTGCTCTTGTGGGCACTTCTTTAATGCCTTGCTACCAGCGCCCAAAAACCATCCGAGATTGGGCAGTAAAAATGGATGTTTCTGAATTAAAATCACCCAAACTTGAACGTCTACCGGCTCGCAAGCCAGGCTGCTATCGTTGTATTAATTGCACGACTTGCAGTAATCTTGAGGTGAACAATACTTTTTCCCATCCACACTCGGGTAAACGGTATCAAATTGGACACTCACATGTACCAGCCGATTCGTTGTTTACGTGATCAGATGTCCTTGTGGACTGTTTTATGTTGGCAAAACTATGCGTCAATTTAAAGAGTGCATGCTGCTCCATCGATCTGCCATCAGGGCAGCACTAGAGGAACAGGACCAACCCATCGCGAGGCACTTTAAGGATTTCCGACATGGATTAACTACTCGAAAATATAAAATTATTGATTGTATACCAGTTTCTCTACTTGGAGGTGATAGTTCCAAAGCCCTTCTACGCTTGAAATCCAAATGGATCCATATTCTGAACACGGTGTCAGCATGGGGGTTAAATGAAACCTTGCCCCTCAACTGTTTCCTCTAATTTGTTTTTTGAGATCTCATCTGTCATTCTCTTCGTGAAGCACGGGTTGCTTTGGTATCCTTTTATGCATATACATCTTGGTACCCTACATTATGTATTTTTGGGAGAGTTACATACTGACTTTGAATGTCCCCTTATATTCTTTTGTACCACATCATACCATTCTTTACCTCTTTTCCTCTTCTTCTCAGCTTGCTCCAATAGATCTATAGAATGCAGTCACCTAGCCATTTGTACGGAACGGATCAGTATCCTGTGATTGGGTTACATACTTAGAGGTATATAAGCTCTTTTTGTGCTTAGATTTAAGTAATATCCTCATTGTTATTTATGTATGTACACATTGTTTGTATTTAATGTTGTCGTTATGTTCACACATGGCACATTAGTACCGGGGACACTGAGATCAGCATCGACGCATGCCTCCGCCCCCGTGGTGTGCACGGGTCTGGTTTATGTTGGTTGTCATTGGCTGAGCGGGCACCCGTTGACGTCATTGAGAAGCGACGCTATGCGCCAGATGTCACGTGGTGCAGCACCGGCAACAGGCACCGGACTGTTTGCACTTGGGTGATTTGGTGAATGGTATTTAAGGTTAGTTTGTTTTTGTACTCTTATGCCCGATGACGATTTATAATTAAACCGGAACATTGCAAGAAGCACAGTTGCTTTCTATTCATTGTTTTACTTATCCTGGAGTGATGCTCTGTTGCCCTATGTATGCATTTAATTTTTGGCAGAGCACCCGATGCATCTTTACAGGAAGGGTGAGTGCGGGATCAGATACATGTATGTACGTATGTATGTGTAAACACATACATATATATGATGAAAAGTTACAATAACAGTTACTTACCTGGCCAGAGAGAGACTTTCTACACTTTTCCGGTTGGATCACCTAAGGAGAAGGGACTTGGAGTGCGGGGAGTAGAGGAGATCAGGGTACCGTGTTTGCCACGAGGGGGAATGGGGTGGCCGGTGCAGCAGTTTAAATTTGTAGGTGTTACAGACCCATTTTTTTCTGTCCCTGACCCTCGCGCCTGGTACTGGTGTCCCCTTTGTCCCCCTCCTGTTGCCGGGTCTGATTACTATATCTGCACAGGAAACCTTAACCATGAGGAATAGAAGAGGATTTAAACTCTCCTGGTTGCCAGACTTAACTGCAGGAGACCATGCTGATTGAGAAGATGGCCAACCAGCATCAACAGAGGAAGAGTCCCAAAGAGATAGAGAAAACGGAAAGAAACCTCTCCCCAGGGCTAACCTCCCAGGGGCAATGCCAATGTCTCCAGGTATATGGATGAATGAGAAAAAAGGATTTTTTTCTCTTTCATCCATATGAAAGAGAATTTTTTTCTCTCAAATTATCCATAATGCAATATATAAAATTGAACTGGAGGAAATGGAGTTCTCTTTTGTAAATTTGAAACAATTTTTAGTTTACCCTTATAAGTTTTCAGTAAAAAAAAAATGTGTATCCCATCATTCTACCAGCCTATGCCTGATCCTAAACAGCAGCCTACATAGCTGCTGCATCCTTTTTCACTACTGCTTTCCACTACCCAAGGTCATATATTATTACCTGAGAGTGCATCCAGTGCATTAGATATGGCATTATTAAATTCCATATCTGACGGGAACTCAGTACAATGGTGCAATCAAAGAAGCATGCGAGATACATGATATGAAAGTGCTTGAACAGAGTGGCTGTGCTCCGGTGAACCAGACACTAGCAGAAACATGACGACTCAAAAGAGGGGCTACAAGGGAAGATGCAGTCAGCTCCAGAGAGAACACTTTTTGTTAATTAAATTTTAAATAATTGACATCTGGTAGGTTTCCAAACCAGAGGTGACTATATAGCCCACGGAAACCATCTGCATACTAAGAACTGCATATGAAAGCAGGGCAACTTATGGGATCATAAAGGAGCATGCACACATTTTGGTCCCCCTTGCAGTGTATTGTCCTGGTTATTACATTCCCTTGTACAAGTTATTTCATCCTGTGCAGGAGTCGCCTCTATTTCATATAGTTTCTGTGCAATAAAAATTGAAGTGTAAATGTCAGAGCTGTAGCTAAAGAACCTGGTGTAAAATCTCAGCTGGGGACCTCTGCAAATATCTACCTAAATGTGCATTCTCGGAGACAGCAAAGGGTCTTGACTCACTGACCTTGAACAACCACATCTGGTTTGGGGACAGTAGCAAATCTTCTGTTGAGGGGGTCTATCTCTCCAGGAGCTAGGAAACCCTGAGAGGATAGAGCAGGGAATACAGTAGATACAAGGGGGAGAGAGTATAATAAAACCATATAAAATAGAGTGCCATTAAAACAGCATTCTGCCATTGTAGCAAAAGTATTATGTAGATATCTTGTAAATTAGATCCTTGTGTGTATGAAACCTTGCATAGTTGCAAAACACTAATAAAAATTACAATCTAAAACTTTTTTATTTTTTACCTACAATAAATCAATCTGATTAATTTTAAGAAGAAACATGGATTTGTTTATTTTGTTGAGGTTTTTACTCAAGATGCCACTCATTATTACCAGTTTGCCAAGTATTATACGATTACTATGGTGACCACAGTAACATGAAATATGAAGTGAGCAGATGCGCTTTTAAACATCAATAGCAACACACATGCACGCGTACAAACACTTAGCTTCTCCTACAAACTATTATCTCCAATTAATAGCTCTCTGGAAGGAAGGGGGGGGGGATCCAAAAATGTTCTGGACAGGCCCATCAACAAGCCATGTGATGGCAGAAGGAGGATGTTACAGAGCAGACAGAGCAAGAGTTTATGACCTCTCTGATCAGTATACCATGTGCCATGTGACTGTGGTTGCCATGGTAGTCGAGAATAAAGGGATTTTTGGTACTTACCGTTGAATCCTTTTCTCTGAGTCAGGCTGGGGGACACTGGACCATGGGTTGTAGGTGGGAATGTGATGAGCTGGCACTTAACAAACCTGCAACTTTAAACCCAAGGTCCTCCCCTCTGAAACCCCATGACACCAGTACAACTTTAAAAGTGCTCAAGAAAGAAACTAGATACTGCGCACAACCTTTCTGATCATATGTTTGTGGTAGTATTGACTGTATACACTTTTTCTAGTCAAATCTGGGGTACACACTGGGGTTAGACTCTGTACCTGTATACGGTGTACTGCTGGAGAACAAAAGGATAAATATTACCAATGGATATCTAAAACTTGTAATCTTTACTTAGGATGACAGAAAAACAGAAATAGAAAAGTTCTAACTAGGTAATGGGTAAAGGGTAAAAATTGGTGCTTAGCACGGTGAGATAACACAAAACAAGCTAGTGTATATCACAATGCTGGAGGTAGGGAATGCACAATATGTTTGTGCATAAACATATGGGGGTCAATGAGAATAACCTCGTGGGTCAACCTTGTCCTGTATCACACCATTAAATAGCAGTGTCCAGTAAAAATATCAGTCACTGTGTGGACAGAGATATGCGGCATCCCGCTAGTCTCAGTGCAGGGTACCTGTGACTGGTGAAGACCAGTATGGTGTTCGTGCGTTGCCCGGGATGTTCTTCTCGAGGTCCGGGGATGGCTGGCTGGAGAAGGCACCGGGGATCACTCTGTGCTGTGGCGCTCTGGGTAGCGTGAGGTCAGGCTGTGCCCCTGCAACTAGGGGAAAGTCTGTGTGTGCGCGTCAGAGTGTGCTCACAGGTGCGGGAGGAGGTACCGGTGGTCCTGGCTGGTGAGAGCCGGGGGCCGGGAACACTGCTCCACTGCAGGGGATACTTACCTGGGAGCTCAGCTTCCGATCCCTGTAGTCCTCTCATTGGCTGTGTAGGCGTACTTGCTGGGAGCTTCCGTATCCGGTGGTTCTTCCGATCACGTGTGTCACTTGTAAACAGTCAGCGGGTGGTGGATAATTGTAACCAGTTAGCGGGTGGTGAGTACAGGATGGGTGAGATGGTTGGTGATAGTATAGGAATAGGGGTGTTTCTCCAACGCGTTTCAGCCTGCGTGGTCTTCTTCTGGGAGCATGAGATAACTCTGTCTTGCTTGGGACGTTTAAACACAGCCTCTTTTTCTGTGATTAGTTAATTGATGGCATCATGGTCTTTTCAATTTGTTCTTGGTTGTCATGGTGATAAACGGGGAAAGAGGAATAAGTGGTAATCGGGTCTTAAACCTAAACCTTAGACTGCTTCCATTCATTTGCAAAGTGATTGCAATATTTTGTATCGAATGGCTATTCCAAGCCCTATTACAAAAATGATTAGAATGGGACAAATTATTCCATTAGATTTCTTGATAATCTTAACATGTGCACCGGAAAAAGTCTCAGAATCACAACTTTATAACTGTACTGCTTATGTCCTGGTTAGTATATTTAAAGAGGTTACTATTCTAATTGTCAAGAATAAAGCTCTATAGTTCATTATGTAATGTATTTATAACGTGTAGGTATGGTATTGCTCGTCTATATATTATCCAGGAATCCAAATGGAATGGATTCTCTTCTTTATTTTTTTACAAATTATGGATTTTATCTCGTTGCCTCGATTTAAGCCTTTAGGTGCAAACACACACAACGATTTTTTTTTTTTTTTAATCGTTTATTAGAATTAAGAGTAAACAACAGTACAATTTGGTGTCACAGTAAATATATTCTTCGAAAACATATATAACATATAGAGAAAGAGAAAAAAAAAATACACCGGTGATGTTATACTAGAAAAAATTCTTCGGCTAATTTAAAATTGCGGAGAATATTATCTTAAGTAGTTATAACAACATTGGTAGAATGTGGTAAGAAAATAAAAATTCAGGTAGAGAATATTTGGGACGTAGGGAAAGTATATAAAAAAAGAAATTAAAAAAAGAGGAGGGTGGGATTGTGTAAGCGAGTCGGGGTAACGTGAAAAAAAAAAAAATAAAAAATAAATAAATGAATAAATAAATGAAAACATCAGGAATAGATATAGAGGATGTGATTCATGAGAGACCTGGAATAGGAGTTGCTTGAGAGGAATACCAGGGTGACCAAATTGAGTGGAATTTATACACTGAGTTATTCAAGAGGCTGGTAGTATACTCCATTTTAGAAACAAACCAGATTCTATTTAAAAGTTCTTGTTTAGTTGGGGTATTAATTTTTTTCCAGTTGCGTGCTAGTTGATACTTAGCTGCACAGGAGATGTGGAGAATCAATTTATTAGCGTCTTTGGAAACCTGATCCATTGGGACACAAAGTAAAATGTTAGCGGGGGAAAGAGAGAAAGGTAGGGTGACAGCAGATGATATGAGGGAGCAGACCATATTCCAGAATGGGACTATCTTTGGGCACGACCACCAAATGTGAAAAAATGTACCGACATGACCACACTGTCTCCAGCACAGGTTAGAGTGTTGGGATACATATGATGGAGGCGTTCTGGGACTAAATACCATCTTGTGAGAACTTTATATGAATTTTCTTTGATTGCTACACTGATGGAACATTTAGAAATAGTAAGATATATTGTCTCCCAGGTGTCATCGCCCAATGGGTGTCCCAGATCTGTCTCCCATGCTAGCTCGTGTGTCGAGGTTAAGGGGGATTCCGGTGCCAATATAGAATGGTAGAGAAAAGATATAGTACCCTTGTCAGTAGATCGGTGAATGCAGTATCTTTCTATAGGAGAGGGATTTCGGGGTGAGGTAGTGGAAAATAGAGAGGTGATGAAGTGGCGAATTTGCAAATATTGGTAATGTAACGAGTTGGGAATGTCATGTTTTTCCTGAATATCATTAAACGTTTGAGGGGCGAATTGTCCTATAATATGACGAAAGCGGGTAATACCCGCCCTGGTCCAGGTAGATGCCATGGTAGGTGAGAGGCCTGGTGGGAAGGAAGGGTTATTCCATATGGGGGTTTGAGGAGACGGATAGGTGGAGAGAGAGAGTTTTTTATTAAGATTATCCCATATGAAGAGTGTCAGTGCTACCGTCGGTATGGAGAGGGCAGTGCGCGGTCTGTATTTGAAAGGTAACCAAGGCAAATGTGAGATTGAATCATATCCCACTAAATCTTTCTTAATGTCAATCCAGCGTTTAGTAAAACTAGGAGCATGCCAGGCTACCATCTGACTCAAATGAGAAGCTTTATAGTAGCGAAATAAGAGAGGCAAACCTAGGCCTCCGTCTGATGATCTTCTAGCTAAGATATCTCGACGTATACGAGGTCTCTTATAGTTCCAAATAAATTTACAGTATAAAGATTGGAGTTGGTTAAGGACTTGGGTTGGAATTGCCACAGGTAGAGTCTGAAACAGATAAAGCAATTTTGGTAAAACATTCATCTTTATTGCATTGATACGCCCAATCCATGAGATAAAATAAGTTTTCCACTGCAGGAGATCCTGTTCGATTGTTTTAAACAAAGGAGGATAATTAGCTTTATATAGGTGATCATATGTTTTAGTAATATTAACCCCAAGATATCGCAAAGAGTCTGTTCTCCAATGGAAATTAAAATTCAATTGCAATAGCCGCTTCAGATCACCCGGGAGATGAATGGGAAGAGCTTCAGATTTAGTTTGATTGACTTTGTAGCCCGACAGGTCTCCATATAGGGACAATTCATGAAATAAATTTGGAAGAGAGGTAAGTGGTTTGGTTAAAGTAAGAAGAATATCATCAGCAAATAAAGAGAGAGTGTATTGACAGTTTCCAAGAGTTACACCAGATATGTCAGGGTTAGCCCGTATTCTCCTAGCTAGCGGTTCGATAATCAAAGCAAATATAAGGGGCGATAACGGGCAGCCCTGTCGGGTACCATTAGTTATAGAAAAAGGATCTGAAAGTATTCCCCCAGCCAGAACAGATGCAGTTGGATTAAAGTAAAGGGATTTAATAGCTTGTAAAAATTTACCCCCGAGGCCAAAAGAAGTAAGCGTGTGCATCATAAATGACCAGAAAACCCTATCAAAGGCTTTCTCCGCATCCAGAGCAAGCACAAGAAAAGGAAGTTGGTAATTATTTATATAGTGGATAATGTCCACTGTTCGTCTAGTATTATCAAGTGCTTGCCTGGACGAGACAAAGCCAACCTGGTCCGGATGGATAAGGTTGGGTAGAAGGGGGTTAAGCCTGTTTGCCAGTATCTTAGCGAAGATTTTTAAATCCGCGTTAAGTAGTGAAATGGGTCGGTAATTAGAAGTGAGGAGTGGATCCTTACCCGGTTTGGGAATGACCGTGATGGTAGCTCTAGTGGTAGAGGGATGAAAAGTTTCACCATTGAAAATTTGGTTAAACATTTCAGTGAGATGTGGAATTAAAGAAGCTTGGAACGTTTTGTAATAGGATATTGGGAATCCATCAGGGCCAGGTGCTTTAGATGGTTTTTGTGATTTCAGAGCATTACATGTTTCTTCTTCTGTTATGGGAAGACCAAGTGTTCCCGATAATTGTTGGTCAATACAAGGGAGATCACATGAGGATAAATAATCTGCAGTTTGAGAATCAGCATTGAAATCCGAACTGGCTGACTCTGAAAGGTTATATAGATGGCTATAATAGGTGTTAAAAATAGTATTTATGGCTACTGGGTTGTATTGAGATTCCCCATTGTCATCTCTAAGGGCTTGAATGGCAGATCTAGCTTTCCGGGATTTTAATCTATTGGCTAGTAGAGTGTCCGCCTTATTACCTTTTTCATAGAAACGCTGGTTAAGCCAGCAGAGGGATTTCTCGTTTTTTTCCGCCAGAAGGGCATTGAGATCATTTTTAGCTGATATGAGTTTGTTATAAATATGTGAAGAAGGATTGTTTTTGTGAGAGTTTTCTAATCTTTGAACTTCTTCAGTCAAATGAGCTAATTGAAGTTTATTAGTCTTATTTCTATAGGAGGCATAGCTAATTATACGTCCGCGTATAACCGATTTGTGGGCTTCCCATACCAAAGGTGAACAGGGGGAACTTGCTTTATTAGTAGAAAAATAATCAGCCAGTGCAGATCCAATTTTTTCTTGAAATTGGGGTATCTTCAGAAGCGTTTCATTTAAGCGCCAAGGATGTTTAGACATAGGTGTCTCTAGGAGATTGAGAGCAATTGTAAGAATAGAATGGTCCGACCATGTATTGGGAAGAATAGAGGAATTGACTATGTGTTCTGAAAATTGAGTGCAACAGAGAAACAGATCAATTCTAGAATAGGTTTGATGGGGGGGAGAAAAGAAAGTGTAGCCGCGAGAGGAGGGATTAAATGCTCGCCAAGCGTCGAAAAGTCCCGATTCTCGCAGGTGTTTGTTTAGTTGATGTGTTTGGGGACGATTTGGAGAGTACGATTTATCGAGTTCTGGGTTAAGAACAGCATTAAAGTCCCCACCTACAATGAGACAACCCTTCCTTCGTTTATTTAGGGTTGAAAAAAATGAATTGAAGAAGGAAATTTGGTTTGTGTTAGGAGCGTATATATTAGCTATCGTCAGGTCTATATGTCCCAATTTTCCTGTTATAATAATGAACCTGCCATCTGTGTCGGTAAGGACAGAATCTTGAACAAAGGGTAGTTTATTGTTGATTAGTATAGCTACACCGTTGTGTTTAGTCGGACTGGAAGAATAAAACACGTTTGAGAAATATTTAGATTGGAGAGACGGGTGAGAGGAAGCACGAAAATGGGTCTCCTGTAGGAGTACAATGCCAGCTTTAAGGCCACGAATGGAGCGAAATAATAGTGATCGTTTTTGAGGCGTATTGAGACCTTTGACGTTCATGGAAGCGAAGGTCAAAGGCATTTTAATGGATTTTAGAATGCAAGATTAGGTTTAGGGGGAAAGTAAATAAAAGTTGGGTCCCGACTTGCCTACGGGGTAGAGGGAGGAGAGGAAAGAAAGAAAAAAAAAAAAGGGGGGGGGGGGTTTAGGGGTAAGATAGAAGATCGGTTATGAAATCCCTGAGTCTAGCGGAGGATATCAAACACAAAGATTTTAAGACTTAAGAGTCCAGAGAGGTTTAAGAAACTTGATCTCTATAACCTCTAGGAAATATGAAAATAATAAAAATTAAAGAGAAGCAGACAAAAGAAGGAAAAAAATAAAAATAAATTTTTTTTAGTATACAAAATATTCACTAGCTAAATACAAATGAATCTAAACAGAATTGAATTGAGATAGAACCCTCTGGGTGTGTTCTAACAATAATAAATGTATGATAAGGCCTATATTGTATTATAAAAAACGTATAATTAGTATATATAATCCAGTAATAAGAACTTCAAGTACCGTAAAATAAGACATTCGCTATGAATGGGAGCTGAAATAAGTTTGAAAGACTTATATAACATTTTCTAGAACATGTGGTAAACGACTGATGTACAATCTGTGGATAAACAACATACAAGTAGGAAAACAAGAACATCATGATGTATCGATTTTGCAATAAGAACAGCCTATATTGACAAAAAAAGGATATAAGTCGCCTCGGATATTGATGTAAGAATGGGGGTCAAAGATCCGAGGTAATAGGTATGACTGAGTAGGACTCATGTAAAATAACAAAACCTATCAAACGAGTGTATTTTCATTTTTGATGAATGAAAAGTTCAAGTGCTGTCATTAGTTGAATGAGGAGGGGGTCCGGATTCTTCAAGGTGATTCTCTTGGGTCTCGAATAATAATCGTTTTACCGTGTAGATCGATAATAAGTTTGAAGGGGAACCCCCAGCGGTATCGAATTCCACGTTCACATAGAGCCCTTGTTAGCTCTCTGAGTTCTCTTCTTTTAATTATTGTGGTAGGTGCAAGGTCTTGATAAAACTGAAGTTTGGTATTCTCGTATAGGATGTGAGCTTTGCCTCGGGTTGGGGCTAGAATAGATTCTTTATCTTTGAAGCTGAGAAATCTTATAATGACATCTCTCGGGGGGTCACCCTCCCGAGGTTTGGGTCTGAGTGCTCTATGTGCCCGTTCCAGAGGCATGTGACGAGAGCCCAGATCGGGGAGGATAAAAGAGAACATCTTATGAAGACAGGGTTCCAAAGATTCTGAGGTTATGGATTCTGGTATATTTCGAATACGGAGGTTATTTCTTCTTTCACGGTTCTCAAGATCTTCATTTTTCGTGCGAAGATCAGAAAGTTCTTGAGCTATATGATCTAGGTCTTTGTGGGTCTCAGCCTGAGCTTTATGAAGAATATCCTGACGTGATTCCAGTTTAGACGTTCTAGAGGCCAAGGAGGAGATATCTGATTTAATAGATAAAACTGCCTTGTCAAGTTTGGTCTCCAAGGAATCTTTAAAATCGGTAATTAGTGATCTTAGGGCTAGGATATCGTCCTTGGTAGAGAGGGCGGGGGAAGATGTTCTATCTTCATCTGGAAGCGAAATTGAGGGAGAGGTAGAATTTTGCGGATGTAACATTTTGTCGTTTTTCGCGAAATGTTGAGCGATATCGCTACTTGGTTTCTTGGTTCTCGTAACGGATCTGCTCATGACGGTAAAGGCAGTTCACTGTCGGAAAAAGGTCATGGAGATTAAGGTGATAAGGCCAATGAATAGACTCCCAGAGGGTATGAATTCTGGTGTTTAGGGAGCCATAAATGAGATGTTGAGATGCTAAATGGAACTGTTAAAGAGTGATGTAGTTGTTCATATACAGAAATTACAACAAGTCGTCACAAGAGGGAGCCAGTATTGCAGAATTGAAAGCAAATAATTTCTTCTCACTATTTTCCCTTTCTCTTGATCTTTATTTCTTTATATAGGTTGAAATATGGTTTAGCTAGTTGATCTTGGCTTTTGTTTGTGATGTGTGTACAACAATATAATAGAAGAACAATGCTGATAGTCTGCAGTCTATTGGGACTGACTGTTTAGACCTCTGGAGGGTTGCAGGAAAAAATCAGGGTCAATAAACCTACAAGGGGATTGCCAATACTAGTTGTAAAACAAGCACCACACAGTCCACAAGGCTGCAGTATAAGCTGATGGGCACTTTGAGTGAGATGGCTCGCAGCTCCAATATCCCCTGGGAGCGGTAAGTCGTGCTGGGCTCCAGTAGTAGCAACTGACCCCCCAACTAGTAGTACAGCAGCAGTAAAGCCGCTGAGAGTCAGTGAGAATGAAAGTGAAAGACACCCGCAAGGTCAGACCCCAAGCGGAGTTACCACAGAGCTGTGATATGTGAGATCCTGCAGGGAAGATGGCGGCCTCCCGTGCTTCCGATCGCGGGTGTCTCAGGGGGCCCCTTAGGGACACATGCGGCCTCACCTGAAGTCCTTGGCTGCAAGCAGGGCTCCGGAGGGTGTATGGAGAGCGCGGCCCCGTCCAGCGCCGACCGCGATCGCTTCGGCCTGCTCCGGTCTGTGGAGCTCCAAAATTGAGGCCGGGGCTTCTGGAAGAGGTGTAGGCCTCAGCGACTCCAGAGCTTCGGATCCCTCCCAGAGTCCGGGTAAAGGGTCAGCGGGACAGCAGGCGGTCGGGGGTGGCAGAGTGGACCCACTAAGGCAGCGGGGTCCAGCAGGAGACAAGTTTATAGGTGGGTGGTATAGGGAGCTGCAGGAGAACACGTCCGCTCTGTTCAGGAGTTAGGCCACGCCCCCCACAACGATTTTTTTTAACGATTAACGATATCGATTATCATTCAATCGTTGAAAAAATCGTTCACCTTCTGAGCTAAAACGATGAACGATTATCATTCATGCGCGTTCACGTTTATAGTTTGTAGTTCAGTCAGACTGACCAACTGAACGATTTTCATAAAGGGATCGTTTCTAGTTCAAAAAAATAGTTCATTACACTTTAAAAAATCTGACAGATAATCTGACAGAAAATCGTTCATAAAATCGTCGGTAACAAAATCGTTCATAAAATCGTCGGTAACAAAATCGTTGTGTGTGTATGCAGCTTTAGGGGTGAAAAGTTTGTAACCTGTATATCCATTCTAATTCTATTTTGTTAATGTGGTGATCAAAATCACCCCCTCTCCAGTTTGGTTTGACCATTTGTATTGCTATAAAACTGAGGTCTTTGGGATTACTGTTGTGATATTCGTTAAAGTGTTTCAATAGATTGTGACGCTCTAGTTTTTTGTTGATATTTCTAATGTGCTCTGCAACCCTAGTTTTTAAAGGTCTGGTTGTTCTTCCCACATATTGCTTTGGACATGCGCACTATAGAAGGCAAATTACATTCTTATGATTGCACGTAAGTGTTTCTTTGACCTTGTGTGTTTCTCCTGTGGTGTATGATGTAAATGTCCTAGTGGGTTTGGTGCTTAAGGCACCAGTGCTTTTGCACCCAGAACATGAATGACAATGGAAGAAACCGTTTTGTGATGTACATAGGGTAGTTTGTTGTAATCTTTTGGGTGGGATATGGTTTTTAACCAGTTTGGACCTAAGGTCTGGTGCTTTCCTATATGTAATTCTGGGTTTGTTGGATAGGAATCCTGCTAGCATATCATCTTTCTGGAGTAGTTTCCAATGGTTCATCGGTATCTTCTCCAGTTGTGTACTGTGTCTAGAATACTGTGTAATGAATCGTACTTCGTCATTCTGTTTTTTATCTTGGTTTTACCCTGGGCTCCTTGTGGACAAGTAGGTCCTCTCTTTTTCTGTGTTGCACTGCCTCTAGTGATTGTTGTACTAGGGTGTGTGAATAGTTTTTTTTCTTCAAATTTTGTGGAGAGCTCTTCACTTTGCTTAAAAAGAAATTGCTCCAGACAATCAGATTTCCTTAAACGTAGGATTTGTCCTTTGGGTATGACACTGAGCCAGTTTGGGTGGTGCCAACTTGTTAAAAGAATAAAGCTATTTACATCTACTAGTTTCTTATGGGTGTTGGTATGTATCTGTCTATTCTGTATGAAGATGTTGAGATCCAGAAACACAACATCAGTTTTACTGTAATTACCTGTAAAGTTTAAGTTATTGGGATTTGAATTGATGTTAGGGAGAAAGCTGTTGAGAGAGCATTTGTCACGTTTCCATATAAATAGCACGTCATCTATGTATCTTTTCCAGAGCACGAGACTTGCCCCAAGTTCCTGAGTATGCCAGATGTCATGCTCCTCCCACCAACTCATGAAGAGATTGGCGTAACTTTGGGCAAATCTCGTGCCCATAGCTGTGCCAGTGGTTTGTAGGAAGAATTAATTATTGTATCAGACATAATTATGTTTAAGAATATGTTCTATACTCTGCAGAACGAACTTGAGTTGTTGTTGGGTTAAATCAAGATCTTTCTCTAGATGGAAACGGATACTATTGATCTCTTGTTCATGGTTTATCACCGAATACAGTGATGTCACATCTGTGGTGACTAGCCAGTACTCGTCCTCCCATTGTACTTGTTGTAGTATATTAAGAATCTGTGTGATGTCTTTTAGGTATGCTTTTTGTTTATGGATGTATGGTTGAAGTATAGAATCTAAATACTCTGACAGGTTGGAAGTCAAGGACCCTATCCCAGAGATTATAGGTCTCCCTGGGGGGTTAATTGAGTTTTAATGAATCTTTGGTAAGTAATAAAATACCAGAATAATCGGATGGTCATTTGTTATTAATTTATGTTCTGATTTCTTGAGAATTCCAGTTGTGAGACCTTTCTGTATGTGTTGTTCCAGTTTCTCTTTGAATATCTCTGTGGGGTCATTGTCTAGTTTTCTGTATGTAGTGGTGTCTCCTAGTATCCTAGTGGCTTCACTGTGGTAGTCCTCTTTGTTTAGAATACCTACCCCTCCCCCCTTGTCTGCTGGTTTAATGATAATTGATTGTGTTTCCTGAAGATTTTATAATGTATCTTGTTCTTTTCTAGTGAGGTTATTTGTTTTTATCTTATTTATGTGCCTGCTAAGGAGAAGCAGTACTCAGTGACACTGTCATATCGAGAAAAAAAAAACTGACGGTCCCATAGGGACCAACTCGTAAAAACTACCACGTAACACGACTGAGCTTGAGGGAGGGAACACAGTGTCCCCCAGCCTGACTCAGAGAAAAGGATTCAACGGTAAGTACCAAAAATCTTCTTTTCTTATTCGTCAAGGCTGGGGAACACTGGACCATGGGACATTGAAAAGCCGCCCCCTAGGGGAGGGAATGCTCAGGTAGCCTGACCGAAGAACTGTACACCCAAAGTTCTGTCTAAGTAAATCCGCAGTGCCCGGACAATGTCCAACAGCGACAGATCGTCCTGGTCCCGGGAAGTTTCTGATGGTTAGAAAACAGGAAAAACAATCTTCTGGTTCAGGTGGAAAGAAGAAACAACCTTAGGTTGAAAGGACGGAACTGTTCTGAGAACAGCTCGATCGTCATGGAAAATAAGAAACAGTGGTTTGCAAGACAAAGCCCCCAACTCAGAGACCCGCCGAGCCGAGGCAATGGCCATAAGAAAAAACTATTTCCACGTGACGAATCGAAGGTCAACAAAGTCCCATGGCTCAAAAGGAGCCCGCTTGAGATCTAACAGAACCAGGGGCAAATCCCATGGCGCTACTGGCAGCTGAAACAGAAGTTGCACTCGCAAGACCCCCTGCAAAAAAATTTGAACCTCTGGGAGGAGAGCCAGACGCTGTTGAAAGTAGATGGACAGAGCAGTAATCTGTACCTTCAAAAGACTGAAGACGTAAGCCGGCTTCCAAACCATACTGAAGAAAAGCTAACAGCCTAGAAAGGCGGGACTAGGATGTATGCACTCCGCGGCGCTCACACCACATGACGTAGGTCTTCCAGACCCTGTGGTAGTTTCACGAGGAAATTTGCTTCCGAGCCCGAAGCATGGTCCCGATAACGGAAGGGGAAAACCCCTTAGCCTTTAAGAGCTCGGTCTAAATACCCAGGCCATTAAAGCCAAGCGAGGAAGGTCCTCGTGACAGAACGGCCCCTGCAGAAGATCTGGTCACAGTGGAAGACACCAACCGGGACCTGCGGCCAGTTTGAGGACCGTGGAAAACCACAACCTGCGCGGCCAGTTTGGAGCCACTAGGATCACTGGAACCTGTTGCTCCTTGACTCGGAGTACCCACGGTAACATGGGAATCGGAGGAAAGATGTAGACCAGACGGAAGTTCCAGGGAACTGTCATGGCATCCACTGCAAAGGCCAATGGATCTCTGGATCTCGCACAAAATCGAGAGACCTTGCAAATGTAGCGAGACGCCATCAGGTCCACCTCCGGGAGTCCCCACTTCCGGACCAACTGCTGGAAGACTTCCGGGTGGAGAGACCACTCCCCTGGCAGGAAGGTGGTGCTGCTGAGGTAGTCCGCCTCCCAATTTACCATCCCCAGTATGAAGACTACTTATAGTGCCGGGACAAACAACTCCGCCCAAGCGAGAATGCGACTTGCCTCTGCCATGGCAAGTGTGCTTTTGGTTCCGCCCTGGTGGTTTAAATATGCCACCGCCGTGGCGTTGTCTGACTGAATCCTCACTGGCCGGCCAGGAGAGATTGGGCTCCGCACAGAGCCAGATAGATGGCCAGAAGCTCCAGCACATTGATTGGTAGAACCATCTCCGCTGACGACCAAAACCCCAGAAGACAAAGGCTCTCCGTCACCGCTCCTCAACCGCCTAGACTTGCGTCTGTGTTCATATTGACCCAATTGGGAGTGATCAGGGACATACTCCGGAATAGGTGAACGGAAATTAGCCACCATTGAAGTGATTGATGAGTACTTTCTGACAGAACTAGAAACTAGAAGAGAGGTCATCTGAGCGACCCGTCCAATTTCAGAGAATCTCCCACTGGAGGATCCGTGAGTGGAAACGGGCATACTGGATGGTCTCGAAGGTAGAGACCATCGTACCGATTAACCTCATGCACAGCCATGGGCGATGCACAGACAACACTTTGCTGACTAAATCCTGGAGGGCCCGGGCTTTGGGCTCGGGCAGGAAGACTCTCTGGAGTGACGAATCGAACATCACTCCCAGAAACATCAGGCGCTGGCAAGGCATGAGCTGAGACTTCTCCAAGTTCAGTATCCAGCTGTGATACTGAAGCAACTGAACCGTGCGATCCAAGTGGGCCTGTAACTGGGACGCCGAATCTGCTTTCACTAGCAAATCGTCCAGGTAGGGCACGATCGTAATCTCCGAATGTAGCAGACTTGCCATAGCTGCCATGATCTTTGTGAAGATCCATGTAGCTGTTGCCAGCCTGAAAGGCAGGACCTGGAACTGATAATGAACTTGTCTGGCTGTGAACCTGAGTAGAGAATGATGCCCCGCCCAAATCGGCATGTGGAGGTACGCATCTCTGATGTCGAGAGCAACCAAAAAATTTTTGCTGACATTCCATGGATCACAGACCTGAGCGATTCCATGTGGAAACGATCCACCCACAGTCTGGCATTCAAGGCTCGCAGATTTAAAAATCGGCCGATAAGTGCTGTTGGGTTTTCGGACCAGGAAGAGGTTGGAGTAAAAACCCAGTTTCTGTTGGGACTCTGGAACTGGAAATATAACTCCTTCGGAACACAGAGAGCTGATGGCCTGGTTCAAGGCCATTCTCTTTTTCGGGTCCCTGGTCAAGGCTGTGGCGAAGAAACATTGCGGTGGTGGTCCCCTGTGGTCGATTACAACGCCCCTCACCCAGGCATTGACCAACGACGCCAACCACCGGTCCCGCAAAAGAAGGAGGCGGCCGTCCACCCCCCTTGGGACTGGAAGGGCCGAGACCCCGTCAGGTACTCTGCTTTTTGGGCACCTTAGCTCCAGAACGCCTGAATGCACTGGAAAACCTGCCCCGTGGAGCAGAACCTCTGCTGGGGAAATAGCATCCACAGGCCATCCTCCCCCTTGAAAGGAAGAACGAAAAACCCAGAAGTGTGGGCCCCGTTGCTTCTGGGGCACTACGGGGAGGAAAGTGCTTTTATCACCGGTCGCCTGAGCTATGATGGTATCTAGCTCAGAGCGAAACAGGACCCCTCTGCAAAAAGGGAGAGATTCTAAAGAACGTTTAGATTCGGCGTCCGCCTCCCAGGTGCGTAGCCAGAGTGCTCTGCGAGCCGAGACCACCGTAGCTGAGACTCTGGAGAAAACCTGCGCACGATCCTGGACGTCCTCACACACATATTCTGCTGCCGCACGAATCTGTTCTGCCAATTCTAGCAAAGCTTCCCTGGATAAGTCACCCGAAAAACCCGCCACTAGTCTGTCAGCCCACTTCTCCATGGCCCGAGTGATGCATGCAAATGCCATCAAAAGGGCGAATAACGACCCCCGAGCCAATAAAAATGCTCCGAAGGCATCTTTCCAATTTTTTATCCAGTGGATCCTTAAAGGAAGCCGCACCCTGGACCGGAAGAGCTGTGTGTTTGGCTAAACGTGCAACAGCCGCATCCACCTTCGGGGGTAGTTCCCACTTGGCGACCTGATCTGGCGGGAGCGGGTAAAGGGCTGCAAACTTTTGAGGAATAGTGAACTTCTTATCCACGCCTCCTCGAAGAGATCCGAGTGGTCTGAAAAAGCCGGAAAACAAACAACCCTGTTAAACCTACGCTTGAGCGGACCCCTCTAGGTCTAGGCAGTCCAGAGACTGTCATACCTCCATAATAAGGTCCTCCACGCCGTGACTTAACGGGGGTTCTGAACCTTCCTCTTCAGGAAGAACCTCCTCTTCTGGGAATTCCCCCTCCTCCTCCTCCTCGGGATCAGAAAAGTCTAACGGGCCACTGGAGGAAGGAAGACGCTTATGCGCAGTACAGAGTTTAGAATCTTTAAAGAAGTATTCCATATAAGAGGAGACCTTCTCAAACCCAGCCGCTGTGCGCACCATGGTACGGACCCAAGGTGGATCAGATCCTTGCTGGCCGAAAACCGCTGCTGCGGGAGGTGATGGCAAGATAGGGACCGACGCTGCTTGAGTGTGTTCCTCTCTCTGACGAACCATGAGCCTCACCAAGTCAGAGAGCGAGCGGTTCAAAACCTGGGCCCACACGGATTCGTCCGGGACGAAAGTGACCCCACCAGCTGGTGGCTCACAAGTTGGTCCTATCTGAAAGTCCACACACAGTGCCTCTGCGTCCAGCTGTCCACATGGCAATTTGACATGACACTAGGCACACGTAAAAAATATCGCCATCGTATGGGTCTGGACCTTTACGGGCTTTAACTTGTCAGTCATAACTGCCACGCCTGCACTACCCTGCTAACTCAGCACGCCAAAGAAAAAAAAGAAAATAAAGTGCGTTCACTGAGCACTGGTAATAAGTCCCCCCTAGGCAAAAAAAAATATTAAAAATTAAATACGCAGAGGAGGGGACCTTGAGTTTCTTCTTCTTGGGGCATACAGGATGGCCGGACAGCCTACGCAGGAGAATTCTTTCCTGCGTGTGCAGGATTAAACCCATTCCTACACAGGATCATTATTATAGTTGACAACACTTACATAGAGACCCTACAACAGGTTTTGCAGCCTTTCTACCTTTAACTGCAGATAGCCTCTCACGTGATCTAGGAACCTGTCCCAACCACACCCACAAATCCACCAGCTACGCTGCAACCTAGAATTCTGATCCACTACGATTGCAATACCTGCAAATTTCCGATTTGATCCTACATCTCTATTTCCCCACTCACCAAGATATTTAGCAATAGAGATCATGATCACACACACACCTACGTCATCATGATTACCCCATCCACTCAGCTGATCGGAGTTTATCATCAACACACACACACCCTGGTTACTATAGCAACCTGATTACCTCCATTACCTCTGCCAATCACAGCACGAGCCATTAGGGCGTCACACCTCCACCATCCAATGACAGCAAATCAGGAAGTGATTAAACAGTACACACCCACGCCTGGAAATCTTTGACACAGGCACGCTGTGCTGAAATGCGTTAAACCTACCAGGACCAAGCTACACACAGCCACACCAGCTGTCACACATCGACGCCACCTGCCTACTCGACACACCAATCTCCAGCTGAAACAAGAGCCAACACCGTGAAAGCCAAACCCACCTGCCCCTGGAGCTGGAAATTAGGGCTAAGAGGAACACTGAACATCACAGTCCCAGCCTTGTCACTAGCACACAGTGAGGAACACGCAGACGCATGGGTGTCTACATCGGCAAAGAGCAGTAGGATTGCCCCCCCAAGAAGGGTCCTGGCCCACCGCCAAGGCATCGAAAGTTACCTGCTATGGTAACCACCACCCCGCCCACACCACTGGCAAGGTGACGCCGCGCACCAGTACGAGTGAGACGAACCACCGGTGAAATTCCCACACTAGTGATCCTACCTTGAGAAGCCAGGACCGCACGGGCACCACAGCACAACGCCCCCAGTCCAACACCAGCACACCCAAGCAACAAGGAGACAAAGCTCCAGCTGGACACCTGCACCACCCACCACACTTACCAGTAAGTGATAATGTCTAACCGGGACGCCATTCTAGCACTGGAACACCCCAGCATGTGCATCCACGGAGCCAGCCAGGCTACCCCCACCTTGGAAATATTCAACCCCCCCTCACCAACAGGGTATGGGCTTTTCCCCTTGGACTGTAACGAGCTTCATACGGTTCTGAGCCCAGGAGGGACTTGTACAAGTACTTCAAGCACTGTGTCTCTTATTTGTACACTGCAATAAACACCTGTTCACCCTGTATTCACTGTCCAGTATTTATTCACGCCAGCATCACACACCACCCCACACCAGTATAGATTACCACACACAGCCACTCCAACTCACTGGCTTCCCCCGTCTCCCCAACCGCTCGCCCCCCCCTTTTGCCCCTCCCCCGTACACCCTCTTCCCCCCCTCCCCCACATTTCCCCCAGTCTCCACCATCCCCCACCTATACCTGTGCATCACTACCCTTCCAAACCTTCAGATACCAATTTAGAGACCGGACACCTCTTAAGGAAGCTGCGCACAGACTACCTCCCTGCTCCACTTACCCACCATCATCACCCACACCCTCCCTCCTGCAAAATGTCGCTGTTAGCGCACCCCTCCTGCCGTGTCTCCCGGCAAGGCGCGGCTCCCGCAGACACTGCTCTATAAGCAGCGCACAGTTCCTAAGTAGTAAAAAAAAAAAAAAAGAGAAAAGTTACAAATAAAATTAAATTCTATCTATCTAACAAAAAAGGCTGCTAAGCAGCCCTCCTTAAACGTGCCTTGCTTCCTCAGGCACTTAAACTAAACTGGTGTCATGGGGTTGCAGAGGGGAGGAGCTTGGGTTTAAAGTTGCAGGTTTGTTAAGTGCTAGCTCCTCTCATTCTCACCTACAACCCATGGTCCAGTGTCCCCCAGCCTTGACGAATGAGAAAAATCATTAATAGCAGCCTGAAGAAAAAAAAAAAACATTGAAAATGGTCATTCTAATTGTTTATACTGTATGTGTAGATTTTTCTCTAGTCTGCATAACCCATCACTTTTGATTGAACTACATTAATTACCTGACATTGTTGTCTATGAACAAAACAGTCAGGGCTCATCTACAAGCATTTTTTTGAACAGGATTCCAAACTGCAATGTAATTGCAATGTAGTGTGGCTATCAGTTTCTCTCTACTGCATCAACTCTGCTATCCACAGTGAGTGATATAACTGGCAACTATAGAGAACACAATGGTTATAGGTTGTTGTTTCCCAAGTGGGCAGCAGAGATCAACAAGGTCAACCAACTAATTATAATGCCGTTACCCTCTGTTGGCAGCAATCTTGAGTAACTAGGGGAACTAAAGCAAGATACTGCTTGGGGCTGCTGCAGTATCACACTTTGGGGTATATTTACTAAAGTGAGAGATTTTAGAAGTGGAGATGTTGCAACCAAATTCTACTCATTTATCGAGCAACTTCTAGAAGTTAATAGCTAGAGTCTGATTGGTTGCTATGGGCAACATTTCCACTTCTAAAAATACCCCTTAAACTTCACATAAAATCGATGATATAAATGTTTTAACAAGGATTACAAGACACCAACATATATTTAAAAATGTTATTTAAAACAGACACTGTGCCTGGGTGCAGCAAAGTGAGTTATGATGAGGACACTTGCCATATATCAAATGATAAGGATTTTTTTCATATAGAGATATGTCAAAGTAAAGGTTCTCCAAAATATTTTTCCTCATTTACAAGATTATCCAACTATATCATTGTTAGGCTTGACCTCGCACAAATGGCTCATGGGAGCTTATTAGAGATGTGCAGGCTCGGATCGGTTCGTATTTTCCCCCCCCAGTTTGAATTTCTCCCGCCAAATTTCAGGTCTCAGAAAGAGGAAAAATTTAATCTTTCAAGGACAAACATCTTTCATGGATTTCTATGAAAAATTAGGTTTTGCCTCTTTCCGAGACCCGAAATTTGTTGGGAAAATAAAGATATGCAGTATTCAAATTAAGATTTTGTGATGATGATACGCGAGTTTGTATTCAAATTAAGATTTTGTGATGATGATACGCGAGTTTGTATTCAAATTAAGATTTAGTGATGATGATACGCGAGTTTGGTACGTTATTTTTGCATATTTTAAATGTAACAGTATACTATACAAAAAGACAGACAAATACACCTGCTCACAAACCTATGTAAACAGATGCCTTAAAGTAAGTTCACCAACTATAAGGTGAGTTTTTCAAACCATGATAATAAATAAGATACATCTCATTCTTTTTGTTGTCTCGGATTTTGTTTTGTTTTTAATGTTCTGGAAGCATTTTAAGGAACAAAAAAATTGTGATTTCCTTGTGTAAAAATGTGTTTTATCTTTTGTGACTTAGATATTAATTTATGGAAAATGACAAAAAATATAACCATTACACAGATATATTAATAATCTATACTTTATCTCATATTATGAAGTGGATCTTATGACTTACTGTTACTTTGGTAATTTTAAAGTTGTGTTGGTTTCTGTGATTTAATAATTTACTGTAAACCTGGAATTATTTGTTTCATCTTTATATTATATATTTTTCTAATATTAATGGTAAGGAGGTCGATATTGTGGATACAATAAAATGCGCTCTATAACCCCTATTGGAGATGGTATGTACCCAGTGTCAGTATATGTCCTCTAGACAACAAGTAGGAGTATACAGATAAACACGTGAATATGTAGCAATAAAGAATTTTACTTGGTATACTCAATATTCAGATATGCATGAATCCTCTACAAATCTTAACATGTGAGGTTTAAAATAGATAAAAATAGAAAAAGTAAAAAAAGAGTCAAATGATACAGTGGGGTGATTCTGTGAGTAATGAGTAAATAATAGTTACCCTGCTCAGAACTGGAACAGGGGCTCCAGTATACAGTATGTCAAACTAAAATGAAAGTAAAAAATAGTACCATATTCAAAGTAAATCAAAATCAACTCAAAAACAAATCAAAATCAAAAACCAATATCGAAAACCACAAACGGGACAAATCAAAATGACCAAAGTCAGCAACAAGTCCAATAGATATGCGGTAGTATGGCAGTATAAGAGTGAGGCCTGGAAACCCTTGAGCTCATGTGTAGGGTAGTGATACAATAGTATGAGTCAAAAACTGGTGCGGCGTCCCACACTGAAGTATCGATTGATGCTGCAGGCGTGTGTGTGCCGTCGTGGTTGATCGGGAGATGTTCCCGGGGTGAGCAGTACGGTCTAAGGCCCTGATTCAGACCCACTCGCAAGCGGCTGTCCGCTCGCAAGTGGGTTGATGGTGTGCACTGCGCATGCGCACGACGGAGGGAGCTCCGTCGTGCGCATGCGCCAGACGCGACGAGCGAAGGACTTTCCTTCGCTCGTTGTGTCTGATCAAAGGGGGCGTGCTGTCGATGTTGATTGACAGCACGCCCCCTTTGGTGGGCGTGCCGGGGGCGTGCCTCCCAGACGGGGGCGTTCCCAAGGGAACGCCTACCGTCAGAAGCCGGCCCACTGACATCACTAGTGATGTCAGTGGGAGTGATTTTGGCTCTGATAGAGCCAAAATCACTCCGGGCCTTGCGGTTGAGAAACTCAAACGCAGGCTCCGGCTCGCAGTGGCGATGGTTGCGATGGTCAAGACCATCGCGGCCATCAACCTGCACGCTCGTATAGGCTGTGGGTGGTGACCCACAGCTATAGGAGCGTCCAGGAGGACGCTCCATAATTATGGAGGACGGCCCTCATTCAGAGCATGCGCTCTGCTCAGAGCGTCCGGCTCTGAATGAGGGCCTAAGTCTGGAGTGCACTGGGAGGTGTAGCTCCAGGCCTGTGTCTGTCTCTGACGGATATTGTCGGAGATCGCCCGGGCTACCTGGCAATCTCCGGCGCGCCCCGCCGGACTGCCTGCTGGGTCACGGAGGGGGGGGGGGGGGTAACCGGTTGTGGCTCAAGTAAACCAGGCGCCATTTCCCCCTCCTAGTGTGGAACTCGCCTCCTCTGGACTCAACAGGGTCCGCTCTTACCCCCAGCCGGCTGGATGTTGATCCTCTCCTTCTCCTGTGGTGATGTTCTTACGTGTCCTCGGGCGAATGATGCGGCTGTTCAAATAGCGCTGATGCAGATAATTACAGATCCTCACTCTGTGGCTGTGTAGAATGGCCAACGAGTTTCAACCCACGCGGGGTCTTCTCCTAGGCGATGTAGTTGAAGTGCTTGTGACCCGGGGTTACTTAAATTAAAGGAATCTGGGACATTGCTTCTCATGGATTTGTAATCAAGGGGTGGGGCAAGGTTTGGAAAGAACTCATATCTCTTGGTTTCATTGATGGGGGGATAGTCAATTAACCATACTGCTCCAACGGTATGGTCAAAAAGAATAGGTTAAAGTCAGGATGCAGTATATACGCTGTGATAAGCTCTTTGAAATAAAGAAAACATCATGTAATATAAAATGGTATACCTAAAGAATATGCAGTTAAATGATCTGTCTATATTCGTTCATATTTCAAAACAAATGAGCAGTATATAGGTTTTACAACTTGCATGATCGATGTGCATATCTCGATGTACATTTATTGAATCACAATGCAGTGAAACATAGAAAAATAAGTCTGACACCTATATTAGCAATGTATGCAATATATGATAGTAGTATGGCCCTTGTTCAGGCTCTGTGCTTCTGAACGTGAGGATGCTGAATATATGAGTGCATAAATAATATGCGCTCTGACTGGCTTATATCCCTGCAGCTTCAGAAGACAGGTGACAAAAGGTGCTAAATAAGTGACCCATATAAAATAAATGGATTCTACTGTAAGGGGGTGGATAAATCCATAGTACAGCATACAAAAGGATAATGCTGGTCCTGAATGTGGCTTATTTAGTCGCACACAATGGACTTGTGGTCCTATTTTTTACTTTCATTTTTGTTTGACATACTGTATACTGGAGCCCCTTTTCCAGTTCTGAGCAGGGTAACTATTATTTACTCATTCCATGAGTGATCACAGAATCACCCCACTGTATCATTTGACTCATTTACTTTTTCTATTTTTAACTATTTTAAACCTCACATGTTAAGATTTGTAGAGGATTCATGCATATCTGAATATTGAGTATACCAAGTAAAATTCTTTATTGCTACATATCCACGTGTTTATCTGTATACTCCTACATGTTGTCTAGAGGACATATACTGACACTGGGTACATACCATCTCCAATAGGGGTTATAAAGCGCATTTTACTGTATCCACAATTTCAACCTCCTTATCTCCTAACTCTAGAAGGCCCGACACCCTTCTAAAAAGTGCAGCCTACCCCGCACACCTAGTCTGAGTCCAGTGCGCAGTATTTCTCCCCTTTCTAATATTAATGGTCTGTGTTATTTAATAAATTGAAACAGTATAGTGAAATCTATATATAACCATTTATTACTGTGTATTTCTCTCCCTGGAAATGACAGATGGAGCATTATTATTTTTTATATAATAAAATATTTGTATTATTACAAAAAAACTTTACAAAGACTCACCTCAGACATAAGACAGCCTAGGATATAAAGTGACTGGCCCCACATATGAGGTAGCTTTCCCAGAGGTATGCGGTCCACAGTGTGCGGGTGTTCATACTCTTCATCAACCTGCAGAACAAGACAATAATCAGTGTGATTATTCACATAGTCTAGTTTCCTTGGTCTATAAATTGCGGGTACATCCATGACAGCTCACCTTGTCTTCTGGCACACTGTATAGCTCTGGAACTAGATGCACACCATTCTTTCCTTTGATTAGAACACTTTCTAGTGCTTCTCTGTATTCCTGTACCTGGGGCACAGAGAACAAAGAAGGGAGTGACAGAGGTCAGAAGAAATAATAGATGAAGTCATTATGGAATATTTTACAGCACACGACTGCCTCACCTGCTCCATGTTGCCGATGAAAATACCATCAAGGATTAAATAAGTCCAGAACAGTGGCCATTCACATTCAATGTTCTCAAACAGTTTCAGCTCTGCAGGCTCATAGTACAGCCTGCTGGGATCCTGGCACAAACAGCAAGCATAGCATTTATTATAGATGCCATTTATTTACCCATACAAATACACATACAAACCACAGGTAGATTTACCCAAAAATTCCACATAGGGGTATATTTACTAAAGTGTGGGTTTTTAGGAGTAGAGATGTTGCCCATAGCAACCAATCAGATTCAACTTAACATTTATCTAGCACCATCTAGAACATAATAGCTAGAATCTTGTTGCTATGGGCAACATCTCCACTTCTAAAAACCCGCACCTTAATGCTAAAGCTGCATACACACACAACGATTTTGTTACCAACGATTTTATGAATGATTTGCTGTCAGATTTTTGAAAGTGTAATGAACGATTTTTTGAACTACAAACGATTTTTGTAACTTCCCTTAATGAAAATCGTTCAGTTGGTCAATCAGAATGAACTACAAACTACAACTGGGAACGCGCATCAACGATAATCGTTCATCGTTATAACTCAGAAACTGAACGATAACGACGTCGTTATAGTTAAATCGTTCAAAAAATCGTTACGTGTGTATGCACCTTTAATGTTAATATTTGGAAGAAAATTATACCTCTTTTGGAGTACGGTATCCATCCCGCAGGAACCGACAACAGCCATAACGGCCCTATGCAAAAAAACATAAAAAATCAATTAATACAATCAGAAATACATAATAAAACAGCATTAATGTTGCAAATCGAGTAGTAGTGAACTAGGAAAAGAGTGAAGATATTGGAATATACAAGGTCAATGTATAGCGAGAGAATAAGTACAGAGATAGGGCCACATGTGTATAGACTGGTATTGGGATAAAGTAATAGTAAACAAACGCTTGGCCTGAGCACTGAATGACAGGGGGCTACACAGACCAAAATATGGGCCTACTGACCTACATTTTACTTCATTATGACTAAAGGTTACTAACTTATTACATAGTTAATTCAATTCAATTTTAAACAACTTAACTCCTCAGCCAGCTGTGCTTCAGCTAACAAGGCCCTTAGTGTCTCTCCAAGCACTATTTAACTGGTCTCTGCAAGTGCAGAATTCAGCTGCAGCAGGGTGGGGAGAGTTGGAACTGATCCTCAGTCCCCTCTGACACACACACCACTGGCTCTGCATGTGGGAAAGGAAGGGGGGATAGAAGCCCATGGGCGTGGGAGAGAACTAGTATCAGTGGGGGAGGGATAATATAAAGCAATAGGACACTGGAGGGGGGTGTAAAATAATGATCAGGTCACATTGTAGGAGGAGGAGGAGGATGTAAATTTGCAAATGGATTTTTTTCTACTACTAAGGGGGTGTACAGAGGGGGTACTGTTATTAGGATTTATGACCACGTAGTTATTTTTTAACAGGGGCCTATGGACACCCCTTATTTAAATATTTTATTGAAAAAAAAAATATGCTTATTTTTAAAAACTCTTTAAACTACATTTTTGTCAGTTAAGTATTTAAGACATTATTAACCCTTTCATGCATAGAGGTCACTACAGTGTACAGCTGTTTTTAAGTCACTATTTCCTACAGAAACTCTTCTGACATCACTAGAAGGTATGCCACCTAGTGGCAGCTTTAAATCCCCACAAAAACCATGTCAAAATAAAAGGAATGGGTATTAAATACCACTGGCCGCGGCAGGCCGACATCAGCAGAGTTCCAAGCAGCGGAAGCCCGACAGCGCTGGAAATCCCGATCGTGGATAGGTGAGTATCTACTAACCTAACCTAACCCCCCTAACCCTAACCCTCCTTAGAGGTACCTCCGTTATACTGCGGGGCAGTGTCAAAGGCACTCCCAGGTTTAGGGTGGAAAACCACTGGCAAAAGCTTACGGATGCAAAACATGCTAACAGGTGCCGCGGTGCAGCAGGTACACATAAAAGTAAGTACAACTGCATGCAGTGTCTTGAAACTGTGTCCCGGATGCTCCAACTTTCACAGCAAGCGTTAAAATCAGTCAAATTAAATTCAGAAAAAGGTGTGGGGTTGAATCAGGGCCCTCCTCCCTCAACTTGGAGCGGCCTCATGGACGCTCGCATAGCTGTGGGTTACCACCCACAGCTATAGCGAGTGTCCATGATGATGGTCGCAATGGTCAAGACCATCGCGACCATAGGGCTTGCGACGAGACCCTGCGGTAGGGTCTCAGTGACCGCAAGCCCTGGAGTGATTTTGGCTCTATCAGAGCCAAAATCACTCCCACTGACATCACTACTGATGTCAGTGGGGCCGGACTCAGACGGTAGGCGTTCCCATGGGAACGCCTCCGTCTGGCAGCCACGCCCCCAGCACGCCCACCAAAGGGGGCGTGCTGTCACTCACCATCGACAGCACGCCCCCTTTCGTGCGAGACCCATAACGACGGCTTGGCCGTCGTTATTCGGGTCTCGCGCATGCGCACATCGGGCGCATGTGCAGTTCGGCACCATCGACCCGTTTGCGAGCGTCCTGCGCTCGCGAGCAGGTCTGAATCAGCCCCAGAGCACCATGTAGCTGCGCAGCAGACCTGTTCAGCCGAGGCCCCTTGGCGCGCCGCCCAGGAGGTTGCCCCCGCCCAAGTACAATGAGCAGACACCATGGCAGGTGCCGGTCGCCCCGCATTCGAATAGGCCAGAGAGATGACAGAGCGGATCCATCGTGTAATGGTCTGCTTCGTGGCCCGGCCAGCCACATTTCTGAGTGTCGTAGAGAACCAGTTGGGAATCTATATGAAGGAGGGCAGTTCTGTCCAAGTAGATCCGCAGGGACTGGATTGTCCCGGGAAGTCTCCGATTGGGAAAACACAGGAAAATAAGAATTATGGTAGACTTACCTAGATAACTCCTTTTCTTCTAGGTCCATAGGGTCCACAGGGATACCATGGGGGATATTCTGGTTGGACAGGCACCAAACAGTTAAAGCTTCAGCTCCCAGGATGCCTTGGGTCCTCCTCCATATATACCACACCTTTAGCCATAGGACTTCAGTTTAGTTAACAAGACTCAAGGCAAGAGAAGGAAGAGCAATCGTACATCAGAAACATGCTTACACAAAATGAGGGAATCTGTGCCCGAAAGAAAAAATTTACGCATGCAGCCAAGTGCGTCAGGGTGGGTGCCCTGTGGACCTCGAAGAAAAGGAGTTATCTAGGAAAGTCTACCATAACTCTTATTTTCTTCTTCAGAGTCCATAGGGATCCACAGGGATACCATGGGGATGTCCTAAAGCAGTTCCCCTAGGGTGGGGGACGCTCCTGAGCAGAAAGGAGAACTCGTCGCCCAAAGGAAGCATCCTGAGAGCAAAAGTATCAAAGGCATAAAACCTAAGAAAAGTGTGGACAGAAGATCACGTGGCTGCCTTGCACAATTGTTCAGCAGAGGCACCATGGCTAAATGCCCACGGTGGCCCTACAGACCGAGTACAATGTACTATCACCGTGACTGGGACAGGGAGATCAGCCTGTGTGTACACATGAGAGATAGTCATGCGTAGTCATCTTGCCAGAGTCTGCTTTTTAGCTGGCCATCCTCGTTTGTGAAAACCATATAATACAAAAGAGCATCTGATTTTCTAACAGAGTTTGTACGCTCCACATAGATACGAAGAGCACGAACTACATCCAGGGAGGCTTCACCTACAAAAGGGATCTGGAGCCTGAAAAGCTGGAACAACAATTTCTTCATCCACATGAAAACGGGACACTACCTTAGGAAGGTAGCCCTCCCTTGTACAAAGAACAGCTTTATCCTGGTGAAAAAAATGGGGAGCAACAAGAAAGCGCTGCCAAATCAGAGACTCTCTGTGCATGGGAGATAGCTAGGAGAAAAAGGTGTCTTTGCTGTAAACCATTTCAAATCTACAGATTCCAAGGGTTCAAATGAGGGAGCTTGTAGCCCCTTAAGAACCAAAGACAGACCCCACAGCGCTACCAGTAGAACAAAAAGAGGCTGAACTCACAGAGCTCCCTTAAAAAATGTTTTGTACTATCTGGTAGTGAGGCAATCTTCATCTGGAACCAGACTGACAGTGCAGACACCTGCACTTTCAAAGTGGCCAGCCGGAGACCAAGGTCTAAACCTGACTGTAGAAGAGCCAGTATACTGGAAATCCTGAACACCTTAGGATCATACTTTCTGTGGGCACCACTTACCAAAAGAATGCCAGACCCTGTAGTAGATGAGGGCAGTGGCAGGCTTTCATGTCCTAAGCATTGTCTGAATTACAGAACTGGAAAAACCTTTGGCTCTTAAGATGGAAGATTCAAGAGCCACGCCGTCAAAGCCAGACGAGGAAATGGTGAATGCTGGCAGGGACCCTGCGATAGCAGATCTTGCCATAGAGGAAGAGGATACGGACTGTCTATTGACAGATTCTGTATGTCGGTGAACCAATGACATCTGGGCCAAGCCAGAGCCACCAGCATTACTGTTCCGCCTTCCTGCTTGAATTTCCTGAGAACTCTTGGGAGGAGGGAAATCGGAGGAAAGAGATACGCCAGCTTGAAGTCCCATCTTACTGCCAGTGCATCCACAAAGGATGCTGATGGGTCTCTGGACCTGGACCCGTACCCAGGGACCTTGTGATTGTGACGTGACACCATGAGATCTCTTTCTGGCAGACCCCATTTGTTTACCAGAAGCTGAAAACATTCCCGGATGGAGGTAAAACCTCTAGCGTACTCTTTGATCCTGTATCAGCTTTCCAGGATCTTAACCAAAGGGCCCTGTGTGCCACTACTGAAGCTTCTGATGCTTTAGAAGCTAAAATTCCAGCATCTATAGCATATTCTCCCAGATAGGAAGCCGCTTCCCATATATAAGAAATATACATCATCTGTGTTCTGGTAGCATTTGTTAAAGAATTTTCCAATGCTCCCATCCATTCTTCAACAGCTTTGGCTACCCAGGCTTCAGCCATAGGTGGACGAGTAACAGCTCCAGATGATGAAAAAATCATTTCAAGACATGCCTCAATCTTTTTATCCGTGGAATCCTTCAGGGAAGATACCAACGGAATAGGCAATGTAGTATTTTTTATTAAATGTGTTACATGAACATCCACAGTAGGAGGTCAGGGTTACCCCCATGCCTCATCCATAAGCTCAGTGAGCTGTTCAGATTGACCACCTTCCGATGGTGTTTAAACACTGGAGCCTTCTTACTATGAGCTGGTTCATCATCCTGAATGTCTAGGATTGATTTAACTTTCAACACCAAAGAAGGATCATCCACTGTGGACGGATGGTCGTCCTCCCCCGAGCTAGACCCTGGAGTGGAACTTTGCGCATCATCTGAATCCTCTGATGATGCGTCTAAATCCATATGTTGAATAGACTGATATAAAGCTAATTTGCGCTTAGGTGCCTTAGTAACTACCGGTCTGCAATCAACATTAGACTATGCCATACTCTGACTAGAATATCCATCAACATCCTTCCAGGAAAAATGCATAGGAGGTGCTAACATAGCGTGCTGTGGACACCCCATCCAAGGAGGCATAGTGGGAACAGTCATTCGATCCACACAGTGCTTCATTACCTGGGACAAAGAGGATACCCAAGAAGGCTCTTGTCCAGGCACAGGTAAACTGGACTGGTTAGGTGGCTCTTTATAACAGACAACACACAAACCATCCTTAATGTCCTGATGGGACAAATAAGCCGTACATGATTTACATGAAACCAGCACCGAGGGCTCCCCCTCCTGTATCCCTTTATCTTTTGACATGTTCAAAATAAAGGCAATAATCTCAATGTCTTGTCACAGCCTTCACAAAATCTTTTTTTTTTAAATACGATTTATTTGCCAGATCACAATAAATAACATAGATCATAGAAATCAAGAACACATTTGAGCAAACAGTTGTCATAAAGACAAGATCCGTTTCTCACCAAAAATAAGATTCAAAAAATGTGATCCATTTATAAATTTTCAAACAAATAAGGATAATAAAAAAAATAAAAAAAAACACAAATATAAATAGGCTGAATAGAAAAAAAAAAGAAAAAGCTGGAAAGGGGTAAGAGAAAAAAAAAAAAAAACTCAAGAGAAGAAAAGAAGGGGAGATTCCCGGGGTGGGTCACCAGACTAAAAAATGAATAAATGAACGCACATATATGTGCACGCAAATCGTAAACACACATATATAGAGACGGCTTTTACAAAGCAAAAGGAGAGGGGGCAGAAGATAACCAAAAGATTTGGTAGAATGGTTAATAATGCTAGTCATATATTCCATACGATAAATATACCAGATGCGAGATAGAATAGATTGCATAGATGGGGATCGAGCTTCTTCCAATCCGAAGCTATCTAACATTTTGTTGCATTAGCAATATGGCGCATCAATTTGTTTTGGTGCCTAGTCAGCGTAGAAAGATCTAAAAGGAGAAGAATATATTTAAAATCATAAGGGATAGGTATATTGAGCAAACTGTGTATCAGACCAATAACTTCCAAAGATTTACTATCTTAGGGCAAGTCCACCAGATATGCAGAAAGGTACCTTCAGCTGAACAACCTCCCCAACACCTATCTGATGTACCAGGATACATTTTACTCAATCTAGAGGGGACATAATACCATCTACATAACAGCTTGTACGTATTCTCTTTGATCCTAACACATACTGAGCTGGAGGCAGCATTATCCCAGATCTCTGCCCATTCCTCGTCATCAAGAGAGGTACCCAAATCTGCTTCCCAAGCCTTTTCATAAGAGTCGCGTTGCGGAAACAACCCCTCAATGAGCATTGTATAGAGGGAAGAAATTAAACCTCTGGTTGAGGAGAGTCTCAAACATAAAGTCTCAAAGTTAGAAAGGGGTCTATTGGCTAAAAGGTGTTTCACCTTAGAGTGGAAATGCCTAAGCTGCAAAAATTGGAAAAAAACATTAGGGGGAAGTGCTGTAACCTCATGAATCTGGGAGAATTGGGGAAAACGCAAATCTTTAGTAATATCGTTTAAATAAAGAATATTTCTCTCTTTCCATGGAGAAAACGATATCTTATCTTTGCCTGGAGGGAAATCAGGATAATGAAATATCGGAATAACGGGAAAAGGACTGAGAGCCAGTCCAAATTTTCTATTAACAGAATCCCATATTGATAGCGAGCGGGAAACAATCATGTTTGAGACTACATTTTTAGGCCGATGTGGTCTTGGAAGCAAAAGGAGAGAAGAAACCGTAGATAGACCCAACTCAGCAGCCTCAATAGCAACCCAGACCTTGCCAGCATCAGGGTTACACCATTGCACACATTGAGCTAGCTAGATACAGGTTGAGTCTCCCATAACCATATATTCCGAAATACGGAATATTTTTAGCATGACAGATAGTGAAACCTCTTTGATTTTTGATGGTTCAATGTACACAAACTTTGCCACAAAATTATTAAAAATAAAGTATAAAATAACCTATAGGCTGTGTGTATAAGGTGTATATGAAACAAATGAATTTCATGTATGTACACAAACTTTGTTTGAGCAACAAAATTACTGAAAATATTGTATAAAATGACCTGCAGGCTGTGTGTATAAGGTGTATATAGAACATAAATGCATTCTGTATTTAGATTTGGGCCATATTCCTAAAACATTTAATTATGATATGCAAATATACCAAAATACGGAATATTCCAATATCCAAAATACCCCTGGTCCCAAACATTTTGGATATGGGAGACTCAACCTGGAATAATATAATATCTTTTAAAGTCATCGATACCCAACCCTCCATTACGTGTAGGATGTTGCAATAGTTTCAATCGTACCCGGGGGTGTTTATTAGCCCATATAAATCTTGTAGTATGAAACTGTAGAAATTTAAAAACATAGGGAGGAATAAAAATCGGGAGAGTTTGAAAAAGGTACGCCTTCACAAAATCTTAATGAATGTGAAGTACTCAGAAAAAGACCTCCACCCCAAGAGGATGGAGAAAAAATATGAGATATGGTAAGAACTTACCCTTGTTATCTCTATTTCTACGAAGTCCATAGGGTTCCACAGGATACCTTGGGTATAGGTGTGACGTCAGTCGCAGGGCACCAAAGAGTTAAGCTTTCAGCCTCCCAGGATGCACTAGGTCCCCCTCCTATACCCCGCCCCCGGGCCAAGGCACCTCAGTTAGTTACCAAGCCATAGGCCGGAGGAGGAGAAGGAAGAGAGAGAACAAAGATCTGGACACATACAAGAATCACATTCTCACCAGAGGGAGACGGAAAACCGGTGACCAGAGCAAAGCCCATCTGCAGCACAGGTGCGACAGGGCGGGAGTCCTGTGGAACCCTATGGACTTCGTAGAAATAGAGATAACAAGGGTAAGTTCTTACCATATCTCATATTTTCTACTTCAGGGTCCATAGGGTATCCACAGGATACCTTGGGGATGTCCCAAAGCAGTATCCTTTAAGGGTGGGGACGCTCCTGTGCAGAAAGGAGAATCCGCCGCCCGAAGGAAGCATCCTGAGAGGCGAAGGTGTCAAACCTGTAATACCTCACGAATGTATGGACAGAAGACCACGTAGCAGCCTTGCAGATCTGAACTGCCGAGGCACCACGTCGAGCTGCCCACGAAGGACCCACAGACCTAGTGGAATGAGCCTTCAGAGAAGGAGGGACCGGTAGGCCTTCATGAAGATAAGCTTCAGAAATAGCCATACGGATCCAGGCTGCCAAAGTTTGCTTTGAAGCAGGCCAACCCTTTTTACAGAAGCCATAGAGGACAACAAAGCGTCCGACTTCCTAAACAAAGAAGTGCGGTCAACATAAGTCCTTAAGGCCCGCACAACATCCAAAGAGGCCTCACCCACGGAAAGACCCGGTGAGTTAAAGGCCGGAACAACTATTTCCTCGTTAACATGAAACTGGGAAACAACTTTGGGAAGAAACTTGGGCCGAGTGCGGAGCACTGCCCTGTTCCCATGAAAAACCAAGAAAGGGGGTCTACAAGAAAGAGCCCCTAACTCAGAAACACGTCTGGCTGAAGCAACGGCCAGAAGGAAAACAGTCTTAGCTGTTAGCCATTTAATATCCACTGAGCCCAGTGGTTCAAACGGCGGTCCTTGGAGAGCCCTCAGGACCACAGCCAAATCCCAAGGCGCCACAGGTGGAACAAAGGGCGGCTGAATACGGAGAACACCTTGCATAAAGGTGCGCACATCCGGGATTGTAGCAATCCTACGGTGAAACCAGACAGATAGGGCCGAAACCTGTACCTTCAAAGAAGCAAGGCGAAGCCCATGATCTAGTCCCGCTTGCAGGAAGGCGAGAATCCGAGACAGACGAAACTCCCGCGGTGCATAACCTCTCGGTCGACACCACTGGAAGAACATATGCCACACGCGATGGTATATCCTCGCGGAAGACGGTTTCCGAGCTCGTAACATGGTACGCACCACAGAGCTGGAAAACCCCCAGGACCTCAGCATGGCCGTCTCAACAGCCACGCCGCCAAAGACAGCCGAGTCAGGTCCGGGTGAAGACAAGGACCCTGAGACAGAAGGTCCGGTCGTAGCGGCAACCGCAGAGGACTGTCCACGGACAGACCCTGAAGGTCTGAGAACCAGTGCCGTCTGGGCCACGCGGGAGCTATCAACAGGAGCGTCCCTCCTTCCTGTTTGAATTTCCGGATTACCCGTGGAAGAAGGGAGACCGGAGGGAACAGGTATGCGAACCTGAACGTCCACCGGACGGACAGAGCATCCACCAGAGACGCCCCTTCGTCTCTTGTGCGAGACCCATACACCGGCAACTTGTTGTTGTGCCGGGACGCCATGAGGTCGATTTCTGGAAGACCCCACCTGTCCACCAGTAGTTGAAAAACGTCCGGGTGCAGGGACCATTCCCCTGGATGAACGTCCTGGCGACTTAGAAAGTCTGCCTCCCAATTTAGCACTCCCGGGATGAAGACCGCTGATATGGCCGGAAGATTGCGCTCCGCCCAAACCAGGATCCGAGAGACCTCTACGAGAGCCGCCCGACTGCGAGTTCCTCCTTGCCTGTTTATGTAGGCCACGGTGGTAGCATTGTCCGACTGGACCTGCACCGGGTGACCCTGGAGAAACCGCTGTGCCTGCAGGAGAGCATTGAAGACCGCACGGAGTTCCAAGATATATATTGGAAGCTCCGCTTCTGTCGGTGTCCACCTGCCCTGGAACAAGTGTGGACCCGAAACTGCTCCCCAGCCCCGAAGACTGGCGTCCGTTGTCAACAGGACCCAATTTGGAACCCAGAACGGACGTCCCTTGTTGAGGTGGGTCGTCTTTAACCACCACGCAAGGGACAGGCGAACCTCCGGGGTGAGCACAATCGTCTGGAACTTCAGAGACTGAGGCAGCCCGTTCCACTTGGACAGGATCAGGTGCTGCAGAGGTCTGGAGTGAAACTGGGCGTATTCCACCATGTCGAACACCGACACCATGGAGCCCAGTAACCTCATCGCCGAGTGTAAGGACACCCGGCGGCTGTGCAGACAACTGCGCACCCTTGACTGTAAAGCAGAGATCTTGTCCTCCGTCACGAAGATCCTTTGCTGTCCCGAGTCCAATAAGGCTCCAAGATGCAGAATCCTCCGAGACGGGATTAGAGTGGACTTCTGCCAGTTGATTAGCCAGTCGTGCCATTGCAGCAGTGCAATGGTCAGGTCCAAGTGGTGTAACAGGAGCTCTGGAGATCCTGCCACCAATAACAGGTCGTCCAAGTACGGCAACATGCGGACTCCTTGCAGCCGCAGAGAAGCCGCCATGACCGCCATAGCGTCCTGTAAGTTCAATGACACCATGTAGTCCCCAGGTTCCAGCGCCAGAATGATGGACCGTAGGGTCTCCATCCGAAACTTCGGGACCCGCAAAGACTTGTTGAGTGCTTTGAGGTTGAGAATCGGACGATATGACCCATTGGGTTTCTGTACCAAAAATAGATTTGAATAGAAACCCTGGCCCCTCTGGGAGAATGGAACAGGCACTATAACTCCAGCCTGGAGCATAGTGTGCAATACCTTCCGCAGCTCCGTAGCCTTGTTCCGGTCTGATGGTAGACCCGTGGTGAAGAATCGAGCCGGGGGTCTGTGCCGGAAGGAGAGGGCGTACCCGTGAGAGACCACCTCCAGAACCCAAGTGTCTGTCGTAGTGAACGACCAACACCGGGAGAACTGCAGCAGGCGGCCTCCCACCCTGGGATCTCCCAAGGGGAGACCCGGACCGTCAGGCCGCAGGCTTGTCATCTGGCTTGGGGGCCGGACGTCTGGTACTCCATGCCTGTTTCCGGGGCTTGACCGATTTCTTAGGGCCAGCCTGTCGAGGAAACGACTGTGGTTTGGGCCTGCCCTGGGCCCTAGATGACCGAAAGGACGATGGTCCAGAACCAGAAGGAGCAGCGGCCGACGGGAGACAAGCAGATTTGGCTGCCGCCAGCGTGGCCACAATCTTATCCAGATCCGGACCGAAGAGAACTTCTCCGGTAAACGGCAACGCTTCCAGACCTTTCTTGGATCTGCGTCCGCCTTCCAGGATCGCAGCCACAAGGTGCGACGAGCAGCTACCGCTGCTGAAGAAATTCTAGACACCAGAGTACTAATGTCTAGAGCCGCCTCGTTGATGTAGGTGGCCGAATCACGGAGATTGCCAATCAACTCCGCCTGTTCGGCCGGACAGTCGGATTCAAAAGAAGCCTCTAATGAATCCGCCCAGCGCTCCATCGCTCTGGCAACCCAGCAAATGGCCATAGCCGGCCGTGCTGCCCCCCCTGCAAGGGAATAAGCAGACTTCAGGCAGATTTCTACCTTGCGGTCCGTAGCATCCTTAAGGGAGGACATGGATGGCATCGGCAATGTGGCACTACGGACAAGACGGGTCACGTGAGAATCCACCTGTGGAGGGGATTCACACTTAGCAAAATAATTATCCGCGAACGGATAAGCCACCGCCAGGCGTCTCTGCGGCTGGTATCTTTTGCCAGGTTGTTTCCACGCCTCCTCTAAATGGTCCACCAACTGACCCGAAAGAGGAAAGACTGTGGCATCGCCCTTCACATCTTTGAAAAAGGCATACTTAGATTTAGCCGCTGGGGGAACTTCGTCCTCAATCACCAAGGCTGTGCGGACCGCCCGAATAAGTCCAGGAATATATACTTTGGACTTAGCATCAGCGTCCTTAGTATGGAAAGGTTCCTGATCGTAAGGATCCAGAATCTCCCCATCATCAGACGTCCCTTCGTCATCCTCATAAGGAGCGGACAGAGACGCCACCGGCCTTTTATGAGGCCGCATCACAGACTCCCCTTGCAACACATCCGACAAGTGCTGTACAGAACTCGTCAGGGAGTTAACCCACGCTGGCTCCTGAGAACCCGGGAGCGGGGAAATAGGGAGACTGTGGGGTACCACCAATTGTCGTGGGAACCCCTGCATGGGTGACGACACCACAGACTGCTGGGACAAACCCATCGGAGTAAACGCGGGCTGCGGAGCTAACTGGCCCACTAAAGCTGTTAACGCCTGAGCGAAACAAGCCCAGGGCGGCTCCTGTACCGGTGCTGTAACCGTAATAGGCCGCGCCATGGACAAACACTGCCGGCAAAGGCCCTCCGCGCTACCCTCCCCCTCCGCTAACGGTACTTTGCACGTGGTACACTGTAGCCGGAGGGGAAAATCACTTTCAGACATGATGGCACCACGTATGTGACCTCTCTCACAAATTAAGTATTAAATAGGCGAGAGACCACCCTGCAGCACCGCACCGCAAGGGCTTTAGCAGAAAGAACAGGGATAGTAATAAAGCTGACAGTTTAGAGAAGAAAAGTTACAGGCAGCGCTAGCACAGTCACATACAATGCAGAGAAATAACAATTCCTGCACTAACAGCGCTGATCACTCAACTACACAGACACAGGGCCTGGTAGGACACAGCGCTGCATACACAGACCTGAGCCACAGCGGAGGAGAGGTATGCGGGGGGACCCAGACCACGATGCTTCCTTCCAGACTTCCAGCAGCGTTCACCATGCGTTGCAGAGAAGATGGCCGCCGAGGAGCAGAGAGAAGCTGGCCTGGGGGAGGAGCGCTGACACAGGACCAGTCAGCACAGTGCAGAGAGGGCTGTGTGCAGCGGGGGAGGCGCCGGCTGTGAGACAGGGAAGGCGCGCTCCCCTGGCATGCATTTAACCCCTGGGACGCCGCAGCGCTACCGCTCTGCTGCGGTCCGCTGTCCCAGGGGGTAGTGGAAGCGCAGGTTGGTCGCCTGGCTCCACGCTGCAGCCAGTCCCCAGGGAGCCCCCTGCCTGGGGACTTAGGACCATGTGATCAGCGGGGACCCACCGCGGAACCCCGCTGCTTACCTCTGTCCCCCTTGAATCCGGCCATGGTCCGGAACATCTGGGGTCACCGCTAGCTGTGACCCCAGACGCCCACCAGCATCCCCGGATCAGTACCGGCGTTCTGGTACCGGCGGGGTGTAGGGAAGACAGCATGGACGTCAGGACTGACTGTCCATGCTGTTCATCCAGATGTGCAGCCACAGCTGCATGAAGAAAAAGCTTCAGGGGCTCTTCTAGCCCCCACTCCAACAGGTGCACCCGACTCCGGCCGGGCACCAAACTAAACTGAGGTGCCTTGGCCCGGGGGCGGGGTATAGGAGGGGGACCTAGTGCATCCTGGGAGGCTGAAAGCTTAACTCTTTGGTGCCCTGCGACTGACGTCACACCTATACCCAAGGTATCCTGTGGATACCCTATGGACCCTGAAGTAGAAAAAACAGTGATACTTATAATTGACAGCAGAAATAAAAGACAATGTCAATATAGCAGCTAGCAAACAGTCACATACAATGCATATGTAATAAAATTACCATCGACTCTAAATCAACTACACAGACACAACGGAATGGTAGGATATAGAGCACTATATACCTTAACCAAGGGAGAGGTATACAGAGAGACTGACCCAAACCCTCTTGAAACCAATAGCTACAGGGCGCACTGAGCGTGGTCCGTAAGTGTCTCATATACACGTGGAGGCTAGGCGGAGCAACCCAGGTGCGCAAAACCCTTCGTAGGGACGGAGTCTGGGTCGGGGAAGGAGCTGCCATGGGAGCACTTACCTCCCCTAGGCTGATTAACTAGCCGGGTACGCTGGCCTCGTGGAAGCAGAAGTGCCTTCTGGCGATCCACGGCGTCAGACGATAAGGTCCCAGTGGTGTAGTGAGGACGCGGACAACCCCAAGCCATGACAGCAGCGGCTTCTGGTGCGTCTCTGATGCCAGACGCAAGGACTGCCACACGCGATTCCATGTAAGCGAGGAATCGACTTACCAGATATCTCTGTATATCCGGTTGCAGTCCAGGACGCAGCATAGTGGCTAGAAAGCTCAGCGCGACCTGCCGAAATCACCAGCCCAGTTACTGGTGTTGCGGCCCAGTGGAGGTAGATGAAGTCGCAGTATATGCGTCTTAATTCAGACGCTTAGTACTTCCAAACCAAAAACATTACATAAAACATAAAATAAAAAGCTTAGGACTGCCAGAGCAGTCCCCTGTTACCAAGGTGCGTCTTGATCCTGCCGCACCAAACTAACAACTGAAGTCCTATGGCTAGGGGCGGGGTATATATGGAGGACCCAAGGCATCCTGGGAGCTGAAGCTTTAACTGTTTGGTGCCTGGTCTCCAACCAGAATATCCCCCATGGTATCCCTGTGGATCCCTATGGACCCTGAAGAAGAAAGACAAAACAACCTTCAGTTGGAACAAAGGAACTGTTTGGAGAACAGCCCGATCGCCATGGATTAGGAGGAACGGTGGTGTGCAAGACAAGGCCCCCAACTCCGAGATGAGGCAAAGGCCATAAGGAAAACCAATTTCCACATGACAAATCAAAGGTCTACGGAATCCAAAGGCTCAAAAGGAGCCTGCTTAAGAGCGGAGAGGACAAAGGTCAGGTCTTACAAAGCCACCGGCGGCTGAAACAAAGGTTGAACCCGCAACACTCCCTGCAAAAAGGACCAAACCTCTGGCAGGAGGGCCAGACACCTCTGAAAATAAATAAACCGAGCCGAAATCTGTACTTTCAATGAGCAAAGCCCCAAGCCGGCTTCCAGACCTCCCTGATGGAAAGCTAAAAGCCTCAGAAGGCGAAACCATGATGTGTGAACTTCACGCCGTTCACACCACAAGATGTAGATCTTCCAGACCCTGTGATACGTGCGCGACGAAACCGGTTTCCGAGCCTGCAACATAGTATGGACAAAGGAAGGGAAAAGCCCCATAGCCTTTAAGAGCTCGGTTCAAAAGCCAGGCCGTTAAAGCCAATCGAGGAAGGTCCTTGTGCCAAAACCTGAAGCGGTCCAGATGGGGAAAAGCCGGCCTCGGACAGACTGACCTCTAGTAGATGCTCACCCTCGAAAGGAGGAGCGAAAAGCATAAAACTGTAGTATCCGCTGTTTTGAGGCCACTATGGGCAGGAAAGTGCTATTCTCCCTGGTAGCCTGTGCAATAATGGTGTCCAACTCAGCACCAAACAGAACCCCCCCCCAAAGGGGAGAGATTCTAAAGACCACTTGGATTCATCTTCGGCATCTGAGGCACGGAGCCAGAGCGCCCTCCGGGCAGAGACGGCCGTTGCCGAGACCCTGGACACCACCTGAGCACCGTCCTGAACGGCCTCACACACATATTCAGCCACCTCGCAAAGCTGTTCCGCATAATCCATTAAAGCCTCTCTGGACAAGTCACCCCGAAGTCCAGCAACAAGCTTGTCGGCCCATGTCTCCATGGCCCGAACGACCCATGCTGAGGCCAGCAAAGTGCAAATAATGACCCCAGAGCCAATACAAATGGAGTTAAGGCAACCTTCCAATTTCTTATTCAGCGGATCCTTGCTCCCACTTGGTGACATGGTCTGGCGGAAGTGGGTAAAGGGACGCAAACTTGCGAGGAATAGAGAACTTTTTGTCCGGGGCCTTCCACAAGATCTGAGAGATCCGAGGAAGCAGGGAAAGAAACAATACTCTTGCATCTACTCTTGAATGGTCCCATCGCTTGTGCCTGGGTATCCAAGTCCAGGCAGTCCAGCGACTGCTGCACAGCAGTAATGAGGTTTTCCACACCTTGACCCAAAGAGGGCTCTGGATCCTTCCCCTCAGGAAGAACCTCCTCTTCCGGTAGTTCACCCTCCTCCTCCTCGGACTCCGAAACACCTAATGGCCCCTTGGAAGGAGGTGGACGCTTTGGATCCTCAAAGAAATGTTCCATACAAGAGGAAACTTTCTCGAATCCCCCTGCAGTGCTCTCCATGGTACGAAGCCAAGGTGGGTCGGGCCCTGGATAAGGAACCGCACTTGCTACCGCTGACGACACAGCACTCTGTACGGCAGATGCAGATGCAGCAGCCATGCGATCCTGTTCCTCCCGCTGAAGCGTCATAAGCTGCACTAAGTCGGAGAGTGACCGACCCATAGACCGTGCCCATACATGCGGTGCTTCCCGACACCTGCATGCCACTAGCCACCGCCTGACAGTATGCACACAGCGCCCTGGAGTCCAACTGTCCACATGGCAATTTTATGGGACACTAGGTACATGTAAAAAACACCACCATAGTAGCGTTCTTTGCCCTGACGGCCTTCAGTTTGTCCGCCATCACTGCCACCCGGTTCCGCTGAATACAGTGGATGCAGGCAGATAGGTCACTGACACCTGCACTCCAAGACTTAGGCAAAAAATAAACAAACAAAGAAATAAACAAAGAAAATACAGTTAACATAGCCCTCATGGAGGTGTCAGTGGTCGCAGAGGAGAGGAACAGAGGCCAAAAGACACTCTAATTAAAGCCGTCTAGCCCGCAGAGTCAGAAAACTCCGGCTCTGCCTCCATTGCAAGCTGCAGGATGAAGGTCTCAGCGTCGCAGCAGATTAGGCAGAGCCCAGCAGTCAGAATGCGGAGGGGGGAGGGGGTTGCTCAGCACTGCCACTCTCCTGCGCCCACAGTGTTACTCCCCCTTTAGTGGGTAAAACATCTGGTATGCCCCAGTGAGGGCTGCCTGTCCGAGAGTGGGCCTCCCAAAGGGGCCGCCTCTTTCCAGCCCGGCAAGATGAAGTCCGCCATCCAGGACAGCGTGGCCGCCACCCTCTAGAAGGGTGAAGGCTCGCTCTGTCCCCGGGCCCAGGCGGTCTCCAATGAGACCGGAGTGCTGTGGGGGGTGCAGTTGGTGAGCGCACCCCTCATCCTCCGCAGCTGTGACCGGCCAGTCACGCTTCTACCAGCCCAAGCACTCTCCCTGTGTGCTGCAACAGGCAGTGCACAGACACCTCACTAAAAAGAAAAGTAAATGTTATAGATAAAAAAAAGCAAGACTAGCTACAAAGGGCTGCGGAGCAATTCTCCCAAATCGTGCCTCACTCCTAAGGCACTTAAACTACACTGAAGTCATGGGGTTGCAGAGGGGAGGAGCTTGGAGTTAAAGCTACAGGTTTGGGTAAGTGCAAACTCCTTGCAGTCCCATCTACAACCCCATGGTCCAGTGTACCCCAGCCTTGATGAAGAAGAAAAGAACAAATTGAAACCAAACCAGGCATTTGTTTTTCATTCGACTTACTTTTTTGCAAAAGAAAAAGTGTACTTTCATTGTTAAAAGGTTAAAATACTTTTCCACGATAATAGGGCATTTTTTTATGTTGTGGATGCATGTTGTCCACTTCTTTAGTTTTACAGTTTAAAAAAAGCCAAAAAAATCGTGTTTTTATAAGCCCTGAAAACTAATAAAAAAAAAATTTAATCTTGCATTAGGTTATCATAATTCATGCATGGAAGGGTGAAACAAAAAATATGTGGGTGATAATAACCACTCCAAATAGATCAAATATAGGTAGTCACTGCTATTGATAATCTGATCACTTTTGCTTGAAATTTTACTTTTGAAATGATCGGATTAAATCTTATTAGTATGTGCATTATAATCCTATTATTACAGCCAAAACTCTTACATTGTGCATGCACTAAATATGTCTGTTCTGTCACAGCATGTGTGTAATGCATATGAAAGAACCTCTCTCATTATAAATAATGTACTATAGATGCAGGTGCTGCACATAGACCAAGGTTATACCTACTGTCATATTAAATGGATTTTTATTAAACAGATGTTTATTTAAAAAAATAAATAAAAAAAAGTATATTACAGGTACAGAGTTGTTGAGGTCAAAATAGTTGCAATGAAATGGAAATGAAACATAGGTTATGGAGCAATGGGCCTCCAACACACTGAATAGGGAAACTACGATAGTAAATAAGGTGCTAACCAGAAAGGTAGTGAATTAAATATGATTAAAAAGGGAGCTTATATTTGGGTCAGTTCATACCTGTAATTTGTTGAGGATTTCCTCCTTGGTGATTTGCACCAGTTGAGAATCCTCCACAGCAAAGGCTGGGAACGAGATGACAGAAAGAACTCCAGCATCTATCTCCTTGGATGTAGAGGCTCTAGGAAGCATGGATTGGAGAATAGACTGGTAGAGATGATAGAGTTAGTCAATAAATTGCAATTATTAGTGAAGAGATCTGCAAATAATAATCATAGTATTGACTGTACCTGACAGTGTTGAATCTCATCAGACAATACATGAATAACAGACTGAGGACCTCCCTTAGCACCAAACAGATTCAGTTCATCTAATGTTTCCAGAGCAGCCTGGGAGACAAAAAAATCATTAGGAGGCTAAAAAATTAGAAAGTGGGAAAGGAGAGTGCCAGAGAGAATATGGGTGAAGGGAAGACTAAATAGTGAGAGTACCCACTATAGAGCAGACCAAAGGAGAAGGGAACAGAAAGGTACAAGACCGAGGAATAAGACATGCAGGGAACGGGGGTAATATGAAATCCAAAGGAGAAAAATGCAACAGGTGGTGGTTTAGTTGGTATACCTTGGCCATTCCAACTGAGCTGGCATTTAGTTCAGAGATGCCCTGATTTGTCTTGTCACCACGTTCCCACATCCCAAAGTCCTATAAAAACATACAGACCACAATACACAGAAACTTAATGAAATTATTCTATGTGATTCATGAGCTAGAATATTCTGTAGACATAGCGCTTACTTACTGCTGTTTTATATGCTGCTTCTATGTAAAACACCAAATTCTGTATAAAGTTCACCTCATCCAGTGTGTAGATTATATGGAGACCTAAAAAACAAACAAAAACATAAAACAAGGAATTTAAAAAAATAAATTAAAAAAAACCTGTGTGGACCATGGGGTATACAGCATCTATTAGGCACTTAAAAAAAAAAATCAATATTTTTGTGCTCCTCCCTCTTCTATAGCCACACACTCCATTATTATACTAACCAAGCCTCACATGACAGAACCAGAGAGAAACCATATTAAACACCCTCCCCCCCCCAAAAAAAAATGTAATTTCACTTCCTTCACAGGTTGATTTCACACTAGTGATAGAATTACAATGTCCTGATTAAGTGAAACTGAAACCACATTAGGTTGAAACAATGGTTTAGTCAGAAGAACCACCTTACCGTCAAGAAAAATCAGTTAGAGAGACTTGTAAGACGAAGCCCAAATCCTGAGGAACATGGAAATAACCAGAAGAAATAGCATTTTCCATGTGACATACTCAGTGTCGGACTGGGGCAGTAAGGGCCCACCAGGGAAATGCAGAGGCAGGGGCCCACTGAAGGTCATTGATGGGAGGGGAGCGATCATTCCACAAAGGAAACATAATATTATACATTCTCAGATCGCACTATGCCCAATTTAGTATAGTAGATGTGTAGGGGGACAGAGGGGCATATTGATCATAACTAAAATTGCCCCTTAACCATGTGGAAATGCTAGTTTCCGCATATTTAAGGTAACGGGCCATTCACCATCAGGGTTCCCATAGGACCACCGGACCACCTGGGGAAGGTGCAGAGGGACAGCTGGGGAAAGTGGCAGAGGGACAGCTGGGGAAAGTGGCAGAGGGACAGCTGGGGAAAGTGGCAGAGGGACAGGTGGGGAAAGTGGCAGAGGGACAGGTGGGGAAAGTGGCAGAGGGACAACAGTGGAAAGTGACAGAGGAACAGTGGAGGAAGGTGCAGAGGGACAGCTGTGGAAGATGCAGAGGGACAGAAGTAGAAGGTGGCAGAAGAACAGCCATAAAAAGGTGACAGGAAATCCGAGAAAGGGGGCAGAGGGACGGAATCGGTATGACATACCGCCGGACCTAAGCCCGGCGGATGTTATACTGACACCGGAATGCCGAACTATGAAGATCCAGATGAGGTGAGTATTTTAACTATCCCTAACCATAACCCTCCCTTAGAGGTGCCTAACTCTAACCTCCCCCCTAGTGCCCAACCCTAACCTCCCCCCAGGGGTGCCTAAACCTAACCCAGCCTCCCTGCACCCTAAACCTAACCATCCCGGGGGGTGGGGTGCCTAGCCCTAAACTCCCCCGGGGGTGCATAACCCTAACCCCCCCTTCCCCTAGCCTAACCCTCCCGGGGGAGTGCCTAACACTAGGTCCCCCCGGGAGCCCCTAAACATAACCCCCCCTCTCCGCGGCTAAGAGTTCCTGGCACCCGGCATACCTTCGTTCGGTATGCCAGGCGTCGGGATTTCGGCGTGAGGATAATGATAGGCATCGGGAAATCGACGCTTATCATTAGTCCCATGCCGAGATTTCACAGTCGGGAAGCCGGCGGTCGGCATTTCGATCACCGGCTTCCTGACCGGATACCAGAGGTACAGCCAGGAAAGGGGGCAGAGGAACAGCCGGGGAAGGCGGACAGAGGGACAACCAGGAAAGGGTGCAAAGGGACAGTCAGGGTAGACGGGCAAAGGGGCAGCTGGTGAAGGGACATAAGCACTGCTGGTAAGGTGGCCTAGAGACACACTGGTTTAGTATGCATTCAATGGAAGCTACAGTATGGGAGGATTAGAGCTAGGGGTGGATTCAGATGGAGAGGAAGGAAGTACAGCTGGTCTGGGGGGCCCTCAGAAAGATGAAATCCTGCCCCCCCAACTAACACCATCTGTTCTGTCACTGATGACAGGTGGGCCCATTGCTGCTGGAGTGTAGAGGAGTGTTGGAGAGTCAGTAGGGTGTGAATAAAAGAAATTTACACTATACACATGCAGGGATCAGTGGGATGTAGGTACAGTACCTGGATAGAGAGGTCCCCAGTCTGACTGTAACACTCACTAGTTAGCCCACTGCTCATTCTCCAAGACCTGCAGCTGCTGCTGTTGATTGCAGGGGAGGGCCCTTCTGCCATTGCTGAGGAGGAGGAAGCTCAATGCTGCCGGCGCTGAGGACGCGGGAGGGCCCGCTGCTGAGGTCACGGGGAGAGGGTTGCTGCCGACGACGCATGTTGGGGGGGCTACTGTCAATGCTAAGGACGCGGGGGGGCGGCGCTACTGCAGGCGCTAAGGACGCGGGGTGGCCCACTGCTGATGTCGCAGAGGGACCACTGCTGCCAACACTGATGATAGGGGGGGGCCTCTGCGGAGGACAGGGTCCCAATGTTGCCGCCACTGAGGACGGGGTCCCGATGTTGCCGGCGCAACATCGATAAAGGGGGAGGGGCTAGCTGCTGCCCTTGCTGAGGTCTGGGGCTTCCTTCTTGTTACTTTGTGCTAGCCGTAACCCTTGAAGGTGGCCCTGCTTATAGAACCAGTCCGCCCCTACATGGCCCCACCCCCTGGTTAAAGTGGGTGGAGTTACAAAGCAGGAGGGCCCACCGGTGATTTACCCGATTCCCTGGTGGCCCAGCCAGAGCCAGGACATACTTCACATTTACTGTATCAGGTGGCTCAAATGGATGTTGTGGAACGTCATCAACACTAAATTCGAGTAGCAAGGGACTAGTGGAAGCCGGTTTGGTGATCACAACTGAGTCACTCCATGCAGAAAAGTTTGCACTACCAGTAAGACTGTCACCTAAGACATAGCGTATACAGAATTGAAACTTTGAGAGAGTCAGTTTCAAAATTAGGAGCCAGGAGGCTAACATAGTATTTGGAGCCTTCTCACACAAAGAAAAGAAGTATTCCAAACTCTATGATAATTATTTGCAAAAACAATGCTTCCTCTTAGCATAGTCCTGACGGGATGCCGGTTGTCGGGATCCCAGCGGTCAGAATTCTGAAGCCAGCATCCCGACAGTGTTAGAATAGCAACAGTTTTCTTTCAGTATTCTAACTAGAGATGAGCGGTTCGGATTCTGTGGAATCCGAACCGCTCCGAACAAAGGTGATCCGAGTCAACCCGAACCCTGTTCGGGTGTTCCCCGTCTGACTAGGATCCCCATTCGGGGCCGAACGGCGGCCGCCTGATGTCGGATTCTCGCTAGAGAATCAGACATCAGGGCTCCTCGAGTGTAGGGCAGACCGCTGTGATAGCGGTCTGCCCTACACAGAACAAACACACAGCCGCCAGCGGCAGCTGTGTGTTTGTTACAGCAGCCAATGAGAGTCACACAGACTCTCATTGGCTGCTGCACGGAGGGAGCCGGCTGGAGCTCACTCATGAGCTCAGTCTTCCGGCTCCCTCCTCGTTGCGTGGCAGCAGAGCGGACGGCGGCTGGAGCGGGGATACAGGTAAGTTTTGATTTTTTGTGTGTATGGGGGCCTGTTAATGGTGGGGCCTACTACTGAGGGGGCATACTACTGGGGGCCTGCTACTACTGGGGGGGCATACTACAGGGGGCCTGCTACTGGGGGTGCATACTACTGGGGGTCTACTACTGCCGGCCCCTGCTAGTGGGGGGCATACTACTGGGGGGGGGGCATACTACTGGGGGGGCCTGCTTATGGGGGTATACTACTGGGGTGGAATACTACTGGGGGCCTGCTTATGGGGGCATACTACTGGGGGGGCCAGCTAATGGGGGGCATACTACTGGGGGCCTGCTTATGGGGGCATACTACTGGGGGGGGCATAGTACTGGGGGCCAGCTAATGGGGGACATACTACTGGGGGGCATACTACTAGGGGCCAGCTAATGGGGGGCATACTACTAGGGGGGCATACTACTGGGGGCCTGCTTATGGGGGCATACTACTGGGGGCATACTACTGGGGGCCTGCTAATGGGGGGCATACTACTGGGGGGGCATACTACTGGGGGCCTGCTAATGGGGGGCATACTACTGGGGGGCATACTACTACTGGGGGCACTGCATAGGGGGCCCTACTACTAAGGGGACTGCATAGGGGGCACCACTACTGGGGGAATTGTGTAAGGGACACCACTACTGGGGGCATTGTGTAAGGGACACCACTACTGGGAGCATTGTGTAAGGGACACCACTACTGGGGGGATTGTATAAGTGGCACTACTACTGTGGACATTGTATAAGGGGCATTACTACTGTGGGCCTTGTTTATAAGGGTCACTACTGTGGGCATTGTTGCTTGGTAACCAGTCAGCTCACTGCAACCTTTGGCCAATAATGTTGAAAACAATATTATAAGCTGTGAGGTGTTCTAAATTGACTGGAAATTAATGTTATTGAGGTTAATAATACTCTAGGAAGAAAAAAAAGACCAATTTATGTGATTTTAGCTTTTTTTGTCAATTTTTGTAAAAAAAAATCCAAATTCAAATCCAAAGCCAGTCACCGCAGTGTGGCAAATCCAAATCTAAAGCCGGACGACGAATTACAACCAAATCCGGCAAAAATGTTTCCGGCGCACATCCCTAATTCTAACCCTCCCCCCTCTCCCTACCCCTCCCTGGTGCCTGATCCTAACCTCCCCCTATCGGCACCCTAAACCTAACCCTCCCCCCTTAGTGCCTAACCCTAATACTAACCCTCCCCCCAACCCCGCTACTTACCTTCAGGATTCTGGTGTTCGGGATGCCTGCGCCGGGATTCTGACAAGTGTCGGGATTTCAGCGCCGGCATTCTGAGCACCAGAATCCCTGCGGTCGGGATACTGACCGCATCCCGTTTTGACAACTTTGCTTTCTAATCTCTTTTTCTTAAGGATCTTGGCTTCACCTGCCACACCTGGCCAGCTAATCTCTGATAGTAAAATGGTCCCTGAGAGAAAATTAAGGTGTTAACAACTAACGGAAATACCCAAGTAGCTCAATATAAGTCAAATATATAAAAAGAATATTAAGCATTATATAATAAATCATACAATAAAATGCAATTAATTAAACTAATATACAATACAGTTTAAAATACAATAAAAATCAAACATATAAATATATAAAACTCCAGAGTACCATATAGCAAAAGATTACCCTCACCACTGCAATTCAGTTAGTGGGGATAGAAAGTTAACTGTCTTATAGTGAAATATTAAAACCTCCAGAGTTGATATTGGCATCATAATAATAGTCTATTGCATGTTTGTCACAATGCTCCAATCCTTGAGGAATCTGGGTAATAAAAGATAGCTCCTGGACAACTGTGGTCAGCGCTGTTTACATATTCTTAGCGCAACCAAAATTAGCTGACTGAATTGAACCTGCTTACCAGGAAGGGAGCGAGCCGTTTATTGTATAATAAATGCTTAATAATATTATGATCATGTAATTGGGCTCTATTGTGCTCCTTGGGTGTCTCCACTAGTTAACACCTTTATTTTGTTTGCTCGTTAGAATAATACAGAATTTATTCATTTAGGAGTAGCATTGATTGTCCAGGAGATTATTAAAGTCTCAATTGTGCAATTGCACCCAAATTGGCTGTATTTCCTTTAGATAAATCAGGTGTAAATCCCATGGAATCATAACAGATTTAGGGGTCTATTTACTAAGCAGTGTTAGGAGACAGAGTGAAAAGTGATAGGAGATGATTGGCTGGCACCTTATCACTTTTCACTCTGTCTCCTAACATTGCTTAGTAAATAGACCCCTCAACCATGTTCATCTGAGGAAACCTGATTCTGGAGCAATATTGCTACAAACTGTGGTTCAACTGGGATACCATCATATCACTATTTAGCCGACACCATCTCTCAGTAATTTGCTGGAATGTGTCCAGATTGAAAGTCCTCTCAGTGTGATGCAGGATGTGCCAGTTGAGGTAACTGGACAGTTTGCCACTGCTGATATAAAAACAGCAGATCTAGCTCTTTTTGCCTCCCTGATGGGTGATGCATACCGCCCTTTTGGTAATGCCTGAATTACTTTTTATGAACAGAGACTTCACTTGATCTAGAGAGTTTAGAAAAGTTCCTAATTCATAAAGGCCCATTTATCAACAAGTTTTATCATACGCAATGAATTTTAAAACTTGTTGGTTATGATAATGGTGCTCCAGCCAATCAGCTCCCAACTGTCATTTTTCAAACAGATAACAGTTGGGAGCAGATTGGCTGTAGCACAATTATCATACGTAAAAAGTAATAAAATTTGTTGCGTATGCTAAAACTCGTTGATAAATGGGCCCCTAAGTCTTATGGTGCATACACATGGTCAGATTTTCCTTCACATTTGTACAATAACGATTTTAAAAATCGTTCAATCGTTCAAATCTGAAAGAAAATCCCTGCAATGATGAACGATGCGCGTTCCAGTTTGTCAGACAACAATATCCGACATCTGATGTGTTTGCAGTCAGATTTGGTCGATTTTCATTCATTTCAGTACTGTCAAAAATCGTTCATAGTTCGTAGCTCATGAAATCGTTGGTAAAATCGTTCAAATCGTTCGTCTGACAGATCTGACCGTGTGTATGCACCATTAGATCTGGAATTACTCACTTTATCATACATGACAGATAAACGAGGAGAGGAGTACAATCTGCTACAGCCGGTACAATCTCAGCCGGTACAATCTGCTACAATAGCAGACACAGAGTCCACGATTAAAATGTTAAGAAAAACATTCCACCATGCACTCCCATAGTTTGGTTAGTATAACACCCACACCAGCTCTCAGTCTTCTTCCCTGCTGTTGGGGACACTCTGGAAACTAGGAAGCAGCAGCAGCTGAAGCAAGGTGCCTGTTTTTTTGCACTTCAGCTCATGTAATAGAGTCATAAAGGTAGATGACACTATGCTATCTTCATGTCTGCAATCCCAAGCAACAGAATGCAATCACACATCCCTAGTTAAGACAGCCCCTCCTGTTTGAAGCATGCCTATGGAAGGACAGTCTTTACACAGGCTGCTCCAAGTACTTCGTTCTTGTCACACCGGGGGCTTGCTGCTCAGCACTCTGGGAGTCCCGATATGCTAAATCGCCAATGTCATGGAGTGGTCTTTGTTCCAAAGGGTCGGCACCAGAATGCTCACTTCTGTAATGAGGTAAGACATAACCACTAACTGTACATATCACTCAAATCACCCAATAGCAGGGCTCAGGTGTGTCACCTCATGGTGGGAAAATCAGGGTTTAAAATAGCAAACTGAGGGTTTTTCAGGGAGATCTGAGATCAGAATGGAGTGGAGTGCCTAGTCTGAGCGGCAGGACTTAGGCAGAGCTGGGTACAGGAGTCGGGAGATCCTGCTAGCCTGTTGTCCACGGACCTTGAATTAGGAAGAAGCCATTTCCCTGAGAAGCGTGGAGGCACACAGCAGCCTCTCAGGCATAGTGTTCCCCCAGCCCAGGAGGGTAAGCGTGATTCCCATTTCTAATACTAAGGGGCCTCTGCTTTAGGAACATGATGGGATTCCCAAAGTTTAGCTAATACTACTGGCAATTCTGTATATAGTATGTATAATTTGCAGTGCTGTTTTCACATGACTATATGTGTGCTGTGTAAAATAAGGGTAACATTGTACCTTTGCTATTGTGTCATTCCTGTGCGATCCAAAGGGACTCATAAACGAACTGTGCAAGGTGGTTTAGGGTGAAAATACTGCACGCATAAACCCGGTATCCTCACAACACCCACCCTCAATTTTTATCCAAATTCACACTATTGGTAGATTAATTGGATTCTTACAATGGATTGGGTACGAGATCCTGACAGTCAAAATCCCGATGGATTTTGGAACGTATTCTAACCCCAATCCAAATCCTAACGCACCCCCTAGTGCCTAACTCTAACCATCGGAATCTGTCAGGATTGTGATCGTCTAGGTGCGGCTGTTGGTATTGTGACCATCGGCATCCTGACTACATCTCCTTACAATATATTCACCTTTCTTTAGACTGTAAGCTTAATGCGTCAGGGATGGACACAGCATGAAGGACATATTCTCTGTACAGTGCTGCGTAATAGGTGGTGCTATATAAATAAATGATCATATATTTTTTGCTTCTTACCCAAAGAAACCGTGAAAATGAATGTGTTTTACACCTCCAGAAAGCTTTACGTAAATGATTATACAGTATAAGCCCTGCTACCACAGCTACTACAGACATTGTATGCGAGGACTACTTTATACAGAGTGGAGCAATGTTCTAACCCAGAACAATGAATAGAAACACCTCTACGTAGTAGATAGAAAAGACTTGGGGGGGAAAAACACAGAAAGAAGCCAGAAGGATAAACCAACCTCCTGTCTTATTTTATTTTTTTAATGGAGAAGTGCTTGTGCAAATCAATATAAAAAAAAAAAAAAACCTCTCAACTAGATATTAATATTTCAATAAACACTTTTGTGTTTATTTTATGCCTTTATTTAGTGCAGTATTAAGACAGACTGCACTAGAAAATGTCACAGAGTTGGGTTACCGGATGTGGTCATCTGTGCCAGGAACAGCAGATAAATAGATGTAGCATCAAGCTGTAGGTGGCCCCATTGGTCATCTCGCACTACAGTGGAACAGGTGCTTGTGTTATACTTGGCATGTAGCGAATCCTTGGTACTCTGACTGTATTTGAATTCTTCAATCTTGGAAACCTACAGAAAGTGCACATAATCACCAATTCATAGTATATCCATGTTATGCTAAAGGGAAAGAGATTGAGCATTTCATAAATTCTACTAAAACCTTTGATGTATTTAAGATGGCAGAATAAAGTGTTTTTTCCCCTCATTTGGTTACCCAATATCATGAGATAAATTCTGTGGATTAATACCTGACTTACACATATAAGCACACTGCTGTTTGCATTCCGTTTTTTGTCACATGTCAAAATGCAAATAAAATGAAAATTAAATGGCCATGAACCATATTGTATTTATCTACGCATTCACATATGCATCCAATCTGAATTTTTAATAATACATCTGTAAAAAAAACAGTTATCTTATCTAAAGGCAAACACATGTGAAAATGCATAGATAATCACATCTCATTGCATTGACAATGTGGTTCCAATGAGATGAATGTAAATTTTCAACTGCGTTAAGTATCAAACGTACTTAAATAATACAATATGCTCAAAAAATGCAAACATACATTAGGAGGCATGTAAACACAATTATGTGAACAATTTATGTAATAGTGACAATCGCTCCGTATTTACCTGTCTCATCATACATTGAAGAAGACCTCTCATGAGCTTGACCACATTCTAGAAGAAGAATCCAAGCACAAGACATATTAGTGTGATAACGAATCAATTCTGGAATAATCTATACTTAAATATTTACATTCTGCTACTGTCATACATTACCTAATTAAGAGACTAGAGTAGAACATTTTGTACTTAGTTTATTTGTGGCCATTGACCCAGACAACCTTTTTAACCAGTCTCAGAATGCAGGAAACTCCATCAGAGCGGTCTATTAGTTTATCCATTTATCTTTAGATTTACAAGTATCCTTACTTCTTGTTCAGTTCTCTGATGAGAATGCCAAAAATAATTCTAATAAAGTTTCAAGGTTCAAATAAAGGGTCAAGTTATTTCTTTATAATACACAGGCCGAAATATCTGTATAAAGGGCACATTCTGATGCTATTGCTTCAGTATTCATTGTGTATTATACAAAATAAAGCTCCCAGAGTGTGAATTATGGATATTATCCAGGTTTGAAAAGTAAAGCATCTGGCCTGTAGCCAACAAACACTATAATATCCTGTAAGATGTGCGCATGTCATATAGACGGTGTAATGGTTAGCATTACTGCCTCACAGCACTGAGGTCATGGGTTCAATTCCCACCACGGCCCTAACTGTGTGGAGTTTGTATATTCTCCCTGTGCTTGCGTGGGTTTCCTCCGGGTACTCCGGTTTCCTCCCACACTCCAAAAATATACTAGTAGGTTAATTGGCTCCCAGCAAAAATTATTCCTAGTAGGTATGTGTGTGAGCATGTGTTAGGGAATATAGATTGTAAGCTCCACTGGGGCAGGGACTGATGTGAATGGACAAATATTCTCTGTAAAGCGCTGCGGATTATGTGTGCGCTATATAAATAACTGGTAATAATAATTATAATAATAATAGAATGGCAAGATTCTCACCATTCGTCTGGTAATGTGCTCATTGGGTTACTTTTTCTTTTTATTGGATATGGATCATTTCATTGTAACTCAATGGAATAAATGATAGGACCACTCTGACTCATTAATGAAAGCAATACATTATTTTTTTTATTTAAACCTATACAAACACCATTAAATGCTATAAGGCCTATATCTGTAATATACTATACCTCGTCATACCTGTGTCTGTAATTTATCAAAATATTTAACCAAACGGGGGACGTGGCCTAATGTAAGTAGCGTGACCAGGCCTCCTTAAAAAAAATAGTATTTGCTCTACAGCCATTAGCAGAAAATGAAGGGTGGGGGGGTGGAGCCCCGTCCCCTCCATCAAATCCGGGCCATTAGTAGCCGCTCTTCGCCCCCGCCGGCGCCCCTTGGTATACAATTAGATCATTTTCACTTTTTTTTTTTTTTTTTTTTTTAAATGTATGGGAAAAGGCAAGTTTTTTTTTTTTTAAACAGTTTATTGAGTTTTTCCAAATATAATTAAGCAGAGCAGAAGTTGAGGGAGGTCTAAGTGATATATGTACCAGACGGAATTAAGCAGAGCAGAAGTTGAGGGAGGTCTAAGTGATATATGTACCAGACGGAATTAAGCAGAGCAGAAGTTGAGGGAGGTCTAAGTGATATGTGTACCAGACGGAATTAAGCAGAGCAGAAGTTGAGGGAGGCTCTGTTTTTTTTCCAATTTCCAGCTATAAAGAAATTGGCAGCATTATGTATGTGGTGAGCCAGCGCTTGGGAGTGATATGGCTCATTGGGGATTGGCCTAGGTAGCAGGAAGACCGATAGACATGAAGGAAGACAGATACCTGTAATGGTGTATATGATGTTATGAACAAAGATCCAATAGGACCTAAGTTTTGAGCAGAACCACCATATCTGATCCAGAGAGCACTCACCACTACACTATAGGTTCCTCCAGCACCTGTCTGAAGATGAAGGGTAAATGGTCTGCAGATGGGTAGGGACTAGATACCACCTATATAGTCGTTAAAAAAAGTTTTCCTTCACACAAATAGAAGATTTTGCAGCATTTTCTCTAAGCCGCTCCCACTCCTCAGCATTCAATGTCTCCCCCATATCTGCCGCTCAAGCTAACTCAAGTGGATCTTTTTCAGGCTGGTTGTCAGTAGCATAGTATAGAGTTAGGAAAGCATGCCTTGTGAAAGTGAATGCTGGAGGCAAAGCATTTCTCAGAGTATAGTTGTTAGTACCAGCAGTCATTGACATGCTTTCCAAACACTCAGCAGGTCACTGACAAGTGTCCAACCATGGATATCGCTAAAACCTGCACTGTCGGGGTGCCTTGAGGACCGCGTTTGGGAACCTCTGGCTTATGGATTTTGTGCAACAAACAACTGTTTTTATTTGATGACTTTACTGCAATGATTAAGTATTGTATCTGTATTCACCACTGATAATAAGGTGACCCTGCGAAATATGAGACAATTCAACAAGAGTCTAAAAGAAAAGCTCCCTGGCCACATTAGGTGCATATGTACACTTGGCAAAAGCTCCGATTCTAGTCGCGTAAGTACTACCAACTGATGTGATGGAATGAGCCGCAATCTGCCACCAAGCTGCAGAATCTGCCTGCTGAATTGATCTACTACATCTGGTCATAGGGGGAGATGTTCTAAGCCTTGGAGAGATAGAGCTACAGTACCAACGAATCAGCTTTGATACAGTACCAACCAATCAGCTCCTGTCACTTTAAAGCCTGTGTTTTAAAAATTACAATTAGAAGCGGATTGGTTGGTACTGTATCTCTCTCCATTGCTTAGTACATCTGTCCCAAAATCTGTTTGAACACTGGCCAACCCATCTTTTGTGCTTTATAGAATAAATGAACATACTGTGCATATTATGCAGATTGACAGTTCTACTCAGGTAAATTCACTGCTCTAACTCAAGAAAAAAACAAGTGGACTCTGCTTCAATGAAGAACCGGAGACCTTCAAAGCAGGAATAACAATTCACTAACTACTGCCATTGGGAGAATGTATTATGCTGCCTATCCTTGCAGCACTTATCTCATAAATGGTTGTGGAGTTGAAGGGGAGGAACCTTTATACTTTAGAAAGTTTACCTATTCTATGTACTATCATGACGCTTTGCCTGTATTTGTTAGTAAAATATTACCCATATGCTCTATTTCTGTTTAACTGTATCTCCGGATGTTTATTTGTAAAATTGATAATTGCTTTTTTTTGTTTACTCTTTCAAATAAAGAAATTGATCCTATTAAGTGTCAGTTTTTGAGCAGTCTGCTCAACCTCCCATGGTGTCAGTGTCCCCCAGATGAATGGAGAAATATGGCATATTTTAAGACACAAACACAACCCCTATAAATCTGTAAATTTACCCTTCCGGAGTTATCCAAATTTTTAAAATGCTATTGTCACTCACCCCTTTGCGATTTGTGATACTGGAGGTCTGAAATAAAAAGGCCAACTATTTACAAAGAGAAAAACTTCAGAGAGGTCCTCACCTACACACAGGCTAAGGAAAAATATCAAATGACCCAGGGCCCATGCAGTCTGGCTTTCTCCAGGAAGCAATACTCTATGAGTTTGACTAAGGTACTGTCATGACTTGACCTTATTATCAACTACTCCTCTTAGAAAGAAAGCAATATCAATATATAATCATTTTAGGCAAGTACGCAGACATCAAATAAGGCCTTGTATAGTGGAATTGAACTCTCCAGTATGGAAAAGGTAATGCTGGCCATACACCTGCACGATTTCAGGCCGATTGTCCGATTTTCGATGAGTCATAAGATGGATCTTGTGAAGATCATGTATTATTTTAGTAAGATACGATTCGATGCACACTCCTGCAGCTCCTATAATCGGATCTTATGATTAGATGTGCAGCACATCCCATCGTATCGTGTGCAGATCGTGCCTTTTATTTTGTTCATGCGATCCATTGTGCGGCAATTCAAGTCATTTCAATCACTGTATCCCAATGAGCGTGTGAAGCACAGGATCGCTCATACGACAGATCCTGTGCCAGGGGCGGATCTAGACTGTTGTATTAGGGGGGGCGAGTTAATGATTAATTACGCCCCACACCCGCTCACGGCAACGCCCCCTCCCGGCAACCCCCCTTTACTTTCACTTACCTCCGCTGCTCCGGTGATGTTTCCCTCCGGGCTTCGGTCAGCTGCTCTCCCATCCTGCACTGTGACCCAGTCAGCTGTTTAATGCAGCAGCTGACCAGGGTCACAGTGCAGGAGCCAGGAGACCAGCTGACTGGAGGGAGGACATCACCGGAGCCCTGATCTTCGGTCCCTGGAGGTAAGTTGCTTGGGTTTTTTTAAGCAGTGATTAGCATGTGGTCTGTTTAGACCACACAGCTGATCACAGGATGTGAGGAGCCGGCTGTGATCGCTTCCTCCCCTGCTCCCGGGTCAGGTGACAGCCTGTCACTGAAACATCCCCCTAACTGGGAGACGGGAGCTCCGATCACAGCACAGCGCGGCAGCCATTATCATCTCTCTCCTCTGAACTTAATGATGCAGAGGAGAGAGATGATAAAGGTCGGACAAACTGTGCTAGGGGGGGCAATCGCTCCAATCGCCCCCCCCCTGGATCCGCCACTGTCCTGTGCTAAGAAAAACAACAAACATGCTGCCGGGACTGCCAGGGAGCTCCGGGTAGTCGGATGGCGAGTCGTGTGTAAATGCTGGTCAGCATAACTGATAAGTGGAATAGCCTCCCATCAGAGATGGCTAAGACAGTAGAGCAATTTAAAGAAGCTTGGGATAGGTATAAGAATATCCTTTCAAAGAACTAAGGATCAAATAGGGTTGAGGCTTTTTTTTGTAGGTGGAGATCTGCATGTTATTGAGTTAGAACAACCAGAAACCAGGGTCAGTCTGTGGATCCCCCAGAATCTGATAAAGCTATTACAGTTTTCCAAAAGGAGGTCAACCTAGGGCACTCCCGACAGATATGCAATATAGATTTTGGTGCTGCGCAACACTATCACAATGATGCAGAAAGGTTTTGATAGATATTGTGTAATAGAACCAGGATTCTAAGCTTAAATTGGGTTTTCTTTACAGAGACAACAAACCAATGATCAAATTATTTGCGCTAATATAGATTATTAAACCACAAACCACATAAATTATAATTTAATAAATAACCATCTATATGGGTGAATATTCAAATTAGAGCAGCAGATATAGACAGTGTGCCTGTGGTAGCACACCAAATTACACCTGGCGACCAGGTTTACAAAGATATAAACAATAAACTGAAGTATCTGCGCTAATGAATAATTAGGAGAATTGATACAAGCAGATTACCACCAAGACAAGAATATGAAGAATATAAACAATTTAATATAATAAGTAAATAATTTGACCGGTCAAAATAGCAACAAACATCACACAATCACAAACAATAGTTAATCACCTGCAATAATTGATAATAGACTTATATCGATCAAACGTTTAGAGGATTACTAATGAATCCCAGATTGATCTCATGCTATTGCATGTTGAAATTATAATTAGCGAAAGTCTAAATAAAATTAGACAGATCTGAAAAAATCGCTGGAGGAGGTGGATCAAAAATTGTAGAAAATAGATATATATAAAAAATTTTAATTTTTAAAAAACATGAATGTTATTCCATAGTGTCCGCATCTATGTAATGTTAGAAAATCCTCAGTCTCACCCGGTTGTCATTTATATGTCTAACGACAATGTTAGTCATATAGCATCACACATTGTTTTTTGGGTTCATCTATTTTATATTATAGTATAAGGATTATAGACTTATGGATATAGGATGTATAGCACTGTGGGGATAGCAGAGTAGATGTTTAGATCCATCCCTTATAGATGTGTTAGTGGCCACACATTTTCACAATGCATACCGTCTAAACCATATTAGAAGATTCACTAACTATTGCTTAGGATGGAGTACAACTATTGTGATATTTATATGTAAGTGTAGGTGTCTATATGTGTGCATATGTTTTCATTCCGTTGTATAATATTATATATCATATACACGTTTATGTATGTATGCACACATATGTACGTGGATGTGTGTGCACGCGCATATATATGCGTGTGTGCATTTATGTCTGTGTATGTGTGTCAATATATCTATCCATGCATGTAGAAATGCAATAGAATCTATATTAGATTTCTTCGGTTATACTATTTGCCTTCAGTGATAGGTCAAGCGCAGTAGTGTAGAGGCAAAGCTATGGTTTGGGATGCACTAGGTCATGGGTTCGAGACACACTGAACCGAAGACAGGATTTAATTTAATTATTACAATGTTTTTATTTATATTCATTTTATTAATATTTTAGTTATTGTGGAATCTTCAGTAAAGATAGGAGATGATTCAATTTTTATAACATACAATTGTAATCCATATTTTGTACTATTATAGATATGTATAAATGAGATAACTAATAAAATCTCTAAGTTTGAGAGTATATAGGAATTTTACATTCGCTGGGGGAGGTGAATAGGAGGTGGATCGTATACAGGTGTTAACAATTATTTTGATTGATACACCAATGAAGGTGAGCAGCCTGTATTTAAAAAGGGGTCCATGTGGAATATACCATTCACTCTTTGAAAAAGCACCATATTTACGGAGCGAAACGCCTCAGGAACTTATCTTTGGACCCATCTGAAGTGTCTATTGGCATCTACTATTTGAACCTGTCATCCCCTCACCGGCACGTGAGACTCGTGGTCCTGCTTGACAGCAGCAGGCTATCGGGAGTTGAGGCAGGATTGAGACGCGGCCGAACTAACACTGTTACACTGAATATTAAGGAGCCGCTTACATCCCGTCTCTCCGGAGCCTCCTCCAATGCTCACAGCTACATATTTGCGTGAACAGGATCGTGAGTTGTGGATGTGACATACCTATTTAAGCGAGGATACAGGTCAACAGTGATTCTTATCACACAGCTGATCTTACCGGGTGAGACTGAGGATTTTCTAACATTACATAGATGCGGACACTATGGAATAACATTCATGTTTTTTAAAAATTAATTTTTTTTATATATATCTATTTTCTACAATTTTTGATCCACCTCCTCCAGCGATTTTTTCAGATCTGTCTAATTTTATTTAGACTTTCGCTAATTATAATTTCAACATGCAATAGCATGAGATCAATCTGGGATTCATTAGTAATCCTCTAAACGTTTGATCGATATAAGTCTATTATCAATTGTTGCAGGTGATTAACTATTGCATGTGATTATATGATGTTTGTTGCTATTTTGACCGGTCAAATTATTTACTTATTATATTCAATTGTTTATATTCTTCATATTCTTGTCTTGGTGGTAATCTGCTTGTATCAATTCTCCTAATTATTCATTAGCGCATACTCTTCAGTTTATTGTTTATTTCTTTACAGAGAGACTGGAAGAACAGGCAAGAGGTAATTGGAAAACCTTTGTCTTGGCATTTTTATCTATGGGGTTATGCATTTCCCTGTTCCATGCATCTATGTAATTGGTTGTGAGTCAAACACACTCTCCAGAAGTATCCTGTGCATAGGGGGTTATCCAATTAGCCCCGAACACTGTTCAGCCGCTAATGGATTCCCTTGGGCTATCCAAATAGCCCCGAAGTCAGCCAGACGCCGACACTTACCTGGGCTTTTTTTTATGCCCCCCAACAAAAATCCACGATAAGTGCCGTTTTTTCACCTTAGAAATGGCGAAAACACATAGGTCTGCGAGCTTATCACGAACCCTATGTGTTTTCATGAGATAGATCCTATTTTGCTCAAAATAATAGGATAGGGTGAAAAAAAACATCAGCGAAAAACGTGGATATTCGGTGAAAAATCACAGTTTTTTGCCGATCGCGGGGATCAATTAGCGCACAACAATGTTCGGGGCTAATTGGATACTGCTCATAGGAGCATATGTATCAAAGCTTGATGTGAGATAAAATTGTGAAATATATATCACCAACCAATCAGCTCCAAATTATCATTTCTTAAACACAGCCTGCAAAATGTAAGTTAGAAGCTGATTGGTTGGTGATATATATCTCAGAATTTTATCTCATATCACGCTTTGATATATATGCCCCACAGTGGTAATAGTGTACTTCGGAAGGCCATCTGTATTTGCGTGACAACGTAAATAGAGTTAGGGTCTAAGGAAGAGCGATTACTATTTATATTAGAAATAATGTGCATATCGTTAGCCAGCATTCTGGACTATGAAATGTACACAGAAGTGTGAGCTGCTTTGGTACAAAATGTTTAAAATAAAAATCATATGTATATTCTTCCCTCTAACAAAGGAAATGCATTAATAGATAAACCTTTGTTTTTTTCTAATCATAATTAGTAAAAAATATGAGATATGGTAAGAACTTACCCTTGTTATCTCTATTTCTACGAAGTCCATAGGGTTCCACAGGATACCTTGGGGTATAGGTGTGACGTCAGTCGCAGGGCACCAAAGAGTTAAGCTTTCAGCCTCCCAGGATGCACTAGGTCCCCCTCCTATACCCCGCCCCCGGGCCAAGGCACCTCAGTTAGTTACCAAGCCATAGGCCGGAGGAGGAGAAGGAAGAGAGAGAACAAAGATCTGGACACATACAAGAATCACATTCTCACCAGAGAGAGACGGAAAACCGGTGACCAGAGCAAAGCCCATCTGCAGCACAGGTGCGACAGGGCGGGAGTCCTGTGGAACCCTATGGACTTCGTAGAAATAGAGATAACAAGGGCAAGTTCTTACCATATCTCATATTTTCTACTTCAGGGTCCATAGGGTATCCACAGGATACCTTGGGGATGTCCCAAAGCAGTATCCTTTAAGGGTGGGGACGCTCCTGTGCAGAAAGGAGAATCCGCCGCCCGAAGGAAGCATCCTGAGAGGCGAAGGTGTCAAACCTGTAATACCTCACGAAGGTATGGACAGAAGACCACGTAGCAGCCTTGCAGATCTGAACTGCCGAGGCACCACGTCGAGCTGCCCACGAAGGACCCACAGACCTAGTGGAATGAGCCTTCAGAGAAGGAGGGACCGGTAGGCCTTCATGAAGATAAGCTTCAGAAATAGCCATACGGATCCAGGCTGCCAAAGTTTGCTTTGAAGCAGGCCAACCCTTTTTACGGAAGCCATAGAGGACAAACAAAGCGTCCGACTTCCTAAACGAAGTGCGGTCAACATAAGTCCTTAAGGCCCGCACAACATCCAAAGAGGCCTCACCCACGGAAAGACCCGGTGAGTTAAAGGCCGGAACAACTATTTCCTCGTTAACATGAAACTGGGAAACAACTTTGGGAAGAAACTCGGGCCGAGTGCGGAGCACTGCCCTGTTCCCATGAAAAACCAAGAAAGGGGGTCTACAAGAAAGAGCCCCTAACTCAGAAACACGTCTGGCCGAAGCAATGGCCAGAAGGAAAACAGTCTTAGCTGTTAGCCATTTAATATCCACTGAGCCCAGTGGTTCAAACGGCGGTCCCTGGAGAGCCCTCAGGACCACAGCCAAATCCCAAGGCGCCACAGGTGGAACAAAGGGCGGCTGAATACGGAGAACACCTTGCATAAAGGTGCGCACATCCGGGATTGTAGCAATCCTACGGTGAAACCAGACAGATAGGGCCGAAACCTGTACCTTCAAAGAAGCAAGGCGAAGCCCATGATCTAGTCCCGCTTGCAGGATGGCGAGAATCCGAGACAGACGAAACTCCCGCGGTGCATAACCTCTCGGTCGACACCACTGGAAGAACGTATGCCACACGTGATGGTATATCCTCGCGGAAGACGGTTTCCGAGCTCGTAACATGGTACGCACCACAGAGCTGGAAAACCCCCGGGACCTCAGCATGGCCGTCTCAACAGCCACGCCGTCAAAGACAGCCGAGTCAGGTCCGGGTGAAGACAAGGACCCTGAGACAGAAGGTCCGGTCGTAGCGGCAACCGCAGAGGACTGTCCACGGACAGACCCTGAAGGTCTGAGAACCAGTGCCGTCTGGGCCACGCGGGAGCTATCAACAGGAGCGTCCCTCCTTCCTGTTTGAATTTCCGGATTACCCGTGGAAGAAGGGAGACCGGAGGGAACAGGTATGCGAACCTGAACGTCCACCGGACGGACAGAGCATCCACCAGAGACGCCCCTTCGTCTCTTGTGCGAGACCCGTACACCGGCAACTTCTTGTTGTGCCGGGACGCCATGAGGTCGATTTCTGGAAGACCCCACCTGTCCACCAGTAGTTGAAAAACGTCCGGGTGCAGGGACCATTCCCCTGGATGAACGTCCTGGCGACTTAGAAAGTCCGCCTCCCAATTTAGCACTCCCGGGATGAAGACCGCTGATATGGCCGGAAGATTGCGCTCCGCCCAAACCAGGATCCGAGAGACCTCTACGAGAGCCGCCCGACTGCGAGTTCCTCCTTGCCTGTTTATGTAGGCCACGGTGGTAGCGTTGTCCGACTGGACCTGCACCGGGTGACCCTGGAGAAACCGCTGTGCCTGCAGGAGAGCATTGAAGACCGCACGGAGTTCCAAGATATTTATTGGAAGCTCCGCTTCTGTCGGCGTCCACCTGCCCTGGAACAAGTGTGGACCCGAAACTGCTCCCCAGCCCCGAAGACTGGCATCCGTTGTCAACAGGACCCAATTTGGAACCCAGAACGGACGTCCCTTGTTGAGGTGGGTCGTCTTTAACCACCACGCAAGGGACAGGCGAACCTCCGTGGTGAGCACAATCGTCTGGAACTTCAGAGACTGAGGCAGCCCGTTCCACTTGGACAGGTGCTGCAGAGGTCTGGAGTGAAACTGGGCGTATTCCACCATGTCGAACACCGACACCATGGAGCCCAGTAACCTCATCGCCGAGTGTAAGGACACCCGGCGGCTGTGCAGACAACTGCGCACCCTTGACTATAAAGCAGAGATCTTGTCCTCCGTCACGAAGATCCTTTGCTGTCCCGAGTCCAATAAGGCTCCAAGATGCAGAATCCTCCGAGACGGGATTAGAGTGGACTTCTGCCAGTTGATTAGCCAGCCGTGCCGTTGCAGCAGTGCAATGGTCAGGTCCAAGTGGTGTAACAGGAGCTCTGGAGATCCTGCCACCAATAACAGGTCGTCCAAGTACGGCAACATGCGGACTCCCTGCAGCCGCAGAGAAGCCGCCATGACCGCCATCACCTTGGTGAAAACACGTGGTGCTGTCGCCAGGCCAAAAGGTAACGCCCGAAACTGGAAGTGGTCGCTGCGGATTGCAAACCGAAGGAACTCTTGATGGCGCAAAAGAATAGGGACATGCAGGTAAGCGTCCTGTATGTCCAATGACACCATGTAGTCCCCAGGTTCCAGCGCCAGAATGATGGACCGTAGGGTCTCCATCCGAAACTTCGGGACCCGCAAAGACTTGTTGAGTGCTTTGAGGTTGAGAATCGGACGATATGACCCATTGGGTTTCTGTACCAAAAATAGATTTGAATAGAAACCCTGGCCTCTCTGGGAGAATGGAACAGACACTATAACTCCAGCCTGGAGCATAGTGTGCAATACCTTCCGCAGCTCCGTAGCCTTGTTCCGGTCTGATGGTAGACCCGTGGTGAAGAATCGAGCCGGGGGTCTGTGCCGGAAGGAGAGGGCGTACCCGTGGGAGACCACCTCCAGAACCCAAGTGTCTGTCGTAGTGAACGACCAACACCGGGAGAACTGCAGCAGGCGGCCTCCCACCCTGGGATCCCCCAAGGGGAGACCCAGACCGTCAGGCCGCAGGCTTGTCATCTGGCTTGGGGGCCGGACGTCTGGTACTCCATGCCTGTTTCCGGGGCTTGACCGATTTCTTAGGGCCAGCCTGTCGAGGAAACGACTGTGGTTTGGGCCTGCCCTGGGCCCTAGATGACCGAAAGGACGATGGTCCAGAACCAGAAGGAGCAGCGGCCGACGGAAGACAAGCAGATTTGGCTGCCGCCAGCGTGGCCACAATCTTATCCAGATCCGGACCGAAGAGAACTTCTCCGGTAAACGGCAACGCTTCCAGACCTTTCTTGGATCTGCGTCCGCCTTCCAGGATCGCAGACACAAGGTGCGACGAGCAGCTACCGCTGCTGAAGAAATTCTAGACACCAGAGTACTAATGTCTAGAGCCGCCTCGTTGATGTAGGTGGCCGAATCACGGAGATTGCCAATCAACTCCGCCTGTTCGGCCGGACAGTCGGATTCAAAAGAAGCCTCTAATGAATCCGCCCAGCGCTCCATCGCTCTGGTAACCCAGCAAATGGCCATAGCCGGCCGTGCTGCCCCCCCTGCAAGGGAATAAGCGGACTTCAGGCAGATTTCTACCTTGCGGTCCGTAGCATCCTTAAGGGAGGACATGGATGGCATCGGCAATGTGGCACTACGGACAAGACGGGTCACGTGAGAATCCACCTGTGGAGGGGATTCCCACTTAGCAAAATAATTATCCGCGAACGGATAAGCCACCGCCAGGCGTCTCTGCGGCTGGTATCTTTTGCCAGGTTGTTTCCACACCTCCTCTAAATGGTCCACCAACTGACCCGAAAGAGGAAAGACTGTGGCATCGCCCTTCACATCTTTGAAAAAGGCATACTTAGATTTAGCCGCTGGGGGAACTTCGTCCTCAATCACCAAGGCTGTGCGGACCGCCCGAATAAGTCCAGGAATATATACTTTGGACTTAGCATCAGCGTCCTTAGTATGGAGAGGTTCCTGATCGTAAGGATCCAGAATCTCCCCATCATCAGACGTCCCTTCGTCATCCTCATAAGGAGCGGACAGAGACGCCACCGGCCTTTTATGAGGCCGCATCACAGACTCCCCTTGCAACACATCCGATAAGTGCTGTACAGAACTCGTCAGGGAGTTAACCCACGCTGGCTCCTGAGAACCCGGGAGCGGGGAAATAGGGAGACTGTGGGGTACCACCAATTGTCGTGGGAACCCCTGCATGGGTGACGACACCACAGACTGCTGGGACAAACCCATCGGAGTAAACGCGGGCTGCGGAGCTAACTGGCCCACTAAAGCTGTTAACGCCTGAGCGAAACAAGCCCAGGGCGGCTCCTGTACCGGTGCTGTAACCGTAATAGCCCGCGCCATTGTCAAACACTGCCGGCAAAGGCCCTCCGCGCTACCCTCCCCCTCCGCTAACGGTACTTTGCACGTGGTACACTGTAGCCGGAGGGGAAAATCACTTTCAGACATGATGGCACCACGTATGTGACCTCTCTCACCAATTAAGTATTAAATAGGCGAGAGACCACCCTGCAGCACCGCACCGCAAGGGCTTTAGCAGAAAGAACAGGGACAGTAATAAAGCTGACAGTTTAGAGAAGAAAAGTTACAGGCAGCACTAGCACAGTCACATACAATGCAGAGAAATAACAATTCCTGCACTAACAGCGCTGATCACTCAACTACACAGACACAGGGCCTGGTAGGACACAGCGCTGCATACACAGACCTGAGCCACAGCGGAGGAGAGGTATGCGGGGGGACCCAGACCACGATGCTTCCTTCCAGACTTCCAGCAGCGTTCACCATGCGTTGCAGAGAAGATGGCCGCCGAGGAGCAGAGAGAAGCTGGCCTGGGGGAGGAGCGCTAACACAGGGCCAGTCAGCACAGTGCAGAGAGGGCTGTGTGCAGCGGGGGAGGCGCCGGCTGTGAGACAGGGAAGGCGCGCTCCCCTGGCATGCATTTAACCCCTGGGACGCCGCAGCGCTACCGCTCTGCTGCGGTCCGCTGTCCCAGGGGGTAGTGGAAAGCGCAGGTTCAGTACCTGGCTCCACGCTGCAGCCAGTCCCCAGGGAGCCCCCTGCCTGGGGGACTTAGGACCATGTGACAAGCGGGGACCCACCGCGGGACCCCGCTGCTTACCTTTGTCCCCCTTGGATCCGGCCATGGTCCGGAACATCTGGGGTCACCGCTAGCTGTGACCCCAGATGCTCACCAGCATCCCCGGATCGGTACCGGCGTTCTGGTACCGGCGGGGGTGTAGGGAAGACAGCATGGACGTCAGGACTGACTGTCCATGCTGTACATCCAGATGTGCAGCCACAGCTGCACTGAAGAAAGCTTCAGGGGCTCTTCTAGCCCCCCACTCCGACAGGTGCACCCGACGCCGGCCGGACACCAAACTAAACTGAGGTGCCTTGGCTCGGGGGCGGGGTATAGGAGGGGGACCTAGTGCATCCTGGGAGGCTGAAAGCTTAACTCTTTGGTGCCCTGCGACTGACGTCACACCTATACCCCAAGGTATCCTGTGGATACCCTATGGACCCTGAAGTAGAAAAAAAAAAGAAAAGAAAATGCAAATACAGATCACGGGTGCGTTAAAAGCAAAAGTGAACTTCTCTTAGATAAACAGACCCCTAAATGTAAAATTCCTTAAAACCGTGCATGTTGAACCACATAATACTGTATATGAAATAGCAATGACTGACCTGGAGGTAAAAGTTATATATGGACAGGCGAACATAGTATCATTATTTCTCCCAATTTAGATATTAAGGCATCAACTGGTCTGTGCTCACCTAAAGAGTTCTAGTAATAATCAGTAGTTGCAATATTGTGGTGCTTTCACAAAGTGATTAAAGCATTTACGGTAATGTACTACGATGTGTCTGTATGCCCTTATACCAACAGGTCACACCGGTATGACATAGGAGATGCAGAGTGACCTTTAACAAGGGTACACATGTGAAATTCTAGACTTAGCTCAGGGCAAGGCAGACTTCAACAGTACAGTTATGTGATGCAGAACCCAACATTCAAAAGTGGTGGATTCTACAGAAATCAGACTAGAAATGTATTCATGACACTGCTAATGGGGCTGCTTCACAGCACTGGGGTCATGGGCTTAATTCTCAACAATTCCCGTGTGTGTGTTGGTTTTCTCCGGTTTCCTCTCATTTCAAAAATATACTGGTAAGTTAATTAATAAAAAAAAACTCAAGCGCCAATACCCAGAGAATGACAAGGTCTGTCTCTACAATTAGTAATCCACCTAATTGACAGCTGGTCCTCCACAGCTAGGGAAAACTGGATATCCCCAAAAGAATATAAGTAACAGATAAAAAGTAGTGGGGCGCTAATCAAATAAAAGATGTAATTTAATTAAACAATAAATAATCATGTCACATATTAAAAGATAAAGAACATGCCTAAAAAAGGACATACATAAAAATACATAAGAAATATAGAAAATAAAAATAATAAAGACAGATATATATATAAAATGCCAATTAAATATATAGACAAAAACACAATATAATCAGCACGCACCACAAACTGAATAAAGTGCTAATTGCACAAAGACTGAACTCCTGAATGGCACCAAAAAATGTATGTTGCTTAATAGCAAAACACCAAAGACAGAATCTAGTACGATATTTGTGGCATAAAAATATCCAATTGTAGCTCCATAATAGGAAAATTAATTTGTATCCTTTAGGGAAACATATTATTCTCAAAAGTTATCTTTCTAAAACGGCAATTCCCTAAAAAGGTACGCTTGATATAGCGTTTCTTGCTTGTATGTAGCAGTCCCAATTATAGCTAAAAATGAATCCATGTGGAACACTGATACCAGTGAGGCTGTGGAATTTCAGTGTGGGTTGCCGAGGGAGATTTTGAACCACATGCATATGTATTGAGTACTTATCTCATTTGATTTGTCACCCCGATGGAATCCCTTATGTTGGTCACGGTACTGCGTGGCAGGTGTAGTAAAGCCAGCAGTGGTAATTACCGGTTACCGTGTAATGTTCAGAGATGACAGGGAACCACATTCAGGGGAAGCGGCAGCCCATGTATCCTTAGAATTTCCACAGGTGGGCACTCTCGTTACGCGTTAATTGACTGCTGACTACAAAAATGTACCCAAGTGTGTACGCGAGTACTTGTGTTTTAGGGAAGTTAGACTGCAAGCTACAAAGGCACAGGAACGTGTATTAATGACAAATATTCCATGTATAGGACTGCACAATTTGTGGTGCTATACAGGGCCATAACTAGGGTGGTACAGCATGTGCCATAGACAGAGCACCGCAGGGCAGGGGGTGCTGCTCGGGTCTTTACATTTTTTGCATATAAACTATTCTCACTTGAAGTTTCCCTTTTTTTTTGTCCCAGATATATCCTGACTGCCCCTATCTCCTCCCTGGCTGACTCCCTCTCCATCCGGCACACATATTTCAAAACACTGTCATACGGTCATATCTGGCTATATCCCTGACAATTTCTGATGGCAGCCCTGAACACAGCCCGACCTTGGTGTTACCAGCACACCTAAGTACCATTGTCGGTGAGTTCAGCTGCCGGCGCAGTGTACATACAGGAACCTCCCCACCTCTGATAAAAATATAAGATATGGTAAGAACTTACCCTTGTTATCTCTATTTCTACGAAGTCCATAGGGTTCCACAGGATACCTTGGGGTATAGGCGATGACGTCAGACACCGGGCACCACAGAGTTAAGTTATTCAGCCTCCCAGGATGCACTGGGGTCCCCCCTCCTATACCCCATCCCCGAGCCAAGACAAAATCAGTTACGTAACAAGCCCCAGGCCGGAGGAGAAGTGGAAAGAGGGAGCAGAAAGATCTGGAACACACAAGAATCACATTCTCACCAGAAGGAGACGGAAAAACCGGTGACCAGATCAAAGCCCATCTGCAGTACAGGTGCGACAGGGCGGGAGTCCTGTGGAACCCTATGGACTTCGTAGAAATAGAGATAAAAAGGGTAAGTTCTTATCATATCTCATATTTTCTACATCAGGGTCCATAAGGTATCCACAGGATACCTTGGGGATGTCCCAAAGCAGTATACTTTAAGGGTGGGGACGCTCCTGTGCTGAAAGGAGAATCCACCGCCCGAAGGAAGCATCCTGAAAGGCAAAGGTGTCAAATGCATAACACCTAACAAAATTATGGACAGAAGACCACGTGGCAGCCTTGCACAGCTGAACAGCTGAGGCACCATGTCAAGCTGCCCACGAAGGACCCACAGACCTAGTGGAATGAGCCCTAATAGAGGATGGAACAGGAAGGCCTTCATGAATATAAGCTTCCGAAATTGCCATGCGAATTCATCCTGCCAAACTTTGCTTAGTGGCAGGCCAACCCTTCTTGTTTGAACTCTTAACGGCTTCCATAAGGAGTCCGACTTCCTAAAAGAATTGGTGCGGTCAACATAAATCCTTAGAGCCCGCACCACATCCAAGGTGGCCTCACCAACCAAGAGGTCTGGTGAATTAAAGGCCGGCACTATGATTTCCTCGTTGATGTGGAAACTAGATACCACCTTCGGGAGGAAGCAAGGGCGAGTGCGAAGCACTGCCCTGTCCCTGTGAAAAATGAGAAAGGGAGGTCGACATGAGCCCCCCCAATTCTGAGACCCTTTTGGCCGAACCAATGGCCAGCAGAAATACAGTCTTAGCTGTAAGCCATTTTAAATCCACTGAGCCCAGTGGTTCAAACGGCAGTCCTTGGAGAGCCTTTAGGACCACAGCCAAATCCCAAGGAGCCACTGGTGGTACAAAGGGAGGCTGAATACGAAGGTTCGGACATCAGGAAGAGTAGCAATCCTACGCTGAAACCAGACGGACAGGGCAGAAACCTGCACCTTCAGAGAAGCAAGGCGAAGACCGTGATCTAAGCCCACCTGTAGGAAAGCCAACACTCTGGATATCCAGAACACCTGAGGATCATAGCCTCTAGGGCGACACCACTCAAAGAAAGTATGCCATACTCTATGGTAAATTCTTGCAGATGTAGGCTTCCGAGCTCTTAGCATGGTGTTGACTACAGAGCTGGAAAAACCCCTGGACCTTAAGAGGGCAGTCTCAACAGCCAGGCTGTCAAAGACAGACGACTCAGGTCCGGGTAATGACAAGGACCCTGTGACAACAGGTTCGGACGTAGAGGCAACCGCATCGGAGTGTATACAGAGAGAATCCGAAGGTCTGAGTACCAGTGATGTCTGGGCCAGGCTGGAGCTATCAACAGGAGCGTTCCGCCTTCTTGGTTGAATTTTCGAACCACTCGAGGAAGAAGGGAGAACGGAGGGAAGAGGCACGCAAACTGGAAGGTCCACCGGACCGACAGATTGTCTACCAGAAGAGCCTCCGCGTCTCTTGTTCTTGACCCGTACACAGGCACTTGTTGTTGTGTCGGGAGGCCATGAGGTCTATTTCTGGAAGGCCCCACTTGTTCACCAGGAGTTGAAACACCTCCTGGTGAAGAGACCATTCTCCCGGATGCACGTCCTGACGGCTGAGAAAGTCCACTTCCCACTTGAGGACTCCCGGGATGAAGAGAGGGCAGGTAGATTGCCCTCTGCCCAAGTGAGGATGCGGGACAGCTCTGCCAGCGCTGCCCGACTTTGGGTACCTCCTTGGCGGTTTATGTAAGCCACCGTGGTGGCGTTGTCCGATTGGACTTTCACAGGTTTTCTGTGGAGAACATGTTTTGCTTGCTGGAGAGCATTGAATACTGCGCAAAGTTACAAGATGTTTATTGGAAGCGCAATTTCTGCCGGGACTCACCTGCCCTGGAACAAGTGTGGACCCGTGACTGCTCCCCAGCCTCGAAGACTGGCGTCCGTCGTCAAAAGGACCCAGTGTTTCACCCAAAAGGGACGCCCCCTGTTCAGGTGAGTTGTTTGCAACCACCAGGCCAGAGACAGACAAACCTCCGGAGAAAGCACCATGGTCTGCGTCTTTATCCGATGGGGCAACCCATTCCATCTGGAGAGGATCAACTGCTGCAGAGGTCTGGAGTGAAACTGGGAATATTCCGCCATGTCGAAGAGTGACACCATGGAGCCCAGTAACCTCATCGCTGAGTGAATAGACACTCGTCGGCTCTGAAGGCAACTGCGTATCTTTGCCTGTAATGCAGAGATCTTTTCCTCCGTCACAAAGATCCTCTGTTGTTGAGAGTCCAACAGGGCCCCGAGATGGAGCATCCTGTGCGAGGGACTCAGGGTGGATTTTTTCCAGTTTAGTAACCAGCCATGATTCTGCAATACTGAGATGGTCAGTTGCAGAAGAAGCTGTCTAGATAAGGCAACAAGCAGACCCCCTGCATCCGCAGGTGGGCGGCCATTACCGCCATTACCTTGGTAAAGACACGAGGCGCTGTTGCCAGACCAAAGGGTAGTGCCTGGAACTGAAAATGATTGTCGAGCACTGCAAACCTGAGAAATTGTTGATGCGTTAAGATAATGGGGACATGCAGGTGAGCGTCCTGAATGTCCAATGACACCATGAAATCCCCAGGTTCCATCACTAGTATAATGGAACGCAGGGTCTCTATCCTGAACCGAGGCACCCTCAAGAACTTGTTGAGGGATTTGTGGTTGAGGATGGGTCGGTAAGACCCACTGGGTTTCTGTACCAGTAAAGATTGGAATAAAAACCCATGCCCCTCTGGGAGAACGGAACAGGCGTTATAACTCCAGCCTGGAGCATAGAGTGCAACACTTTCTGTAGTTCCAGGGCTTTGTACTGATCTGATGGAAGGCCTGTGGTGAAAACCTGCTGGGGGGCATGCGCCGGAAGGAGAGGGCATACCCCCGAGAGACCACCTCGTGTACCCAAGTGTCCTTGGTAGTCAGACACCAACACTGGGCGAACCAAAACAGGCGGCCTACCACTCTGGGATCCCCCAAAGGGAGGCCGGTCCGTCAGGCTGAAGGCTTATCGTCTGACTTGGGGGCGAGGCGTCTTGTACTCCAAGGCTGTTTCTTGGGCTTGACAGACTTCTTGGGCCCGGCCTGTCTCAGAAAGGACTGTACTTTGGACCTACCCCGGTGCCCTGCAGGGCCGAAAGGACGAAGTACCAGACCCGACGGGGCTGTAGCCGATGGCAGACATGCAGACTTAGCTGCTGCCAGAGTGGCCACAATCTTGTCCAGATCAGTGCCAAACAGGACCTGTCCATTAAAAAGGCAAGCATTCTAAGCCCTTCTTGGAATCTGCGTCCGCTTTCCAAGAGCGCAACCATAGGGTCCGACGAGCGGCCACAGCTGCAGAGGAGATTCTAGAGTTGAGGAGACCGATATCTAAGGCTGCCTCATTAACATAAGTTGCTGAGTCTCTGAGATTGCCCACTAACTCAGAGTCCAGAGATGCCTCCAAACTATCAGCCCAGCACTCCATGGCTCTGGCCACCCAACACACGACCATAGCCGGTCTGGAAGCCCCTCCAGCAAGGGAATAAATATTTCAGCCTTGTGATCCGTAGCATCCTTTAAGGAGGACATGGAGGGCATGGGCAATGTAGCACTCCTCACTAGGCGTGTTACATGAGAATCCACTTGCGGAGGAGATTCCCACTTAGTGAAATAATTATCCGCAAAACGGTATGGAAAAGCTAAACGTTTTTGAAGCTGGTACAGTTTACCTGGATTTTTCCACGCCTCCTCTAAATGATCCACTAGCTGACCAGACAGAGGAACTACAGTGGCATCACCCTTAACATCCTTAAAGAAGGCGTATTTGGATTTGGCCACGGGGGGGATCGTCATCCTCAATAACCAAGGCCGCACGGACTGCACGTATAAGGCCAGGTATATAGACCTTAGACTTAGACTCCGTCTCTTTAGTACGGAGGGGCTCCTGATCAGAAAGGTAAAAAATCTCACCGTCATCAGACGACACATCATCCTCATCATACTGAGCCGTCTGAGAAGCTAAAGGCCGTTTATGCGGCCGCAATGATGACTCCCCCTGTAAAACGTTACACCGTAGTGAACAAGGAATTAACCCACGCAGGCTCTTGTGAGACCTGGGGGGGCGAAAGCGGGAGACACTGGGGTACCATCAACTGTCTGGGGAATCCCTGCATGGGTGACAACCCCACTGACTGCTGTGATAACCCCATCTGGGGGGAACGCAGGGGGCGTCGCTAGCTGGCCCACAAGGGTTGTAAGTGCCTTAGCAAAACAAGCCCAGGGCGGTTCCTGCACAGGCGCAATGACAGAAATCGGGCGTGATATCAGATAAAACGCCCTACATAACCCCTCAGGGTTTCCATCACCCTCCGCTAATGGTACATTACATTTGGTACACTTTAGCTGAAGAGGAGAATCACGTTCACTATCAGACAAGATGAGTGTAAAGGAATGTATGCGACACACTTCACAGACAAATACTTGTATAGTGAGGCAATAAATACCTTGCAACACCGCACCGCACGGGCTTTATCAGAGGAGAATAGGGATGGGAAAATGGCTGACAGTCAGAAGTGAAAGTACAGGCAGCAGCGCTAGCAGTAAGTCACATACAATGCAGAAATAAATCCCTACACTATCAGCGCTTAGATCAACTACACAGACCAGAGCCTGGTAGGAAACAGCGCTGCATACACTGACCTTAATCGAAGGAGAGGTATGCGGGGGGACCCGGACCACGATGTCACTGTCTTCAGCTTCAGCAGCGTTTGCCAAGTGAAGATGGCCGCCGAGGAGCATAGCGGAGGCGGGCCCGGGGGAGGAGCACTCACACAGGCAACCAGACCACAATGGAGAGGCAGTGTGCAGCAGGGGGGGCACCAGCTGTATACAGGGAAGGCGCTCTCCCCTGGCATGCAATTAACCCCCAGGACGCCGGACTTGACCGCTCAGCCACGGCCCGCTGTCCCTGGGGTATAGTGGAAACGCAAGGTAATACCTGGCTCCACGCTGCAGCCAGTCTCCAGGGAGCCCCCTGCCTGGGGACTTAGGAGTGTGTTGCTCGGCGGGTACCCACCGCAGGACCCCGCCGCTTACCTGTCCCCTTAGATCCGGCCACAGTCCAGGCATGAGGGGTCACCGCTAGCTGTGACCCCGGACACCCACCAAATTCCCCGGATCGGTACCGGCGTTCTGGTCCGGCAGGGTGGAGGAGCGACAGCATAGACGTCAGTACTGACTGTCTATGCTGTGCAGCTCATGCTGTGCAGCCACAGCTGCATTGAAGAAACTTCAGGGGCCATAACCGCCCCCCTCTGTTACAGGTGGTCCATCTCCGAGCCAGGCACCTACAAAACTGATTTGCCTTGGCTCGGGGGCAGGGTATAGGAGGGGTACCCCAGTGCATCCTAGGAGGCTGAAAAACTTAACTCTGTGGTGCCCAATGTCTGATGTCATCGCCTGTACCACAAGGTATCCTGTGGATACCCTATGGACCCTGATGTAGAAAGCTGCATAAGCACTACAAGCAGCACTCTTTCTATACCTTCAGTCAGTGATCTACACTGTCGGCTCCAGGCTTGTGCACAGCTGTTCTGATAAACAAATCCTGCTGCAGGTGCAGCTTCACCAGCACTCTCCTACATCTAGAGCTGGTGAGTTATACTGCATAATTATTGTGTATCATCACTGCACACACTGGGCCTGATTCAGACCCGCTCGCAAGCGTGATGATGGTTGGCTCTGCGCACGCGCAGCGGCCGCACTGCGCGTGCGCAAGCCCTGTAGCGAGAGAGAAACTCTCTCGCTCCGTGGCTCACTACAAAAGGGGCGGCTGTAGATGTTGATCGACAGCTCGCCCGTTTTGTAGGCGTGGCGTCCGTCTCTGAATCAGGCCCACTGCACACTGCATTTGGCAGTGACACCTGGATAACAGTGGTACAACGGGATCGGTACCCCATCATCATCATATGGGACAAATCAGATTGGTCATGGCCCATTCCCATGAGGCCACATCCCTTTTTTCGGGCGCACATCTTATTTGTCCCGATTTGAAAAAACGCCAATGCTTTTTCTGGGAATCGGTATGATTTACTGCCGGACCCCTGCCTGGCGTTTGGAATCCCGACAGCGGCATCCCGGCAGAGGAGGAAATCCCGATCGTCGAAGGTAAGTATTCACTAACCCCCTAACCCTCCCTTAGGGGTGCCTAACCCTAACCTTCCCCCCCAAGTGCCTAACCCTAATCCCCTCCCTAAGTGCCTAAACCTAAACCCCCCTTCCCGCCGCCTAACCCCAAGTCCCCCCGGCGTTGCCAAACTCCAGGTCCCCCCGGGGGTGCCAAACCCCAAGTCCCCCCGGGGGTGCCTAACCCTCCCTCCCGCTAGCCTAACCCTAACCTCCTGTGGGGGGGGGGGGTGCCTAATCCTAAATCCCCCCCTGGGAGCCCTAAACCTAACCGTCCACCCCGCGTGGCTGTCCGCGCTCGGCATCACTTCGATCGGGATGCCGGGAGCCGGTCTCCCGGCGTCAGTAAAATGACAGGCGTCTAAATTTAGACGCCTATCATTTAACCCTTGCCGGGATAAAGCAGTCGGGAAGCCGGCTATCGGGATTAGGTCCGCCGGCTTCCCGACTGCATACCCTTTTTCTGGCCCAGGGCATAAAAAGTCTAGTTACGGCTCTGGTGCTGTATAACTAAATAATAATAAAGTACAGCTATAGATATCTGTGGTGACAGGGAACAGGGGGTACACCTATCAGTAGAAGTTTGTGCAGAAATCCGTCCTGATTGATACATACAGAAAGGTGTGCCCATGGTAAGTGAAAAGGATACAGATTATATGGCATTTAAACTATATTTTACCTGTTCCAGCTCATATGCTTTTGCTTTGTCTTCATCCCTATCAGCATTTTTTCTGTAAGCAAGACTCAGGCCCCAGACTGCTAGAATTGTGTATACATTGTCACGTACCCAGGCATCTTTGTGCTCGCAGCTGGCAGGCAGCAGACCTGTCACTGCATTCTGAAAAGAAGAAGAAAGTACAAATCTATTCAGTACAGCATAATGCCCAACTTTTACAAAGACAAAATGAGACCCATCCCCGATCCACCCACTTATGCCCATTATTTGGCAGAGCTCACATCAGTGCAAGCTCTACCTGTTTCAAGGTACACAAATCAGTTATTGTGAGGTATGTTGGGACATGTTCACACACTACTAGGGATCGAGTAGAACTGAAAAAATGAAACATAATCCATAACAGTTACAAAATGCACAGTACATAATGGAGGTGCAGGAGTTTGTGCAGGCTGAATGAGTAAACAGGCAGAGGGGGGGGAATGTGGAGAACTTACCCATAGCAACCAATCGGCTTCTAGCTAGCATTTATCAAGTGCATTCTATAAAATGATAGGTAGAAGCCGATTGGTTGCTATTGCCAACTTCTCCATTTAAATACTTTTGAGAAGGTTTGATACATCTCCCCCAGAGTGAGAGCTTTCCTTGCAAAGCATGGAGCAGGGGCACAATGCAAATATGATATTTCGATTTGCAGAGAATGATTGTTCTAGTGAAATAAAGGGGTAGAGAGAGGACATTGTTAGAGCCATTCCTGGTTGTGTGGATGGATGCCCAGCCATTTTCACTCCGCAAAAATAAACAGTTATGAGCGGAGGGAGATTTTGGTTCAACCCATATTTTTATTGGGACACATACTCTCTCACTATTAAGATTCATTTACAGTAAGTCATAAAGTGGCTAAAAGTGTGAGTCCTCTGGTGCTGTGATACACTTACTTAGGTTGCCAGAGAGTAGCGTCATTTTCAATGACTGGCTATGGAGTCTGCAACCGGAAGGGTCGCCATGTATTTGGGTGCTTAGCACAGGAGTAGATACATATGAGTAACACAGGTGCAATGTAAGGTCATATAATGATGGCGTACAGACAAAGCTTTTGTTTACTTCCTCCAGCACAAAGAGTGTTATGTTACAAGTTCAGCTTTGCCAACTTCCTACATTAGATGTAAATATGCCAATCTCATTACTTCAGCTGTATGATACTCTTAGTGGGTTATGCTAACACTTCCTTTGCAGTCTTAGGGCCCTATTTATCAATATTATTTTTACTAACAATGTGAAAATGCATGTTTTCACACCTTTATCACATTATTTTGGTATCACTTACATTTATCAAACAGCTTTTGGAGCAGTTTTCGTTAAAAAAAAAAAAAAAAAAGAACTTAAAATTTGCATACATGTAATGGGAAATGCGATCTGCTTCAAATGTACTAGAAGAAATTGTTAATAAAACCCCAGAAGGAAGCCCTGAGATAACAACGCCACCTGGGGGTAAATTTACTAAAGTTCGATTTGTGATTCATTTCTCCTGAGATCAAATTGAACTCGAACAGCAAAATCACTCAGTAAATCTCAAATTTACTATAAATGGATTTTGCTTTCGATTTTCAAATTGAATTCGAACTGGTATCATGTTAAGAAGGGATTTGCTGTTCGATTTGGCATATTCATGTCCAAATCGAACAGCAAATCCTACTTCAAAACAAAGTGAAAATCCCCAAGTAATAAGAACTGCTTCATGCTTTCACTTTCAGCATGAGCATGAGCAGTTCGTTTTCACACAGATACAGACATCAGTGAAATGCCTGCATGTATCTTATTGTAACAAGCTTATAATGTTACATTTAGAAAAAAAAAAAAATTACATGTGGTCCTTCCCCCCCCAAAAAAAAAAAAAAAACAGCCCCGGACTTTTTATAGCCAGTCCTGGTTGTCTACAGGGAAAAAAAAAATGCGTAGGGTTTCACTGTACTTAGTACAACCAGCACTGGGCTCTGAGAATCAGTGCTGGTTCTGGAATTACAGGCAAAAAATTGCGTAGGGTCCCCCTGTACTTACCAGAACCAGCACCGGACCCTTTCTAGCGGGGGGGCTGATACCATAGCCAGGAGAGCCCCGGGACCCCCAGCCGCAGCAACAGCCCTCTCCAGGGCACCCCTAGCCTAGGCTGATAGCCCGGGGCTATCCCCGCCACCGCTGGGTGGTGGGTGATGGGTTGACAGTGTAAGTGTAGAGCATTTGAAATAGTATTAAATATTGTCTTTTGCTGTGGAACTGCAGGTCCCAGCAAGCCTCCCCCGCATGCTGGTACTTGGATAACCACAAGTACCAGCATTCGGGGCATTACGGGCCCTCTGGTACCTGTAGTTCCTCTGCAAAAGCAATATTAAAAAAACACAAGACACACACACCGTACATAGTATAATTTTATTAAACATACATGCACTCACACATGAACTCATACTCACCTACAGTATGTATCCCTGTAGCATCAGTCCACTTCTCCAGTAGACTATCCATAGGCTACCTGTGGTAGAAAAAAAAAAACATACTCACCTTCTCCTATGCACGAATCTGTCCTCTTCATTCCAAAGTAGGCATCCATGGTCTTCTTAAAATAAAAATAACAAATAAAACCGAGCCACACAACTGATAACAACCAGGATGGTTGTTATCTCTCGAATGAAACGCTCAGACGCGGCTTCTTCCTTTGAAGGACCGTGCCTGAGCATTCATTGGCTGAGAGAGGTCAGCCTCCGCCTCTCTCAGCCAATGAACGGCTCCTCCATTGAAGTCAATGGTGTGAACCGCAGAATAAACTTTAATTACCCTGCGACTCTCCATTGACTTCAATGGAGTAGCCGTTCATTGGCGGAGAGACGGGGGCTTACCCGTCTCAGCCAATGAACGCTCAGACACGGCCCTTCAAAGAAGCCGTGTCTGAGCGTTTCATTCGGGAAGTATCAACTATCCTGGTTGTTACTTTAGTGCGTGGTTCATGTTTATAATTTTTTTATTTTTAGAAGACCTTGTATGCTTACAAGGACAAGCGGACCACTCCAGGTAATGTAGGCGAGTATGTGTGAGTGTGTATGCATGTAATAAAACTGTATTTTCACGGTTTGTGTGTGTCTTGTGTTTTTTTAAACATTTCTTTACATGTGAGCTACAGGTACCAGCGGGCCCTTAATTCCTCATATGCTGGTACTTGTGGTTCCCCAAGTTCCAGCATGTGGGACGAGGGTTGCTGGGACCTGCAGTTCTACTGTTTATTGTAAACATTGATCTATTTTTAGACAACACTTACACTATCAACCTGCCACCCACCGCCCAAGGGTGGTGGGGATAGCCCCGGGTTATCAGTCTAGGCTAGGGGTGCCCTGGAGAGGGCTGATGCTGTGGCTGGGGGGCCCGGGGCTCCCCTGGCTATGGTATCAGCCCCCCACTAGAAAGGGTCCGGTGCTGGTTCTGGTAAGTACAGGGGGACCCTACGCAATTTTTCCCCTGTAATTCCAGAACCAGCACTGGTTCTCAGAGCCCAGTGCTGGTTGACTAAGTACAGTGGAACCCTACGCAACTTTTTCCCTGTACTTAGATAACCATGAAAAGTCCGGGGCTGATTCTGTTGGGGGGAAAAATGTAACTCTTTACAAGCTTGTTACACTAAGATACATGCATGCATCTCACTGATGTATGCATGTATCTGTGTCAAATCGAACTGCTCATGCTGAAAACGAATGCATAAAGTTCAATTCATTTGGGGATGTCCTGTTCGAGTTTCAGTTCATTTTTCATTCGATTTACAAATCGAATGTCAGTAAATGAAGGGATCCTATTGTTCACTATGTGAAAACATTGATGTTTTTCAGAAATTCGATTTAATTTGAAATTCATCTTTCTGTTTGATTTGACATTCGATTTGGCCTTTAGTAAATCCTTTCATAAAAAAAAAAAAAAGCGAACTAAAAATCGAACAGAAAACAAAATCGAACTGATGTTAAGCAGGGTTCCCCCCATCTCACTTACTCTAACTGGCAGGGAAAGCAGAGCCCTTAGTAGGCTTACTTCCGTTCAGGTGATCCATGACTCTGTGAGCTCCTCGGTGACCCGGTCATCTGGTAAGTAAGCTGAGATGCTCTGAATCTCAGCAGCATCCTCAGTTTACAGCAGGGAGATAAGTGTAAGCTGAGCGGGGCAGCAGGGAAAGAAGGGGTGGTGGCAGAGGTGCGAGGCAATTGCTTTTGGGTCACAGGGGGAGGGGCAAGAGCCAGAGCAGCATGCACGGTCACACTGTCAGGGTATTTTTTTGCAAAGAATAATGTGCGAAAAGTATTCTCAGAGACAGAGCTTTCTCGGAGATGCAGATTGAGATAAATAGGCTCCTTAAGCACAGATATCACAGCAGTGACTGCACACAGGAGCCCTCATGGCTTTCATACAAACCCTTCCCTCAAGCACATGTACTTGGGGACCGGTGTCCTGGGTCCTGCTAAGATGGCTACCTCTCCTCTACGTGTGGGATACCAGAACCTTTACAAAAAACTAGAACAGCTTGCATCCTGCCACTGTGCCAGGTCCACAATAATGAAGCAGCCGTCCACGTCATTGCGTGATGTACGCCCTATGATATTCACAAATGGACCAATGACCAGGGCAGTAGTCAGAACTTTGTGGGCCCCATGGCAACATTTTGAAGTATTCCATGCCCCAATTTTTCTAGAGAGATGCCTCTCTCTGCCATGGTTGTTTATTTTATGCCCCATAGTAATGCCTTAGTTAATTGTATATCCCATAGTAGTGTCCATATTAATTTTATAAACCATAGTGCCTTTGTTAATGTTATACCTCATCGTAGTGCCCTAGTTAATGTTATGCCCTAGATCACTCTATACCCAATAGTAGAATCTAGGTTCATTTTATGCCCCATAGTAGTGCCCTAGTACATTTTACACCCCATAGTAGTGTCCTAGATCAGATTATACCACGCAATGCCTTCAGTTCATATTACGCCACATTATAGTGCTTTAGTTCATAATATGCCACACTGTAGCTCAGCTGTGCATTTGAGGGTAAAACAGGAGTTTGAGAGATAGATCATATCAGTGTGGAGCTTTACTGAGTAAAAAAACCCTGAGACTGCAACCTATATGAGCACGAGTCCCTCTTTTCATGCCGGGCAACAGAACCTAAATGCTTAGCGGGCAATTCTGGAAACTTGGTAGACAACTACATGACCTGGATGTAGGGTATGTTTGGACCAGAGCCAGGCCCCCTAACACAGTGGGCCCCATAGCAATGGCACCCCAAGCACCCAATATACCTATGCCCCTGCAAATGACCATAACACACAGGCTCCTTGCCCATTAAATAAAATACGCATCACACCCTATGTGGACCAAGTATCTCAGTAGGAACATGTCCAGGAGGATTTAAATGTGGTTTTGATTTATTTTTGGCTAAATTCAATATTAGATTGAAAACAGCAGGATAATACATTTCTCTGAAGCCAGAATAAAAGGAGTTTAATATATTTAATTTTGATTTATGCACCCCCCTCTTCTATATCTACACCCTGCCAGGATCATATATTTCTTCAAAAGAGGCCGCACAGAGGCCTGAGAGAAATTACCAAAAGAAACATCACACTCCTTAAAAATGTAGCAAAGTTAAATGTATTTTCCAACAGAGCTAGAGTGTAAAGGTGCCCACACACATAGCAACATTTTAAACAATTTGGCCGATTTCGACGAATCGGGTAAAAAAGTACAAATCATGAGTTTATACTCACGAGCACGATGCCGATGCGCGTCCCCGCTCGTCGTACATCGCATCTTCTGATCTGCCATGCTGTAGGGCAGATTAGCCAATCTGGGATACAATGCATTGGCTGCAAGATAGATCTTTAGTCAGATTGGACATTTTTAACTACAAACCATCATGATCACGACGGCAAGGGAGCTCCCGTGAAAGTTCATGAGGAAATTGGCCATAAAATCGTATCGTGAGGACATCGGTATGTTTGTGGGAACCTTAAGAGCTCAATGTCATCCACTGGAGAAAAGGATTTGAGCAAATATAAAAATCTTATTTTGTCGTTCATCCACTTGGGAGATACTGGACCTGAAGGATGTCCCATCAGCTGATCCTTTGGGTTGGTATGCTCACAATGTTACGGTGCGTAACTCCTGAAAGCCAAAACTGCTGTCATTAGAAGCACATATATTAAATCTGTAAAATTAAGTATGCATCAAGAACCATGTGACTGCCCGATACAGTTGCTAAGCCAAAGTGTTGTGTTACACAACAATCTGATATGGTAGAATGCGCCTTCACATTGTAAGGAAGTTTTCACAACCCCAATATGAAATGATTCATGCAGCTATTGTCTATTTTGATGCAGACCAGCCACTATGCAGGCATCATAGAAGTCTAGGAGATCATCGACTCCTTGTGACATACAGTAAATCTTCAATGTCCCAACAACATCCTATGGAACCTATGGATGAGCAGATCTCTCTTCCTCCGTAGACGGATTTCAACTTAGTGCCGGAATATCAATGCCCTGATTTAAATAGAATTTATAAACCACATACATTTTGTTTAAAAAAAGGATTGTTAACTTGTACTGCATGGTTCAAAAGTAGGTTATTGTTAGGACATTAGGCCTGATTCAGAGCATACTTGCCTACCCTCCCGAGTTGGTCGGGAGCCTCCCGAAAATCAGGTGCCGCTCCCGACCTCCCAGGAAGGCAGGCAATCCTCCCGGCTGCCGTCCACCCCTCCTATCCCGCTGCAATAAACCCCTGCAACACCCGCAGCAAAGGGGCCGGTGACGCGATTTGCGTCATTTTGGTCCCGCCCCCTGCTTCACAATGCCTATATTATCGGCATTATGTAGCGGGGGCGGGGCCAAACTGACGTGATCGCGTGGCCCCACCCTCCCCCCGCCACGCCCACAAGAGCCTGTCACCCGCCCAGCCACTCCCCCTTGTCATGGCTACGCCCCCGTCCTGCCGATCTGGCTGCTCCCTCCCGGAAGGAGCAGCCAGAAAGTCGGCAGGTATGATTCAGAGTTGTACGTAAACTTGATGGTTTACATACAACTCTTGATGGTTGCCGATCAGCTCATGTGCAGGATCTGTACTGCACGCGCTGATCTGTGCCTGCGACAACGGTCGCTGTGCCCCCTAAGCCATTTAGGGGAGGGGCAGTAATGGCCGGCGTCCCAGAAAACGGGGGCATGTCGGCCCCGTTTTCTGGGTGCGCCGAGGCCAGAGTCTGCGTCTTCTGACACAGCTTCACTGGGCCCGAAAGCGTGAATTTCATGGTCATCCTGAGTAACCTGAGGGTTACTCAGATGGGCGATGTTCACACAAGGGATCAGATGCTGCGTCCTCGGACACTGTAGTGGATCACAGAAGCAGGCAGGAGTCATCTATATACACAAAATGTGAATAGTGTACAACTCTAAATCAGGCCCATTAACACTAGAATTAAGTCTCAGGGGACTAGAGGAGTATTGTATGGTGAATGCGAATATGCACCACAACTTGCAGAAAACTCAGCATTTCAGGTAAGAGTGGAAGACAGAGGGCCTGATTCAGACCCACTCGCAAGCGGATCGATGGTGGCCCTTCACTCGCTCCGGAGCTCGAAGCAAAAACGAGGCGGCTGTCGATGTTGATTGACAGCTCGCCCCGTTTTGTAGGCGGGGGGGGTGTGGCTGAACAAACGGAGGCGTTCCCGAAGGAACGCCAGCCGTTTGTGGGCGGCCCTACTGTCATCACTCGATTGTGAGTGCTGAGACCCTAACACAAGGGTCTCCTCGAAATGCCGGTGGTCGCGATAATTGCAACCATCGCCAGGCCGCTCACACAAGTTGTGGGTGGTCACCCACAGCTGTGCGAGCGGCCTGGAGGCTGGAATTTAAAATAGTAGGGACGCCCTGATTCAGAGCGAGCGTGCGCCTCTGAACCAGGCCCAGAGTGTAGAAAGCTAAACCTTTAATGAATTCAGTTTTAATTTGTTATCCAAACTGTCCTGCAAAAACAGGTGAAAGCCCATTCTTTTCTACCAGCAAAACACACAAATCCTCTAAACCTTAAGATAATTTGCCAAGAGAGGATTTCTCGCTTTCTTGCTCTGAGCATGGTCACCATGGGGCATATTTAATAATTATAATTGCCGCGCTGGACCTATTCAATGAGCTGGGATTCCTCGCGCGCGAGTCCCTGCAGTCAGGCTTTACCTCGCACCTCTATGAGCTGCGAGGTAAAGCCTGACTGCGGGGACTCGCGTATAAAACACTAAATCAGGCTCTCGCAGAGGGGGAGAAAAATTGTCTACACGGAATCAGTGTGTTTCCCCACGTGTGAGTCCCCATTTTTCAGCGCGGGAAAAAGACTATTTTATTGAATAGCTTTCCCCGCGCAGCAGGGATTTTGGCCAGCAATTAGTCGCGGTGTAAACCCAGCGGCTAATTGAATACCTACCTATAACTCCTTGACCTAGAGTAGTATTGGGACACTTTGTAATTACACTGGTAGTAGACTCCCAGTTTTCCATCACTGAAGGGAGCACAGACAAAATCACTGGAATATTTTCTGGTCAACGTCCAGTATGATCCTGTTGGTTTCCTACATTTGTGCCTCCCTGATGCTTGTATGCCACAGATTTTGCGATGTCCATTTGACTTATTATAGGTTTTTTCCAGAACAGAGGATATCCCTGAACTAGAACATTTACTACCGTTCTTAATTTTAGGATACTGATTTGACTTTTACCAAGAACCACAGCTGCTGAAGCCGGCAATAAGGATCAACCACCACACAGTCATGAGGCTGGAATCCGTTGTCACAATTGTCTCATTCCATATAACAAAATACAACTTCTGTTGAGGCAGTCGTCCCTCAAACACCAAAGAAGTTACCAATGCATTCTTGGAGACAAACTGATGTATTGTCTGATCAAACTATGATGTAAACTGTCCAATTTTAATATAAATTTGATCTGCAATGCTCTAACGGAACCATAAAAACTGCACGACCTTGAATCTTGAAACCATCTCCCCAGGATTTATATACAGAAAATAAATGATGTTTGACTAAGAGTCATTAGACGCCTTACTGGTCTATTTTGTCACTTAGGAAAATATCCCTCTGATAAGTGATGAACAAAGGTCTGCAGAAGAAAAGCATCTTGGTATAAACCAGGATAGATTTCGGCTAGTTAGTAATCCAACACTGGGACCACACAACATACGCTGTCTCTCAGTAATGCAGATAAAGCACAGTCTGAGACTCTGCCTTGACCATGAGATTGTTATTTCTTATCTGTACAATTACACCCCTGGACCTCAGAAGTATGGTCATGACCAACATTATTTTCAATTTTGCTGAGCCAAAAAGAATAGTCTAAAACTGGAAATGGTGGGACTAAACCCTAAAACTGAAAGGGTAAATTAGAACAAGCAAATAAGCATCCCTGATGTGCATAGAAGTACCGTCATTAACTTGTTACGTTCCAAGACATTCATAATGGATCAGAACAATTCCATCTTGATCTTCTTCACCCGAAAAGGTTAAAAGTACTTTTACTAGCAATGCCATGTTTATGTAGGGACGATTAAATATTATGTACATACTTAAGAGTAACCCTAAAATATGTCCTGCTTGAGGTGATATAGTACTACAGGTAAGAAGTGCTGATATAGTGTAATGTAACCCAACAACAGCCTTGTCAGTGGCAGATGGCATGTACACCTCTAAGTGTGCCAGTCACAGCACAACCTCCCACTCAGTCTTCATAGCTATTTTGAGCCAATCGTCTCTCTCATCTGCTTCTGCTATTATTACACATGTAGAGCCAAGAACTTTCAGATTGCAGTGGAGAATCAGGAACATACAGTATGCAGTCACTGAAATGTGAAGATGTCACTTTTTATTTTTTTGTAAAGTAGAGCAGTGTATTAACAATGTTTACTAATGACAATTTTGACAAAGATACCGTAATTTATATTGAGAAAGGGCATCCAATCTACTGACAGATATTCATCTATATAAACTACAGACACTGAGGTCCTGGGTTTTAATCATACTTGCCAACTCTCCCTCATTGTCAGGGAGACTCCCTGAACTAGTAGCAATCTCCCCGATTGCACCTTACCCCCATTATGTAGCGGTTATATTTAAAAAAAAAAAAACCAACAACATCAATATATACATTCGATCATTAATATAATTTCCCTGCATTGGTTATAAGGCACAATGATCCCTATGGCTACATGCATTTTCTAAAAAGTATCAGTGTGTTTTTATCAACAAATAGATCTCCAACAGCTTTGGGGCTCATTTAAATTTGGATGTAATGGTGCATACGCAGTCAGATTTTGTAGGACGATATCGTTTATATTGTCCATTTTTTAGCCCCTTCCAACCCCAAACGATGGACAATGCGCGGGCACGGATGGTCGATAATGACCATCACCCGTGCATGCAGTCCAACCTGGTCGATAACGACCTGGTTACTATAGGGACACGCGTTCGTCGGTCGCGGGTCGTTACAGTCGTTTCTGGGTTGGTGGTGTGCTGGATGATCAATATCGATCATCCAGCACATGCAGGATGATCAGACAATATCGTTATCTGATCTGACCGTGTGTATGCACCATAAGTAAATTTTTTTTGACGCGCCTCTCAGATGTAGCGGTACACGTCCACTTTACCGCTGCGCTCATAGAGGTTGTGGAGTTTGTATGTTCTCCCAGTGATTCATTTTAATTAGAAACCAACCATTTGCCACTGTAAATTTAGTAGCTATATATCTAAAATCATGCCAGAGCCCACATAACTACAGGTTCTTATTTTTGGGCCATAACCAACTTGTAGAATATAAATTGCATCTGCTTTAGAATGAACAGGTACAGGTTTGACACTATAGAAAAAATAAACAATGAGCTAAAAGGATATCCAAGAACAGTTAAACACAAAGTAGTTGCTTGGGGATGCGGTCATAATATCGCCAGTCGGGATGCCGGTGCTTAGAATGTTGGCACCGGAATCCCAACATTTGTCCTGACGCCAGCAATACGATCACCGGCATCCTGACGTTAAGCACTGGAGTTAGGGAGAGGGTTAGGCACTAGGGGGGGGAGGGTTAGGTTTAGGGTGCGGGGGGGGCGGACGTTAGCTTTAAGCACTGGGGCGGTCAGGGTTGCATAAAATTGGATTTATTTTTAAATAATCAAAAACGGATTTATTTGATTTAAATAGCTTTTTTATTAAGATTTTTTTTAAATCAACGTTTAAAAATTTAAAATGTTTACTTCAAAAAAAATAATAATAAAAAAATCCTACTTGAATCCAGAAAGTCCTATTTAAATTAAATAAATCCGTTTTTGATTTTTTTTTTTAAATCCAATTTTATGCAACCCTGGGGGGGGGCTTACGTTTAGGCAGCGGGGAGGCTTATAGAGAGGATATTGACCGACAGGTGTCGGTATCCTAACCCTGCCCAGATGCCGGTGTCGGGATTTTGACCGCTGGGGTCCCGAGCGCCGGCATCCCGTACCCAAACCGAGACTCCTTAATCATAATGTCCCAAACACCACAGCATTACAGAAGGGGGAACCAGCTTACCTGTCACTCCCTGTGCATGTGAGCGGAATACCTCCCTACAGTCCCAGTAGTCAGGGCAAAAGTCCTCAATGTCAGGAAATTCCCCCGAAAATGGGAACTGTCATGTCTAAACCACAATCTCCTTTGTGTGTTTTCTCTGTACTTTTCACTTTTATCATGTACAGTAAATGCAACTACGATCAGTGTAAAATGTACCAATATAATCAAACTCCTTAAGGTATGCATTTATAATCCATGAATATACTAGCAAGCTTGGGCATAAAACCAAGTTTAAGGTGTGAGCTGCCTACATATTATGCCAATAACAAGACATATCATGCTTGTGGCTGCCGACCATTGTAAACCTTTTACTAAAAATGTTGTGATTATTTACTGGCAGCTACCTTTCTTTACTGGCACATTACCATGCTTCATCAAAGTATGCCTAGAATTTAGAAGCAGCAGCATCGACAGGGATTATAAGGAATTTATAGCACTACATACTCTCAATGGCATTTCTATGCATAGAATTGTTGTTCCAGAGGGACGTTTATGAAAACTGATTTATTTATTTTTTTATAACTGACAAGTGCAAACACTTCTCCATTACTGACTTCCAGGAGATTTATTAACATTTGGAATCCCTGAGCATGCTTTAAATATTCTCTTTATTTATAATGATGATGACACAAACATATTACATACAATGGTACAAAACAGAAGTATCCATATTAAATGCTGCTTATGATTATTCTGAATAAAATACTTCTACCTACACATAAGGCTATTAACCAAACTAAAACAACAACATAAAGTACTTCTCTTCACTTATCCCAAAATATCGCCCAGCTAGACCTCTCCGCTCTGCACCTCCATTACTTGCTCCCATTCACGGTTACAGGACTTGTTTCAGGCTGCACCCACTCTGTGGAATGCCCTCTCATGCACAAAAAGACTTTGCTCTAGTCTCCAAACTTTCAGTGCCCCCTGTAGTTTTCCCCTTTATGCAGTGCCCCCTGTAGTTTTCCCCTTTATGCAATGCCCCCTGTAGTTTTCCCCTTTATGCAGTGCCCCCTGTAGTTTTCCCCTTTATGCAGTGCCCCCTGTAGTTTTCCCCTTTATGCAGTGCCCCCTGTAGTTTTCCCCTTTATGCAGTGCCCCCTGTAGTTTTCCCCTTTATGCAGTGCCCCCTGTAGTTTTCGCTTTATGCAGTGCCCCCTGTAGTTTTCCCCTTTATGCAGTGCCCCCTGTAGTTTTCCCCTTTATGCAGTGCCCCCTGTAGTTTTCCCCTTTATGCAGTGCCCCCTGCAGTTTTCCCCTTTATGCAGTGCCCCCTGCAGTTTTCCCCTTTATGCAGTGCCCCCTGCAGTTTTCCCCTTTATGCAGTGCCCCCTGTAGTTTTCCCCTTTATGCAGTGCCCCCTGTAGTTTTCCCCTTTATGCAGTGCCCCCTGTAGTTTTCCCCTTTATGCAGCGCCCCCTGTAGTTTTCCCCTTTATGCAGTGCCCTGTGGTTTTCGCCTTTATGCAGTGGCCCCTGTGGTTTTGCTTTGCCCTTATGCAGTGCCCCCAGACTGGCCCCTTATGCAGTGCCACCAGGATGAAGTAGTGCCAATAGTTTTGGCATATTTTTCTTGTAGAAGTCATTGCTGTTTAATTGTTGCATTATTTTAAATAGCTACACCTGGTACATAGACTAAACAAACAAATTACACTATTTTATACAAGAAATATACTTACTAAATTGAACTAAAGTGCATTTTTTTTTCCTATGGTGCAGATTGCAAGGACATATCTAAAGTTATTACAGTCCATGCACCTGCTAAGGGTTCTGCAGCACATGAGAAAAAGTGTGCCTTTAAGTAATGTAATTGTGATTAATGTGCCAGATTGCTGCTAATGCAGTTAGTATTCAGCCTTATTGGGTACTGAATATGCATTGAGCAGACATTGTAGTGGAAGTGCCCCCAGGCTGGTCCCAGTCCCAGTCCGGCAGTACTTACCTCGGCGCTCCCAATACTGCTGCCTCTGCGTCGCTCTGCCTGGATCAAACTAGATCCAGCAGGCGCACAGGGTAGGCTCCTCACGTCGCGGGTGAAGTCATGGCGTCACTGGCGCAGTGCATCACTGGGAACACTGGCCTCTGAAGCAATCAGAGGCTTCTTTAGCCTCCGGTTGCTTCATAGGCCAGCGTTCCACAGCAGGGGTCGTCCGCCTATAGAAACGGCCCTGCCCACCAAGAACCTCTGCAATCTGGTTGGACCATTATGCAATATGTAGAACTTAACCTTATGTATCAATGCCCATTACCCTACAGATTATAAGCTTGCAAGCAAGACCGGCTTACCTCTTTGTCTGTCTGTTATTACTTGTTTAGTCTCAATTGTAAAGCACAACAGAATATGATGGAGCTATATAACTAAATGTTAATAAAATAAATATTACCAGTTATTTATATAGTGCACACATATTCAACAGCTCTTTAAAGAGAATATTTCGCCATTCACGTTAATACCTGCCACATTGGCGCTTATAATTTATATACTGCATAGATTATTGAGTGAACTGTACATACTACATTAAAATGTGGGCCAGGGCGGAACTACATTCTGTCATTTCTATTTGGAAATGGAAACAGTTCCGCCTCCTCCAGCCCAGCGCCACAGGGAGGTTCCATTTGTCGGGCGCCCTCTGAGATTTTGTTACCAGCGGGCGCCCAGCTCCTTCCCCGCAGCACCAGCCAGAGGCTGGAGCTCACTCCTGAGCTCTGACTTCCAGCTCCCGCAGTGTGCACTATGGGAGAGACGTCATGACGTCTCTCCCATAGTTCCAAGACCGGACGGCAGCGGACGCAGGAGCTGGGTTTAAGGTATGTATAAGTTTTGGGGGTTTTTTTTGTGTGTGTGTGTACGGCCCTATTACAGGGGGCATCACTGCAGGGGGCATTACTTCTAAAAGGCATTACTATTGTGGGCACTACTACAGTGGGCATTTCTATTGGGGGCATTACGTCAACAGGGAGCATTGAATAGGGGGCACCACTACTGTGGGCTCTGCATATGGGGTGCTACCACTGGGGTCACTACTACAGTGGGCAGTGGATAAGGGGCACTACTGCTGTGGGCATTATGTGAAAGGAGCACTACTGCTGTGGGCATTGTATAAGGGGCAATACTGCCATGGGCAGTATGTGTATTAGGGGCACTAGTACTGTGGGCATTGTGTATAAGGGGCACTGCTCTGTGTCATAACATGAATAAGGGACACTACTATGTGGTGTAATGTGAATCAGAGGCACTATGTGCAGTGTAATGTGAATAAGATTCTGCGTAATTTGAACTGGGGGATACTATTGTGACCACGCCCCTTTTTTAAATTTGCTGTTCCTTTATTAAAGAAGCTCCGAGGGGGGTTGTACCACTCTAAGCACTGGTGTTATGTTACATTAAATAGCCATAGCTTAAATAGAACAGTGCCAAGTAGTGAGGTTATGTAGAAAAAGAGCCTTGGAATTATCATGCTATAGCTTAAATACTGGGGACACACAAATACCAATCTGTGAGAAGAAAGAGTTAGGTCCTGATAGTTTTACAAAGTAAACAATATTTCATTACAAGGTGTCTTACAAGTAATTATACTACTGGTAGCAACTAACCTGGTGACAGAGTATGGTTTGTTGGACGAGTCTGGCATATCTATCCAGTCGCACGCCAGAATTACTGCGGCTCCTCATCTCTGACAGTAACCTGGTGCTAAACCCTATAATTCAACAGATGCGGCAAGAAACCATCACTGAATGTATTCATCTGACAATTGTCCCAAAATGTATTTTACAAATGTAACATTCTCCAATCTTCATACAACTATTTTCTACTCTACTGTAAGAAAGTATCTGTAAGAAAAAGACGTTTCACACTGTATTTTCAATTGTCAATGCCCTTATATCATAAACTTAGAAGAAAAAAAAAAAATTATATATATATATATATATACACACACACACACATACATACACTTATGCTGCAGTCACACCATACATCGCAGTCTGTGTTCTCAGATGACCTCTTCTGTGCTAGTACATTATCCATATAGATCAGCCATTACACATATAACCCCAATAAGTCTTCATTAGTTAATGTGACAAACCGCCCTAGTTACCTTAAGGTAATATGACCCCTCCCCTCAGAGGGTAACCCCACCACCGCATATAGCCAGCACACGCTGTGACTCTGCAGTCTGCACTTCCTGCCCGAACTTCTGCGCTGGAAGCGTCCCTCAATCACACACATACACCCGGGGGAGACGCCCTCAGCGTCTGATTGGCTGAGGGAGGTCCGGCAACACCGTCTCGGTGACTCTGGGTCCCTGCAGCGTTTATCTCTTTGGGGGTAATCGGACCTCCAGCCGGGTACTATTGGATGACTCAGCATCGGGACAGGGAGAGATCATTAATAGTGTATCCTGAGATCATATATATAGCTGCATCACGCGTGTGTTGTGTGTGTACAGGATTACATATCTATGCAGGGTAACGTCGTACAGACCAGTCTTCCGCAACGCTGCTGCGACTACTGATGATGAGCTTTCTCACCAGGATATGAGGATGTCTGCCACCCAGTGGCTGTGACGGGCTGTGCATGTTCTTTTTGGAATACTACAAATGTGTTTATCTTAGCAGTCGACTGTAGTTTGTAAGTCTGTCAAAGACAGGTGAGGACTGGCAACGGAGTTAGGGTGACATATGCCCCCCCCAGACAGCAACCTGATACACCTCGGGGGCCGATTTAAGGTTCTCCACTAACCTTCAAAAGAGTCACACGTTAATCTTAACCTCAGTAAGTTAAAGTAATAAATTTAGGCTGGGATGTACTAAAGGAAAAATGCGGTAAAAAAAACAGTTTTCAGGGTTTTTACCGCATTTCCATATGTACTAAGCCCCAGCCGCACTTTTATCAGTGCAGAGGGTAACGCCAGAAAAACCTGGCATTACCCTATAGAAGCCTATGGTCTTCTTACCGCACCCCGCTCCCGACGCTTCACCGTCGCCCAGCGCTGGCCCCCACTCACCTGCTCTCCATTGTCACCGGCCGTGCTCCTCCTGGGTCTTCCTCCTCCTAATCTTCCGGGTGCAGGGAGCAGGAGGAGGAGCCCGGGGCTTCCTGCACAGGTGACCAGCAGGAAGATCCCGTGGCTTGGAGGGGGCGGGGTCCCACGGAGACCCCGTCACCTGGGGTCGGCTGCTTCGCAAAGGGCAGCTTTTATCGCAAGAGCTGTCCTTTGCGATACTTGGTAAGGTCACCGCAACCTTAGTACATCCCGGCCTTAATCAATTAAAGAGACACCGATCTGTAATAACATACCAGTAGGCCTTCAGGGCCACACTAAGGAACATATGTATCAAAGCTTGATGTGAGATAAAATTGTGAGATATATATCACCAACCAATCGGCTTCTAATTTACATTTTGCAGGCTGTTTTTAAGAAATGATAGTTTGGAGCTGATTGGTTGGTGATATATATTTCACAATTTTATCTCACATCAAGCTTTGATACATATGCCCCAAAGTTCACGTTTTCTAGGTCACCCAGCAGGTGCATAAGTGTATTCATTACTGACTGACACATTTTAAAAAATCCATTGATGGAGATACTGTAATTCTTTCACTTGTGATTCTGTGAGGAGACCTGTAAAACATGCACTGTTTGGGGTCCTGAGGACCGAGTTTGAGAACTGCTGCTCTAGGGTCAGTAAATTGGGGGAGCAGGATCATGGATGAACTTAGGTGCTTAGTTTCTATGGAAACTACACCAAGATTAGCCCTACTTCCGAACAAAGTGGGTGGTCCTGACACACCCTATCCCCCTCTTTACATAAGTAGCCCTGTTCTTTGCATGTCCTCTCTTATGGTTGGCCAAGTCCCTCTGTGGTGGCTGGACACACCCCTTCTGGTGACTGGCCACACATCTTAAGTTGGGCCCCTACAACGGCATTCCCTGGAGGGTCTTTCATGCCCCAGTCCGACACTGGACAGACATACAGTATATGTCAACAAAGTAGGAAGACATTGGGGGCTGCAAGTGAAGGCTTAGGAGGGCCGCATCTGGCCCTAGGGCAGCCTTTAGCCTGACACTATTGTGAGAGGTGGGGAGATGCAGGGCCAGCGCAATGCACTCAGCCAGCCCTGCACCGCATGGAGGCGCCGGGCTGGAGAGGTGCAGCCGCTGCCTACTCCATTTGCCGGGCACCCAGCTCCTCCCCTACAGCGGCAGCTGGAGGATGGAGCTCACTCCTGAGCTTCGCCCTCTAGTGGTTGAAGGGAGAGACGTCATGACGTTTCTCCCACAGTCGGATGGCAGCGGGGACATTACTACTGGGGGCACTACTAATGGGGCATTGCATTGGGGGCACTGCATAAGGGGCACAACTACTATGAGCTCTGCATAAGGGGCACTACCACTGGGGGCACTGCATAAGGGGTACCACTATTGGGGACACTACATAAGGGGCACCACTACTGGGGGCATTGCATAAAGGGCACCACTACATGGGGCACTGCATAAGGGCACTACTGCTGTAGGCACTGTATAAGGGGCACTAATTGTCAGGATTCAGTCTGGGATCTGCCGTCACTCACCGCGGCACCGGCTTCCACTGACTAGCCGCTCGGCCAGACACCAGGTGCTGCGGAGTGTGACATGCTGAGTATTATACCCGGAGCCCTGTTGACTCCCATGCAATCCTCCATATCGGAGTTCCAGCAGCGGCGGTCATGGGCGCAGCCATGTTGTCTTCTCACCTGACCGAACCCTCCACCAATGGTAGCCTTGCTCTCAGTTGACACTCTCCAACAATGGACAGCTACCTAAGGGTATAACTCAGCACTCCAGGAAACAGGAAGTTGTCTGAACAACTTCTTTTCTCCAGTAGCTGCTAGCTTCGGATCGCTGTTCCGGGCTCCATGCTGTTGTATCCTCAGTGCGCTTCACCAGTCTATGTGATAGTCTCCAGTGATATTCAGCATCGGTCAATACCGATACTCTTCAGTGATATTCAACATCATTCACTACCAATACTCTCCTGTGATATTCAACATCAGTCACTATCGATATTCTTCAGTGATATTCAGCATTGGTCATTATCGATATTCTTCAGTGATATTCAATATCAGTCACTACTGTTATTCGCCAGGAGGTGACAGATTGGGATGGAAACCAGCCCGGGAAGTTTATGGCAGCCCTAATGGGTTTGGGGTCTGTTGAGGGGGCAGGGTATGTCAAGGGGGTGGGATCCATCCTCGTAGGGCCTGATTTTGAGTTGGACACAGTTGCGGCCTTCTTGCATTTTTTGCTGTAGTTGCATCTGCGAGTTTATGCTAATGCTGCTACAATGGCCTTCCCTGGTGTACATCTGTGCGTCCGAATAAGCAAAGACTGACACACCCACTTTCAGTATCTACAAATGCTGCAATCATATACACTATATAAAACAGAGTGGTCCACAAGTGCTGCCAGGTACACAATGACGTGATTCCAGATGTCACACCAGAGACGATAACAAGCTTTTTTTTCAGTATTCCACTGGGAGCTCTGTGTTCTCTTAATTCCATCAAAAGAAAAGAGATTTCATCAATCATACAAGGAAATCCACTCTTCATATGTACGAGGGGGGCCTTTCGAAGAACTCACCCATCTATCTATATATCTATCTATCTATGCCATATCTGGTATCCGGTCATTAGATCTACAGTAAAAAGGTAGACAATGTTTGGGTAGACATTGGAAGTTAGACAGGCAATAGGTCAACACACTAAAGGTTGACTAGTAAGAAAGTCGACAGGAACAGAAGGTCGACAGGGTCATTAGGTTGACACGCAAATGGTCGACACATTTTTGCGTGTTTTTTAGGGTTAGGCACTTACCGGAGGGTTAGGCACCAGGAGGGAGAATTAGGGTTAGGCACTTACCAGAGGGTTTGGGTTAGGCACTAGAAAGGACGGTTAGGGTTAGGCACCAAGGGGAGAGTTAGGGTTAGGGTGAAAATTAGGGCTAGAAAAAAAAAAAACATGTCGACCATGTCTGTGTTGACCTTCGGACCCTGTCGACCTATTGCCTGTCTAACTGCCATTGTCTACCCAAACATAGTCTACCTTTTTATTGTAGACCTAATGATCCACACCTGTCATATGTATCTATCTACCTATCTCATATCTATCTATATCATATATCTAGGATCAGGGGTGTAGGATATAAGGTTTACATGAAATACTTGACATGGCATGCTGGATCCAGTTGGAAATCAAACCTGGGGTACTTTATTAAACACCAATGCGTTTCGGATTAAAATCCTTCCTCAAGGACTAGTGTATTGTGGGAGACATACTGTAAGGTCCTCATGGTAAAAAGTGGAACAAACCTTTTCTTGGGGGATGTAATATGGACTGAAGTGTATCAGTAGCCTAATCCATCCCTGTGCATCAGTGATATTCAACATCAGTCACTATCATATTTCTGCAGGAATATTCAACATCAGTCACTACCAGTACTCTCCTGTGATATTCAACATCAGTCACTACCAATATCCTTCAGGAATATTCAACATCGGTCACTACCGAGACTCTCCAGTGATATTCTACACCGGTCACTACCGATATTCTTCAGTATTGTTCTACATCGGTGATTACCGATATTCACCATTGATAATCTCCAGCCACTCAGTAGTCTTTCTTTTCTCCCCGTCAGTTGCTAATTCCTGGGTCCCTGATCAGGAAATGTGAATAAGATTGTGCTACTGTGTGGCATAATTTGTATTGGGGATACTATTGTGGGACCACACCACTTTCTTTTGATACCACGCCCCCTTCGCGGCACGTGGTCCCTTTATTGAAAAACGGGAGGGAGGGTGCAAATTTATAGTCTGCAGGGGGGGGCACTGAACACCCTAGGACCGGCCCTGGAGAGATGTATCAAATCTTCTACAGAGACCTAGTTAAATTATAGGTAGAAGCTAATTGGTTGCCCTCCAAACAACATTCTTTGGTGTGATGACACTCCACTGCCTTTACAAATTTTTAGATGTTTTATATTTGTAAAAAAAGATTACTCATACCCCTTTCAGACATACTGAGATCCGGGATTTTGGCCTGCCTCTGCCAAATTCCTGGAATCTCACGTATGTCTGAAAGGTACTGTAACAACTTGGGGTAATTAACCTAGTAGATTGGTGTCAGTGGTGCAATGATTAGGTGCAGAATTAGAGTCCACACGTAACATTCAAGTGAAATAAATGAAAATAGTGCTTTACTTCCAGCATGGAAACAGTAAACAAAATTAAATAATAAACAACCTAGCCCTTTTTTAGGGCACTAGCTCACTTCTTGAACCCTCTCTATAGAAGCGGCATATCTGCATGACAGTCTTTCACAGTTTCTGAGATTTGTGGTCCTTCCTGCCACATGCAGGACTGGACACTGGCCTCCTGGCCTCGTATAGCTTTCTCAGCTTGTTGGCTGCCGCCTCTCACAAGGACAGTGTCAGAGGTATATGGATCTGCCTCCTTGCAGGTATGATCCTGACCACCTGGTCTGCTTCACTCACACTGCAGCCCCACCTGGACTGTCTGACTGTGTACACCAGCAGTCTCACCTGAGCTCTGGTCATATGGCAGCCATTACACATCTTCCCACAATGCTTTTGTACTCTGTGTGGGTGGATCTCTCCTGCCACACACATAATCTGCTGCTCACCAGCACCATCTCTGGTGATACTGCCACATATCCCCCTCCCCAGCTTGAAAGCCCTGGGTTCAGCTACATGGGACGAGGCATTCACATTATTCTCAGAACCATCCACCGGATCCAGGACCATCCAGACTCTGGTAACTTTTGGGGGTCGCATCCTCCAAGTTCCGGAGGTAATTTTTCTTCTTACTTTATGGTACCAATGGTGGTACTTGCTTTCTTTATGCAGTACTTGAGGCTCACCCTTGGGTACCACAACAGACATTAAGAACTTCAGGTAACTTTTCCCAAACGACACACTTCCTCTTTACTCTTGACACTTAAACTTACTAAAGGCACATCTTGTGGCCAACTTCTACTTGACCCATCTTTAACCTGCAGCCTTGAAGCCCTGTATTGGCTACTGGCATACTTCACTGATGGCCCCTTGGAAGAAGAGGAGCTAACAGTACCCTGAGAGTCACCAGCATCACAACTGCTTTACCTTGGCTTTATGTCAACAGACCATGTACTGGCACTGTCACCCTCATACTCCGGACTCTCATGTCCACATAAGTTACTTGAGTGTTTACTCCAATGATCCACAGACTTGATCTCATGGCTCTGATGGCTATCTGCCACTTCATTAAGGCATAGTTCTCTTGGACTTTCTTGTGCTCCCGCTTTTTGAGCCTTGAAAATATGATGAACAATTTCAACATGCACCACCAGCACAGGTTGAAGTTCACTCTCCACAGAGGTCTTTATTTTCAAATACTATCTAGCTGGAACTTCTGCCACACTGGGTTCAGCGAAGACATTGGACACCATTTTGGGTCCCGAATCCAACTTCAGAATGTTATTTAACTTATTTTCCTCTTCTGATTTTCCCACTACCCTGTGGAACTGTTTCTGAGCCATAGACAGCTGCTCTTCCAGCTGGGCAATTTTCACCATGGTGCTTTCCAACTTGCTCTCAGCTTGTAGCAGATTGCTCTCCACAACTTCTAATTCAGCCACTCTCAACTTCTGTACAATTATTTCAGACTCTGCCATGTTTAATTCACCTTGCAACTCCATGTCTTTGGTATTCCTCTCCACTTGGAATCGTTGCAACTGGTTCCGTGTACTTAGCAGACACTTCTCAAGGTTCTCACTCTGTTCTTGCAACTTCCAAGCCCTGCCATGAGCAAGGTTAAGCTCTCTCCAAATATTCACTTTGTTCTCCGGCTTTATGCAGACTTTCCTCCAGGAATACATTTCTTTCTGTCAGCCCTTCTGAAACTGTTCTAGCTGCAGCTAAATTGGAGTGGAGAGTTTGTACTTGATCCTGCTGACTTTAAGATGGACCACCTCCATCTCTTTTCTTTCAAGGTCAGTTTCCCACTGAGCGCGAGTCTGCAGCATCTGGAGATACTTCTCTTTTACTTCACAAAACTTTCCAGCCAGAGAATTTTTCTCCAATTCACAACCTTTAAGCTTTACTTGAGTGGAGAGAATTAAAGAGTCTTTTTCCTTTAACAGCAGAGCTAGATCCACCACTTTCACTTGCGCGCGCTCTGCATCACTCCCATGTCTCTGGACACCTTCTTTCAATTCCTCCACTTCCTGCTGAAGTACCACACACTTTTGCTGCAATTCAACAATATCTTGCTGTAATATGTCAGTCTTTGATAGCAGCACATCATTCTCACACTTTGTAACACATTTGAAAAGTTTAGCTTCCTCAAGGCATTCAGACATAGCTGCCAATTTGAGGTCTGTCTCTTTAAGAACTTCACATTTTTTTATTATTTCCTGCTCAAATGCCATTTTCAAAGAGGACAATTCACTCCGTAATTTCCTTCCAGCTTGCTCATGAAAATTTCTCTCATCAGCCAATTGTTCCATTAAGTCATCAATCTTCCCAGCATAATATGCATTACCTACATTCAAGACTTTACGCATACTGTTAAATTTTTCCAGGCTAATACAGTCCTCTCTGGACGGACCTTGCACCATACACTGACCATACACACTGACATCTTTATATTCAGACTGTAAACTCCAGCCCGGGTTTTCCATCTCTCTAGACTGAGAATGAAACTTTGTAGCAATAATTTTGCCTTTAGAATTTTTTTTTTTATTTCCCATGATTCTTGGCACAAAATGCACAAGAACAACTTGTTTTTGTTTTCACTGTATCACACTTTGTCTTCAAAAGTATTTTCAACATGGCAAAACATTTTTCTTCATGTAGCACTACAATTACCAGCATGTATCAAACAGTCTCAATAGCCTTTCAATAGGAACCTCTGCTCCCTCAGTACCACACCTTGACTTAATGAGCATGAGCAATTCACCAGGATAAACCACACAATTTCTTTTAACCCTTCCAATGCTGAGGAAGTACACACTTGCAGACAATTTTTTTGTTTAAACAACAGACTTATCTTCACACACCAGTTTGAAGAGCATTCCACCATGCAGGTGCAGTGAGTCTCCTTTTGGCTTTCTAGGAGAGTCCAATTATACAGTGCAATAAGCATCCATATTTCCATTTGTATTCCACGTTTTCTGCAGCATAGATCTATTTGCGTAGAATCTGTATGCCCGCATTCTCCACCACATGTGACAACTTGGGGTAATTAGCCTGGTAGATTGGTGTCAGTGGTGCAATGATTAGGTGCAGAATTAGAGTACACACGTAACATTCAAGTGAAATAAATGAAAATAGTGCTTTACTTCCAGCATGGAAACAGTAAACAAAATTAAATAATAAACAACCTAGCCCTTTTTTAGGGCACTAGCTCACTTCTTGAACCCTCTCTATAGAAGCAGCTAATCTGCATGACAGTCTTTCACAGTCTCTGAGATTTGTGGTCCTTCCTGCCGCATGCAGGACTGGACACTGGCCTCCTGGCCTGATATAGCTTTCTCAGCTTGTTGGCTGCCGCCTATCACAAGGACAGGTATATGGATCTGCCTCCTTGCATGTATGATCCTAACCACCTGGTCTGCTTCACTCACACTGCATCCCCATCTGGACTGTCTGACTGTGTCCACCAGCAGCCTCACCTGAGCTCTGGTCATATGGAAGCCATTACACATCTTCCCACAATGCTTTTGTACTCTGTGTGGGCGCATCTCTCCTGCCACACACAGAATCTGCTGCTCGCCAGCACCATCTCTGGTGATACTGCCACATAACCTACCCGGGAACACATTCCCGGGTAGCCCACCCTGCAATTGACCAGGGAATTTCCTGGGATTTAAGTCCTGGGAAATTACCCTGCTCATGTCTGAATGGTGAATCCCGGGAATTTACTCCCGGGCTTCACCAAGCAGCTTCTGATTGGCCGGCTACGGATGCCTGCTGCTCTCCCCCCTACTCTCCTCGTCGCCTACCCCACCGCCGCCTTGCTAGAGGCAACCCAGGCAGCTCCCACACCCGGAGGCTGCAGAGAGGAAGCAGCAGCCACCGGGCACAGCACATAGACGTGAGCAGCCCGGCCCCCAACCCCCGGCCCGCTGCAGCCCATAGCGTGCTATCCACCCACTCATGTATGCCTGTGTATGGAAGGAGCAGCCGCCGGGCAAATAGACCTAAACTGCCTGCTCTCCTCCACCCCACCAGCTAGAGGCTGCCCGACGGCTGCAGAGAGGATGGAGCAGCCACCGGGCACATAGACACAAGCAGCCCAGCCACCAACACAGAGCTATGGCCATATATATAGATATATACTGAAACAAAAAAACTGCGGCACTCCAAGACTGTATAGACAAATGCATATATTGGTGAACAAACCAACGTTTCAAAGCCTCCAGGCTTTTTTGTCAAGGTAACACCATAAGTGATATACAAAAATGACAAAAGCGTCTTACCTTTTAAACCACCTAACCACACGCCACTCTCACGCAGACCGGGAGGCAGGAGGGAGGCGCCCGGCCGGGTGCATGTCCCCCCGCAATGACGTCATCACGGCGCAGCGCGGTTACTATGGCAACCCGCCTGTTGCCGGAAGAGTCTCACCCGGTCTGTGGGAGAGATAAAGGACACATAGTAAATACAGACAGATATCGAAAAAACTATCACAAATGATTAAGAACCAGTATGTACTGAAATTAAAACTAACGCGTGTAGATACCAGACAGCGGGGCCGAAAATACAAGAAGAATTAACATGATATAAACAGGAATCATATCAAATAGCTGAGTCCCTAGCAAAAACGTTACCAACTAGAGAATATAACGATAGAATAAGAATGTGACACATATGAAGACCAGTGTAAATGTCACATATACAAACATTAGTGTTCACTATAGAAATCTATTTAAATGTAGGAACTTAAATAAGGATAAGTATACACTGCTGACACAGCGAATTCTCAACACTCCATCATTAAAATACTATCATATCGATGGACTAATATCATTGCAATAACATGTTCCAATTGATTTTCTCGTTTAGCCCTTTAGGGGAGATGGTATCCAATTGGTGGATCCATCGTGTTTCCAACCGCAATAGTTTTCCTGCACGGTCGCCTCCACGTAGTGACATCGGAATGTGGTCAATAACCATGTGGCGAAGCGTAGACAGATTATGCCCCTGTTCCAAAAAGTGCCGTGCCACCAGCTGATCTGTAACTTTTTTAAGTAGGGCTAGTTTGATGGATGAACGGTGGACTGCCATGCGTTCACGTATAGTACGTGTAGTCTGTCCAACGTAGTACAATCCGCACGGACAAAAAATTATGTAAACCGCATATGAGGAAAGACAGTTCAAGACAAATTTAATGCTGTAACTTTTGTCTTTATGTGGGTGTTTGAAGGACCCACCAGTAATCATGTGTGAACAAGTAATGCAATGAAGACACTTGTAGCACCCAGGGATTCGTCTTAAAAATGATGAAGGGGGTTGTATTTGTTGAGGAAACTAAGTGATATCGGTATGTACGACAAAATCACGAATATTACGACCCCTAGTAAAACATGCCATCGGAGTTTTAGTCTGCAAGCATGGTAATTCAACATCAGATTTAACGATGGGCCATAAAGCTCTAGTAGCTCGTACCACGGGGCTAGCTGTGTGAAACTCCATCTTCCAAGGAATGATGTTCTTTTTGTCCCTAGTGACTGGATGTAATAGGATATCTCTGGGCATTTTCAAAACTTCATCTCTGGCTTTTCTAAGTGTAAGTAAGTCATATCCTCTCATGACAAACTTGTCAATAATTTTATCAATTTCGAATATGGTTTGTCCTGGATCGCTGGTGATGCGTGCTACCCGCATCATCTGTGATTTTGGTAGACCACTCTTCAAGGGTTTGGGGTGATGACTACTGGCTAATAAGAGAGTGTTCTTATCTGTAGCCTTACTGTATACACTTGTAAAAATTACGCCCTCCTTAATGGATATCATGACATCGAGATAATTCGAAGATTGGGGATGATACTGGTACGTAAACTTGATGGGTGAAGTGGTGGCATTGATCTTCGCCATCAAGCATACGAAAGCTTCCTCGCCTCCAGTCCATAAGACAAATAAATCGTCTATATAGCGTGAATATAGCAGGATGTGTTTAAAGATGAGGGGATCCGTAAAAAATAATTTAACTTCTTCTTGAAACATGTACACGTTCGCATACGAAGGTGCGACATTGCTCCCCATGGCGCATCCGGATAGTTGATGGTAAAATGCACCATTATACATGAAATAATTCCTGGACAGTGTAAGTTCCAACAGGATCATGAAGAAATCTATATTGCAACTAACCGCTTGTTGTTGAAGGAAGAGTCGCATAGCTGCTAACCCTTCAGAATGGGGTATGGACGTGTACAAGCTGGTAATATCCATGGTACATATCAACGTATTCGGAGGTACGGACCCCATGGTTTCTAGAAGTAATAAAAAGCTATTGGTGTCCTTAATGTATCTCGGTTGTTTCAGAACTAGAGGTTGAAGTACTGAATCCAAAATCCATTTCGATATTGGTTGATACAAGGATTTTCTGGCCGATATAATCGGTGGACCCGGTGGACATGTCAGGCTCTTGTGAATCTTAGGCACCGTATACATGATGGGGACCACAGGATGTTCTTCTTGCAAGGCCTGACAGAGTTTCACCGAAATCAGACCATCCATTTTTGCTTTCATCAATATGGAATCAAGTTCCTTTTTAAATTTCATTGTAGGATCTTCTTTTAATAAACCATAAGTACTATGGTCAGCAAGTTGTCGTTCCACTTCTTGGCGATACTGATCCAAACTCTGAACTACAATAGCGCCTCTTTTATCCGCAGGACGTATAATTATGTCGCGGTAATTACTCAGATCATTCAACGCAGATCGTTCTGCTGGTGAAAGCTTCGAGTGCTGTTTAATGGGCGTCTGGATGTATCTATGAACCGACTCGTCAATGAGCCTAGAAAAGGTTCGTAAGGAGGCATTGGTGGATGGTGGGTCGAAAGTGGATCTGCTCCTATCTATCAAAAAAGCATCATGTGGTCCTGCAATCCGGAGGTCGTCTTGTGATTGAAAAAATTCTTGTAATCGGAGTTTTCTGGAAAACCGGTGCAAATCCATATTCCAAGTAAACTCTTTGAAATGGTTGGTTGGCACAAATGAAAGACCTTTGTTTAAAATTCGTATTTCAGTAGGTGTAAGAGTCCAGGATGAAAGGTTATATATTAAGTTTTCTTGCGAGAGCCGGGACCTTTTCTGTCTCTCGTTATGGCGCCCCCTACGGGTGGGCGTCCTTTGACTGTCACATTGTCTGTTACATCGTCCGTGTCCCCTAAAGGGGTTGATGTTGGTTCAGGTATTTCATCGGACCCTCAAGGTCTTTCATTTGTGCCAACCATTTCAAAGAGTTTACTTGGAACATGGATTTGCACCGGTTTTCCAGAAAACTCCGATTACAAGAATTTTTTCAATCACAAGACGACCTCCGGATTGCAGGACCACATGATGCTTTTTTGATAGATAGGAGCAGATCCACTTTCGACCCACCACCCACCATGCCTCCTTACGAACCTTTTCTAGGCTCATTGACGAGTCGGTTCATAGATACATCCAGACGCCCATTAAATAGCACTCGCAGCTTTCACCAGCAGAACGATCTGCGCTGAATGATCTGCGTAATTATACATCCTGCGGATAAAGGAGGCGCTATTGTAGTTCAGAGTTTGGATCAATATCGCCAAGAAGTGGAACGACAACTTGCTGGCTTATGGTTTAGTAAAAGAAGATCCTACAATGAAATTTAAAAAGGAGCTTGATTCCATATTGATGAAAGCAAAAATGGATGGTCTGATTTCGGTGAAACTCTGGCAGGCCTTGCAAGAAGAACATCCTGTGGTCCCCATCATGTATACGGTGCCTAAGATTCACAAGAGCCTGACATGTCCACCGGGTCAACCGATTATATCGGCCAGAAAATCCTTGTATCAACCAATATCGAAATTTTTGGATTCAGTACTTCAACCTCTAGTTCTGAAACAACCCAGATACATTAAGGACACCAATAGCTTTTTATTACTTCTAGAAACCATGGGGTCCGTACCTCCGAATATGTTGATATGTACCATGGATATTACCAGCTTGTACACGTCCATACCCCATTCTGAAGGGTTAGCAGCTATGCGACTCTTCCTTCAACAACAACAAGCGGTTAGTTGCAATATAGATTTCTTCATGATCCTGTTGGAACTTACACTGTCCAGGAATTATTTCATGTATAATGGTGCATTTTACCATCAACTATCCGGATGCGCCATGGGGAGCAATGTCGCACCTTCGTTTGCGAACGTGTACATGTTTCAAGAAGAAGTTAAATTATTTTTTATGGATCCCCTCATCTTTAAACACATCCTCCTATATTCACGCTATATAGACGATTTATTTGTCTTATGGACTGGAGGCAAGGAAGCTTTCGTATGCTTGATGGCGAAGATCAATGTCCCCACTTCACCCATCAAGTTTACGTACCAGTATCATCTCCAATCTTTGAATTATCATGATGTCCATTAAGGAGGGCGTAATTTTTACAAGTGTATACAGATAAGAACACTCTCTTATTAGCCAGTAGTCATCACCCCAAACCCTTGAAGAGTGGTCTACCAAAATCACAGATGATGCGGGTAGCACGCATCACCAGCGATCCAGGACAAACCATATTCGAAATTGATAAAATTATTGACAAGTTTGTCATGAGAGGATATGACTTACTTACACTTAGAAAAGCCAGAGATGAAGTTTTGAAAATGCCCAGAGATATCCTATTACATCCAGTCACTAGGGACAAAAAGAACATCATTCCTTGGAAGATGGAGTTTCACACAGCTAGCCCCGTGGTACAACGAGCTACTAGAGCTTTATGGCCCATTGTTAAATCTGATGTTGAATTACCATGCTTGAAGACTAAAACTCCGATGGCATGTTTTACTAGGGGTTGTAATATTCGTGATTTTGTCGTACATACTGACATCACTTCGTTTCCTCAACAAATACAACCCCCTTCATCATTTTTAAGACGAATCCCTGGGTGCTACAAGTGTCTTCATTGCATTACTTGTTCACATGATTACTGGTGGGTCCTTCAAACACCCACATAAAGACAAAAGTTACAGCATTAAATTTGTCTTGAACTGTCTTTCCTCATATGCGGTTTACATAATTTTTTGTCCGTGCGGATTGTACTACGTTGGACAGACAACACGTACTATACGTGAACGCATGGCAGTCCACCGTTCATCCATCAAACTAGCCCTACTTAAAAAAGTTACAGATCAGCCGGTGGCACGGCACTTTTTGGAACAGGGGCATAATCTGTCTTCGCTTCGCCACATGGTTATTAACCACATTCCGATGTCACTACGTGGAGGCGATCGTGCAGGAAAACTATTGCGGTTGGAAACACGATGGATCCACCAATTGGATACCATCTCCCCTAAGGGGCTAAACGAGAAAATCAATTGGAACATGTTATTGCAATGATATTAGTCCATCGATATGATAGTATTTTAATGATGGAGTGTTGAGAATTCGCTGTGTCAGCAGTGTATACTTATCCTTATTTAAGTTCCTACATTTAAATAGATTTCTATAGTGAACACTAATGTTTGTATATGTGACATTTACACTGGTCTTCATATGTGTCACATTCTTATTCTATCGTTATATTCTCTAGTTGGTAACGTTTTTGCTAGGGACTCAGCTATTTGATATGATTCCTGTTTATATCATGTTAATTCTTCTTGTATTTTCGGCCCCGCTGTCTGGTATCTACACGCGTTAGTTTTAATTTCAGTACATACTGGTTCTTAATCATTTGTGATAGTTTTTTCGATATCTGTCTGTATTTACTATGTGTCCTTTATCTCTCCCACAGACCGGGTGAGACTCTTCCGGCAACAGGCGGGTTGCCATAGTAACCACGCCGCGCCGTGATGACATCATTGCGGGGGGACGTGCACCCGGCCGGGCGCCTCCCTCCTGCCTCCCGGTCTGTGTGAGAGTGGCGTGTGGTTAGGTGGTTTAAAAGGTAAGACGCTTTTGTCATTTTTGTATATCACTTATGGTGTTACCTTGACAAAAAAGTCTGGAGGCTTTGAAACGTTGGTTTGTTCACCAATATATGCATTTGTCTATACAGTCTTGGAGTGCCGCAGTTTTTTCGTTTCAGTGTCTGTATTTCTCACTGAAGGCACCCAAGCAGTTGCCTATCTAATTGAAGTGCCGTTCCATTTTTGTGATTGTCTATATATATATATATTTTCGTAACTAAAGTGGTGATGACGGCACTCGTAGCGCCTTGTTTAGACAAATAAACAATCTCTTTGTTCGTATCAAAGTTTCATGAATTTACTTCATTTCATCAGGATATAACAAAAGTGAACAAATCATATACAGTCAGGTGCATAAATATTGGGACATTGACAGAAATTTCATATTTTGGCCTCTGTTCACCACCACAATGGCTTTGAAATGAAACAAACAAGATGTGCTTTAACTGCAGACTTTTAGATTTAATTTGAGGGTAATTACAACCAAATCAGGTGAACGGTGTAGGAATTACAACGGTTTCTATATGTGCCCCCCACTTTTTAAGGGGCCAAAAGTAATGGGACAAACTAAACAATCCTAAATCTAACTTTCACTTTTTAATACTTTGTTGCAAATCCTTTGCAGGCAATTACAGACTGAAGCCTGGAATTCATAGACATCACCAGACGCTGGGTTTCATCCCTGGTGATGCTCTGCCAGGCCTCTACTGCAAATGTCTTCAGTTCCTGCTTGTTCATGAGGCATTTTCCCTTCAGTTTTGTCTTCATCAAGTGAAATCCATGATCAGTCGGATTCAGGTCAGGGGAATGACTTGGCCATTGCATAACATTCCACTTTTCAGCCTTAAAAAACTCTTTGGTTGCTTTTGCAGTATGCTTCGGGTCATTGTCCATCTGCACTGTGAAGCGCCGCCCAATGAGTTCTGAAGCATTTGACTGAATATGAGCATATAATATTGCCCAAAACACTTCAGAATTCATTCTGCTGCTTTTGTCAGCAGTCACATAATCAATAAATACAAGGGAACCAGTTCCATTGGCAGCCATACATGCCCACGCCATGACACTACCACCACCATGCTTCACTGTTGAGGTGGTATGTTTTGGATCATGAGCAGTTCCTTTCCTTCTCCATACTCTTCTCTTCCCATCACTCTGGTACAAGTTGATCTTTGTCACATCTGTCCATAGGATGTTGCTCCAGAACTGTAATGGCTTTTTTAGATGTTGTTTGGCAAACTCTAATCTGGTCTTCCTGTTTTTGTGGTTCACCAATGGTTTACATCTTGTGGTAAACCCTCTATATTCACTCGTGTGAAGTCTTCTCTTGATTGTTGACTTTGACACATAATACACCTACCTCCTGGAGAGTGTTCTTGATTTGGCAAACTGTTGTGAAGGGGTTTTTCTTCACCAGGGAAATAATTCTTCTGTCATCCACCACAGTTGTTTTCCGTGGTCTTCCGGGTCTTTTGGGCTCTCCGATGCGTTCTTTCTTTTTAAGAATGTTCCAAACAGTTGATTTGGCCACACCTAATGTTTTTGCTATCTCTCTGATGGGCTTGTTTTGATTTTTCAGCCTAATGTTGGCTTGCTTCACTGATAGTGACAGCTCTTTGGATCTCATATTGAGAGTCGACAGCAACTGATTCCAAATGCAAATGTCACAATTAGAATCAACTCCAGACCTTTTACCTGCTTAATTGATAATAAAATAACGAGGGAATAGTCTACACCTGTCCATGAAATAGCTTTTGAGTTGATAGTCCCATTACTTTTGGCCCCTTAAAAAGTGGGAGGCACATATAGAAACCGTTGTAATTCCTACACCGTTCACCTGATTTGGATTTAATTACCCTCAAATTAAATCTGAAAGTCTGCAGTTAAAGCACATCTTGTTTATTTCGCCACCATTGTGGTGGTGAATAGAGGCCAAAATATGAAAATTCTGTCAATGTTCCAATATTTATGCACCTGACTGTACCTTTATAGCAGACATCTCGTGAAGACGCCGTCAAACTGCCCGGAAGCGGAAGGTGACGTCAGCATAATCATTAGTACACCGGTCACCATGGTTACAAACACTGTACACAATACATAAAACACTATCACAAATATTTAGAGAAGCCTGGTACAGAATTATTCTTAGACAAGAGCAAAATAATAAAATAGCATGGCAATTATGTCATAATTCTACCATAATAATGTCCTTAAACATTTAAGAAACTGCTTCATATACACGCTAATAGCAAGGACCGCGAAGCTGCCGTCACACATAAGCGGCAGAGGATAACCACAACTTATGAATGAGAGTGAGTGAGGTAATCGATGGAAACACAAAAGGTATTCCATTAGGACTGGGTCACGTACTTATAAAAAACATTGTAACCCAAGATTTTCATTTAACCCCATCGGGGCAAGTGTATTAAGATGTCAGATCCACTGTGATTCTAATCTTAAAGCTTTGGACCTATCACCACCTCTCATGCGGGGAGGGACAGGGTCGACAATTTTGTACCTCAAGGTCGCCAAGTTGTGTTTGGCCTCAACGAAATGGCGAGCTACTGGCTGTTCGCTTGAGCCTTTAGATAACGCACTACGAATGGCCCTTCTACGGAGTGCCAGTCTTTCTTTAAACATGCGTTCAGTTTTGCCCACGTAGTTCTTACCTCATGGGCAACTGACGAGATAAACGACAAACCTGGTAGTGCATGTAAGGTAATGTCTGATTGCGTACATTTTCCCTGTCAATGGGTGGTTAAAAGAGTTACCGATAAAGATACATAGACACATTGTCTCAGTCACTCAAAGACCAGGTGTGGAAATGTTTCAGACATACACTTTGGTATGAGACACGTGTTAGTGAGCAAGAACCCCCGATCTTCCTTAATGCTATATAGTTTGGATATGGGAGTTGGTGTTGCGGACCCGGGCTCACACAGTTTTGTTTTATTATATTTTATTTAATTTTATATGTTTACCATTGTATAAAGTGTTGGTAATTGAAAGTGTTTGAATACCAGACAATGGTTATTTCTCTGTAAAACATCATATTTAAAAAATGTATGTGCTTACGCTTGATTCTCTGTCATATATTTGTTATGTTTCAATAAAAAAAACTTTGTTGAAAAAAAAAAAAAGAGTTACCGATTATTAAGTAATGACAAGTAGGCAATCAAGACACTTGAAACAACCCTTTTTGGTGATGCTTTGGTGCTGGGGCTTACCGCTTTGCGTATCAGAAATGTCAGTTTTAACTAGGAAATCCCGTAGATTCTTGCCTCTGCTAAAACTTTGCATGATCGTTATATCTTGAAAACCCTTTAACTCGGGGTCTGAGGTTACAATAGGCCAATTTTTTTTTATCTCTTTGTTGATGGTAGAGCTTAAAGGACTAAAATGATTGGTCCAGGGAATCCTGGACTTTGTGTTGCTTATGGACCTATGTTGACTTAAAAGGTTTTTTCTAGGAATGGCCAGAGATTTTTGTTTTTGAGATGACAAAAGCTCTAATGGGTAACCTCTGGCAAGAATTTTTTTTACCATGTTGTCTAGTTGTACCTCTAAATTGGACCTGTCACTAATGATCCTACATGCCATTAAGAATTGAGAAAAAGGCAAACCCTGTTTGGTTCCTGGAGGATGAAAACTGTTATAATGCAAAACATTATTCCTGTCTGTGGGTTTAGAAAACAGGTCAGTTACAATCATGTTGTTCTCAATGGTAATAGTTACATCTAGATAATTGATTGATTTAGTGCTACATATATACGTAAACTTGGTTGGATGAGATAAAGCATTTTGCTGATTAAAGAGGTTCTCTAAACACTGTAAGGGACCAGACCAAAAAATGATCACGTCGTCGATTTAACATTTCTATAAATAATGTGCCTCGAGATAGATGGATCTGTAAAGACAATTTGGTTTTCTACCTCAAACATATAACAGTTTGCCAGGGAAGGTGCCACTGCTGATCCCATGGCACATCCTGCTGTTTGCAGGAAGAAGGAAACGTCGAAGAAAAAGTAATTTTTAGTTAGAGTTAACTCTAAGAGTTGTATGAAAAAATTTATATACGGTCCGGCATAAGCAGGATGATTAGTTAGAAGTTGTCTAACAGCGTGTAACCCGGCATGATGCGGAATACTAGTGTATAGATTTTTAACGTCTGCTGTGCATAATATTAAGTCAATTGGTAAATTTGTAAGTTGTTCCAGCTGGTTTAGTAGAGTAGTGGTGTCTTTCAAAAAGGAGTTATGACTTTGTACTACCGGCTGAAGGTAAATCTAGATATACGGCAACAGAATGTAGTAACGAGCCACGGGCAGAAATTATGGGTCTCCCCGGGGGTTTGTCCAAAGATTTGTGCACCTTAGGGACGTGTATAAGATAGGAAGCCTGGGGTGTTGAGAAGATAACACCTCCTTTAGTGAAGATGTTATTAGATCCAAGTCTGTTGCAGCCTGTAGAATAGAGTCCAATTCTTTTTTGAATGGGCCTGTTGGGTCCCCGTTTAATCTAGTATATGTCGATGCATCAGCTAGTTGGGAATAAATTTCACTTTTATAATCGTCCAAGTTTTGGATAGTAATCGATCCCCCCCTTGTCCAATGGTCGAATGATGATCGATGGATCATGACGTAAATCAAGGGCTTTGTGCTCTTCTCTAGTCAGGTTAAAATGACCATATTCTGTGGCTTTCTGTTTGATGTTATCAGAATCTCTCAGAAGACTTGAGAACGTTTTCAACGAGTGATTTGAGGATGGAGTGTCAAATTTAGAGGGTGGTCGCAGTGATTTTAATTTAAAGGGGATGGTCTCACTTGGATTGAGGAAAGGCTCTGTGTTTTTGGAAAAATGTTCCCTAAGGAGGAGTTTACGTCCCAGTTTATAGTTTTCCACTTGTCATTCAAACGGCATCATGACCCTTGGTTGGCACAAATGATAGTCCTAGATTCAGGACTATCCGTTCAGTGGATGTCAGTTCTCTGTCCGATAAATTACAAACGAGGTCCTCCTGGGTAGTGGGGGTCTGCACGGACCACCTCTGCCTTTGATTCTGCTTCGCCCGCCTTGTGTATTTCTCTTACGTGGGTCGAGGTCATTCTTGTGGACATGCCTAAAGGGATACTAATTGGATTGCTGGGAGTATTGGTTGCATAAGAATTGCTTTGTAAATGCGATTCTGCTGAAGATGCTGAGTCTCTGGTGAACCGCTGATGTTTGCGTCCGTGAACAAATGGACGCTGTTGTTCACGATGTCCGGTTAGCTAGCCATATACTTGTTGTGTAGCATAATCTGCTTCAACCTTAGCTATCTTAGATTTTTTGAAAAACATGAGATCTCCACTTGTTTTTCCAGTTTATCCAGCCAATCTGTGGAAGTATCCTTAATAAGCTCCGCTTTATGGGTAGATTCAAATTTGTGTAGTTTTTCTTTAGTTAAGGTTAATTCCCTGGTGCTTTCCTCAATTACCAGTAAAATTAGGTGGAAGGCACACTTATTTAAGATTGCTATCCATTTTTTACAGAAGGCAACATTATGTCTGCCGATTGTGGGGACATTGTGTATTCTGGGGATCATCTTAGATTTGTAATAATCGGATACAGTTATGACATGATAACTGTAATCCATTTCTCTTTTTTGATTTGTACCAATCCCTATATACTTCCTCACTGGTCAGGGTATCTTTATCATGCAGAGCTTTCTTTGTTAAGATAGCCTCTGCCTCTGAAAAACTGAACGTATCTCCTTGTGTTAGCTGAATGAACGTGGTGGAGCCTTCCATTCTGTCCATGGTCAATCTCTGTATTCGGTAATGCTTAATGAAAAAACTAATGGGACACCTGGTACTAAGTAGAAAAGAGAGGGGGGTTTAACCCCCTATTGTTCCTCAGCACACTGAATTATACTAGCAACAATATATGAACACTATATGGTAATAGAATTTCAGAGATATTAGTTGCATGCATTTGCAAATACATGGGATGCTGCTAGGCCTCGTCAAGGCTTCTCTGTCACTAGCAGTCCCTACACTAAACGGTTCACGTACAGGCGCAGAGCACCCCAAAACTACGTACAGCCCAGGACCCCCCCCCAGGGCATCACACGAAAAATGGAAAAAGAGTGACAGTGCAGTGTAAAGTATAGTAATGTGCAAGTAATTACTAAGTGTTAAGGGGTTAAAATATATGTGAAAAATTACATGAATAATAAACAAACATAAAAAGGTGATGTGAAAAGTAACTATGTGTATTAAGTGGTGATGCCCTCAGGAGGCCCAGCCAGAGCAGCCTCGGCGGCCCTACGCCCAAACGCTCACCCCAAATGTAATGTATGCCAATTAAAGCCTCATAATAAAGGCACATATATATTTTTGGCAAATGTAAGGCCTCATGATAAAGGCACATACATAAATGCATCCGAATTGAGAGCCAGCTTACCTGGGAGTCACCCCTGGGAACTCCAACTAGCACTACTAGAACCAGCATGCCCTGCTAATGCTGGCTCATTCATGCGTCTCATAACCACAAACAAAAAATGGCAGCTGCTCAATCAATCAGGTGGAAAAAGAGTGACACTGCACTGTCACTCTTTTTCCATTTTTCGTGTGATGCCCTGGGGGGGGTCCTGGGCTGTACGTAGTTTTGGGGTGCTCTGCGCCTGTACGTGAACCGTTTAGTGTAGGGACTGCTAGTGACAGAGAAGCCTTGACGAGGCCTAGCAGCATCCCATGTATTTGCAAATGCATGCAACTAATATATCTGAAATTCTATTACCATATAGTGTTCATATATTGTTGCTAGTATAATTCAGTGTGCTGAGGAACAATAGGGGGTTAAACACCCCTCTCTTTTCTACTTGGTATGACCCCTCCCTTTCATGCACCTGAAAAAAGTACTACCTGATTGATTGAGCAGCTGCCATTTTTTGTTTACACCTGGTACTATTCCAGATGAACCCAGAAAAAACGTCTGTTCTCCTGAAGCGAACTGGGTAAGAAGTGGGATGGGTGCCTCGCTAGGTAAACACAGCTAAAGAGCACGCTGTGAGCACATATACTGTATAGCGGAATTGCTGGCACTCACGACCTCCGTGAAGAAATTTGCGCTGTTGACATCCCCTGTCCTGGCTGGTGCTGGGAGTTTGTATAACAATAGCTGTGTTGATGGCACTCGTGTTTAGACAAATAAACAATCTCTTTGTTGGTATCAACATTTCATGAATTTACTTCATTTCGTCAGGATATAACAAAAGTGACCAAATCATATACCTTTATAGCAGACACCTCGTGAAGAGGCCGTCAAACCGCCCGGAAGCGGAAGGTGACGTCAGCATAATTATTAGTACACCGGTCACCATGGTTACAAACACTGTAAACAATATATAAAACACTATCACAAATATTTAGAGAAGCCTGGTACAGAAATATTCTTAGACAAGAGCAAAATAATGAAATGGCATGGCAATTATGTCTCAATTCTACCATAATAATGTCCTTAAACATTTAACAAACGGCTTCATATACACGCTAATAGCAAGGATCGCGAAGCTGCTGTCACGCATAAGCGGCAGAGTGAGTGAGATAATCGATGGAAACATAAATGGTATTCTATTAGGACTGGGTCACGCACTTATAAAAAACATTGTAACCCAAGATTTTCATTTAACCCCATCGGAGCAAGTGTATTAAGATGGAAGATCCACTGTTATTCTAATCTTAACAAAGCTTTGGACATGTCACCACCTCTCATGTGGGGAGGGACATGGTCGATAATTTTGTACCTCAAGGTCGCCAAGTTGTCTTTGGCCTCAACAAAATGGTGAGCTACTGGTTGTTTGCTTGAGCCTTTAGATAACGCACTATGAATGGCCCTTCTATGGAGTTCTATGGCTTTCTGGAATGGCCTCTCTGATCATATGAAGGATGACCTAGCAACCCAGGACCTTCCTACTAACCTCAACGACCTAATTTCTCTGTGCAACAAGGTGGACCTCCGCCTTAGGGAACGACAGGCCGAGAAGAATAGGCCTGATCGCCTCTGGTAACGTCCTACTAATGCCCCTATTCCTGTTACTCCTGGACACACAGATGAGGAACCTATGCAGGTTTACCGGGCTCAGCTCTCTAATGAATGGCAAAGACGCCGCCGTGAAAATCTCTGCCTATATTTTGGGGAGACCGGTCATCTTGTGGCTTCCTGTCCTGTTAGGTGCGGAAACTCCCGCTCCTAACCGATTCCGAGAATGCTCGATTGGGAGTAGTGCTTCATTCCCCGAAAAACATTGAGTCTGTTCTACCCATAGCCCTAGACTTGAAGCCAGGTCCTGTGTTCGTCTCCTCCCTCCTGGATTCTGGTGCAGCAGAGAACTTTATTACTCTGAAACTTGCTAGGAAGCTTCTAGTGCCTTGTATCTCCCTCAACCATGTTAACACCCTGTCGGCTGTTGATGGCAATCCCATTGTCAACGGTACTATTTCCAAATGGACCCAACTCCTAACAGTTCACACAGGAGCATTTCATTCCGAGCTCATCAGTTTTTTGATTATACCCAAAGCATCACATGACGTGATATTAGGATATCCCTGGCTGTGTAAACACAATCCCAAAATCGATTGGAACTCCATGCAAGTGCAGTCCTGGGGCGATGCTTGCCAGAAGTCTTGTCTGCTGATTATTACAGAAGACCTGCAAATTCCTAATGCATATAGATCCTTCTCAGATGTGTTTCCTGAGAGCAAAGCTAATATCTTACCTATCCACCGAGACTGGGACTAACCAATCGATCTGATGCCGGGCAAATCCCCTCCTCGAGGTCGTATCTACCCCCGCTCGTTTCCTGAATCCAAAGCCATGTCATAGTATATCCAGGAGAACCTGAGAAAAGGATTCATTCGCCCATCCACGTCTCCTGCCGTTGCCAGATTTTTCTTTATGTCCAAGAAGGATGGGGGTCTCCGACCTTGTGTTGATTATAGAGGGTTGAATGATATCACCATAAAAAATCGATACCCATTACCACTTATCACAGAATTGTTCGGGTCAAGGGTGCCAATATCTTCTCAAAGCTTGATTGACGTGGGGCCTACAATCTCATCAGGATCCGACCCGGTGATGAATGGAAAACCTCCTTCAATGCCCGAGATGGGCATTTCGAATACCTGGTGATGCCATTTCGGACTCTGTAACGCCCCCACAGTTTTCCAAAACTTTGTGAATGAGATATTCAGAAATCTGCTTTACGTTTTTGTGGTGGTATATTTGGACGTTATCTTAATTTTCTTATCCACTCTCCAAGAACATCAAGCCCACGTCAAAGAAATCCTGTCACGGCTGAGGGTAAATGATCTATACTGCAAGCTTGAAAAATGTGTGTTCGAAGTCCCTTCCATTCCATTCTTGGGGTATATCATCTCAGGCTCCGGATTGGAGATGGATCCAAAAAAGGTTCAAGCAATCCTGGATTGGTCTTGTCCCACTTCCTTAATGAAGTCCAAACACTTCTCGGCTTTGCAAATTACTACAGATGATTCATTAAGGGGTTCTCTTCTCTAGTGGCCCGTATCACAGTCTTGACCCGTAAAGTAGCCAGTCCCTCCAAGTGGCCTCCCGAGGCAGAAACAGCCTTCCAACTGTTACAACAGTTGTTCATCTCAGCTCTGGTGCTAAGGCAGCCAGGCACCAACAGGCCTTTTCTTCTGGAGGTGGATGCCTCTTCTGAGGCAGTGGGAGCTATCCTGTCACAGAGATTCGAGGACAACAGGATCCACCCATGTGGCTTATTTTCCAAAAAGTTTTCCCCAGCAGAAAAAAATTATGGGAGACAGGAATTGCTAGCGGTCAAGTTAGCCCTAGAAGAGTGGGGTTATCTCCTCGAACGTGCCAAGTACCCTTTCACAGACCATAGAAACCTGCTGTTCCTAAAGTATATACAATGTATCAGTCCTAGGTTGGCTCGCTGGGCCATATTCTTTGCCCACTTCAGCTTCACATTGACTTATCGTTCAGGATCCCTCAACCAAAAGGCTGATGCCCTGTCATTCTCCTTTGCTCCTGACAACAATATGGAATTCCTCCGAGAAACACCAGTCCTTGATTCCAGAGTCTTTGCCAGCATTCAAGTGCAACCACCTCCTAGCAGAACCTTCGTGGCTCCTGAATTGCAAAAACAACTACTGTCCTGGGCTCATGCATCCCGCTTCTCAGGCCATACAGGTAACCGTAAAATGTTGGAATTTTTGCAGCGCTCTTATTGGTGGCCCGCTATGAAAACAGAGGTGGCGGAGTTCATTGCTGCTTGCACCCAGTGTGCCCAACACAAGAACCCTAGACAAACTGCTGCTGGGGACCAGGTGCCTCTTCCCATTACAACCTGTCCATGGACTCATCTATCCATGGATTTTCTGCCAGACTTGCTGGGTTATAATGGATATACCACCATCTGGGTGGTAGTCAACCATTTTTCCAAGATGGTCAATTATATTCCAAAAGCTAAAAAAGCTACCTTCCGCTTCTGATTTGGCTCATCTGTTTGTATGTACTTCACAATTATTCCACCTGCACGGACTCCCCATTGAGATAGCGTCGGATCGCGGGGTTCAGTTTGTGGCAAAGTTTTGGAGAGCACTGTGTTCCGTTTTTCAAGTCAATTTAAATTTCTCCACAGCCTACCATCCTCAAAGTAATGGATCTACAGAAAGGGTGAATCAAGACCTGGAGAAATTTCTGAGAATCTACATGCCATCCTCCCAGGATAATTGGTTAGAGTCTCTTCCATGGGCTGAGTTTCCACATACAGTAATTCCTCGTATCATTCATCTTTTGATTAGTCACCATTTTATGTTGTCTACGGTCTCCATCCAAGGGTTCCTGAATTTAAAACCTTGCCAGTCTAGGACGTCCCCGCTGTTGACTCTACCCTGTGAAGGTTCGCCCAGATATAGTCACAAGTTCATGCTACCCTCCTCAAGACCTCTCAGGGATACAAAATGAGTGCAGATAAAAAGTGCAGAAATGTTCCCAGAATCCACATTGGGGATCAGGTCTGGCTGTCTACTCGCAACCTACGCCTCAGAGTTCCATCTATGAAATCCACACCTCGATTTATCGGCCCATTCTTCATCATTGAAGTCATCAACCCAGTGGCTTACAAACTGCAGCTTCCTTCCTACCTCAGGATCCCAAATTCCTTCCATATTTCCCTATTGAAAACCCTTATTCTTAACAAGTTTCCAGCCATCACCTCCTAAAGTTCTCACCGAGAAGGGAGTGGAGTTCGAGGTGAAACAAATCCTAGACTCCCGTATGCGATATGGACACTTACAATATTTGCTGGACTGGAAGGGTTACAGCTCTGAGGAGCAATCAAAGCTGAGGATGTCCATGCTCCTAGTCTCATCCGCAAATTCCATACCTCCAGCCCAGAGAAGTCTGGGAAGTGTCCAGAGGACACCCGTAAGAGGAGGGGGTACTGTCACGGCCAGACCCTGCTTACCTGCTGGCTCGCGGTCTCTGCCTGTGCGAGCACTCTGGTGCGGTCCTACCAGTGGGGGTGATGGTTCCTGGAGGTTGGAGAGAGGAGGTCCTGGGTGAACAGGCCATGCTGGTACAGGTAAGACTAGCAGCTTCTCCCGCTGTAGACTGCTGGGCGCCGCCATCTTGGTTTTGGGCATGTGACCTGAATGGGCCAATCAGGTTGGAGGTTCTGCGTATGACTCTCAGCAGCCTATCTTGCACCTTCCCATGGTACTTGAGGGTGTTCAGCACGCCCTCTAGTTGCCAGTGCAATGTGTACTCAGGCTTGCTGTATTAGAGTTCTCTGTGCTCCCTAGCCTTGGTATATTGCAGGCTCAGCAGTGTCTCGCTTGCTGTCAGCATTCCAGACATTTCCCAGGATTCCTGCACCTATCAGCCATACCCCACGTCTCACCCTCCGCTTGTAACTGACCAGCCACACGCACTCAGAACCCACCGCAGGTTACAGACCTCTGATCCTCAGCATACCTCTACTGGACTTTGTTTTTCTGTCAGTTCATTACCAGGCACCTGTTTCTCTACCTCACATCAATTGGATTTGTTTCATTACCAGACACCTGTTTCTCTGCTTCTCATCAATTGGAGTTGTTTTATTATCAGACACTTGTTTCTCAGTTCCACAGCACTTGGACTTTATTTCTCTGCCAGACATTTATCCTCAGTTCACCCTTGGACTTTTGTTACTGTATTCATATATTTGTTTATCCCATGAATCCAAACACTCCTATTAAACCAGCTGCCTTTCAGTTTAACAAGACCGTTCTTGCCTCGACTCCTGACTCCATCCCGGGTCCAAAATCTCCCAGGTCCTGACAAATGCATTCATCAGCTTTTTGCTGGACAGCCATGTGAGATCATTATTGATGGCATACTGATTTGGGATTACAATAGGCAAGAGTACACTTATGCCAGGTCCTTGAAGGATAAGGGCAGTTAACCAAAAATTGAACCTTGACAAATGCAAACTCAGGATCTAAGCGGTTTCATACTCCAAGAAAAACAGAAGTGATCTGTAAAATGCCACCCCTGAAGATAAATGTCATTTATGCTTCCTTGGAATGACCAGCTATATATCCAAATTCATGTTGAAGTGACTGCACTATTGCACCAGCTCCTTCACAAGATGCAGTATGTCGTTGGCATGAGCACCAAGGCGCTACATTTGATTAAAGGAACTATTGACAGGACTCCCTGTGCTTCAGATCTTCAACGGATTCCATTACTATTTGATGATGCTTCTCAGCATGAGCTAGCCCATTGCTCTTGCTCCCAGAGCCCTAGCAGAGATAAAATCACACTATGTTTAATTGAAAAGAAGTTGCTAGCGATAAGAAGTTCAACAATATTCATTTATGGCTGCACCGTAACATTGGAAACAAACCACCAGTGTCTCAACACAGTGCTAAAAGAGTCACTCCACACAGCATCCTCATGCATTCAGGCTTCAGTGATAAATCATTTATATCAACGTGGCAAAGAACTGCACTAAATTCACGTGCACACCTGCCTCCCACTGAGCATGATGAGCCAATAGAGTACTATAATGTAATGGCTCTTTAAGTGCTCTAATCGAGAATATTTTGTTGTTATGAGCTGCGCGCCCTGTGTGCGTTAAATTTTTATGCTGCCACGTGACTCTTGATGTAGCTGTAAGGTTAACTTTAGTCTATTTTGGTGCATGATTATTTTAAATATATTGCATGAATGTTGTGTATTATTAATGGGGCACAAATATATGTTTCTAGAGTATATTTTAAAACAACCAGGTGTGAGGTTCTGGTTTTGTTGTGGACCCAGGGTGGTAATAGGAGCAGACACTGAAGTATGTTTAAAAGTAAATGTGGAGTTTTTAATGAGTGGCTTAACAGACATGAATGTGGTAAAACAGAAAGTCTGGGTATAGCACTAAAGTGCACTTGGGAGCTGTAGTGAGGCAAATAGGAAAAACTCCAGTTAGTGACAGGCAAGGGGAACTGTCCAGGTGGTGACTGATTAATGGAGAATGCAGACTGAGGAAGAAATATCCAGCAGAGTGTCAGTGGAGGCAAGGTGCAGGGTGAACAGCAGGACTCAGGTACTCAGGCAAGGGGAAGGTAATGGAGGATGCAGGGTAGTCCAGCGGGGTTGGAGCAGACAAGCAGGCAGGCAGGTAGCAATTTCACAGGTAACAGGTGGTGAGCACAGGGAACTCCTTTTCAGCTATGCTGAGAAACACGTTGTACTGGCAATGAAGTGAGGCTCTGAACCTCCCTAAATACCAAGTGCTGTGCCGTGACTGGCCAGAGAGAGCATGTGACAAATCAGGATTGGGCGAGCAAATCACATGGCCGGAGGCAAGATGGCGGCGCCCATGCCAAACGGAAAGGAAGCACTGCCAGGCCTCACCAGCACAACGTGACAGCATGCCCGCGCAGAGCCACGCACAGCCAATGCCCCTCGCCACACACCAGCACCACCGCCAGACGCCCCCCGCCACAGTGACGTCACAGGTGATACCCGTCAACCACCATGCCGAGAAACCCTGGTCGTGACATTACCCCCCCCCCTTATGGGTGGCCTCAGGACACTCACCAGGTCTTCCAGGATGAGCCGAGTGGAATTTCCTGACGAGTGCGGGAGCATGGATGTCTCAGGCCTCGGTCCAGCAGTGCTCTAGGATCTAGGAGATACTGTAGTCGTCCCCTGCAGATACGAGAATCCAGGACCTGGGAGACCTCGTACTCCACGCCTCTCTCAGTCTGGATGCGGGGGGGAACAGGAAGGACCTTGCAAAATTTGTTCATGATTAGGGGTTTCAGGAGGGAGATGTGGAATGAGTTAGGAATTTTTAGGTAAGCGGGCAACTGAAGGCGAAACGCCACAGGGTTGATAATTTCTGTGATGGAGAAGGGTCCGATGAAGCGGGGAGCAAATTTCATCGAAGGTACTCTAAGGCGGAGGTTCCAGGTGGACAACCAGACTTGGTCTCCAACTTGCATACAAGGTACCTTCCTACATCTCCTATCTGCCTGAAGTTTGTAGCGAGAGGACGCCTTCTCCAAATCAATACGTACTTGTAACCATTTAGATGCAAATCTTCGTATGGTGTCCTCCACGGCTGGCACATCAAAGACAGGCAGGCTTCGGAATTCAGGAATCCGAAGATGAAGACCGCAGACAATCAGAAATGGGGTTTGATTAGTAGAGGAATGGTGGGAGGCATTATGTGCAAATTCCACCCATGGTAGCAACTCAGACCAATTGCCTTGGGATGATGACATGAAGATCCTTTGGAAGGTCTCTGTGGATCCATTGCTTTGAGGGTGATAGGCCATGGAAAAGTTCAACTTTACTTGTAGAACAGAACATAGGGCTCTCCAGAATTTTGCCACAAATTGCGTACCACAATCAGAAATAGTTTCGGAGGCGGAATATGTGCTGGATGAACAGATGAGCCAAGTCAGGAGCAGTAGGCAGTTTCTTTAGAGGTACATAATGGACCATCTTCTAAAATCGGTCTACCACAACCCAGATGGTGGTGTAACCCTGAGAGTTTGGTAAATCCGTTACAAAGTCCATGGGGAGATGCGTCCATGGACGTGATGGAATAGGCAGGGGCAACAATTCGCCAGCTGGGGCTTGATGAGAAGACTTATGCTGAGCACATGAGGTACATTTGGAAATAAACTCCAGCACATCAGCCTTCATGGATGGCCACCAGTAACTTATTTTTAAAAGTTCCAGAGTCTTCAGAGTACCTGAGTGACCTGCAAAGTGAGAGGAATGAGCCCAGGTGAGGAGCTACTTCCTTAACTCTGGGGCCACAAAGGTCTTCCCAGTAGGGGGTTGGATTTGTACGGTGGCAAACACTCTTGACTCCAGCATAGGGGCACTACGTAGGGTCTTTGAATTGTCGTTACAGAGATCTAGACTGAGCATCCTCTTTTTGATAAAGAGCTCCAGATCGGAAGGTCAGGGTGAACTGGAAAGAAGATGGCCCATCTGGCCACACGAGGACTCACACACTGGATATTTTTGAGAAAGAGGAGGTTCCGATGGTCAGTGAAGACAGTGAAGGGAAATTTGACCCCTTCCAATAAGTATCTCCACTCCTTCAGCATCAACTTCACTGCCAAGAGTTCTTGTTCACCTATGGCATAGTTCCTTTCAGCAGGAGAGAACTTTTTAGAGAAAAACCCACAGGGATGAACTCGGTTGTCTTCATAACGCTGAGATAAAACTGCTCCCACTGCTTCTGATGAGGCATCCACCTCTAATAAGAAAGGTCGATCCAGGTCCGGTTGTCTTAGGACAGGAGCTGTGATAAAGGCTTGTTTCAGAAGCTGGAAGGCTGTCTCTGCTTCGGGTGACCATAGGGCAGGATTGGCGCCGTTACGGGTCAGGGCCGTAATGGGAGCCATCAGTGATGAGAATCCTTTGATAAAACGTCTATAATAGTTGGCGAATCCGAGTAGTCTCTGGGTGGCTTTCAAGGTTTGAGGTCGGGACCAATCCAGGATCGCCTGTACTTTCTTCGGATCCATTTCTAGGCTGGAGCCAGAGATGACATAAAAGAGAAATGGCACACTGGGTACACTAAAGACACATTTCTCCAGCTTACAGTAGAGGTGGTTTTCCCTCAGATGAGATAGCACCTCCTTCACATGTTTATGATGTTCCTCTGGAGAAGACGAGAAAATCAATATATCATCCAGATAGACAACAACAGACATATACAATAAGTCCCGGAAAATTTAATTGACAAAGCCCTCAAAGACAGCAGGGGCATTGCACAAGCCGAAAGGCATCACTAGGTATTCAAAATGTCCATCTCTAGTATTAAGAGCGGTCTTCCACTCGTCACCTGAGTGAATACGAATGAGATAGTAGGCCCCTCTAAGATCTAACTTGGAGAAAATGATGGACCCTTAGACTTGTCAAATAACTCTGTGATTAGTGAAAGCGGATATCGATTCTTGACCGTTATATCATTCAAGCCTCGGTAGTCTATACAAGATCTTAAGCCCCCGTCCTTTTTGGCAACGAATAAGAACCCAGCTCCGGCAGGAGAGGTGGAGGGGCGAATAAATCCTTTCTCCAAATTCTCCTGAATGTATTCGGACATAGCTTTGGTCTCCGATAAGGACAGAGGATAGGTGCGCCCAAGAGGCCGCATCTTGTCTGGCAATAGATCAATTGGACAATCCCACTCTATGAGGAGGTAAGACATTTGCTTGTTGTTCAGAGAAGACATCAGTAAACATTTGATACTCCTTAGGAATTGATGGAGATATTACTGAAGCTGTTTTCCTTACAGGTCATATCTTGGGAAGACAGGATTTCTGACAGTCAGCTCCCCATGAAAGAATTTGCATAGAACACCAGTCTATCCTAGGATTGTGCAGGCGTAACCAGGGTAGTCCTAAAATGATGTCTTGAGACGCCTCAGGTATCACTAAGAACTTTAAAGACTCAGAATGGAGTGCTCCGATACGGACTAGTACTGGTTGAGTCTCTTTGGTGACGACTCCATTAGCCAGAGGCCGACTATCTACAGCAGTCAAGGAAATTGCATGACAGAGGGCTGAACAAGAAATCTGTAGTTTGTCCACTAAGCTGGAGGTTATAAAATTTTTGGCTGCTCCAGAAACTACTAGAGCAGTAATGAAGACAGGTTTTGACTTGAGATCTATGGCTAAGATCAATACGAAATCTTTAGAATTTGGGGACGGGCTCATAACTCCTAACTTGATGTCCCCAGGGTCAGTTAGGAGCGGGCATTTCCCGATTTTTGGGAACAGGAGACCACCAGGTGACCCGCTTCTCCACAGTATAGGCAGAGGTTTTTTAATATTCTTCCCTGATGTTCCTCTTTGGAGAGATGGGTATGATTCACCTGCATTGGCTCTTCATCTGTAGGAGGGGTTGGACTGGTAGTAGAGGGAGGAGTAGATGACCTTTGCCGGTCAGTTCTGTGCTTTTCAGCCTGACGTTCTCTGAAGCGTAGATCTTATTAAAGAGGGAAATTATATCGTTTAGGTTAACAGGAAGGTCACGGGTAACCAAATCATCCTTTAGTCGATCAGAAAGCCCATGCTAAAAAGCTGAGGTGAGGGCTTCCTCAATCCACTTGAGTTCTGATGCTAAAATCGGAAACTGTACGGCATATTGGCTGACAGGACGGGTTCCTTGTTTCAGTGTCATAATACTAGATGAGGCTGATACAGTACGTCCAGGCTCATCAAAAATCCTCCTGACTGATGTCACAAAATCAGTGTAGTTATTCAGCAGAGAATCTGAACACTCCCAGAGTGGGGAAGCCCAATCCAAGGCTGAGCCGGACAACAGGGAGACGATGTAAGCCACTTTGGTTCTTGCAGTGGGAAAATTATCAGGCTGTAGGGTGAAATGCATATCGCACTGATTCAGGAATCCGCGAGAGCTTAGGGTTGCTGTCGAACTTGCTTGGCATAGGGAGATGTAAGCGGGGAGATGCCCTGCTTCCTGTATTCCCGGACAGTCGAAGCTGGATGGTTGGCTGAGACCTAAATTGTAAAATTAAAATCTGCACGACGCCATTTTATGTTGCCCCTGACGACGCCATCTTGCGTCGTCAGCATGAAATCATTGTGTGCAATGCTAATATGCTATTAATAGCATCATGTGACTACATTGCTACCGCATATTGTTAAAAGTCCTACCATACCCCATACGCAATTAAATCATACATATAATATACAAGACGCACAGCGCACAGTTGCGCTGTTTATCAAAGCACTCTGCACATAAAACGCACCACGCATATTAGCGACTATACGCAATATCCCCACACTGACACATTGCATACTTACACAAAAAGGTTCCCTAACATTAAGGTTAATATTAAAGGTTTTATATGTTATCAAATCTATTGTGAAATGCAGGTATTTGATATCTAGGGTTTAGTACATGATAAGCAGACCGTGTTTGGTGCTATTCTAAACCACTGGTTATTTGCAGATTTCCGGTTCCATCGGCAAGGAGATCGCAACATGCGTCTGGAATTATGGATCATAGAGAGATAGGCATTGAAATGTACTCTGTAATGTAATGTTTATTAGCCAGTTTAGACTTGTTCTTCGGTGGGAAAATGCACACAAAGAGCTGTTGGAGGGCTGAACTATTACAATACAAACTGACCTATGAACTGTAACAGAACCAATGGGATTATGCCAACTCGTTCTATTGTATTGCCTATCTCTGCAAGTGTACATATGCAGGCACTCTAGATCTGGTGGTTAGTCTTCTTTCTTTTTCTGTTGACGGAGGTTTCATAGTTGATGCCGGTGGATCCAGAGCGCATGCCTATGTATCGACTGTACCTTGTATATTGTATAACCTTTGCGCTAATTGTATTATAGATCAAGGCGTGTAACTATATGCTTTTTATGTGAATAATAACTTTTGTGCTTTGGAACCACACTCAAAGTCTGGAAAGCGATTATTTCATATGCGTACGCAACGCTAAACAGTGACTTTATGGTATAAAGGTTAAATAGGAATTCATAGGACATAGAAGCGGGTGTAGTTTCTGGTACCCCAGAGGTGGATAAGGAGGTTTGCAGATATTACTGTCGTTTAGACATTTCTTGCAGAAACTGAGCCATTTGGTGCTGCATGGTTTCCAGGTTTTCCAGACGGCCAGCAATGCACCAAGATAAATCTACTCCAGACTCCTGTTCCGTGGCCGGATTCATGGGGCCAGTGCAAACTGTGAGGTTCTGGTTTTGTTGTGGACACCGGGGTGGTAATAGGAGCTGACACTGAAGCAGGTTTAAAAGTAAATGTGGAGTTTTTAATGAGTGGCTTAACAGACATGAATGTGGTAAAACAGAAAGTCTGGGTATAGCACTAAAGTGCACTTGGGAGCTGTAGTGAGGCAAATAGGAAAAACTCCAGTTAGTGACAGGCAAGGGGAACTGTCCAGGTGGTGACTGATTAATGGAGAATGCAGACTGAGGAAGAAATATCCAGCAGAGTGTCAGTGGAGGCAAGGTGCAGGGAGAACAGCAGGACTCAGGTACTCAGGCAAGGGGAAGGTAATGGAGGATGCAGGGTAGTCCAGCGAGGTTGGAGCAGACAAGCAGGCAGGCAGGTAGCGTTTCACAGGTAACAGGTGGTGAGCACAGGGAACTCTCCCTCAGCTACGCTGAGAAACACGTAGCACTGGCAATGAAGTGAAGCTCTGAACCTCCCTAAATACCAAGTGCTGTGCCGTGACTGGCCAGAGATAGCATGTGACAAACCAGGATTGGGCGAGCAAATCACATGGCCGGAGGTAAGATGGCGGCGCCCATGCCAAACGGAACGGAAGCACTACCAGGCCTCACCAGCCCAACCTGACAGCATGCCCGTGCAGAGCCTCGCACAGCCAATGCCCCTCGCCACACACCAGCACCACCGCCAGACGCCCCCTGCCACAGTGACCTCACAGGTAATACCCGTCGACCACCATACCGAGAAACCCTGGTCGTGACACCAGGTGTCTATGTACTAAGGGAATGATCCACAGGCGCTCGCTATTTGCGAGCACTCGCTCTGAATCAGGGCGGATTTTAAAAAAATAATAATAATCCATCTCCAGGCCTCTCGCATAGCTGTTGGTGACCACCCACAGCTTTTGCAAGCGGCCTGGCGATGGTCGTGATTATCGCGGCCATCGGGCTTGCGAATGCCCCTTCCCTTCCCCTGACTCTCCATTTGTAAGGAGTTCTGCAATCCAGATGTGCGTAGGTCCTTAACAGCGCTTCTGGAAGCAAATCAGCAAATCACACAAAATAATAGACCTGATTCAGAGATGGACGCAGTTCACATCACAAAGTGAAAAGATGCTAATGCAGCAGGAGGCATCTGAGGAGAAAGAGTCCTAAAGGTGCGTATACACTGGGCAATTAAGACTGTACGATTACGACATCGTAATCCTAGACGTTCCTGATCCCATGTAGTGCCTACACTGAGCGACCAGTCGTACAGAGTAGGCACCTTCCATCATTCCTGAACATGGCCAATCTGTCGCTATCGATTGGCCTGCATGTTCAGGCGATGGACAATGGGCCTGATTCAGACCCACTCGCAAGCGGCTGTCAGCTCGCAAGTGGGTCGATGGTGTGCACTGCGCATGCGCACGACGGAGGGAGCTCCGTCGTGCGCATGCGCCAGACGTGACGAGCGAAGGACTTTCCTTCGCTCGTTGTGTCTGATCAAAGGGGCGTGCTGTCGATGTTGATTGACAGCACGCCCCCTTTGGTGGGCGTGCCTCCCAGACGGGGGCGTTCCCAAGGGAACGCCTACCGTCGGAAGCCGGCCCACTGACATCACTAGTGATGTCAGTGGGAGTGATTTTGGCTCTGATAGAGCCAAAATCACTCCGGGCCTTGCGGTTGAGAAACTCAACCGCAGGCTCCGGCTCGCAGTGGCGATGGTCGCGATGGTCAAGACCATCGCGGCCATCAACCTGCACGCTCGCATAGGCTGTGGGTGGTGACCCACAGCTATACGAGCGTCCAGGAGGACGCTCCATAATTATGGAGGACGGCCCTCATTCAGAGCGTGCGCTCTGCTCAGAGCGTCCGGCTCTGAATGAGGGCCAATGTCGGGAACGACCAGCGGGAGCGCACATCAATGGTCGTTTCCGACATTATAGTGCACAATTACTGAGCGATTGCACGATTACGATGTTGTAATCGTGCAATTGCTCAGTAAAATCACCAAGTGCGTACGCACCTTTAGACTTAGCAGCGGATCATCTGCGAGATCATCGGGCATCTGAGTAACCCTGAGGTTACTCAGATTGGCCCTTGCAGCTCCATAGCCTGGCTGGCCTTATGACAAATAAGGCACTTAAAAGTTTTTTAATTAGCATAATATGGGCAATAATGACAAGTGTTGTTTTTGTTTTTCATTGGGGGGGGGTGATATTCTACCAATACCAGAATAATAGTTTAATTGATGTAATACAGGTATATGGGGTGTTGTATTGATGGGACAGGTGTTTTTAAGCTTGCAGCTGGGAGTTACAGGTGTTTTTTTTTTTTTACAATTTTTTTCAAAGTGGCTCAACATGACATAAAAATCACCTTTACATAGATTTTTATGTACCCCAAATTCATTTACAGACTTTAAATTGCTAAAAAAACACTTGCTTTCTATAATTGTTTTCACTGTTATTAAAAATGCAAAAATCAGCCATGACACCTTTTAAGAGCCCCAGATACTTTGCCAATGGCCACTAATAGCATTTTATACTGTTATGCAATGTTAGTTGCCACTTTTTGGGGGTAGAGGATGATTTCCCCACTTTTAACGTACCATGCAGAATTACTGCATTACCTCTGGGATAAGCATTATAGACTTCAATAGCACGGCTAGAAGGAGCACGCATACTTGCAGTAAATGAAATGACTGAGCAGTAAGCAAGTTAAGTTAAGCTGCGTGTGGTAAGATCATAAGGGTGCAGTCCCCCACCTGAACGGTAGCATTTGTCATGCAGCAGCCTAGTAGTAGTACACCAGTCCAGGACCTTGGTACAATTATCACAGCTAGTTTTATTAGCAGTATAAAAATAAACATTACATAAAAATAAATCCTGGGCTGTCTAGCTCCAACTAAACAAATGATTCCCTCAGAGTGGAGGGACCTAACGTCCCTCTTACAAAACAGAAGTCTTTAGTACATCACTTACATTCAGTAATCATAGTGTCTCTTAACAGGCCTCTGATCTGTTCCCCAGACAGTGAGAGATTGACTAAAGAGACTGAAACACCTGTTATCAGCCTCTTACAGGTGGTCTGGCAATCAAGGCTGCTAATCAGCTTCTGTCTACCAGACAGAAGCTAAAAACCTGGGGCATATATATCCCCCCTTGACAAACTTTTCAGTGTTTTTGTCAACCAAGATTTTACTGCAGATAATTGAATTCGGCCCCAAATGGTGTAGTACTCACTCGGCATACGGCCCAAAGTGTTTGACTTGCTATAATTTGAGATAAATCAGGCAAGCAGAAAAAAAAAAGTAAAAATATTGCTGCTGGTTGTCACTGGAAAGTGCACTGCTGCTTAATTTAATTAGGAAGGAAATGGCAGGGGCAATGTAGGGTAAGACTGGTCATTTTAAAATGTAATTTAAAATAAAGATATGATGTAAACCTCCTTAGATGGACTACTAAATCTCCGCTATTCATCTCCACTTCTCAAGCTATTATACTTTCATAGAAGAGAAATACTCCCAGACATTGAAACGGGGGTCACTCGCTTTTACAACAAATGGGATATTGAAACTCTAGATGCACAGACTCATACTCCCATTCTCCAACTATATGAGTCTACTGTGTTTTGCAACGTCATCTTTAGAGACTTGTTTTGACCACATGCTGTTTATAGTTTATTCCTGTACTTTATTTTACCTCAAAATTATAAGTTTGGCAGAATTGAGTGGTACTTGCTTTATGGGGGTCGATCCAATTAGACGCGAAGGGTGCGAGTTGCCGTTGCAACTGCGTTAAAAAGCTGGCAACGGACCAGCATCTTGCACCGTTCGCGGCCGCTATGAGCCCAAATCCGTGGAATTTTGCTCGCAGCCCTATGGGGCTGTGAACAAAATTAAGTGAATTCGGGCTGCCGTAAAGTGCGTCCACTGCTGCGATAACTCGCGCCGGCGAGATCATCGCGGCTAATTGGATCGTAATTTAAAAAGCCATGGAGTGTAATTTAAAAAGCCCCTCATTCCCTGTTATTACTGCTATGCTCTTCTGGGTGATATCGTATACATATTACCTACAATTCTACATGTACTTGAATATCATGTTATATATTTTGTCACAAATGTCACAGCTGTATTTTATTTTTTCATTGTATGCTGGAAAATACCAATAAAACAGATTTGAAAAGAAAAAAGATATGATGTTTGATATGATGGTCTAAATTTGGGGAATAGCCCCTTACCCACAAAAATCTTGAAGCATTAGAGATAATATAGATGTGTCATAGTGGTGTCACAAGGGGGGGTGCGGGCTGCACCCAGGTGTCTCCGCCCAGGGGCAACTCCCCCTATTTACCGGCAAGCAGCAAAGCCGCGCACACTACTGTCTTCCCCAGGGCCCACGCCGGGTGTCACCAGGGTGAGTGACGCCACTGATGTGTCCACATACATCTAGTCTCCTTGCACGTTAAACAGCCATTCTAGACGCGCCATGCCGTGTCGTGACTCGGTAGCGCTGAGTGTCTTTTTATGCAAATTTTTCCCTTGAGATGCATCTTATTCGCACAGGGATGCCTATGGGATGCACAAAATGATATGCGGTATGTGGGCAACTGCGGGTGTATCGGCATGCAAAACGCTATGTTACAGCGTCACAGCCACTGGCACTGTAACGTAGCCTTTTGCATGCAGATACACCCGCAGTAGCACACAGAATACAGGCATGCTGCATGTCATTTTAATCAGTAGTTGGCTTCTTGTGCGTCAATTTCACATCACTGAGCGAATAAGCTGCTTCTGAAGGGAAAAGTTGCTCGAAAAGATGCTTGGCGCTGAGTCACACATTACTCACGCGTTAGGAGTAACACAACTTGTAGCGCACAGTGGATAGATGTATGTGGACACATCTGTAGGTTTTATACTGGTTAAGATACATAAATTGACAGATAGATTGATCTCTATAGTTACTAAATTACAAACCAATAAAATTATTAATGCCAATCCCACAGTATCACTGTATAATGTTTTGCAGTATTGAAGGGTCCACCTCAGCGGCTTGTAAGGCTTTCCATAGACACTGCATTGTGGCCTTTCGACCCATTTGCTGTTTCCATTTTACCAACCCTTCCATGGCTTGTGCATGCACACTGTGAGGATGTTGATTCTTACATCTGTATAATTCAACATGGTCCAGTCCCAGAAATCCCAGTACCTGCTCCCATTCTGAACCCAATTTTCCTGCCAGGAGGTTCAACAGTTTATCACTTGGACAGTTCTCTTGCACATTAACAGGCAATTCCAATTTTTTTTCCACTGGCATCCCATGGCTCTCCTTGCAGAGCTGCACTAAATTCTCACGAACCCAAGGGAATTCTGTTAATGAATCCAAGAAAGTTTCAAATGCCTTTGGTCCCCGGGTGGGTAGAATATCCAGCAGTTTCATTGTTTTTCTCTGACTGGTGACTTGTGAGTTGATTTCCTCCAAATGGTCACTTGTGATGATACCTTCTTGAAGCAGATATTGAGGCAAAAGTCCATCTGCTAGACCCTGTGCACACAGCTCCAGACGCAGACGTCTTAGAAGATCCCGATGTTTTGGATCCATCATTTATGGTCGGCAGAAGGACCTGTATAGGTCACAGGTACAAACATTTTTGAATGCCTTTACTAATATCCAGTCATTATTTATCAATACAATAAATATGTCTTTATTAGGGACATAGACGGGGAAACAAATCCGCCGGACATACTGTAGGTCCGGCGGTATTTCATACCGATCCCCTGAAAAAAGCCATTCATGTGGTATTTTAATTAAAATGTATTCCCCTGAAATAATCAATAAGTTAATGATTCTGTAAAAATACATGAACATAAATCGGGATCGACGCCGCAAGCCTGGCACCAGTGAAGATACCGACTGTTCTAAAGGTAAGTACTAACCTAACCCCCCCTAACCCTCCTTTAGGGATGCCTATCCCTAACCTCCCTCCCGAGTGCCTAACCCTAACCCCCACCCTAAGTGCCTAAACCTAACCCTCCAGGGGGGTGCCTAACCCTAACCCCCCCAAGGGTGCCTAACCCTAACCCCCCCTTCCCCTAGCCTAACACTAACCCTCCCGGGGTGGTGCCTAACCATAAGTCCCCCCCGGGAGCCCTTAACCTAACCCTCCCCCTTGCGGCTGTCCACGCCCAGCTACCCTTCGATCGGTATGTCGGTCGTCAAGCTCCCGGCGTGGGTAAAATGGCAGGCGTCGGGATATCAACGCCTGTCATGAGACCCCTGCCGGGATTAGACAGTCGGGAAGCCGGCGGTCGGCATTTCGGCCATCGGCTTCCTGACTGCATCCCTTTTTCAGAATGCTGCAACCAACAAAAAATAATGATTAAGAAAAAAACCACCTAAACTTCATTCATTTAATATTTTAAGTTTTATTCACACTTCTTTTACACACTTATTTCAGTGGTTCTGTAACTTAACTGGAATGTGTAAACAATCTTCAGGTGTGGAGAACACTGAGGGCCTGATTCAGAGATGGGAACAATGTTGATGTTCACGCAGTTATACGCTGCTGCATAAAAGAGCGCTAGCATTAGGAATGGCGAGACAAAACCATGGGCATTCCTGGGTGGTGACTGGGAAGTGGCCTGAAGTGAACACACACAAAACAAAAGCTGTCTCATGGGCGTGTTATGGGATTGTCACGGGGGTGTCAGTGACCGCGGATACGTTCTCAGACGCAAATCCACAATCACAAAGGCAATGGTCATATGAATTTCAGAAGGAGACACTGCGCATGCCATAGGCTCATGCAAGGGTTCATGTTGAGCAGGATGGTGCGCCGATGGTGGAGTGTTCAGAACCACCGGCAGAGTTGCACTGTCCAATGTCATTAAAAGTGGGTGTCCCAGAGTTTTCACAATCTGGCACACTCTAGAATACAAGGGAAAGGCTGAAACATACATACTATGCATACTATCGCAGCTGAGACTCCGCAAGAAGTCACAATCGCGGCTGCAATAGCGTGTACCTCTGAATCAGGCCATGACTGAGAATCTCATAAAGACCCCATAATAAAATAATGGAAATATTGCCACCTTCAATAAACTACGAGAACATCCAGCTTGTTAATAACTGTTGACGTAAGAGTCCTGAAATATATATATATAGATGTGGAGGTGCGGCACTCAGGTGAAATAAAGCAATGGAAGCAGTTTAAATATCAATGTTACAGTGTCTTTAATACACTGTCTTCAGGAATACAGTGTGTTAAAAAACGCACCTCCAGATTTACTATGTATCATAACTAGTGAGGGCATCGGGCACAACTTTACTCTGTTACCCATTAATTGTAGTTCTGCACAGAAGAGTAATGCGTGTTTAATGCATGTTTATTATGTCTTGGAAATTATGCTGGAAACATTTACATTTTTTCGGGTACTATTGAAAAGGCACAAGTAAATCGCTTAGGTTTCTTCTAAGCAAAGTAAAAATGGGACCTGAACTGGGATAATCTGAAAATTTAGGATCTTAGGCCCTGATTCAGAGCCGGACGCTCTGACCAGAGCGCTCGCTCTGAATCAGGGCCCACCTCCATAAATATGGAGCGTCCTCCTGGACGCTCGTATAGCTGTGGGTCACCACCCACAGCCTATACGAGCGTGCAGGATGATGGTCGCGATGGTCTTGACCATCGCCAGTGCGAGCAGAAGCCTGCGGTTGAGTTTCTCAACCGCAAGGCCAGGAGTGACAAAATCACTCCCACTGACATCACTAGTGATGTCAGTGGGGCCGGCTTCTGACGGTAGGCGTTCCCTTGGGACGCCTCCGTCTGGCAGGCACGCCCCCGGCACGCCCACCAAAGGGGACGTGCTGTCAATCAACATCGACAGCACGCCCCCTTTGATCAGACACAACGAGCGAAGGAAAGTCCTTCGCTCGTCGCGTCTCGCGCATGACGGAGCTCCCTCCGTCGTGCGCATGCGCAGTGCACACCATCGACCCACTTGCGAGTGGACAGCCCCTCGCGAGTGGGTCTGAATCAGGCCCTTAATACACTCGAATTTCAAACAGTATCAGAGAGGTGTATAACCGAAGTGTATCATATTAATACATATCCCTTACCTGTGTATAATTCATAATGAATTTTAAACAACAACAAATTGGGAATTATAAGAGGTATTAGAATATTAGCAGTCCTAAGTAAAGGCCTTCATACATCAGCAGCGGTTGGTCGCAAGGATTTACCCGATTTGCTGATCCCAAACAGAATATGATCATGAACTGCAAGACAGGGATGTTTAACACGAAGAATTTCAACGGTTGCCTGACGGATCAGCGATCATTGATGGCAGCCGATCGTTGGATCAGGAAAACGTCCGTCTTATGTATGGGGCCCTGACAAACCTGTGGTCTGTGTATGATGCCAAATTGTCAGACATGGCCACTGCCGCCAGTATTCTGTGAACCAACACACATCATGCGTTTTACTGGTTCTGCAACAACTGTTCTGCACATGCAGTTTTGCCACACCCCAGGCCACGCCACCTGTCCGGGAACATGAAAAAGGTGGTAACCGTAACCCTACTCGTCTCAATTCCAGGCATGTGCGGCTGACAGGTGCTCCTTCAGAGGGAAATGTATCACACCTTCTAAAGAGAACAATTTGCCCATTACAATACAACCAGTCTGATGATACCTAGTACAAACTGATTAGTTGCTATGGGCAACTTCTCAACCGGTCGTGTTTAGAAGGCTTGAAACATCTCCCCCAAAATGATATGTACCACTATGTGAGGGGCCAGAGCCTGAGTTAGCACTTCAAAGCACAGTGCTTGCATTGCAATATCCCAACAAGACCCCGATTTATTGCAAAATCTAATGTACAGTTTGTCTGAAATTTAAAATATTGACATTTCCTGGGGGACTGATCCTCAAAATTATGGAGTTTGTAAATGAATGCAAGTATCTTTCCTATAAACCTTATGCAGTGTGTGAGGGTAGTCTGTCTGTAACTAATGTACCAATCAGAGCAATAAACACCAAAGCCCATTAAATACAGGAAACGTGCCGTTAGGTCAGGGAGCCTTCAGCATTGCAAAAGTGCTTCATCCGTTATAATGAGCTCGTTCGTTGGATTTGCAGCAATACTGTGAATAATATCCATTATACAACTATTTCGTGTATTACATATTCATATATACTCTACCTGCAGTCCGTATTCTAGGAGCCTTCTTATTCGTGTTTGTATCGCAGCTTGTGATTGGGGGGAGGAGGGTGAGCATCAGCCAATCAATGCAATAGCGGTACCTCACGTGACCCCCTCGGAGATACAATGTAATTATGTAACAATTGGATGTGTAGGAGTCGTGTTATTATCGGCTCCCTGGGGTTCCCAGCCTAATGCTGCGACTACTGCTGCTGCAGTTTTTAGTAATAGAGATTAGCTTTGGAAAACGAAATTAACTGTTTTGTATCAGTATGTGTACACGGTACAGGTAAGTGCCGTTTTTATTAGTAGAGATTAGATTGAGATTATTTACTCTTCATGTTAAGTAAGGACCTGGAAGTGACGTCAGTGAGGGTGGAAGTGCGATTCCATGCGCATAAAATCCACTTTAAGAAAAAACTTGTTCGCCCGCCACAAGATTACATTCCTCCTCTATGTCTACGTGGATGGCAGGGAATGACGTTGGGCAGTAGCTGATGACGTCAGGATCCTCTCCGTGAAGGCATCTAAACACTACCATAGAGATTAGCTGTGGAAAAGGAAATTAACTGTTTTTTTTCTATATAAGTGTGTGTACACTGTACAGGTAAGGGGAAGAGCTAGATCCCCTTCAGTTTCAGTTAGGTCTAGACGATAGAGGGCTGATGGCCCAGTGACGTCACACCCACGTGACTCGGCCTGAAAGGGGGAGGGGCGGGGATGCTAACGGGGACCAAAACTGTCCCCTTGCGGGCTCGCCACGCTTCGGGCACGGTGGCTCGATGCGCTCGCCACAGATATTTATTCCCCCTCTATGCCCTAGGGGATGGTGAAGCAGGAGCTGTCCAGCCTCCTGCAGCGGTCACGTGGTGTCTATGTCACAGAGGTCCTTTCTCCAACTGGGAAATAGCAGCAACCCTTCAGTTTCTGTACAATGACATCATCAGCCAGTGTCCAACGTCATTCCCTACCATCCAAGTGGGCATAGAGGGGGAATATATTCTTGTGACGAGCGAAGTGAGCCACCGAGCCCGCAAGGGGCCAACTTTCTTATTTTCGTGGAAAGTATGGGCAGAAACTTGCACTTCCGCCCTCACTCACATCACTTCCAGGTACGGCTAGTGAAGGGGATTTATACCTTTCCGTAAGGTAAGTGCCAGGATGAAAAGAATAGAAGCCCTGATAAAGTTAAATTGAAGTATTTAGTACAGTGTAGATAACAATGTCATTAAATGTAATATATAATGTAGACATTGTTACATGCGCTGCATTAAATGGGGATGTAGTTAACATACAGCATACTTTCCTACCCTCCCGATTCGGCCGGGAGCCTCACGAAATTTGGTGCTGTTCCCGGACCCCCAGAAAGGCAGACAAGCCTCCTGGCAAATTGCGTCATCGTGGCCCTGCCCCCTGCCTCACATTGCCGTTAATATTGGCATTGTGAAGAGGGGGCGGGCCACGATGATGCAATTGAGCTGTGACACCCCTATGCCCCACCCCCTTTTGCAGCGACACGCCCACCACAGTGGAAGCCCGACAGCTCCCTCTTGGAAGGAGGGAGCTAAAAGTAGGTAAGTATGACCTACAGCCCGGCGCTGGAATGCCGCTACCCGGCCAGAAGACCAGCGCAGGAATACCGACAGCTGGGATGCCGTTCGTGAGTATAGCGGGGCTTGTTAGGACTTAGCCGTGTGGGGGAGGGTTAGGTACCCCCGAGGGCGGGTTAGGCACCACCTTAGGGGTTAGGGTTATGCTCGAAGAGGGGAGGGTTAGATTTAGGCACCAAGAGAGGAGGGTTTGGTTTAGGCACTAACGGGAAGGGTTAGGGTCGGGGGGGGAGGGTTAGTTTTAGGATTCAGAAATGGAGAGTTAGGGGGATAAGGGGGGCGGTTAACATACTTGCATCAGGATGTCGCTGTCGGTATATTGACAGCAGGCATCCCGAGTGCCGGAATTTCATACCGGTTCCATTAAATTGTATTCAATTGTGATCAGCTTCGCTTTGTCGGTGCTTCTATTGTTTTTTTGTTATGGTTATTCTTTCATGGGGCACACACCAGCTTTATCTAGACTGGCCCTCTGTATATATGCACACATTGTGTGTGTGTGTGTGTGTGTGTGTGTGTGTGTGTGTGTGTGTGTGTATATATATAGATTATTAGTGCAGGCAAAGTCCGGCACTCACTTTCAGTGAGTTAAGCCTTGCAGCAAGTATACACATACAGAGAGACGCGGCACTCAGGGCTTTGCAAAAAAACACTCAAAACGACTCCCAGCAGAGAGAGTGTGTGTGTATATATATATATATATATATATGTGTGTGTATAATCTACCTAGAGAAGAGAACAACAGTTCTTGTGTTCTCCATATTTGTTCCCAATTTCTCTTGTATGTTCCCAAAATCTTCTTATGCTTCCCATGTCTTCCCATATAGGTATGTATGGAATAGGGTAACAGTTGTGGTTGCAGATTTAATGTGGCAATCATTTTAAAGACAAAACAAACCTGTTTTGCCTTTGAATTAATTTCTGCTTTAAATCTATAACTAAGATCTCAGAAATGACATTGGTTCACATGACTCGCACCCTATTATATAATCCCCAACCTCTCCTCTCTGGCATCCTGAAGGTAAGTAGTGGGGTTAGGGGGAGGGTTAGCTTTAGGGTTAGGCACTAAGAGGGGAGGGTTAGGTTTAGGGTGCAGAGAGAGGGGGAAGTTAGGTTTAGGCACCACAAAGGGGAGGTTAGGATACTAACCGACAGATGTCAGTATCCTAACCCTGTCGGGATGCCGGTGTGGGGATTCTGACCACCGGGATCCCGAGCGCGACATCCCGCACCCAACCCCTTACAGAACATGCTGTACTGATAATGGAAGAGGAGCAGGAGCTATACTGTGAAAACTGCAAGGATCTGGTTAAAATGTAACCTAATGCCACTATAGGCGCTGTACTTTCCCTCAGTACTGGGGAAAGACCATCAAAACCAACCCCCTGACACACACACAGACACACAATTTTATAGTGATGCAACTTTTCTGAGTCTACGAGTCTACTACAGGATCAGCAGAGCCACAGGAAAAAAAACACTGCATGTAGACCCTTGTGGCTCCATCTAGGGAAAATGGTTATCAAAACTGATCAAGCAGGTGGTAGTGCATTAAACCTACAGCTTTCTCCTTGTCTATATGTGAACTGAACTGAATTTCCAATCAAAATAATTTTAAATATTTTATTTTTGTATGTTTGATGTACAGTCACATAGAGAATTACTGACACAATACTTGAATCCAGAGCCCACCAGAAGTATTTTCAGACAACATCATGTTATGGTCCATTCAACAGGAATGTTTGAGCTCTATTATTATTATTACTTGTCAAGACCAGTTGTGCAGGAGATAAGAACAGTGTCCTTTTCTGAAAGATATAGACATGGCAATGAGTAACAAGTTTATTAAATTGCCTACAAGATATTGGAAATTGTATTACTTATTGTCATGAAATATACTTGTCTATACAGTACAACAGAGCTACCCAACCTTAGTATGGTTTCCAGAATCTGGTTATGTTGTTCCGCTGTTGTTATAGATTCAATACATACTGTTGGGAATCCAGGTCATTGGTTATTCCTTTAAATTAAAGACCCAGGATTTTGGAATATTTAGAAATTTTCAGACCAATTATTTTTTAAATATTTAGACCAGTTCAATTCTACACAATGTTGTAGTGATATCATCATATAGAGTATTTTGTCTTGCACTGCTTTTGCAGGAAAATATGTAATGTTGGGTTGCACCAAAACAGCCATATTTCTACTTCAGGGTCCATAGGGTATCCACAGGATACCTTGGGGTATAGGTGTGACGTCAGTCGCAGGGCACCAAAGAGTTAAGCTTTCAGCCTCCCAGGATGCACTAGGTCCCCCTCCTATACCCCGCCCCCGGGCCAAGGCACCTCAGTTTAGTTTGGTGCCCGGCCGGAGTCGGGTGCACCTGTTGGAGTGGGGGCTAGAAGAGCCCCTGAAGCTTATTCTTCATGCAGCTGTGGCTGCACAACTGGATGTACAGCATGGACAGTCAGTCCTGACGTCCATGCTGTCTTCCCTACACCCCGCCGGTACCAGAACGCCGGTACTGATCCGGGGATGCTGGTGGGCGTCTGGGGTCACAGCTAGCGGTGACCCCAGATGCTCCGGACCATGGCCGGATTCAAGGGGGACAGAGGTAAGCAGCGGGGTCCCGCGGTGGGTCCCCGCTGATCACATGGTCCTAAGTCCCCAGGCAGGGGGCTCCCTGGGGACTGGCTGCAGCGTGGAGCCAGGCGACCAACCTGCGCTTCCACTACCCCCTGGGACAGCGGACCGCAGCAGAGCGGTAGCGCTGCGGCGTCCCAGGGGTTAAATGCATGCCAGGGGAGCGCGCCTTCCCTGTCTCACAGCCGGCGCCTCCCCCGCTGCACACAGCCCTCTCTGCATGCTGCCGACTGGTCCTGTGGCAGCGCTCCTCCCCCAGGCCAGCCTCCTCTCTGCTCCTCGGCGGCCATCTTCTCCAGAACGCATGGTGAACGCTGCTGGAAGCGCTGGACGGAAGCATCGTGGTCTGGGTCCCCCCGCATACCTCTCCTCCGCTGTGGTCAGGTCTGTGTATGCAGCGCTGTGTCCTACCAGGCCCTGTGTCTGTGTAGTTGAGTGATCAGCGCTGTTAGTGCAGGAATTGTTATTTCTCTGCATTGTATGTGACTGTGCTAGCGCTGCTGCCTGTAATCTTTTCTTCATCTAAACTGTCAGCTTTATTACTGTCCCTGTTCTTTCTGCTAAAGCCCTTGCGGTGCGGTGCTGCAGGGTGGTCTCTCGCCTATTTGATACTTAATTGGTGAGAGAGGTCACATACGTGGTGCCATCATGTCTGAAAGTGATTTTCCCCTCCGGCTACAGTGTACCACGTGCAAAGTACCGTTAGCGGAGGGGGAGGGTAGCGCGGAGGGCCTTTGCCGGCAGTGTTTGTCCATGGCGCGGCCTATTACGGTTACAGCACCGGTACAGGAGCCGCCCTGGGCTTGTTTCGCTCAGGCGTTAACAGCTTTAGTGGGCCAGTTAGCTCCGCAGCCCGCGTTTACTCCGATGGGTTTGTCCCAGCAGTCTGTGGTGTCGTCACCCATGCAGGGGTTCCCACGACAATTGGTGGTACCCCACAGTCTCCCTATTTCCCCGCTCCCGGGTTCTCAGGAGCCAGCGTGGGTTAACTCCCTGACGAGTTCTGTACAGCACTTGTCGGATGTGTTGCAAGGGGAGTCTGTGATGCGGTCTCATAAAAGGCCGGTGGCGTCTCTGTCCGCTCCTTATGAGGATGACGAAGGGACGTCTGATGATGGGGAGATTCTAGATCCTTACGATCAGGAACCTCTCCATACTAAGGACGCTGATGCTAAGTCCAAAGTATATATTCCTGGACTTATTCGGGCGGTCCGCACAGCCTTGGTGATTGAGGACGAAGTTCCCCCAGCGGCTAAATCTAAGTATGCCTTTTTCAAAGATGTGAAGGGCGATGCCACAGTCTTTCCTCTTTCGGGTCAGTTGGTGGACCATTTAGAGGAGGCGTGGAAACAACCTGGCAAAAGATACCAGCCGCAGAGACGCCTGGCGGTGGCTTATCCGTTCGCGGATAATTATTTTGCGAAGTGGGAATCCCCTCCACAGGTGGATTCTCACGTGACCCGTCTTGTCCGTAGTGCCACATTGCCGATGCCATCCATGTCCTCCCTTAAGGATGCTACGGACCGCAAGGTAGAAATCTGCCTGAAGTCCGCTTATTCCCTTGCAGGGGGGGCAGCACGGCCGGCTATGGCCATTTGCTGGGTTGCCAGAGCGATGGAGCGCTGGGCGGATTCATTAGAGGCTTCTTTTGAATCCGACTGTCCGGCCGATCAGGCGGAGTTGATTGGCAATCTCCGTGATTCGGCCACCTACATCAACGAGGCGGCTCTAGACATTAGTACTCTGGTGTCTAGAATTTCTTCAGCAGCGGTAGCTGCTCGTCGCACCTTGTGGCTGCGATCCTGGAAGGCGGACGCAGATTCCAAGAAAGGTCTGGAAGCGTTGCCGTTTACCGGAGAAGTTCTCTTCGGTCCGGATCTGGATAAGTTTGTGGCCACGCTGGCGGCAGCCAAATCTGCCTGTCTCCCGTCGGCCGCTGCTCCTTCTGGTTCGGGACCATCGTCCTTTCGGTCATCTAGGGCCCAGGGCAGGCCCAAACCACAGTCGTTTCCTCGACAGGCTGGCCCTAAGAAATCGGTCAAGCCCCGGAAGCAGGCATGGAGTACCAGACGTCCGGCCCCCAAGCCAGATGACAAGCCTGCGGCCTGACGGTCCGGGCCTCCCTTTGGGGGATCCCAGGGTGGGAGGCCGCCTGCTACAGTTCGCCCAGTGTTGGTCGACCACTACGACAGACACTTGGGTTCTGGAGGTGGTTTCTCACGGATACGCCCTCTCCTTCCGGCACAGACCCCCGGCTCGCTTCTTCACCACGGGTCTCCCATCAGACCGGAACAAGGCTACGGAGCTGCGGAAGGTATTGCACACTATGCTCCAGGCTGGAGTTATAGTGGCGGTTCCATTCTCCCAGAGGGGCCAGGGTTTCTATTCAAATCTATTTTTGGTACAGAAACCCAATGGGTCATATCGTCCGATTCTCAACCTCAAAGCACTCAACAAGTCTTTGCGGGTCCCGAAGTTTCGGATGGAGACCCTACGGTCCATCATTCTGGCGCTGGAACCTGGGGACTACTTGGTGTCATTGGACATACAGGACGCTTACCTGCATGTCCCTATTCTTTGGCGCCATCAACAGTTCCTCAGGTTCGCAATCAGCAGCGACCACTTCCAGTTTCGGGCGATACCTTTTGGCCTGGCAACAGCACCACGTGTTTTCACCAAGGTGATGGCGGTCATGGCGGCTTCTCTGCGGCTGCAGGGAGTCCGCATGTTGCCGTATTTGGACGACCTGTTATTGGTGGCAGGATCTCCAGAGCTCCTGTTACGCCACTTGGACCTGACCATTGCACTGCTGCAACGGCACGGCTGGCTAATCAACTGGCAGAAGTCCACTCTAATCCCGTCTCGGAGGATTCTGCATCTTGGAGCCTTATTGGACTCGGGACAGCAAAGGATCTTCGTGACGGAGGACAAGATCTCTGCTTTACAGTCAAGGGTGCGCAGTTGTCTGCACAGCCGCCGGGTGTTCTTACACTCGGCGATGAGGTTACTGGGCTCCATGGTGTCGGTGTTCGACATGGTAGAATACGCCCAGTTTCACTCCAGACCTCTGCAGCACCTGATCCTGTCCAAGTGGAACGGGCTGACTCAGTCTCTGAAGTCCCAGACGATTGTGCTCACCCAGGAGGTTCGCCTGTCCCTTACGTGGTGGTTACAGACGACCCACCTCAACAAGGGACGTCCGTTCTGGGTTCCAAATTGGGTCCTGTTGACAACGGACGCCAGTCTTCGGGGCTGGGGAGCAGTTTCGGGTCCACACTTGTTCCAGGGCAGGTGGACGCCGACAGAAGCGGAGCTTCCAATAAATATCTTGGAACTCCGTGCGGTCTTCAATGCTCTCCAGCAGGCACAGCGGTTTCTCCAGGGTCGCCCGGTGCAGGTCCAGTCGGACAACGCTACCACCGTGGCCTACATAAACAGGCAAGGAGGAACTCGCAGTCGGGCGGCTCTCGTAGAGGTCTCTCGGATCCTGGTTTGGGCGGAGCGCAATCTTCCGGCCATATCAGCGGTCTTCATCCCGGGAGTGCTCAATTGGGAGGCGGACTTTCTAAGTCGCCAGGACGTTCATCCGGGGGAATGGTCCCTGCACCCGGACGTTTTTCAACTACTGGTGGACAGGTGGGGTCTTCCAGAAATCGACCTCATGGCGTCCCGGCACAACAACAAGTTGCCGGTGTACGGGTCTCGCACAAGAGACGAAGGGGCGTCTCTGGTGGATGCTCTGTCCGTCCGGTGGACGTTCCGGTTCGCATACCTGTTCCCTCCGGTCTCCCTTCTTCCACGGGTAATCCGGAAATTCAAACAGGAAGGAGGGACGCTCCTGTTGATAGCTCCCGCGTGGCCCAGACGGCACTGGTTCTCAGACCTTCAGGGTCTGTCCGTGGACATTCCTCTGCGGTTGCCGCTACGACCGGACCTTCTGTCTCAGGGTCCTTGCCTTCACCCGGACCTGACTCGGCTGTCTTTGACGGCGTGGCTGTTGAGACGGCCATGCTGAGGTCCCGGGGGTTTTCCAGCTCTGTGGTGCGTACCATGTTGCGAGCTCGGAAACCGTCTTCCGCGAGGATATACCATCGTGTGTGGCATACGTTCTTCCAGTGGTGTCGACCGAGAGGTTATGCACCGCGGGAGTTTCGTCTGTCTCGGATTCTCGCCTTCCTGCAAGCGGGACTAGATCATGGGCTTCGCCTTGCTTCTTTGAAGGTACAGGTTTCGGCCCTATCTGTCTGGTTTCACCGTAGGATTGCTACAATCCCGGATGTGCGCACCTTTATGCAGGGTGTTCTCCGCATTCAGCCGCCCTTTGTTCCACCTGTGGCGCCTTGGGATTTGGCTGTGGTCCTGAGGGCTCTCCAAGGACCGCCGTTTGAACCACTGGGCTCAGTGGATCTTAAATGGCTAACAGCTAAGACTGTTTTCCTTCTGGCCATTGCTTCGGCCAGACGTGTTTCTGAGTTAGGGGCTCTTTCTTGTAGACCCCCTTTCTTGGTTTTTTATGGGAACAGGGCAGTGCTCCGCACTCGGCCCGAGTTTCTTCCCAAAGTTGTTTCCCAGTTTCATATTAACGAGGAAATAGTTGTTCCGGCCTTTAACTCACCGGGTCTTTCCGTGGGTGAGGCCTCTTTGGATGTTGTGCGGGCCTTAAGGACTTATGTTGACCGCACTTCTTCGTTTAGGAAGTCGGACGCTTTGTTTGTCCTCTTTGGCTTCCGTAAAAAGGGTTGGCCTGCTTCAAAGCAAACTTTGGCAGCCTGGATCCGTATGGCTATTTCTGAAGCTTATCTTCATGAAGGCCTACCGGTCCCTCCTTCTCTGAAGGCTCATTCCACTAGGTCTGTGGGTCCTTCGTGGGCAGCTCGACGTGGTGCCTCGGCAGTTCAGATCTGCAAGGCTGCTACGTGGTCTTCTGTCCATACCTTCGTGAGGTATTACAGGTTTGACACCTTCGCCTCTCAGGATGCTTCCTTCGGGCGGCGGATTCTCCTTTCTGCACAGGAGCGTCCCCACCCTTAAAGGATACTGCTTTGGGACATCCCCAAGGTATCCTGTGGATACCCTATGGACCCTGAAGTAGAAAATATGAGATATGGTAAGAACTTACCCTTGTTATCTCTATTTCTACGAAGTCCATAGGGTTCCACAGGACTCCCGCCCTGTCGCACCTGTGCTGCAGATGGGCTTTGCTCTGGTCACCGGTTTTCCGTCTCCCTCTGGTGAGAATGTGATTCTTGTATGTGTCCAGATCTTTGTTCTCTCTCTTCCTTCTCCTCCTCCGGCCTATGGCTTGGTAACTAACTGAGGTGCCTTGGCCCGGGGGCGGGGTATAGGAGGGGGACCTAGTGCATCCTGGGAGGCTGAAAGCTTAACTCTTTGGTGCCCTGCGACTGACGTCACACCTATACCCCAAGGTATCCTGTGGAACCCTATGGACTTCGTAGAAATAGAGATAACAAGGGTAAGTTCTTACCATATCTCATATTTTTACATTCTGTAATATCAGGGAGAATTAAATCGTCAAAATAATTTTTTAATTTATTTGTTTTTAATAATCCAAAATCACTGAGCTTCAAATTGCTCAGGCCACAAGAATAAACAACCCCTGCGCATATACAGTTAAAAAAGCTGATTATGTTTTGACCTTCTGTTCGGTGAATTAATAATTTAACATATTGATAATATGCTCTTACATAATATGTTCAGTGGTTGCTTTACATACTGTACATTTATTCAAACATATCTTATGCATCAGGTCCAGGGCTGCCATCAGAAATTGTGGGCCCCGGTACTGAGAAAATAGGCAGGGCCCCCCAGGGTATGGGGCAGATGTTAGTGTAATGTTACTCTTATGCATTTGGCACCACCTAGTGGTGCTATGTAGGCTTTTCTAATGTGCAGCTACTTGTGATGTGGGTGTGTTTTTTTTGTTATGTGCTTGGGTGGGCGGAGCTGTAGACAATGTGAGTGGCCCTACTTTAGGGGAGGGGGCATCAATTGGTGTGTAAACCAGTTTAAAATTTCTCAACATTTGGGCTGCGGGGGCAGTTGCTATGATAACTGGAGGGCGCAGGAAAGGCTGGCTGGAATGGGGCAGGGCAGGGAAGACTGGCTGGCTGGACTGGGGGAGGGCACAGGGAAGGCAGGCTCTCTGGCCTAGAAGGCTGGCTGGACTGGGGGGGGATGGGCAGGGAAGGCAGCCTCGCTGTCTGGAGAAGGAGAGGGCACTGGCAGGGGCTTGCTGGAGGGGCCCGGGTCCGATGCCACCCCCCTCCTGCCTGTCAGCTGAGCAGCCCAGCACACGCTGCTGTGTGCTGAGCTGCAAAGGGAGACTGCTTGCTGCTGCAGAGCAGCAGCAGTCTCCTCTGCTTGTGGGGGGGGATATGAACTGGGCTATGGGGCTCACAGCGCCCCCTCCTCTGCACACAGCGGCGCTGCAACAATGGTTTTTCCTTTTTTTTCTTAAGGGGACGTGGTCACGCCTCCCGCGATTAGACCACGCCCCCTTCACCTAGGTCTAGCGCGGCACTTGGCGGCCCTGGGCACAGGGACCACTAGGGGGGGGGGGGCGAAGGGGAGGCTGGCTGGACTGAGGCAGGGAAGACAGGGCGGCTGGTTGGCTGTACTGGGGAAGCACAGGGAAGGCAGGCTGGCTAGACTGGAAGGCTGGCTGGGCTGGCGGTGGGGTGCAGGGAAGGCTGGCTGGCTGGACTTGGGCAGGGAAGACAGGATGGCTGGTTGGACGCAGGGATGGCAGGCTGGCCGGACTAGAAGGATGGCTGGGCTGGGGAGGGGGGGGTGCAGGCAGGGAAGGGTGGCTGGGGGGGGCGCAGGGAATGCTGACTGGGGTGGGCGCAGGGCAGGCTTAGCAGGTGACTTTGTTTTTAGCATACCTCCTTTTTCATGAGAGAGAGAGAGAGGGGGTCCAATTGGCAGCGCTGCACAATGCAGCTGGCAGAGAGAAAGAGCAGTGACGCCGCGGCATTTGAAATATGGGGCCGGCCTTAAGCCAATAACAGTTCACGGAACTGCAGCCAATCAGGCGAGGCTGCTGCAGCCTCTCCTGATTGGCTGCCATTCCATGAGCTGTGATTGGCTTGCGGCCATCTCAATATTTCAAACGCAGCCAATGCTCTTTCTCCTGTCTGCCACATGGAGCATGGAGCACCACTGCCACCTGGGCCCCCTCTCTCTTCAGGCCTGGGACTGGTCTCTTGAAGACCTGACTTCAAAAGAGCTACACACCTGATGATTATCTTCTACACCAACTTATTAGGGCGAAAGACACTCTCATACTCCCGCCCTTTCTGCTCTTCTAATGATACCTCCCTGATCACCTCTCATGCTCCTATTCTCTGGAATGCCCTTCTCTGCCCAATCTCCCAGCCTTCAAATGTGCCCTCAAAACTTATTTCTTTAGTCAAGTCAACCACTCCTCCTCCTAACTCTCTGGGCTCTATTATGCCCAGCTCTGCTACCCACTCCCCATTTGTGTCCACACACAGGGGGACATGTATCAAGGCGTGGAGAGAGATAAAGTGAAAAAAGATAAAGTACCAACTAATCAGCCCCTAACTGTCATTATTCAGACAGTCTGTAAAATGACAGGAGCTGATTGGTTGGTACTTTATCTCTCCACTTTATCTCTTCAAGATTTGATACATCTCCCCCACAGTCCCTCTAGAATGTAATGTCTTACAAGCATGGCCCTCGCCTCCTTTTTTTCACTACATAATTACTTAATCTATGGATTTAATGACGTATATGGATTTTTATTAAGCATATGAATATATACTTTGTACTGTGTATGGTGGTGCAGGACACTTCTGTGTTTGGTAAATAAAATATAATTGTAATAATAAGCTAATCTGGCCACAAGTACATCAATTTGAATGGAGAGTTGTACTTTTTTTTTTTTTTGTCTGTGTGATAAAAAAAAATATAAATAGTTATCAAAAGTAGTTGAATAATTCATTCAGAAAACTTACTGCACAAATGGCAAAACTTTCCTAAAGCTGGGTACACACGTAAAGATTTTCTGTCCAACCATCCAACTAGTTGATTGGTTGGAATGAAAATCTGGTAATGTATGGGAGTAACTGATGATCAGCAATTTGCTCCTAAATGCTAGAAAACAGATGAAAATGGTCGTCAGACAAGTTTATTAAATGTTTGATCTAAACAATTTGTTCAAACAACAGTTTTTGTCCATTTTCTGGCGTTTGGGAGCAAATTGCTGATTGTCATTTGATTTCATACCTTACCAGATTTTCATTCCAACCAATCAACTAGTAGGATGGTTGGACAGAAAATCTTTACGTGTGTATGCAGCTTTAAGCAATATGGAGTTAGCTAATGTGAAAGACCCATACTGTTGTGGACACTAACACCTTTCAGACAAGCAATCTGTTAGTTCATTTACCAGTAGGAAGTTCTGTGGGCCTGATTCAGTGATGGGTTGTAATGCATATGAGTTCGCAATAGCGATTGCAGGAACATGTAAAATACTAATCTCAGATATCCAATTGTGCACAACGGTGCAACGGAGTGTAGAGGGTATTTTTACTGAAGTGCTGGTTTTTAGAAGTGGAGTTGTTGCCCATAACAACCAATCAGATTCTACATTTCATTTATCTAGCACCTTCTAGAACACAGGTTCTCAAACTCGGTCCTCAGAACCTCAGATTTTTTTTTCCAGGTCTCATCACATAATCACAAGTGAAATAATTAGTTCCACCTGTGGATCTTTTAAAATGTGCCAGTAAGTAATGAATACACCTGTGCACCTGCTAGGTGACCTGGAAAACGTGAACTATTTGGGGTCCCGAGGACCAAGTTTGAGAACCACTGTTCTAGAAGATAATAGCTAGAATCTGATAGGTTGCTATGAGCAACAACTCTACTTAAAAACCCTCACTTTAGTAAATATACCCCTAGGAGCAGTGGCAGTTCCAGAGGTGGGGCTGCAGCGCAGTCCAAAATTCAAATAGGGGAGCCACGCCAACTGCCAGTGAGTACCAGCTGGCGATGTTTGTCAGAATTTGGGGTGGCAGTTTTTGTGGTTTCCCTATTTGAATTTTGGACTGAGCTGCAGTACGCAGCATCGACTGATCTGCGTACGCGGTTGCAATTGCGATCCATGCTGGCTCAGTGCAAACTGTTGTTCTCTATAATTTTAGGGTTAGGCACTGGAGGGAGGGTTAGTGATGGGGATTAGGTTTAGGGAAGAAATACCAACCCGAGTGGTGGAAAGTTGGAGGTCTGACCTGGTGTTCACAGACACATGAACACCAGGACCCTGAAGACACTGCTGGAACCGCTGCAGTTGTCGGGAGCATGTAATTCACAGCTGGGCCACCAGGGACCATATGTTGACATTCTAACATGTCAACCTTTCATCAGTGTCTACATGACTAATGTCAACATTGACATTATGACCATGTTGAGATTCTCATGTCGACATTAATATCGTCGACTTATCCAAGTCTGTCTATTAGTAGTATTTTCACTGATTATTGTATATTTCATCTTACCTGCAGACTTTTGTGGTACATTCTAATCCCTGCTGACAGTATGCCCCTATAGGCTTGCTCCCAACGATCCTCCAAAATGGGGTCATTCTGGGACTCCGTAGTTGTGATGCCAAAGGCCAATCTATCCTCTTTTCCATGTGAATGTATCTGCTCGGTGATAATCCCCCATAGATGGATGTAGGCTGTGTAAGAATCTATAAGAAAGAAACACAGATTGAGAAAGCTTCAACAGAAATATTATGATAAAGCTGACAAATCAGACTGTTCTAGCAACTAAGCTGAGACAAAAACGGGCGTCCGGTCTAGTTAATAAAATTAGACTGCGACAGTCAGGGACGACCACTTACGATCCCGAGAGAATAGTATCTGAGTTTCAAACCTACTATAGGAATTTGTATATTTTGTCCACTTCTTGGCCCTATCGGGAATCCCGAGATGTCCCCTCTTTGCTTTCTTTTCTAATAACTTGCTACCCTCTCTTAATGAGCAACAGCTGTTGGAGTACAATGTGGATATTACGGAGGAGGAGATCCTTGTGGCTGTTAAAGGACTCAAAACATCTGCGGCACCTGGCCCAGATGAGTTCACGCCTCAATACTATAAGAAATTCGCCTCTGTTTCTCACCCTTTTTAAAAACATTTTTCAACGAACTGTTAGATGGCGCATCTTTAGACCCATTAACCTCCTTGGACAGCATAGTTGTGATACCGATACCTGATCGTGACTTGGAATTAGTTACTAATTACAGACCCATATCTCTACTCAATGTAGATATCAAGATATATGCCAAACTTTTGGCAAACAAGCTAGGCTCTTTACTACCCAAGGAGGTTCATCCCAACCAGGTTGGTTTTATACCTGAGTTACATGCGCTTGATAATACTCGACTGACAATTGATCTGATCCACGCAATTCATAAACAAAAAATACCGGCCTTGGTACTAGGGTTGGACACTTAAACGACGTTTGACCGGATTCAATGGCCTCTTATGTATCGCACCCTCCAGTCTATAGGTCTCTATTGGTCGTTTCTTCCGAGGTGTGACCGCTCTATACAGTTCCCCCCAAGCAACTGTGCTGGCACACGGGATAGCGTCTTCCCCATTCCTGATCTCCAACGGCACACGACAGGGCTGCCCACTGTCCCCCCTTATTTTTGCCTTGATGATAGAGCCCCTTGCAGCGTGAATACATGCCAATCCATGTATAAAGGGTATTAAGATTGGACCCACTGAACATAAGATAGCACTTTACGCGGACGACATTCTACTCATAATATCAGACCCGGTTCACTCCTTAACACATCTATTCTGGGAGATAGAGGAATTCGGTGCACTCTCTGGCTATAGAATAGGTCCCAAATTTTAAATCTTATTATTATGCTGCTAGAGTAGCACAATGTGTATTATGGAATGGACCCTAATCTGAGAGGGCGTGGGTCATGAGAGAAACTAACGATTTTATGTTGTACTTCATCCCTTATTATGGCTTCCTAGTAGGGCCCGTCCTGGGGCTGTCCTGCATCACCCTGCAATTTCTCATTGTTTCCACCCTGCAATTTCTCATTGTTTCAATTTCCACTGTTTGATAACCCTCTCTTTCGTCCGGGCTGTCACGCATCTGCCTTAACGCACTGGAAATTAAATTGTTAAATGATATTGTGCAGAACTCGTCCTTCCCCACATTTTCGGACCTCCAGACCAAATTCTCAATTCCTCATAAATTATTTTTCCAATAATTACAAATATGGCACTATCATTCAACGATAGCATTGCACATTAAACACAGTTCTTTCACCACATTGGAGGGCTTAGCCCTTCATGAGGCATCCTCTACTAAAGGACTTATTTCCACATTAGACAACTTGCTTTTGCCCTCACCACAGGACGACAGAGATTCCCATGGGCGGGCCTGGGAGACTGACATGGGGGAAACGACGACTGGTCTGACATCTACCCTAACTTGGTCAAAAGCTCAATATGTGTTTGCATAAAAGAAAATGCATATAAGTTATTCTTTAGATGGTATTACATTCCTACCAGCCTTAACAAAATGCACCCTGAGATTTTCTCCTTTGTGTTGGCGATGTAACAAGACCGATGGAACGTTCCTATATATGTGGTGGAGTTGTTCGAAATGAGGGCCTGATTCAGAGCCGGACGCTATTTGCGCTCGCTCGTTTAGAAAAAGGGGCCGTCTATTTAAATTGAGCGCTTGCTCTTTGCGGTCTGTTGACGCCTCTGAGCGAGCGAGCGAACGAAATATGCGCTTGCTATTTTGTAAAGGCGCCCCCTGGCCGCTCGCATCCTACGTCATCTCCGCTATTTATTTGATTAATCGAGTACATAGAAAGGCATCTGAACTGCTCGCAGTGCTTGTGGTTGGATTTTCCTACCGCAATCATGCGAGCAGTTCAGGCTAAGAAACAACCAAGTGACGTGGTCGATGATGCTGCTTTGTTAATTATGCACAACCTTAAAACGCCCGTTTTGGCACGCCTGCGTTCGGATCTCCACTCTCCGTTTTCAAGCACCTTCCCCTGTTACCACCCACAAACGCCTCATTCTGTCACTCAAATTAGCAGGCATTCGCTATTTTGCGAGCACACAATTTCCGACCGCAATGACTGGTTCGCGCATGCGTATTACAACCCATACGCATGCGCAGTTGTGCGAACATCGCTTGGAGCGAACGAGCGGCCGCTTACGAGCGGCTCTGAATCAGGCCCTGAGTCCCCCCTATGGAGGGAATTGTGTACCATGACCAGCTCCATCTTAGGTATTCAGATTCCTTTTAACCCTAAATATTTTCTACTCCCTATATGTATCACTGAGGCATCTCCTCATCAGAATATATTATTTACTCACATGGTTCTGGTGGCCATGTGCATCATTGCTTCAGCATGGAAGACATCTGAGGCTCCTACTATGGGTCTGATTATAGCTAAAATATGGCATATTCACTCTATGGAATTCATTAATAGCATACTGAAGGGCTCCTCTAAGAAATTTGTCAAGGTTTGGGAGCCCTGGACCTCCTATTTCCGGGTTCCCCCTGCATTTAACTGACCACCTTTTGGTGTGGTTATTTGAAATATAGTCCCTGTCTCCAGACTGTAGAGCCGCTCTACTATGGCACTATTCAGTCGGGTTTCTCCCTCTCCTTTCTTTTACTATAAGGAAAAATAGATGAGACTGTTTTCTTGTATATTTGATGCGTTTTTACCATTGTGTATTGATTTTTTTTATGCTACAGTATAGACGCTTTATATATTTACTTATTTCTGCGATATGGTATGTTTATACTGCTAGACCTCTGCGTAGATCATCGCTGTTTTGTCTCTCATCTCTAATAAAATATGTTTATTAAAAAAAAAAAAAAAAGAAAGAAAGAAACAGCCATTTTGACCAACATTCAAATAACTGGAAAATAGTTTTGATTCGTCCCAGAAGGACATTAAATATTAATACATTATATACACAGTTTTAAAGTATTATTTTGTTATAATACAGAATTTCCTTATGAGTCCTGTAGTAATAACATTACAACAATTTTAAGTGATGACACCATGGGGTATATTTACCAAAGCTTCTAAAAGTGGAGGTGTTGCCCATAGCAACCAATCAGATTGTGTCCATTATTGCCCTCTACTTTGTAAATTACATATAAGAATCAGTGACCTAAAAGCGCATTACTGCATGTTAAGGAAATAGACAGAGAGACACGCATACGAACAGAGAGATAAACATACTCTAATGGGCAATTTTAGGAAACATAATTGACATTAGTCTGTGGATGATTGTTCGTATTCTAAGGTACACACATTGCATCTAATCTGTTTCCTCCAGACCTCTGGAGATGTGGAGGGCACTGGCGCAACAAATGCTTGCCTAGCAGCGTAGGTACAGAAGGATGGCCGGGCTCCATAGCATCCGCACCCCCTGCACCTATGCTGCCAGGCAAGCTGTGGTTGCGTCCTCCTTCAGGCAGTGTGCTGCGCAGTGCAGGTACATTTGCCATCCCGGTCAGCTCCGCCTCCCTATATCCTCACTGACTGATACTGGGAGGAGGCGTGGCCGGGATCTGGAGATGTCCCATCAGGCTCAGCATGGCAACGCCTCCTCCCAGCATCAATCAGGAGGAGAGACTGGCCAGAAGAGGAGATGTGCCTGCCCTGCACAGCACATGCTGGGGGAGGTCAACCACGGAGCAGAGTTAATTTTGGCCCCTGGTTGAGGGAACAGATATGCAGTATATTGGACCATATCCCCGCTGCATAATTCTTATAAAATATCTGAAGTTTCCCAACTAAGAGATCTGTTAATGACAGACAGGTGCTTATCCTGTCACATGTTCACCTACAAAAAGCACTTGTATAACCTTTACGTTATACATTTAAAATAATAAAAACTAGCTTTAAATTGTGAGAGAGTTTGTGTAGAAATATTATATTTTAATGACTAACGCCTAATAATGCTGATAGAAACTAGTTAGTCGGAACTTAATGTACATAATTATCAACTATAAAATGTTGCTCCAAACAAAGCAACAAAGAGAATGTGACTGGTATCTTATGTCACTGTAAAATATGTATTCCACTATACACAGGTTGTGAAAGGAGTTTAAACAGAGGAAATCGGAAACATGGACTAGTGATTACAGGTAAAGGATGCTGGCCCATCTAGTCAGCCATTTACATTCTGAGGATAAACCTATAGTTCCCCAAGGTGTTTTTTTAGTTACATTTGCTATTTGTTCCATGCATTTTCATTTCAGTAAATTAATCTATTTTATTATAATTTCTGAGCCCTAGCATCCAATTTATTGCGAAATGTAATTTATTCTATAAAATGCTTGCGTGTACATGGATGAATGATCATGTTGGCTATGGCTTACCTGCGTGTTGCACAGAAGTATAATGATGCACAAAGAGCCAGCTATGGAGACCATGACTTGTTCTGTAAGATACAGCTTACAGTGAGTACCTTCTTTTCTGGAAGCAAGCTGGAGTTATGTTCCATGTTCAGTGGATCCTCTCTTTTCTATATCCTAAGCCTACGTCACAATCATAAACCACACAAATGTAACTTGCTAAACCCTGCAAATATTTGAGGAGGAATAATCATCACGCCGGAGGTTTGCATTGCTGGAAAGTTATTAGTTCTGCAACACCTTGGGATGAAGCTGAAATCACATTTAATTTGAGACCTACATGAAACTGCTTTTGAGATGTGAGTCACCATAGAATATATTAAAAAAACTCAGAAGGAAATTAAAGGTTCAAATTGTAACTTTCAGATGGCTCTAAGTCCAGGGCAATTGCATAGTACATAGCCATATACACATATAGCCATATACACATATAGCCATATACACATATAGCCATATACACCTTACTGATAAATAATTATTCAAAGATCACATTTGTAAAATATGTAGGGGGGGGGGATATATTTGATCACAATACTTTGCCCTGTCCTACAAATCTAGAAATCTGGGGTCATGTTCTTGCTGCAAGCGATATAATTCTCTATTTGACAGGAAGGCATGTCATCACATTTATAAATATGGGTGTCTGTCATTTACTCTTCTGGTGCAGGCGCTTCAGAAGCCATTTTAAAGGTCAATCTTTTTTAGCAATGGAATTTAATGTAAAAAAATTTGATGGCCAAGTAGCCATGTGTAAATATTGCACAGAACATGTATATCTCTAAATGCCATATATATATATATATATATATATATATATATATATATATACAGTCAGGTCCATAAATATTGGGACATTGACAGAATTTTCATATTTTGGCCTCTATTCACCACCACAATGGCTTTGAAATGAAACAAACAAGATGTGCTTTAACTGCAGACTTTCAGATTTAATTTGAGGGTAATTACATCCAAATCAGGTGAACGGTGTAGGAATTACAACGGTTTCTATATGTGCCTCCCACTTTTTAAGGGGCCAAAAGTTATGGGACTATCAACTCAAAAGCTATTTCATGGACAGATGTGGGCTATTCCCTCGTTATTTCATTATCAATTAAGCAGGTAAAAGGTCTGGAGTTGATTCTAGGTGTGACATTTGCATTTGGAATCAGTTGCTGTTGACTCTCAATATGAGATCCAAAGAGCTGTCACTATCAGTGAAGCAAGCCATCATTAGGCTGAAAAATCATAACAAACCCATCAGAGAGATAGCAAAAACATTAGGTGTGACCAAATCAACTGTTTGGAACATTCTTAAAAAGAAAGAACGCACCGGAGAGCTCAGCAACACCGAAAGACCACGGAAAACAACTGTGGTGGATGACAGAAGAATTATTTCCCTGGTGAAGAAAAACCCCTTCACAACAGTTGGCCAAATCAAGAACACTCTCCAGGAGGTAGGTGTATATGTGTCAAAGTCAACAATCAAGAGAAGACTTCACAAGAGTGAATATAGAGGGTTCACCACAAGATGTAAACCATTGGTGAGCCACAAAAACAGGAAGACCATCTAAAAAAGCCATTACAGTTCTGGAACAACATCCTATGGACAGATGGGACAAAGATCAACTTGTACCAGAGTGATGGGAAGAGAAGAGTATGGAGAAGGAAAGGAACTGCTCATGATCCAAAACATACCACCTCATCAGTGAAGCATGGTGGTGGTAGTGTCATGGCGTGGGCATGTATGGCTGCCAATGGAACTGGTCCCCTTGTATTTATTGATGATGTGACTGCTGACAAGAGCAGCAGAATGACTTCTGAAGTGTTTTGGGCAATATTATATGCTCATATTCAGTCAAATGCTTCAGAACTCGTTGGACGGCGCTTCACAGTGCAGATGGACAATGACCCGAAGCATACTGCAAAAGCAACCAAAGAGTTTTTTAAGGCTAAAAAGTGGAATGTTATGCAATGGCCAAGTCAATCCCCTGACCTGAATCCAATTGAGCATGCATTTCACTTGATGAAGACAAAACTGAAGGGAAAATGCCCCAAGAACAAGCAGGAACTGAAGACATTTGCAGTAGAGGCCTGGCAGAGCAACACCAAGGATGAAACCCAGCGTCTGGTGATGTCTATGCGTTCCAGACTTCAGGCTGTAATTGCCTGCAAAGGTTTTGCAACAAAGTATTAAAAAGTGAAAGTTAGATTTAGGATTGTTTAGTTTGTCCCATTACTGTTGGCCCCTTAAAAAGTGGGAGGCACATATAGAAACCGTTGTAATTCCTACACCGTTCACCTGATTTGGATGTAATTACCCTCAAATTAAATCTGAAAGTCTGCAGTTAAAGCACATCTTGTTTGTTTCATTTCAAAGCCATTGTGGTGGAGAATAGAGGCCAAAATATGAAAATTCTGTCAATGTCCCAATATTTATGGACCTGACTGTATATATATATATATAAGGATGAGTCCTATAACCTGCTTTATAAGGTGTTGCAATGTATTTTCATACTGGACAATAATGAAATTCAACAATGGTGTAAATATGAATGGGGCTGACATAATTAGGTTCTTTACAGCATCTGTAATAGAAAGAAAATTTACCTCAAAATATACTTTGTCAGAGAACGGTGATAAGATGAATTTCATCATTGCTGTACATTTCTTTCTTCTGATGGCAGATCTTGGAGAGCGGATGCTGATTCCAAGAAAGGGTTAGAAGGTTTACCCTTTAATGGCCAGGTCTTATTTGGGCCAGATTTGGACAAAATCGTGGACACTTTGGCTGCTGCCAAGTCTGCCTGTTTACCTTCGGCCCCAATGCCATCAGGATCTTGAACTCAGTACTTTCGGACTTTCCGTCCTCAGGGTAAGGCCAAGGTTCAGTCCTTTCCCAGACCGTCAGGAGCTAAGAAGGTCACAAAACCCAAGAAGCAGGCTTGGAGTACCAGGCGTTCAGTTGCCAAGTCCGACGCTAAACCCTCAGCCTGATGGGGCGGGCCTCTCCTTGGGGGACCCCAAGGTGGGAGGCCAACTTCTTTAATTCGCCCAGTGTTGGTGGCATACTACAACAGACACTTGGGTAAGTGAAGTGGTCTATGAAGGGTACGCCCTTTCCTTCCATTACAGACCTTCTCATCAATTCTTCCCTACGGGACTTCAGATTGATCAGGAAAAGGCATTGGAACTGCAGAAAGTTATACGATCTATGCTCCTACAGGGAGTTATAGTTCCGGTACCTACTCCCCAGAGGGGAACGGGCTATTATTCCACTCTCTTTTTGGTTCCAAAACCGAATGGTGCATACAGGCCTATCCTAAACCTCAAGTCCCTAAACAAGTTTCTCTGAGTGCCTCAAAATGGAAACCCTGCGGTCAATTATACTAGCTATGGAACCTGGGGATTTTATGGTGTCTCTGGACATTCAGGATGCCTACCTGCATGTCCCGTTAGCTTTGGCTCACCAGAGGTACCTCAGGTTCGCAGTGTTGCAACAACACTTCCAGTTTCAGGCCCTGCCGTTTGGACTGTCCACGGCACCTAGGGTGTTCACCAAGCTTATGGCAGTGATGGCGGCCCAACTGTGGCTGCATGGGGTCTGTCTGTTGCCTTACCTGGACGACCTACTATTGCTAGCCAGATCTCCGGAATTACTTCTTCAGCATCTACAGCTGACAATAACAGTGCTACAAAGCCACGGTTGGTTGATCAACTGAAAGAAGTCCTCACTGACGCCCTCACAGAGGATGCTACATCTTGGGGCATTGTTGGATTCTCACCAACAGAGGATTTTCTTGGCCAGGGACAAGATAACCATGCTGCAGCAGCGGGTTCACAGCTGCCTGCACAGTCGCCAGGTGTCGATTCACTCGGCAATGCAGTTACTGGGCTCCATGGTGTCGACCTTCGACATGGTGGAGTATGGCCAGTTCCATTCCCGGCCTCTACAGACACTGATCCTTTCCAGATGGGACGGATCTCACGACGTACATCCAGGGGAATGGTCACTTCAACAGGAAGTATTTCAGCTTCTGGTGAACAAGTGGGGACTTCCCGAAGTAGATCTAATGGCATCTCGGCACAACCACAAGTTGACAAGGTACGGCTCAAGAACAAGAGATGTGGGGGCTCTGCTGGTAGACGCTCTGTCAGTCAAATGGACCTTCCAGTTCGCGTACCTGTTTCCTCCATTCTCCCTTCTGCCTCGGGTGATTCGGAAGTTCAAGGAAGAAGGAGGTATGCTACTGCTGGTAGCTCCAGCGTGGCTCAGATGTCACTGGTACGCAGATCTTCTGAGTCAATCCCTAGACACTCCGCTGTTACCTCAACATCCGGTCCTATTGTCCCAAGGTCCTTGCCTCTACCCGGACCTGTCGTCTGTCTTTGACGGCGTGGCTCTTGAGACTGCCCTCTTGAGTTCCAGGGGTTTTTCCAGCTCGGTGGTGAACACCATGCTCAGAGCTCGCAAGCCTGCTTCTGCAAGAATTTATCACAGAGTGTGGCACACCTTCTTTGAATGGTGTCGCCCCAGAGGTTATAATCCTCAGACATTTGGATTATACAGGATTTTGGCATTCCTACAGGCGGGCTTAGATCACGGTTTTTGCCTTGCTTTGAAGGTGCAGGTTTCTGCCGTCAGTACTGTTTCACCGTAGGATTGCTACTCTTCAGAATGTACACACCTTTATGCAAGGTGTGCTTCGCATTCAACCTCCCTTTATCCCACCGGTGGCTCCTTGGGATTTGACTAAGGTTCTTAGGGCTCTACAAGGACCGCCATTTGAACCACTGGGCTCAGTAGATTTAAAATGGCTCACAATTAAAACTGTGTTCCTTCTAGCCATTGCTTCGGCCAGAAGGGTATCAGATTTACGGGCTATTTTACGGGCTATTACGGGCTATTTCATGTCGCCCTCTGATTTTTCATAGGGACATGGCGGTTCTACGTACTTGCCCTGGTTTCCTACCTAAAGTGGTATCCAGCTTTCACATTAATGAGGAAATTGTAGTACCAGCTTTTAACTCCCCAGACCTTTCAGCTGGTGAGGCCTCTTTGGATGTGGTACGTGCTCTACAAACTTATGTGGACCGTACCAACTACTTTCGGAAGTCGGACTCGTTGTTTGTCCTTTTTGGCCTGCCACTAAGCAGACTTTGGCAGGCTGGATTTGCCTGGCAATTTCAGATGCTTACCTTCATGAGGGCCTTCCTGTACCGTCCTCTGTTAAGGCTCATTCTACACGGTCTATGGGTCCTTCGTGGGCAGCTCATCACGGCACCTCTGCTGTTCAGCTGTTCAAGGCTGCCAAGTGGTCTACTGTCCATACATTCTTAAGGTATTATGCATTTGATACCTTTTGACTCTCAGGATGCTTCCTTTGGGCGGCGGATTCTCCTTTCTGCACAGGAGCGTCCCCACCCTTAAGGAGACTGCTTTGGGACATCCCCAATGTCTCCTGTGGAGCCCTATGGACCCTGCAGTAGAAAATAAGAGATATGGTAAGACCTTACCTTTGTTATCTCTCTATTTCTACGAAGTCCATAGGGATCCACAGGATTCCTGCCCTGTCGCACCTGTGCTGCAGATGGGCTGTGTTCTGGTCACCGGTTTTCCGTCTCCTTCTGTATGTGAGAATGTGATACTTGAGTGTTCCAGAATTTCTTCCTTCTCTCTTCTCCTCCGGCCATTGGCTTGTTATGAAACTGAGGTTCCTTGGCCTGGGGGCGGGGTATAGGAGAGGAGTCCGGTGCATCCTGGGAGCACAAATTTAACTATTGAGGTGCTCGACGACTGACGTCATCAACCTATACCCCAAGGTCTCCTGTGGATCCCTATGGACTTCGTAGAAATAGAGATAACAAAAGTAAGGTTTTACCATATCTCTTATTTTTTGTGTGTGTGTGTGCTTTAGCAAATTAGCTGCGCTATTATTGTACGGTGACACTGTCGCAGTTTATCGTCCACATATTTGTGACTCTGCAGGTGGTCTGTCCGCACTCGGCAGGGGTGCTTTGTTGTCCATAAAAAACGGGTGCTGTAGGGGCGTGGCCTGACGGCTGAGCTGAGTAGTTTTGTTGGATACAAGCTCCGGCTCCTTCAGCTACTAAATCCCCCTTTTCACCTCTGCTGGGGTCGCCAACAACCCCGGCCATACAGTCTACAGCCCACTGAGCACCATAGAACATTTTACTGGGCTGGTTATAGCTCCAGAAGACCACACTGAGCTTCATAATCCCCCGGGCCTTACTCGTGCCAAAAGCCATGGCCTCGATTTTGGGTGCCAGCCGCCGAAACCTCCATGCCGCCGTGAGTCTCTGTGGTGCTCCCTCTGCTGACCTCACAGCCCCCAAAAGGCTTTGAGAGCTCCTCGCTACACAGCGCTTTCCAACCGGAGGGCACATGATACCCTGGAGGCCCCCCTACCTGTGAAGACGCCGCAGCCGCAAGCCCGGTCTCACTCCACTGATGTCCCAGCATTTGACGATGCGCTCCCACACATGACTGCGCCCCTCACTACTTGGGAACCTCATTAAACCCCTGCAACTGGGCGAACTTTGGGCTGTGTTACCTCTGCCTACCTCCTTGTAATCCCAGCCAGTTGACAGGAGCACATATGGGAGCACAGTGAGTGATGCCCGCTGACGCTATTTACACCCCTTCATCCTGAGATAATAACCTCACTCAGCCTCGTTGAGCTATTTTGACTCACCAGTCCCAGTTCGGTAGTATAGCCTATCGTTACCTGGCATAACTCAACTCACAGTTTATTAAAAATCAATCTGGAAAAGGCATATAGTATATTCTAAAGTCTTGTGATTTCAAATACCTGACTTAGATATCCATCTTGTGGCTGTTTGTGGTACTGCTTATAGCAAACCTCAACTGTACTCAGCTGTCCTACACCAAAGTGTTGCACTATAATATCTACCCTTATTAAAATGTCCTACACATTCTAAATATTGTGACCTACATGTGACTCGGAGATTCTGCCTTAATACTGGGTTCTACTATCATAATCCTCTCAGTGTTCTCCACCTTTGTTACTACCATCTGAAGCTGCTGATCTAAATAATTTGTATTTCATTCCTAACCTTCTGACACGCCATGACCCAAAGACATCGCAAGAACTCTGCTACTCCTAAAACTAATATTTTACGGACATGGGAGAAAACTGTCTCCCTTGCACGCCAATCACCAATATCTGATCCTATCTCCGATCAAGATGTTAACCCGCAGCCGGAGGCTGCCCTCTCATCCAAGGATATTGTTGCAATTGTCACTAAGACCATACAGTCCGAAATGAGGTCTAGGTTAACGGAATTCAGGTCAGAGCTAGCAGACCTTGGCTCTCGCACAGACACCCTTTAACAAAAAATGGACGAGGTCTGTCAATATCATAATGTAATGGAGCAAGAGGTCCCAGACAGAGCTGGACTCCTATAGAGACCATCTTGAAGACCTAGAAAACCGGAGCCGACGATACAATATCTGTATCCGCATTATATACGAGAACATAACAACAGAGTCCCTTCCTGACTTCCTTGAAGGTCTGTTTCTCCACCAGATTCCGAATACACCCAAAGACCAACTACATCTCGACAGAGACCATGGGGCTCTGTGCCCCAAACCATCCTCACAACCACCGAGAGATGTAATCATTCGCTTTCACTATTCTAAAACAAAAGAACAGATAATGCTGGCAGTCCGTGGGGTCCCCACGATCTCTTTTTCCGGACTGCAACTACAATTGTTTCAGGATCTAGCTCCTTCCACACTAAAGAAACAACGTGACCTACTTCATGTCACTAAGACCCTGCACAATCATTCTATCAAGTATAAATGGGGATTCCCTTTCAGCTTCAAGTCACCAGAAATGGAGGTTCCTATATAGTCAAGATACCTGCACAAGGCTATGAACTCCTCCAAACCTTTGGTCTCATTGACGACCTTCCTGAGTCAATTCGTAACCAACTCCCTTCACCACAGCAGAGCCCAGTAGCTCCAACCCCCGAGTGATCTACTGCTTATCTGCTTCTCCCTTTCATCCAGCGACATCATACACGTGAATATGCTGTTTAGTTAACTGATAGCCATTTTCCATATGTTTTCTTTCTAAAGACTATTACCTTAAATACATTTTCGTTATTGTTCACCCTAGATAGATTTAAGGTTTAAGGGATATTGACATCATATTCAAGATGTCTTTACATATTAATTATTTACCAGTCAAATACTATTTCTAAGTCCATCTCCTTAGATTAATTGGTATGTGTAGTTTACAGTCCCCTTTAATAACTACATTCAAGAGTCTTTCTGTTTATTTTTATTTACTATTCTCACTGACATATGGTGTCGCTTAGCTATGTTATAGTGTATAACCTGTTAACATTTAAATGTTTAACCTTATATATGTTATTATCAAACCACTTGTTTTCTCATGATCTCCGACCACATGGTCACATTTACATTTGTTTTTCTACCAATGTATCCAACGTTCCTATTCTCTGTGTTTTATCTTTTATGGATCGTCCACCACCACCACCAAAAGGAGGCTCTCTATGATACCTCTCCTTTTCCATGTAGCCCTTCTCCTTATATTATTTATTACCAGTTATTTATATAGCGCACACATAATATATATAGGACAAGGTCCACTTTCCACTACTACTTCTGTAGTTTTCCCCTTCTTCTTTGTACTTCTTTTTCTCTACTCTTGCCCCTTTCTGATTGCCAGCTAATGTATTCATCATTTTTGCAACGAAGTTTTCATATTTATCCACCATGACGCTAAAAATCCTCACACTTAATGTCAGTGGGCTCAATTCCCACACCAAACGTGCTATGGCCATTCAATATTATAATCGCCTCAAACCTGCAATTATCATGCTACCAGAAACCCACTTCCGTGACCCCGATCCCCCTGTTACATGTAAACTTTATCACCAAATTTATTACTCCAATATGTCAACCAAACGTAGGGTTATGGCCATTATGATCCACCGGGATCTTCCACTGGTGATTCACGATACTGTTATTGGTTCGCAAGGAGGCTTAGGTGTTCCTGATTTGATAAAATATTTTAGAGTGACTCAACTATCGACATGTATTTATGGCATGCACCCCTGACCGAAAAATTTGGACAGGTATTGAAGCCCATGTCCTTCGGATTTATTCCCTTATTTCCTCTTATGGTGCACTCCTTCTAATCACCCGAACACTGTCTCATTCCACCCCACAGTCCGGGTTTACACTCTCTATATGGGAACTGTGTGCACGTCTATACCAACTTTGCTCCTTCCATCCGTTTCTGGTCCCATTATGGAATAAACTAGCTATACCAAGGAAAAAGAGATATAAAGATAATTCCTTTGTGGGGCACTCACGGACTCAAAAGTTATATCAATCTATATAAATAACATTAGTTGAATTGTGGAATTGTCATGTAATTATTAAAACAACTTTTATTTGTATTATTAATAAATAAAAAGTAGTTCGCGAAATATTATATACACAAACAAAATAAATAAAATTGTGTTGTAACCAAATTGTATTGCGTATTTATACTTATTGTATTACCTCTAAATGGTCGTATATCTAGGTGTCTGTAACTTACGGGGACATAACCATTATTCACTACTCTTCATGACAAATAAGATAATGTCTCATGGGTCCATGAATATCATATACCTTCATAATCATGGTTATCGTGAATCCCTCAGCATTTGAATGATCATGTATATGGTAGTTATAGACTTCCACTATTTAAACATCCATAGGTTTACTCCTAATAATTCCGTAGCTAAATCACCTCATACACAGGTGTCTAGATTAGAAAAACACCCGCTGATGCAATAATCATCCATCGAGTGGCATGATTAAATCAAAAAAATCCATATAATAAATATAATAAAGGGAGATGTCTTAATCTTCCTTCAAGTGCGTTCTAAAATTAGCGGATTATAATGGATGTTGTGGTGTATAGAGAAAAAATATCTTAAATATCCTATGATGATTCACGAGTTTGTTTGACCGTGACAGAGTTCAAATATCATACTACAATATATTAGGTGTGTTTTAATCCTATGGGCCAAGAGTGGTTCTTCATAGATCTTCTTGAATATAAATACATTTATCAGACTAATATTCTTAATCTGATGGAATAATTCCATTATGGAATAATCCAGACTTCGCCCCAGGTTTAAATCATCAACCATTTCAGCATTGGACGAAACCATTTGATATAGCTCCCTTATGCTATTTTCCCGAATTTTCTGATATACAAACCCGCTACTCCCTCCTACACAAAGTATTCTATCAATCTTTACAAATCCGCCACTTTTGCCAATCACTCAAAAAATCAGCTTCCCCTATTAGTAAAACTCCTTTAGAATCGTTATGCCAACATCACCACACCACCAAAGGCCTAATCTGTACTTTCTTTCAAATTCTTCTATCACACAATCAGCCTTTAAAGGAGCCCCATGAGTTGGCTTGGGAAACTGATATAGGTTTCATATCATATGATATCCCTACTTCTAAGGAATATCTCATGACCAACGTTCTGAGTATTACACATATCACATTGTTCTTAATATCTATAATGTAATGTATATCGCTGTCTAAAGATCATATTTCCTGCAGTCATATATACTTAACACATGACCTGTTTACCTAAAGGAAAACAATTATTCAGACATCCTACCATCTGTGGCATCTTAAATGAAATGATCCATTTTTACATTTATTACAGACTTCACCAATCTGCAATTCAGTCTTTTTCAACCATTCTGCTTACCAGTATTATTGCACTACTCATTGCGAACCTGCTATATGATCCAATTAATCAAACCCTGCTTAGCAATACATCACCTGATTCTAAGCTTCACCCCAGTGTTACCTATATAACTGTTACAGAATTGTAATAAATGGGTTAAATGCATACCTCCCTTTTCGAGTTCCTTAATCTATTTATGGAAATCCATATCTATCTGAGTTATGACTAATATACAGGGTCAGACTGAGCCATAGAGGTACAAGAAACCTCCGGTTTTCCCCACTGTTCCATTCTGGCACTGCTGGTGTATTACTTTTTCTGGTCTGTATCACTACAGACCCCAGACACCGGGTCATCATCGCTATTCTATATATGTATAGCGACCGAAGCTTCATGTGAGCTAAACATGCCAGCTTTCGCAGGGCTAATATTGCCCTAATATTCCTTGACAAAACACATCAAGTCCCTGATTATCTTAAACAATGTATTATGCATATCACGCAAACCTTCAAATCATACTCAGTTATAACTGCAATATTATATGTGGTTTACATGCGATCCAATACACAGATAATACAGTATAACACCACATGTTATAACTTACTCAGAATTGAATTTCTTAACTGCTGTATTGCAAGGATTTTTCAGAAGTACATACAAACTACACACAGAAAATGTTCATATAAACTGCACACAGATGAGTACATAAAAACTATACAGATAAAATGTTCATATGAAGCACATACAAACTGCACACAAATTAGCACATACAAACTCCACACAGAACATTTTACAAACTGCACACAGATGCGTACATACAAACTATACACAGAAAACTCATATGTGGCACATACAAACTCCACACAGAAAACCAAGATCATGTGTATAGCACAAATGAACCTCAATACTCCTGTATTGCAGCCATGTGTCTATATGACACAGATCCCTGTTTTCCGAGATTGTGTGTAAGCCCCCCCCTTTTGCTCACAATCAGACATTGAGAACAACAGAAGGTAATAATTGCAATTCATGATTCATATTTGGGTCTGCTGCGATTATGAATTCTCTAGTACTTTAAAACATGCACTGTACAGGTGCCAATGTGTAATATGTAACCTTAATGCACAAGTTTCACTGCAGATATGCTGCAGGGTGAATTAAACAGAATAAATGGAGTGATATACTGTGAATATATGTGTGAGAAGTGTACATGTGTGTGTGCATGGGGGGATATATGATATACTGTATGTATCTTTAAGGAAATGTTAATTTTTCACCTGCACCTCTGGCCCGACTACTAGTCTAGAGATAAAATGTGGAAAGCAATCTATCAAAGAAAATAATTATTTGTGTATGTATGTGCATGTGTGGGTTGTGTGATTTTGTGTTGTTTTGAATGGGATGGTGGGCCTCATGGCAATGCAGCCATGACGGTATAAAGAGATCTATTTTACCAAGTGTGAGTGTGTTTTATTTTTATTTTTTTTATGGTTATGTAGTGTGTTATTGCAGATATGATATAGGCAGCACAGAAAGGGTTAATACAGGGTACCTTGAATAACCAGGAGCCACAATTTCTTCAACAATAGAGCCTACTGTTCAGTGTGACTTCAGTCCTGTAAAAATAATCTTTTTGGAAAGAAAACTTAAATATCTTGTGCAACCATTCAAAAATGAACACAAGCAAGTTTTTTAACTAGTACTGTGAGAATTCATTGCTGGATTTGCCATTCTATTGAGACACCACCTTATAACCATCTATGGTAATCTAGAATCCTAATTTTGGTCAATACTTGATCAAAGTGAACCTCTTGTAAACAACAAATTAATCTATTGTCTAAACCTCCAAGTAGACCAAAGAAAAACCTGTTCTTATTAAAGGGGGGTATCCACTAGACGATAAAGTTGAACGATAATGATAAAATCGTTTGATAATCGTTCAAACATCGTTTGAACATCATTTGCAAATCGTGCAGTAATTGTTTCTAACGATGTACGATGCGCGCTCCCGCTGGTCGTTTGATCGTCTCCTCCATCGACTGAACATGCAGGTCAATTTCACTTGATTGCTTACAAATCGTTTACACATCGTTCACGCTGAACGATCAAACGATGAACCACTGTCTGCCCACTATAGCTGAAAGCTCTCAATCACAGATTAAAACAACATAGTTTATTGTTAGATCTTTTGCAAATCTTTTGCAAATTTTTTGCATATTGTTCAGAGTGGAAGATCATATTTCAAGGGAAACTTCAAGGGAAAATCGTTAAGAGGTTGGACAGGGATAAAATCGTCTAGTGGATGCCCCCATTACATATAGTTACTATTCTGACTTGAGTTTCCAATCTCAATACTTACTATAAACAAAGACACCTGATTTTCCTGAAAAGCACAATGACTAAAGCTGCATACATTTAACATACAGTACATTAAAAACTGTTTACTCTATTTCTTATCTATGAAGTATTATGTATGTAAAACATCCACTATAGTCAAAATCACCTTTAATCCTAACATTCCAAAATTATGACTAATTACCTAAATATCTAAAATGTTAACAATTGCCCCTTTATGGCCATGATAAATTATTTTGATTGACAACACATTAAACTCACGGAATTGTTCTCAATACATTTTGAAATATTTCTTCAAACCATTACATTCTACACTAATCTCACCAATTTCAGACTCTGCCCCTGCTGCCACTCCTCTTTCTTGCCTGCATGGTACTTCTTGCATGTTAATAGTATGGGCAATGGCTGAAATTACAGTTGGTTCATTTTCTTCTTCAGAAACATTACCTTTAAAATGCCTTAACACAGGATATGCATTACTTTACTCATTTTTTTAAATTTTTGGTATCGGCTGTACATTCACCCCCAACCGCATAGGGCGGCGGACGCGCACTTGCGCTTTTTTTTTGCGTAGTAAGGCTACCTTCTGGTGTGCATACGCTACCGTGCCACGTGTTCCCCTTGTGTTGCCACAGTTTTAAACAGTCATTGTGCTTAACCCTCTTTTGCAGCGATTTGATTAAACATATGTTATCTCTAACATTACTTAATATCTCTGAATCGAAACTGCCAATCTTGGGAAATGGTCTCATGCATCCTTTGGTCATCTTGACCCATATGTCGCAGTATGCCGTAGCGTACGCACCATACTTTGCATACATTATATACCTTGCAGAACCAGTCGGCCCTTCCTTAAGCAGCACATCGTCGACCACCTCTAATGTTTGCTTAGCACCCATCTGGAAATGGACTCTTCCCATGCTTCGCAGCACACCACAAACACTAGAGATTTCGACTGTGGACGAATTCACAAGCTGCGTCCACTCGCTTCCTCCCACTGTGCACAACTGACCGCTAATCGTGATTGTCAGCATACGCAACGAGGAGCAGAAATATCGCCTATGCAATTATTCTGCCTTCCTTTCCCTACTTTGAGTATATTCTAACTGGTAGCATTTAAGCATTCCATTAACACTTAACCTTGCCAGCGATTTCCTCCCACAACTCCGTAAAGTAACAATCACGGTTTATGCAACCATGCGGTCCGATCACATAGACCAGAGATACTATGAGTGAACTTTGCGATTACTATTGGGGGTGCAACGAAAAACAATCCTCCGTTTTTCATCCCCAGTATACCTGCTGTGTATACTGCCCCGACAGTCCTACCTGCCTTGTCAGACACCTAACCAGGGTCCTCTGTATGTTTTCAATAGTATAAAATTTTCCACTTCACAAGCACACATACACATTCATATACACCTTTGTTTTCTGCGCAGTAAAATGCTTTCCCAAATGATTGTAATAATATCAATACTGGATTTAAACCTCTATACGATCCTGCCTATACCTCCTAAATCCTGCCTATACCTTCTAGAGTTGTCGCTATTTGCGTACGCAGTCATACAGTACAGACCCTTTCTCACCCAGGATGCCACCAAAACCCTCATACACTCACTGGTCATATCCAGATTGGACTACTGTAACCTTCTCCTATCTGGCCTCCCCAACTCCCATCTCTCTCCTCACCAGTCTGTCCTCAATGCTGCTGCTCGACTCATCTTCCTCTCCAAACGCTCTACATCTGCCTCCCCTTCCCTTTTAGAACCCAATTCAAGGTTCTCACACTTGCTTACAAAGCCCTCACCCATTCCTCTCCCATTTACATCTCTGACCTCATCTCCCTCCACTCTCCTGGCCGCCCCCTTCGCTCAACCAATGCACGCCGCCTCTCATGCCAACTGATTACTTCCTCCCACTCCCGCCTCCAAGATTTTGCCCGTGCTGCTCCCGACCTTTGGAACTCTCTCCGTATCCCTATCAGACTTTCCTCTTCTTTACAATCCTTCAAACGGGCTCTCAAGACCCACTACTTCATCAAAGCCTTCCAGCTCCCATCCTAACTTGCTGCAACATGCTCCTTCCTCCGTTTACCCCATCTGTGTCACACCTGTTTGTCTGCCCCTCCCCTTTAGAATGTAAGCTCTTACGAGCAGGGCCTCTACCCTCTTGTGCTTCTCCTTACTTTACTTTCACCTACTTCTTACCCCCCACCAGGGCACCTAACACTTGGTTGCTTACGCTCTGTTGCATATCTAGGTGTTATGGTCACTTATGTATCAATGTATATTATCCATGTCCTTGTCCTATTTTTTACTGTAAGTCAGTTGTCAAATTATTTGTTTATTTACTTTGTAAGGTGTGTTGTGGCGCCATATAAATAAAGGATAATAATACTGTAAGAAATGTCTTCAGACTTTGAAATGTGTTTCCAATGCACAAAAGGTTATTATTCAACATAAAAACAGTAGGTTACACGCTGTGATCTAAAGACAATTTAGCACAAATAAATCATACAGACCCAAGGTACAGTTGTTACATACGCACGCGCTCTGGGACCAGATACTGGCATCAACAAGAAACCTCCGTTCAACATCATCAGCAAGAAGACTCCCAATTGGGGACAGAGATCGCACATTTATACTTTTACAGGGATAGGCAATACAATAGGCAAGTTTGGCATGATTCCATTGGTTCTCCGTCGCGATGCTTCTGTTATAGGTCATTTAATAGGTCAATTCAAATGGACACAGGTCAGCCTCCAACAGCCTTTTGTCTCCTTTTTCCTGCTGCATGCAAATCTAAGCTGCTAATATTACATAGTACATTTTAGTGTTTTAACTCTCTACAATCCATAAGTTGCGGACGCATGTTGCGATCTTCTCACCGATGGCATCGGAAAGCTGTTGAGACAGAGTAGATCAGTACAACACCAAACATGGTCCGCTTATCATGTACTAAACGTTAGATACCAAATAGTCTTTATTTCACAACATTAGTAATAAATACTAACGATATTGACTTAGAACCTCTATACACTCCTGCCTATACCTTCTAATATCCTGTCTATACCTTCTAATATTCTGCCTATAAACCTTTAAGGATGACGCTATTTTGCGTACGCAGTCATATAGTAAATAAAGACTCCAGACCTTGAACCTGTGGTTCCAAAGCACAAAGTGATATTTCAAGTAAAAGTACAGTCAGTTACATGCTATGATCTAAGTACAATTTAGCGCAAAGAATTATACAGACCCAAGTACAGTTATACATATGCAGTGCTCTGGACCAGATGTAGGCATCAGCAAGAAACCCCCGTCAATCAGCAAGAAGACTCAGACACCCAGGGTCAGAGCATGCATATTTATACCCCCCCAGAAATAGACAACACAATAGAGAGGCTTGTTGCTGATGCCATTGGTTCCCAAGGAGGATGCATCTGTTGCAGAGCATTTAACAGGTTGATTCAAATAGACACAGTCCAGCCTCGAACAACTGGTTATCTCTGGTTTCCTGCCTCATGCACATCCTAACAGTTGGTCATATAATGTACATTTCGGTGCTTTAAGTCTCTGCGGTCCATAAGTGGAAAATGCATGTTGGGATCTTCCCACCGATGATACCGGGAAGCTGTGGAGAGGGTGCAGATCAGTATAATACCAAGCACGGCATACTTCTCATGTATTAAACCTGAGCTACTAAATAACCTTAATTTCACAGCAATTATAATAAATGAACAAACTTGAATCTTATACTTTAAAGCTTATGGAACCTTGTATGTAAATATCTAATGTATAAGTATGTGGGGTTTGATAGAAAGACGCTAGTTAACTTAGGGCAGATGCGTGCGCATGAGGCTAATAAACAGCATTTTCATACAAGATCTTATGCATTCGCTAATATGCGACTAGTTAACAGCGCAATTGTGCGTATTTATTTGTGTATGAGAAATGGTGTAAGATGCAATCGCATGATGCTAATAGTAATATTGCCATATGTACTTAAGAGTAAGTTTACCTAAAATGGCGCTTGGGCGGCCATTCGCAAAATGGCGTCTTGCGATCTCATTTTATAAAATGGCGTCTTGCAGCCAGTCGCAAGATGGCGTCTTTTCTTTCTAATTTTAAGCTGATCTTGTCTCAGCCAATTATCGTGTAAGTGTTAGGGGTTTGGGAAAGGACGCTAGTTAGAGTTCACCATGGTAAGTGACTATCTGTATTTATGTAGTAAGGACTTTTAACCTGGGGAAGATGCGTACGCATGAAACTAATAAACAGCGTTTGTACGCGGGGTATTATGCAGTCACTAATGTTTATATGAGGTTTGATGAGATATGCGTTCGCACGATGCTAATAATAGCATCGTCGTATGTACTTAAGTGTGAGTTTAGCTAAAATGGCACTGGGCAGCCATTTGCAAAATGGCATTGTGCAGATCTCATTTTCAAGATGGAGTCTTGTGGCCATTCGCAAGATGGCGTCGCTCCGATCTAATTTTAAACTGATCCTTGTCTCAGCCAATTATCCGGCTTCGACAGTCCACCCTTTGATTGCAACCAACATGCTATCATACACTGGTCTTAAAATTAATTTAGACTTACATTATGACATATCATTTTAATGTTATATTATGGGATGGCACAAGGTGGTTCTTAATCCATCAATAATATGTCTCTAGGAGGTGACATAAAACTACCCTTATACACACACCGCGGATCCTGGAGGATCATGGGAAAGATGTGGGGATGCACCTATCCTATCAAGGAAGTCTTGAGGGGGAGATAGGGATTTACATTATTTGAGGTGTTTTAAAATAAAATTGTAAAAATACATTTTATGCATGTCTAAACATAATACATTATACGATGGTATTTCCTAGTTCAGGGTTGTAATGCAGATCTACATTCACCTCAGTATTCATATTGTCACTACTGACCATCATCATAATTTCGTTCTTCTGGTTTACCTTATTTTAACATTTTCCACACTTCAACACAGTAGGAACACACTTGACACATATGCCAATTACTATGATGACAACCAGTATGAGGATCAGGAGTTTACCTATGTTTACGATCATTTCCTGGACCAAGTCTCCTAGACCTGAGAACCATTTCACTGGGTTCAACCATGAAACCCATTCCTCTACCTTCTCCTCTACTTCAGCCACTGAAGCATTATGGTTCTTTCGAAATTCCCATTTTAGCTGCAGAATTTAATCCATCTTCCGGTCTATCACCTCCTTGGGGTCGCTGGTATCATTTGTGACATAAGTGCAACACTTTATTCCAAATTGGGTGGCCAAAGTTACACAATACCCTCCAGTGACAGCTGTTAAATAATTTAACACTAGTCTGTGTTGCACCAATTCTTTCTTGTACGCTTGCAACTCCCTACCTGTATACCTGAATGTGTCATCATACATCTCGGTGATATTATCAATCAATTTAGCAAGGTCTTGGATATATCTAAAATTTAATGTACCCCGAGCGATCCTGGTGGGATCCAGTGCTACTAAAACTTGAAAGCCAGTTGTCTCACTAATTAGCTGTGTGACTTTATGCACATCACCAGGTATATTTATTTTGCCTCTGTGTTCATACTGCATGTGAAGATATGGTGATGGTGTGTTTTTGTGAATACCAAGCATTTCAACATGTGTGAGGGTCATAACCTCTGGGATTACTCTTCCCAGGTAACACAAACCTTCGGAACTCGGAGAGAGCCACTTATACGCTTTCCTTCCACATATAAAATATACATCATCAGGGAGAACATAAGGAATAGTATGCATCATTATCATTAAACACATTTCCCACGCAAATAATCCTATCTCAGGTTCTCCCATCTGGCTAATACATGTTTCTGGTTGTATAACCTTAGCACAGTACCCTTCTGGTATTCTACCAACCATTTCTTTGGTGTTGCTCAGTGTATATTTATACCGGAAGTGTGTTCCTCCTGATCTAATTTTGTGTAATAGTTCATAATTCATAGGCTAACGGTCAGCTCTTTGTGAGAAGGTCATTGTCTGATTATTACCAGTCACCTCCAAACTTCCTGGGACATTGGAGTTGGTGATGTTTAAACATAAAAGTGTTTTATCTACTTGGTACTGGTGGAGTTTAAAATGAGGTGGTTTGGTATTAAGAAATTTTCCGTCCAGTGTCTTCCCTTTTGGCAATTCTAAAATTTCAGAGATATTTAATGGGAATGGCACCAATCCTACACTATGCTGTCCTTGGGGCACGTGAGAGCACACCCAACAGTCAGTTTGGTTCAGAATTTTGTCCACCATGGTGTGATTATCCTCTAAAGGATACCCACACAAATACTGATTATACTTAGGTTGACAACATTGGATGCATCTCTCATCAATTACGGACCCACAGAACTCACACATACAATAATCTTCAGACGATAGACCTTCACACTGTCCCCGAGTATCCAAAATAGCAGATCTCTTAACAATTACAGTACTAAGATTGGTCAGACACTACCCTGATTGGCATAGTACTCCTCCTCTTGCCTCCACTCCATCAGCATTGCCATCATCTCCCAACTCTATCGGTCCCCCGTCACAGAAACCAGATATCCCCGAACAAACCAGGATGATGGAAACTCTGGAAAAGAATATAAAAATGAACACAGCAGACCAGTCCATCGCCGTAGCAAGGACCAGTCTCTGCCATGATTTTACTTAGTTTGTTTTTAATAGTTCCGTTCATCCTCTCCACCTTGGCACTGGCTTGCGGTCGATAGGGGGTGTGAAGTCGACTATTAATACCCATCAGCTTACACATATTTTGGAAAACATCACCTGTGAAATGAGTACCCAAATCACTCTCGATAATTTTAGGGATACCGTATCTGCATACAAACTCCTGTACAATTATCTTGGCAGTAAACTCGGCAGTATTAGTGGCAGCTGGGTATGCCTCAACCCAACTGGAAAACACGGCAGCGCACACTAATACATACTTGAGATTCCTGCAGGGTGGTAATTGGATGAAATCAATTTGTATCACCTGGAAAGGTCCGTCAGTCGGTGGGATGGTTCGGTAGGGATTGTTTTCCCAATGTTTTTCCTCAAGCAGGTCAGACAGGACATTGCTCTCTTTTCTGCTTGAGAAGAGAAACCAGTATGCTCTCACCAATTTGCACATACCTTGCTTTCCCAGTTGAGTCAGACCATGTGCTGCCTCAGCCAGGCTGGGGTAATATGCTTTGGGAGCTACTGGCTTACCTTGTCTGTCCCTCCAGATCCCAGAGGACTCTTGCTCACATCCCTTGGACTTCCAGACTGACTTTTCCTGGATAGAACACAAATTTTGCATCTCAATTAATTTCAGCATATCAATTGTTTGAAAAGACATAATTTGTTCCATTGGTACATTCATTTTTAATCCTGCTGCCCATTTTGTAGCTTCGTCTGCCCTGTTGTTGCCCAGTGACACCGGATCATCCTCACATGTATGGGATTTACATTTAATTACTGCCACTTGTGCCGAGTGTGGTGGTCCTAAAGGTTTGGCTTCTATGATGTCTTCATCATTTACAACAGCATAACCTGTACACAACTCCCCTGTGTCTGTTTGTCTATGACAACTCCTGTCCGTGTAAAATGTCACATCCACATTCTCTAAAGGTGTGTCACGTATGTCAGGTCTTGCAGTAAAGGCCTGGTTCAGATATTCCATACAATCATGTGCATCACTATGTCCGCTGAACTCACTTCCCGCCAGCAACCCGTCTCCCTCCACCCTTTGTGCATCATGTTGCACATATGGTAAATATGTTGCTGGGTTTAACGTACTGCATCCCCCCCGGCCCGCCTTCCAAACGGGGCGAGCTGTCAATCAACATCGACAGCTCGCCCCCTTTGGAAAGAGATCCGCTATGACTGGCGCTGTCGGTAGTAGCGGGGTCTCACGCATGCGCACGAAGGATCCGGCTCCCTCGTGCGCATGCGCACTGGATAAACATCGAGGCGGCCGTGCGGTCGTAGACCGCACGGCCGCCTCTGAATGAAGCCCATTATCCTTTGGGGAGTGTCCAACATATCCCTCACCTCGTGCGCAACTCTCTCTGGGATATCTAAAAATACACCATCAGGGGTACAGTATATGACACATCCCATTTTACATAACAAATCCCTTCCCAGTAGGTTAGTAGGGTCTGCTGCTGCCTGGTCGCCTCTGTATCTACAAGAAAAGGATATTTAGTACCAGCTACATCAACCATCATTACCGGTTCTTCCCTAGTACTTCCCGTTAACCTGACTATCTGTAGACTACAGGTATGATCTGACCTCTAGCGTTGGCTCCCACTCTCCAATAAAGCATTAACGGCCACAATTGGAGCTGGTGCCTGTTGGACATTTGCTGGTCTCTGTGCATATTCCTTTTTGGGATATCCAGGTACTCCTTGGTTCGGGGGTCCTACCTCTTTGCTGTACAGTTCTTACATGTCCTGGCTGGTTGCACTTAAAACACTTTCGTGGGTGGGATGGATGAAAGGATTGTTGTGTGGGTTGAGCAGGAAGGAAGGTGGTGGGTATGGGTAAGGATATTGAGGGAGAGGATATTGTGGGAGATATTGGGTTTGTAGATAGTACGGGAATTGTGGTTGTGTGTGATAAGTGCGGTAGGGCTGTGTTTGTGATGGTGTAGGATTAGTGAGGACGTGTAACTGTTCAGGTGCAGGTGTGTCTGCTGGCTGTGATGTTACAGTCATTCCTTCTAGAGCTTGGATACTAACAGCCATTAGTTTCTCGCTCTGGGTCTCTCTCTTTTTAGAGATGTTTTTGTCATGTTCAATTGTGGATTCTATGGGACTGTCTACAGTGACTCCCCTCCAGCCAGGCTGTGAGGTCTGAACCCGGGTCTTTAGGTTCTCTTTAAGGCCATCCATGAGTACAGTGACAATCATTCCCCTATGGTGAGTGCTATCTTGAATATCTTCAAACCCAGTGTACTGGGTGATAGCCTGCAGAGCCCGGTTACAATAATCTTCTGCAGATTCACTCTCTTTTCGTTTTATGGTGAAAATTTTGCTCCAGTTAACTACTACTGGAAAATATACACCTAATTGAGTTACAATGCGGGAAATGTTACCTTGGTTAATTTAATCTGTTAAGGGAACATCTCCATCCAATACACAATCCGTGATAAATTTTGTCACAACGGTATTGTGTGGAAGACAAGCCCTTAACACCACTCGCCAATCTTTATTGGTTGGCTCGTGAGAACTTACCAAATTTTTTTTTTAAATCTTTGACATTTGGCTAATTCCTTTTTGGGATCGGGGAAATCATTTATGATGGAATTTAGCTCCGCTCTTGTCCAAGGACAATGCATTGCTACTTCCCTTGTGGGCACTACACCGTTCGCATCCGCATTCCCATTCGGAACAGTTATTGTCCTTATGGGATGCAGACCGGCCGCGCTGCTACTTTTGATCTTATTCCCAGTCTGTTACTGCAACGTATAGGGTTAACAACTTCCTCTACGGGTGCAGTGGATGTTAACACTTCCTGTACTATCACTGATGGAGGTGGCGGCACCACTTGTGTTTGTCGTGGTGGAGCATCTAACATGTGTACAGCATGGGAAATGGCAGACATAACAATAGGCTCATCTTCCACATCATAAACATTTTCCTTATGGTTACTTAAGAGAGAGTACAAATTACTTGTTACATTTTTATGGGTTTTTCCAACAACTGTACCTACACCACCATCAACATAGGGCGGCGGCGGTTCACGTGCACCACTGGTAATACCTTCCACAATGCTACCTTGCCGCACGTGTGCACCATTTCGCGGCTCGCACGCACTGCAATTTAGCGCTGCGGGTGTACTTTCTGGTAACGTGTTCACAACGCTAGTTTGTGTCGCTTGCACACCTTTAAGCCACACAGCCCCTTCATACTGCCATAATTTTAAGCATTCATTATATTTTACCTTTTTCACTCGAGAATGCACCAGACTGATGTGATCTCGGACATTGTTCAATACATCCTTATCAAAGATACCAATTCTGGGAAACGGTCTAACACTCTTTATCGTCATCTTAAACCATACATCACAGTACCTAATTGCATAAGCACCGTACTTAGTATGCATAATACGGCGTGCTGATCCAAGCAGCGCTTCCATTAGCAGCACATCATTGTCTAACATCTCTATTGTTTGCGTGGCTCCCATCCTGGGACAACCCCTACGTTTTTCAATAAAAATTTAAACTAGTGAAAGACCGTCAAGATACTTTCACTTACCTGTGGACGTCTTTGAAAAAGGGTGTATCCACAAACCCTATGGAAGACCTCTAGACACCTCCACTCACCTATGGAAGAAAAGCTGCTCCCACGCAGAAATCCCTTTTTGACTACTTTCAACCGCTAGGGGGCAATAAATACCCTTTATTTTCCAGTTGATTTCGTCCACCTTCTCACCAGTTCACAATAACAGTTTTGCCCAAAACTATGCGGTTCAATTACAGTGCTCAAATAAGCCTAACCGATTACTGAATACTGTAATCACACTGGGAGCCGAACCCTAACAAAAATAACAACCCATACACCTGTCTTGTATAAAGTAAACGGTAAGCTGCTACCGAGTTACTAGGCCGCTCGTTATGCCTAGCACTTAAGGGTCCTGCGATACCCTTAACATTTAGGACCCGTGTTACATCCTAAACAAATACAGTTACACACTTTTTTCCTGCGCAGGAAAATACACGTTAACCCAGTTATTGGCAGCAATTGATAATGTAATCTCAACGGCTTTGTTTAAAACATGTGGCAGCAAGACCGGAAATACGTACAGTCAGGTCCATAAATATTGGGACATTGACAGAATTTTCAGATTTTGGCCTCTATTCACCACCACAATGGTTTTGAAATGAAACAAACAAGATCTGCTTTAACTGCAGACTTTCAGATTTAATTTGAGGGTAATTACATCCAAATCGGGTGAACGATGTAGGAATTACAACGGTTTCTATATGTGCCTCCCACTTTTTAAGGGGCCAAAAGTAATGGGACTATCAACTCAAAAGCTATTTCTTGGACAGGTGTGGACTATTCCCTCGTTATTTCATTATCAATTAAGCAGGTAAAAGGTTTGGAGTTGATTCTAGGTGTGACATTTGCATTTGGAATCAGTTGCTGTCAACTCTCAATATGAGATCCAAAGAGCTGTCACTATCAGTGAAGCAAGCCATCATTAGGCTGAAAAATCAAAACAAACCCATCAGAGAGTTAGCAAAAACATTAGGTGTGGCCAAATCAACTGTTTGGAACATTCTTAAAAAGAAAGAATGCACCAGAGAGCTCAGCAACACCAAAAGACCCGGAAAACAACTGTGGTGGATGACAAAATAATTATTTCCCTGGTGAAGAAAAACCCCTTCACAACAGTTGGCCAAATCAAGAACACTCTCCAGGAGGTAGATGTATATGTGTCAAAGTCAACAATCAAAAGAAGACTTCACAAGAGTGAATATAGAGGGTTCACCACAAGATGCAAACCATTGGTGAGCCACAAAAACAGGAAGACCATATTAGAGTTTGCCAAACATCTAAAAAAGCCATTACAGTTCTGGAACAACATCCTATGGACAGATGAGACAAAGATCAACTTATAACAGAGTGATGGGAAGAGAAGGAAAGGAACTGCTCATGATCCAAAACATACCACCTCATCAGTGAAGCATGGTGGTGGTAGTGTCATGGCGTGGGCATGTATGGCTGCCAATGGAACTGGTTCCCTTGTATTTATTGATGATGTGACTGCTGACAAAAGCAGCAGAATGAATTCTGAAGTGTTTCGGGCAATATTATATGCTCATATTCAGTCAAATGCTTCAGAACTCATTGGACGGCGCTTCACAGTGCAGATGGACAATGACCCGAAGCATACTGCAAAAGCAACCAAAGAGTTTTTTAAGGCTAAAAAGTGGAATGTTATGCAATGGCCAAGTCAATCCCATGACCTGAATCCGATTGAGCATGCATTTCACTTGATGAAGACAAAACTGAAGGGAAAATGCCCCAAGAACAAGCAGGAACTGAAGACATTTGCAGTAGAGGCCTGGCAGAGCATCACCAGGGATGAAACCCAGCGTCTGGTGATGTCTATGCGTTCCAGACTTCAGGCTGTAATTGCCTGCAAAGGATTTGCAACAAAGTATTAAAAAGTGAAAGTTAGATTTAGGATTGTTTAGTTTGTCCCATTACTTTTGGCCCCTTAAAAAGTGGGAGGCACATATAGAAACCGTTGAAATTCCTACACCGTTCACCTGATTTGGATGTAATTACCCTCAAATTAAATCTGAAAGTCTGCAGTTAAATCACATCTTGTTTGTTTCATTTCAAAGGCATTGTGGTGGTGAATAGAGGCCAAAATCTGAAAATTCTGTCAATGTCCCAATATTTATGGACCTGACTGTATTTGCTATTGTGCGACTAGTTGCATACACAATAATGCGACTACTACACAGCCGTATTATGACTCTTATGCTATATTACAACTTAGCTGCGAACGCAATCATGCGACTTCCCCTTTTTTTAACAGAAAACAAAAACGGAAAAAAAACTATCGACGAAGGAAAACAAACTTTTTCCTCCCCCGTCCCTGGATTCTCAATCAGCACTCCTAAAGTCACAGTAACAGGTAGCGCATTCTCAGCAACAACGGTAGTAACAGATTCCGAATGCACAATGTGTTCTCCTGCCATGCGCCTCCACCCTTTTGCTGAGAGTTCGATACCGAGTGTTACAGACCGGTTGCGTGATTAACACTGCGAGCCTCCAACTATCAATACTGGGTTTAAACCTCTATACGATCCTGCCTATACCTCCTAAATCCTGCCTATACCTTCTAGAATTGTCGCTATTTGCATACGCAGTCATACAGTAAATAAATGCCTTCAGACTTTGAAATGTGTTTCCAAAGCACAAAATGTTATTATTCAACATAAAAACAGTAGGTTACATGCTGTGATCTAAAGAAAATTTAGCACAAATAAATCATACAGACCCAAGGTACAGTTGTTACATACGCATACGCTCTGGGACCAGATACCGGCATCAACAAGAAACCTCCGTCAACAACATCAGCAAGAAGACTCCCAATTGAGGTCAGAGATTGCACATTTATACTTTTACAGGGATAGGCAATACAGTAGGCAAGTTTGGCATGATTCCATTGGTTCTCCGTCACGGTGCTTCTGTTATAGCACATTTAACAGGTTAATTCAAATGGACACAGGTCAGCCTCCAACAGCCTTTTGTCTCCTTTTTCCCGCTGCATGCAAATCTAAGGTGCTAATATTACATAGTACATTTTAGTGTTTTAACTCTCTACAATCCATAAGTTGCGGATACATGTTGCAATCTTCTCACCGATGGCACTGGAAAGCTGTTGAGACAGAGTAGATCAGTACAACACCAAACATGGTCAGCTTATCATGTACTAAACCTTAGATACCAAATAGTCTTTATTTCACAACATTAGTAATAAATGAATAAACTTTGAAGCTATGGAACCTTTTATGTAAGTGTGCAGTGTGTAAGTGTTAGGGGTTTGGGAAAGGACGCTAGTTAGAGTTCACCATGGTAAGTGACTATCTGTATTTATGTAGTAAGGACTTTTAACCTGGGGAAGATGCGTATGCATGAAACTAATAAACAGCGTTCGTACGCGGAGTATTATGCAGTCGCTAATGTTTATATGAGGTTTGATGAGATATGCGTTCGCACGATGCTAATAATAGCATCGCCGTATGTACTTAAGTGTGAGTTTAGCTAAAATGGCGCTGGGCGGCCATTCGCAAATTGGCGTCGTGCCGATCTCATTTTCAAGATGGAGTCTTGTGGCCATTCGCAAGATGGCGTCGCTCCGATCTAATTTTAAACTGATCCTTGTCTCAGCCAATTATCCGGCTTTCGACAATAACTATACAGAGGTTTTAACAAGTGATCATACTATAAATACAACAAGACTATCTATCAAAATGATTGCTTAAACATGTGGCAACAAATACAGGAAACACGCATACGCTATGCAAAATAAATCACATTTAATCGCAAAATGACAATAAAAGAAGCAGATTTTCTCTCTTGTCCCTAGGTCCTAATCAGCGCTCCTTAAATCACACAAAAACGGACATTCGGTTTCACAACATAGAGTGAAAAACAGGCTTTGAACACATTGCGTTCTTACCTGTATATGACGCGTCTTCCACCCTTTGTTGAGGAACCGAAATCCGTACGCTTTGTGTAATTCCCAGTATCGTGATATCCATTGCGAGCCCCCATCTATTAATGCCGTCTAGTCGCTATGAAAAATAATTGCTTTCCAATCTTATCATGTGGTTCCAAAGCACAAAAAGTGATTTTATGTAAAAAAAAGTAACACGATAGAAGTTTAACAATTTAGAGTAAAAAGCATAAAATATACAATAAGTACAGCCGATACATACACAAGCGCACTGGATCCAGCATACAGTCATTCAGTCCTGAAGTCTGTCATCACAAAGAAGATGACTGTATGCTGGAGCCAGAACCCAGGCATATATACGGTTCAGGTTACATAGATAACAAAGAAGACAAGTTGGCAGGTTTTCATTGGTTCCGGCTTCAAGTCAGTCTGGTACGATACAGGTCATTGGTCAGTTCATAAGATGTCATCAGAGGTATGGGTCAGTTCTCCAGCAGTTTAATTGTGTATCCTCCCACCGAAGAACGAGTTCAAACTGGCTACAACACTACATACAGAAAATAACATTTTAATCAATAACTCCCTATCATCTATAACTTGGGTACACACGGTGCGATCTCTTTGCCGATAGAAATGGATTTCTGCAAATAAATAGGGATTTAGTTTGGTACCAAACATGACATGTCCACTGTATCCTGAGCCTTAGAACTGTTTTAAATACATCTTACATCGTCATTATTAATAACTATAAATAACTCTGGTTATTAACTATAATGTGTGGTAACCATTTTATTAGTGCGTTTGTGAGGGTGCTTATATGTGTGTGCATTCGCATGTAATTGTGTTAAAAGCGCACCAGTAGCGTGCCAGTCACATGCTATTAGACAAGGGATGATTAGTGTCGACAGATAATTGTAAATAAACAATCCCATCCAATTATCTGACTTTGACAGTGCCTCCCCTCCTCCCTCATAAATTTTCTTTGGAATCAAAAAATTTAATTAAATTTACTACTAATTAAATTTTTCTTTCCCTCCAACTCCCTCGGGCCTCTTGAATAATAAAAACATTTGTTTCCTGATGTGCCATGTTGGAAGTTGAACTGCCACTTGTGTGTGCTGCTTACTGCTGCCGCTTAGCTTAGTCAGCCAGCTAGCTTGGTGCAAATTTTGGGCCTAAACTGGATGAAAACAATATTGTGAGCTGTGAGGTGGTCAAAATTGACTGGAAATGTGTGGAATTAATGTTATTGAGGTTAATAATACTGTAGGAACAAAAGAAAAAAAAATTGTGATTTTATCAATTTTGAGAAAAAAAATACAGATCCAAATCCAAAACACGCAAGGGGCGGTTTTGGCAAAACCAAATCCAGATCCAAAACACGGGGGTCGGCACACATCCCGGCTCTGTTCATCAAAGTGCCTTAGGGAAAAGCCTAGAAGGCATCTCACAGGGTTCTCAAGTGGACTGCTACAGGGACTGAAGAGTATCCTCATTTGGACATAGGTGAGCAATGGGGAATGTGTGGGAGTTTTTATTTAAATAAAATGTTTTGCCGGTGTGTATTTTTTTGTTTTTTTATGGTGCCTTGGCAGCCATTAGCATGTTGGTGTCAGGGGTTGTAGTGAGTAAGCCAGCGGGCTGGATGCTGTTAGCCGAGGGAGGGGGACGGTTAGATTTAGGCACCACAGTGGGGTAGGGTTAGACATTAAGGGGGGGGGGCGGTTAGGTTTAGGCACTAACGGGGAGGGTGCAGGGTGGGGAGGGTTAAGGTGCAAGAAAGATTAAGGGGAGAAGGAGGAAGAATTAACATACTAACCCGACCCCTGTCAGATACCGAGCATTGGGATGCCGCTGTCAGCATTTTGATAGCAGGCACCCCGACTATTGGTATTTCATACCCAACCCAGTGTCAGCATGCCATACATGACATGACAGTGTTTACTTGGACCTGAAGTTTGCTGCCAAAACCTTTTTTCTATTTTTTAACACTGTTATTATTCAACAGTCACCATTCAAGGGTGTAGAATAAGCCCAATTAATGCTGTCAGCATTGGCTGGTTTTTCCCAGGGGGTTACCTGCATTTTATATTACGGCCCGATTACCCTAGAGCTGTTGTTCCTAATCCCAATCCACAAATTTACACCCACAGGTTTTATTTTGAGGATTTTTGTCTGTGGAAACAGGTGGGATATTTTCTGACCCAGCAAAATCGATTAACTCACTTGTGCATGATTAGAGAACAGAGGGGTCTATGTACTAAGCAGTGATAAGTGACAGAGTGAAAAGTGATAAGTCTGTGATAAGTGCCAGCCAATCAGCTCCCAACTGTCATTTTTCAAACACAGCCTGTGAGATGACAGTTGGAAGCAGATTGGCTGGTACTTATCACAGACATCACTTTTCACTCTGTCACTTATCACTGCTTAGTACATAGACCCCAGAGTCACTAGGGGTGTGCGGACAACCTTTAAGGTGGTGACACCAAAACGCCGGCTCCTCAATGACCGGGAACCGGGCGCTGCAACTGTGATGTTAGTTTGCACGGCCCGGCTCCAGATCACTGAGGAGCAGCTGGCAGTGTGGTGAGAGCCTCTGTTGGCAACGCAGCATTTCCGGGAGTGCTGGGCACGCTCCCTGAGTGATGAAACCAGGGCAGGATATCCGCAAGGACATTATGCCTAGGGGCCCCATACTGTGTGTTTGCTTGCTATAGCATCCCCAGTCCACCCTTTTCAAAGCCTAGTGCTGGTAGAGGCTTTTTTGGGGGGGAGGAGGGCACCACACTGTCCCCTTAATTTTGCCACTGCCAGCCTAAGCCTTGACCATTAGTGCTGGAAGAATTTGGAGGGGGGAGTTTATTTTTTTTTCTTCTTTTAAAACACAACGCATACATTCTGGAATAGATCAAGCTATATGTGAAGTGTGTGTTGTAAATCTACTCAGTACTCCCCACATGCCAAACAGCCCTCCTCACACAACTCTTCATGAATTATGCCAATAACTTGTTGGAAAGCTCAAAAGTACTGTAAGTCAGAGAGGATAAAATGAAGAAATAAGAAAAAAATAACTTTCGAGAGACCATGCACAAGTAAAAAAAAAAAATAAGTTATGAAGATGGACATCTTTCATTTATAAGGAAATGCACTGTAAAGAGTGTATGGAGGATCTGCTGCACACTTAGTGGAAACAGTGTGTGACCTTTATTTTTTATTTTACGAACATGTTTTTGATGAAGTTCTGCAGAGCCGTAACTAGACTTTTTGGTGCCCTTGCCCGAAAGAGCATTGGCGCCCCCCTCATTTTTCAAAGGGACATAATGCAGCCAAAAAAAGGGCCATGGCTTCATGGGGAAGGGCCAGGGAAGAGATAGGGGAGGCCAGGAGATGCTTGGGGTGAAATAAAAGGAAGCTACAAGCAAGAATTATAATAAACAGAAATTTGACAGGCCCAAACAGCGCCCCCTGACCTGTGGTGCCCTGTGCGATGGCACTGGCCGCACTACCCTAGCTACGGCCCTGAAGTTCCGTATGACACTTTGCTGTCTATGACTATAGTAGGACACAGTAGCACAATTGACATTAGAGTGCATGTCAGCTCTGTCCTGTAGCTCACCATGTACAATCCACTGTACCATCCATGTAACATAACATGCGCCAGGCAGGTTAGGAAGAAGCTAAGATGCACATGGACAATAGAGTAGGCCTTGACCCCCATGCCATGGTAATCACACACACCACGTTCATGCCCTCTTCACTGGCTGTAAACCACTGCTCTGAAAAATGACCAGGGAACCCTCTGAACAGGGGCTGTTTAAGAGAGGAGAAGGCTCATGTACAGTAATCCGTGCGGGGTTCATACTCTTCAGGAGCGCAGTAGACTCTTGGCCTGATTTATTAACGTTCGGAACTGCGATTATGCACTCAATCAGTCGAATGTTGCGTTCTGCGCATGCATCAGAGTGCGCATGCATCAAACAGGCCACTGCAATCGCAGTGACTACGCAGACCCATCGCAGAGTGATTGACAGGGAGTGCCATTTGTGGGTGGTGATGGGGGGGGTGTCGGCAAAACACAGGCATGCCAGGGTGTTTGAACGCCGTTGCAAGGGTGTGCATAAATTATCCACTGTGATGCCATACACACAGGCCCGCTGAGAGCCGCGGCGAGCCCGGGTAATAGGGGCGTGGCCTAATTGCGGGAGGCGTGGCCACACACCCTTCCCCCCACACAAAAAAAAGATTTGCAGCGCCGGCCGTGAAGTGGCGTTGCGCGCTGGGGAGGGGGGCGCTCTGGGCCCCCTCAGCCCTGCTCAAAGCCAGGGGGGGGTGCGATCAGTGTGATCGCTCCCCCCCACAGGCTTAGGAGACTGCTGTGGCTGCTGCTCAGCAGCCACGAGCAGTCTCCACTGCAGCTCAGCACACGCTGTGTGCTTTGCTGCTGTGAGGGAGGGGGAGCGGTGCCGGGCCCCTCAGGAAGCCCGGGCCCCGGTAATCTGTACCCGCTCCCACCCCCTCTCTGTGCCCCTGCTTACGCAGCCTGGGCACTCATATCATGCGATGAAGTTAGCAATTCCTGAGTAAGGTCAGAGCTTGTGCAAGTGTGTGTGAGACTGCTATGTACAGCATTTGATTTCCAACAGTGATATTGAGATGTATTTGTTTTCACAATACTGACAGCGGCATCCCAACAGAATCCCGATGTCTGCAAGTAAGTCCCCTAACCTACATCCTAACCCTAATACTTACTGTCAGGATGCCGGGATTCTGACTGCTGTCGGCATTCTGAGAGCCGTACCCCAACCCCCGGGATATTAACCACATACCATTATTATTATTATAGTACAGGTTTCTTTTCTTACAAAAAAAATTGTTGTTTACACTTATGGATGCTATTTGCAATGATCGCTTATTGCCCGTCCACCTAGAATACTGGCCTGTTTATCTAGATCAGAGGTTCCCAAACGCGGTCCTCAAGGCTCTCCAACAGATCAGGTATTTTAGATATCCATGGTTGAGCACAGGTGACGTAGGGGTCTATTTACTAAGCAGTGTTAGGAGACAGAGTGAAAAGTGATAAGAAAGTGATAAGGTGACGGCCAATCAGCTCCCAACTGTCATCTCACAGGCTGGGTTTGAAAAATGACAGTTGGGAGCTGATTGGCTGGCACCTTATCACTTTCTTATCACCTTTCACTCTGTCTCCTAACACTGCTTAGTAAATAGACTCCTTAATTAGAACCTTGATCAATTTGATTTAACCATCTGTGCTCAACCATGGATATTTCTAAAACCTGAACTGTTGGGGAGCCTTGAGGAATGCGTTTGGGAACCTCTGATCTAGATCCATCATCTATTTATACTAAGGCTGTTTTTTTTTCTATATATATATATATATATATATATATATACACACACACACATACACACGACGAAAGAATGACAGCGGCACTCAGGGTCTTAGAAAAATATCAAAGTGGTGCAGGTTGAGTCTCCCATATCCAAATATTCCGAAATACGGAATATTTTTAGCATGACTGAGAAAGTGAAACCTTTGATTTTTGATGGTTTAATGTACACAAACTTTGTTTAAGACACAAAATTATAAAAAAATATAGTATAAAATGACCTATAGGCTGTGTGTATAGGATGTATATGAAACAAATATGAATTTCATGTATGTACACAAACTTTGTTTGAGCCACAAAATTATTGAAAATATTGTATAAAATTACCTTCAGGCTGTGTGTATAAGGTGTATATGATACATAAATGCATCCTGTGTTTAGATTTGGGTCCTATTCTTAAGACATTTCAATATGGTATGCAATTATTCCAAAATACGGAATATTCCGATATCCAAAATGCCCTTGGTCCCGAGCATTTTGGATATGGGAGACTCAACCTGTCTATTCAAAAAATTGGACATATGCTGTGAAATTTTTTGAAAATACCACTTTGATATTTTTCCAAAACCCTGAGTGCCGATGTCATTCTTTCGTCGTTCAAATAACTTATACAGAAGGCACCTGGGTGTTTCTATGCAGGTCAGAGGAGTGCCAGTCCGCATTTACTACATATATATCTATATCAGCAAGTGTGTGTAGTGTATGTATGTTTTGTTTGTAATATTGGTATGTCACCCACAGCAGTGAGACCTTACGGATCATGGATGCATTTTAATTTGTTGCCTTAGTACAAGCACAGTGTCGTGCTGCCGGCTACACTGTTAGGCTATGGTTCAGTCTTGATTTGTTTGGAACGGTATACAGTAAATCTTCATTATTATTTTAGTTCATTGGATAAGCCAAGATGTGCCATTTATAGTTGATTATGTGACAAACCTGCAAATACAGTATCTGAGTCAGTTGTATAGGAAGATATACAGCATGACTCACATGTAGCAATAGTGTTCCCAGGAGAGTTAGTAAAGAACTATGGGCCTGATTCAGCAAGGATCGCAGATAGCAATTATGCACTGTGGGGCTGATTCAGAGGCACTCGCAAAAAGAGTGCTCGCTCTGAATCAGGGCGGGCGCTGGGTTTTTTTAGGAGCGGCCTCCTGGCCGCTCGCATAGCTGTGGGTGACCACTCACAGCTATAGCGAGCGGCCATGATGATCGTCGCGATGGTCAAGATCATCGCGACCATCGGGCTTGCGACGAGACCCTTGTGGTAGGGTCTCGTGGCCGCAAGCCCCAGAGAGCTTCTGGCTCAAATAGAGCCGGAAGCTCTCCCACTGACATCACTGGTGATGTCAGTGAGGCCACCCACAAACGGCAGGCATTCGCATGGGAACGCCTCCGTTTGTGAAGCCACCCCCCCGCCACGCCTACAAAATGGGGCGAGCTGTCGATCAACATTGACAGCCACCCCTTTTGTAGTGAGTCCCGGAGCGAGTGCTTTTTGCGCTCGCTCCGGGGCTCGTGGGTGCGCACTGGGCCATCATCGACCCGGTTGCGAGCGCTCAGCGCTTGCGTCCAGGTCTGAATCAGGCCCACAGTCTCACTGTGATGCTATGCTAATCCTCTGTCATCGCTATGCCCTCGCAGCACAACATAAGGACACCAACCTGACCTTACACACATCCGTAACATCGAGTACCATCGTAGCCTCAGGCACAATTGCACAAGCTCTGACCTTACTCAGAAATTGCTAACCTTCCGGTACACAGTGAGAGCTCAGGCTGCGTATGGCATTGCAGTGGATAATTTATGTACGCCGTTGAAACGCACTAGCACGCCTGCATTTAGTCAACTTCCCCCGTCACCAGCCCCAAACGGTACTTCCTGTCAATCACTCTGCAATGGGTCTGCGTAGCCACTGCGATCACAGTGAAGTTTGCGCACTGCTATGCATACACAGTACGCAACAATTGGCCGATTGTGTGCGTAATCGCAGTTGCAATCCTTGCTGAATCGGGCCCTATATTTGCCACTCTCACACTCTGTATAAGACTGATCAGTGCTGTGGTTAAAAGTTTGCATTAGAGCTGCACAGCTAGATAAGCAATATCACTTTTAATATAGTACATTGTATGTGTATAAGGCAGGAATTAACACAAATGTATAGATAGATGCCTGCTTGTGTGGTGATGACCTCTTTGAGAACCTTGCCTCAGTTTGGCACAGTTACAAAAAAATGGCATGATTAACCGGACAACACCAAACTTACTTTACATTAATTTGGTGTTTTACTGTTGTAATTATGTCATTTGTCATGAGACTCTTGAGGCAACTAATGGTTACTTGGCTTGTTATAGAACTTTAGTCAGTATTTGCCCTGTACATCCTGCCTGTAAGGAGATGCTCTGAAAAAACAAGTGTCTTCTGTTCAAAAGAGCAGTGTAAAACACTTCGATCCGATTTACATTTTAGCCAATTTATTATCATATTAAGAAAATCAAATATTTTCAATAACACTTTATTTAGTAGAAAACCTTTTCCCTATACACACACCATACTTTCGTCCCTCCCAATGAATCACTTTGCATTTAGCTTTCTAGTCCGGAAATGGCCATAGTTGTCATGAATAACAGGACATTAGGGATTAAGGATGCCCCTCTGATGGATCAGAGCAAGAAATAGCCTATTTGTAGGATTGCATACAGAATGGAGTGTAGCACAGGTGTAGGCCCAATCCCTGATCTAATATAATGATCTTTTACTTAAAAAGTGTGTTTGGAGACTACTCACAGAGATCACCATTTTGTTGAAGTATAGTAATTAGAATCTAGCATGTTAATTCACTAAATAGTGCCATGACATGAGTGATAGCACTAGATCCTACTGAATACTTGTCCAGCACATCAAATGGTTACCTCTACTTTGATTTGGAAGCAGAGTTTAAACTTTCATAGTTCTTACAATAAATCCTTTTTTTTTTTTCGTTTTAGACCCACCCTATATAGCTCTGGATCCTGAAGTAGTACAGGCTTTAGATAAGTGATTATACTTCCATTACTGGGAGTACCACCAAAAGGCTCAGTGCATGTACTATACTTTTCCTATGTAAACTCATTTACATAGTTATTAGGTGCTCTGGTCTTGATAGGTCAGTATGTGTATTGGAGACACTTAAATCTGTACATAGAATTACAAAAAGTGAAAAAAGAATTTATTTTCAGTTTGGGGTGGGAGAGGAATAAGTTTACATGACCATATGGAAGACCTGCTCATAAGTCACATCTATAAACTTGGCTTATGTCACAAACACACATATATACACATACATTTCTCCAAGTAGATTAAATTAATTTAAAGTGGCTTTATAAAGTGCTTGATTTTTTTCAGGTTTGGTGACTGGTAAACATCCCCTTTCCTTTATCGACATGTGCAAGACTCAGCCATCATATTTTCATATTCTTTATAGAGGATACTTCCTCCTGGTTCTATCATTAGAACACTGATTGGACCGTAGGAGTAAGGGACACAAGAAGGACGTGGGACATTCCCATCCACCACCTGATTAATGAAGTTCTGAATAATGGCATGATTGGGAGAGTTATACCCTGAATGAAGCAGTCTGGGGCAGTCTCCCTTACAGTATCCAGGATTGTACCTATGTGGAGCAATGATCCAGTGATCCCATCCTAGCTGATGAAAGCTAACCCAGAACGGACGTAGAGAGCAATGATTCTTGGCCTGTCCACTTTGATTGGGAATCTTTGGAAGCTTAATGCCAATAGTCCCTGCTTGACGTGGTTTCCTTATCAGCACGCCTGGCACACTCTTCTCTGGAACTGCAGTTACTGGTTTCTCTTTTGCACAGTTATGAAAAGTATGGTTGAAATAGACGAGCAAGAAAGGGATGTGAGAGGCTGAAACAGCCAATGGTACTCTGATTTGTTTCCCAATATTCCTACATATCAGTTGAATGTGTAAAGCTTGGTTTGGATTCTTCACTAGAGGTTTGATGTGAGGTGTGATATCTGTCTCAGCCCACATCCGAATTCCTGGGGTAACTCTCATCTTGAAGTTGTCACCGGCACTTGGCAAAAGTTCCACATTGCAAAAGTAGTATTTATCCCCAAACCGCAGTGCTCGGGGGTGCATCACAGTTACTCTCATCAGCTCTTCTACTTTCACATTATGAAGGTTGAACTGAAGGCTCTGCATCTGTGACTGCCCTTCTGTAAGAAAATAATAAAATGGTTTCACATCAGCGATGTCACAATATACAGTCTAAGTACTTCCAAAATGTCCAATCTTAACTGTGTTTACCACACAGACCTTATACAATGGGCTCTATTTATCAACATTATTTTTACTAAAATAATGTGAAAAAGGGTGTTTTCACACCCTTTTCACATTATTTTAGTATCACCTATAGTTATTACAGGGCAATTGGAGTAGAATTCGTAAAATTCTACTCCAACCCCTAGTATCACTTATTTTTAGTAAAGCAGATCGCATTTCCCATAATTGTAATGGGAAATGTGATCTGACCATAGTTACTAAAAATAAATGTGAAAAAAATACCGGGGAAAGCCCTGTGATAATAACGCCACCTGGAGGTGGCGTTATCCAGGGTCTCCCCCGGTTACCGGCCTCCTGCCCTGCTCTAACGGGGAGAGCAGAGCCGGGAGTCGGTCCCAGTAATCAGCTGTGTGGTCTAAACAGACCACAAGCTGATTACTGTAAAAAAAAAAAAAATAGTAAAAAAAAAAAAAAAAATTACTTACCTGACTCCAGGGACCGGTGATCGGGCCTTGGGTGATGTCTCCCCTCCGGTCAGGTGGTCTCCCACAGTGCACTGCTGCCCGGTCATCAGGTGATCGGGCACCAGTGCAGTATGGGAGATCACCTGACCGGAGGAATGGAGAACACCACCGGAGGCCCGGAGCATGCAGGCAAGTGTAAGTAAGGGAGAGGGGGGTCACGGGGGGGGGGGGAGGTCCGCGATCGCGGAGGCGGGGCTTAGTGCTGGGGGCGGGGCTTAGCGCCGGAGGGGGGTAGCAGCGGCGACCGGTCGGCGCATGCGCGGGCACTTAATCACCGTGATAAGGCTCCGGAGGGGATTAGCAGGGACAGAGCTTTATCGCAAGCTCTGTCCCTGCAAGGGAATTGTAGTAAATCCCTGTGATATTGCCTGAATTTGCAATGCGAATTCACTCGGTAATATCACACTACAATCTGCATTACCAATGCGGATTGTAGTAAATAGAGCCAGTATGTGGTGTTGCACAGCCTCAATCCCTTGAAAATCACTTTTATTATGGAAACCTCAGGAAATTTAATACATCAACATCATGCATTGATTGTCGCTGCATATTGCAGACATAAGTGATGTCCTTCAGGGCTTTTTATGAAAAAACTCTTGCAGAGACAGTGGCTCAGATAAGAGTAAATAGTAAAGTGATAGCTTACACTATTTACTTCACTTAAAAAATAGCCTTGCATACATATAAATATTGGACCTCAATAACTCAGTTACATATTGGATAGGACCTGTCATCACCGATTAACCATAAATCCAGGTTGGTGCCATCTACTTGGTCAATTGAAACACTTATGAGGAGAAGAGAAAGTAACCAGTATGGTAGTCACACTCAATGAGGTAAGTGCATGTTACAATGTAGCTTTTAGTATAAATCTATAAAAAAAAAAAAAAAAAAGAAGATTGTTACTCTGAAAATTAATTTAAAAACACAGACAAGACCGAGATATAGAAGGGCAAATCGGGAAGTGAATAAAAACAATTAGAACAATCACTTGTAAATGACACTAAGACAGTGTAACTATAAACAATCAATGTAATACATGCAAGTTAAAGATTATTCTGGCGAGTTCTTGCTCAACTACACTGTTTCTGATAAATGGCATTAATATACCTACACATGGCTGACTCAGCGGCGTCCCTCCACTGGGTATCACCCGGTGCGCTCAGTACTATACTAGTATAGAGCGCACGGCTTCGCTGAGAATCGCAAGAGTGTGGTCTCGCAACAAGAAGGTGTAGCCTCGCGGGTAGTGGGCATGGTCATGTGACCCAAACGCCCATTTTAGTCTCTCCAGTGGTCCCAGAGATGTGGACTGCCCAGGGGACCAGTGTATTTGCAGTGCCGGATTGCCGCCTGCCAATAAAAAGGGCGTTGTCTCGTTGGTAGGAGGCGTGGCCTCGCGCCCCCAAATCCCCATTTTGGTCACTCTGGGGGTCTGGACTGCCTGTGGCACCAACCTGTGTACATTGCTGGCTCCCTCACTGTGTCAGGAGCAGAGTGCTGCATGTAATGCTACAGTGCAGCACCTGGCTCCTGTCACTGAGGGGGGGTCAGCACTTTGGCGTCACCCCTTGCCATGTGTATAGCTCCGGGGGGGAAGCTCCCAGAGCTATTCAATTCACCACGCTGTTTGGTCTGACAGTTGCCACCTAAGTCAGAGAATGCAGGTTCTCGCGACTTAACATGGGTGTTTAGTAGCGAGAACTGGCATTCTCCAACTAAAGTGCCGGCCGCCGCTGTTAGTGCCACGCTCAGCAGGAAAACAGCCACGCGGCCGGCACATTTGTCGGATTTCACCTTGCACCCTCGGGTGAGAGAAGAAGTCCTTTAGTCGGACCAAACAGTGCAATGAACTGAATATCTCCGGGAGCTTCTTCTCGGGGCTATACACACGCCGAGGGGTGACACCAAAGTGCTGACTCCCCCTCAGTGACAGAACACATAGCCTATGGAATACAATGGCTAAACGACTAGAACCAGGCTCTGAATAGTTACATTTTTCAGAGTTAGGTAAAAATTACTGCAGTTCACCATTCCCATATAAAATTGAGGGGGATTGCGGTATTGAGCTGCAATTTGGTTAAACTTGGATATATATGCAATATCTTCTGGTTTACCCTAATGGTAAATAGCCCCAACACTAATATTAATCATGTGTAAACAGCTATTTAGGCATATTTTCAAGACCAATATTTAAACATACACACTAATATATATATATATATATTGTTTAAATCTTCAAGTTATTACTTTTTATTATGTGATGTCGTCCAAATCCATCCAGTGGAAGTCCCAGAAGAGGCTCAATGGGTCAAAGTTCTGTCCAGTGTACACCAATAGGAGGTCCGACTGGGACCTCAACCCCCTAGTATGTCTTCTGGGATCCAATGCTACCACTCTGAAGTTTTCGTCCAAATCCATCCAGTGGAAGGCTCCGAACAAGCTCCCTGGGTCAAGGTTCTGCCCAGCGTACACCAACAGGAGGTCCGACCAAGACCCTAACCCCCCTAGGTGCTCCAACTGGAACACTTTGCTATAGTTTCATCCCAATTGGTGCAGGAGTGTTCGAATGCATAACCGGCCACCGATATCCCAACACCGGAATCCCGAAGAACAGGACGAAGATCCAGACGACAGCATCCCGAAGAGGATGAAGATGCCGGCGTCGGCATCCCGACCGCCGGCACCCCGAAGGTAAGTATCCGGCTTACTTTTAGTGCTAGCCCGGGGATTGGGGGGGGGGGGGGTAAGGTTTATAGGCACCCTTGGAAGGAGATTAGGTTTATGCACCCCCCCCCCCCCACACCGAGAGGGTTATGGTTAGGCACCCCCGGGGGGAGGTTAGGCACCCCCCAGGGAGGGGAATAGGGGGAGGGTTAAGGTATTTACCAGCCACAGTTGAGATTTTCAACAGTCAGGCTTCCGCCGTCTGTATTTGAACCGGTTATCATACCAAACCCCCATGGAGTGCTGCTATCTTTGTGTGCACACACACACACAAAAATATTATATATATATATATATATATATATATATATATATATATATCTACATACATACACACACACATATACACAGCTGCATGCACTCACGTAAAATTAACAAAAAAAACAGCTATCAGAGGTGCTACATGAAAGCGTCATACCCAACCAGAGCACTGTGGCCCCAACAATAAGCAAAAAGTAATCACGTAGAATAGAAAAAATACTTAATTTATTCACCACCCAGAAAATACATGTCCATAGAGGTCAATTACTTATCCAAGCAGCATCAATATAATTTTTAGATGACAGTCATATTGGTCGATGTTTTGGTCACCGCTGACCATTTTCAAGACTGCTCATAACATATGTGAACCGCTCCCATCAAAGTCATGTACATATGGTACATGACTTTGGTGGGAGCGGTTCACATATGTTGTGAGAGGTTATGAAGATGGTTACAGGGGTGCCCTAAGTGCCGACCAATATGATGGATTTTGTCTAAAAAATGCGCAAGTGTGATATTGATATATATATATAGCTAGATAGTGTGTATGTATATATAGTTCATTCTAGCACCCTGCATCTGTGACCTGCTGCAACAAACTGCTGAGCTACAGACCAGAGTGTGCTAGAAGCACCAGAGCAAAGAGTGACACCCCATGCAAGAAAGAGGAACTGAATAGGTTGTGACAGGTGCAGAGTGCTAGAATGAACACTAATATCCCCCAGTAGTCAGTTTGTAAGTTAGATCCAAAATTTTTTTAGGGATATTTAAAAAAAATAAATAAAAATAAAACACAAATACTGTCTGGTGGCACAAGATAGATAGTTATTGTATCACCAGCCAGCCCACTGGGGGTCCTTACAGTACAATGCAATGTTTGCTCCCTGCACCTGGAGCTAAGTCTCAGTTTTCCAGAAATGAATTCATAAAAAAAAAAAAAAATGTAATTAAAGCATTTGTTTTTTCTCTGTAATGCATCTGCTATCATGATGCTGAGATGGCGACAGGCCAACAGCATAGGAGTGCGTCCATCAGCGATGAAGAGAACACCGCTGTCCCTCTTAAACATACAGGAACTAGCATCATAGTCCCTGCGATGGCCACCACCAGCAACACCAGAGAATAGCCATCAGATCCAGCTGGCATTGAAATATAGCTAATCTCCAGATCTATTGACAAACATTTCACCACATATAGGGATTTAATTTTGATAAATAAGCCCTTTATAAACATTACAAATTGGTGTCCAGGCAAATGCATTCAAAATCAAATGCATGAGAACACCTAAACCACATAAATACCTATATGCACGTAACTCAGGTAGGATGGAAAGGAATTGTCAGGGCAATACACGACCAAATTCTCACACCAAGCAGCCTATGTATTACTAATTGCATGCACACAGTGTCAGTATCCAGAGCCAGGCGGAGCATGCAGGAGAGAGATTGTAAGATCCCGCACCTGCAATAATGCCCCCATAAGCATAAAGTGGTTTGTGCTATCGATGGCATAAACCAACGATAATTATAATAATGGGGACTGCATTTTGCAGCGCTAATTAGTGATTTGCGGGATACATAAAATTATGCAGAAAATCCAGTTTCTGCATAATGTAATGTAAAATGGGCTTGATAAATAGCCCATCAAATGTTGCAGTTAGATCTCATCTATCCTTTAATAAGTTGTATTATTTATGGAGTTGCATTTAAATTACAAATAAACGCTTCACTAAGCAATGTACAAAAGAGTGAAATTCTCTAAAAGTAAGAAACAAAATAATAATAGGCTTTCAGATTAGGTGCTGCTGCTGCATAGGTTTCCATAACCAGGATCATAGGGCCATTATCTCAGCAGGACGTTAGTAAGTACATAGATTACTATTAGTATGCCAACTCTAAATTCAATACATTCTAAAAAAAAAAAAAGGAAGGAAAAACATGCTAAATTGTATTTACATAAGTATAAACAGAAAGTCTACATAGTTCTATCACAACACTTCTCAGGTTCTCACTTGCAATAAAGAATGCCGGATTGACAGGTCTCACAAGCCTCACTGCAGATCTCCCTGGTCTGTTGGTCTTCGGTCTTCCATCACCATCTGCTGACCTCTTGTACAATGTTAGCATAAAGCGTAGGTGCTGTAGACTGAGATCACGCTTTGCCACCATGCCCGGCTTCAAAGGTCCATGGTCCAGCAAGGTCTGAATCAGTGGCAGAGAATGAGACCTCATCAGTGCACTTAACCCATTCCTTCCTACAGCAGGGGGCAAGACAACAATTAGTAGCCAGAGGACCAACAAATGTTGGCAGGGTCCAGGCATCATGGCAATAAACTATCATGTGGTGTCATAAGACAAAGGCTCCTAGAAGACCATTTCATGGATGGGCATGTAGTAAGCAGGTCTTAGCAGAAGCACAAAGGGTAGTGCTGAACCTTGATGGTTTCAACATTTTCTCACCCAGGTGCACCCATTACTTAAAAATGGGAGGAGTATTTCAAGTAATCAATGTTCACATATATTAAGAGCTGTAGATACTCTGTTTTGTTTACAAGTATAACATCAAATCCTTCCAGTAATCTTAAAACTGAAATGAAAGCTGCCTACTGTCAACCCTATTTATATGTCAGGATACAGAGGCTAAAGATGTAGGGTGGAAGGAGAGCGCCTTGTCCTCTCTTATATAGAATCAGTCAGACATCTGGTGAGAATTTAAAAAGGAACCACCTGCTTAACCCCTTCAGCACCAGAACAATCACACATGACAATTATATATTTATTTAAAGTCCTTTCTGTTAAAATTGTTGAAACTAAAATGCAGTAAAAGTGTTCTTGAAGATATAACGTGAACAGGCCATTTAGACACAATTATTATACATATAAACAAATTGCAGTTCTTTAAACAGAGCGACTCATTGTCATATCCCATCAAGCGTCAACCATATTATACATATATGTCATGCAGCAAACTTGTGCAACATGTTGCACTACAACTACCAGCAAGCTAAAGATAAATGAGAGTTGTAGTTTCAAAACATCTGCAGTCATGGTACCCAATTTGGACACATTAATATGTAGCTAAATGTAATTTATGTGGAAACATACCACACAATGTAGACTATAATTGTCTAGGTGATAACATCAAATATCAACATCAAACCATAAAGGTGTGTACACACATAACGATTTTGTTAACGATTTAACTATAATGACATCGTTATCGTTAAATAGTTTATAAAATTGTTCATCTTTTTAAGGTGAACGATGAACGAATATCGTTCATGCACGCTCCCGTTTGTAGTTTGTAGTTCATCGTCCATTCTGACTGTCCAACAAATGATTTTCGTTCAGAAAATCGTTCATGTTGTACAGAATGAACGATGCCCATTCACTGTATGCATGATTAAAATATCGTTCATGGTTCATGAAAATCGCTCACAAAATCGTTCATTAATTTAGTAACCAACGATTTTTTATAAATGATTTTCGTTCACTTTTTCAAGGGAAAATCTGAATGAAAATTGTTAACTAAAATCGTTGGTTACTAACATCGTTATGTGTGTATGTACCTTAATACTTTAAATATCAGTTCACATTACATGACTATAGGTGCATACTCACGTAACAATTTTTTGATCGATTTAAGTATAACGACGTCGTTATCGTTCAATCGTTGAAAAAATCGTTCAGTCTCTGAGTTATAACGATGAACGATTATCGTTCATGCGCATTCCCGTTTGTAGTTCAATCTGACTGACCAACTGAACGATTTTCATTAAGGGAAGTTACAAAAATCGTTTGTAGTTCAAAAAATCGTTCATTACACTTTTAAAAATCTGACAGATAATCTGACAGAAAATCGTTCATAACATTGTTCATAAATTCGTTGGTAACAAAATCGTTGTGTGTGTATGCAGCTTAAGGGGTCTATGTATTAATAATCGCAGTACTGCCGTGATTATTAACATTCCAACTCGCTGGAGATATTTTCATTTTTAATAAAAATATTCCGGCTATGAACTACCAGGAACTCGCAGGGACAGCGGTTGCAGTTATATCCCCGGCAATTAGGAGAAGTCTTTCACAGAAGTGAAAGACTTCTCTGGGAGAAGCCGACACTGCGCATGCGCACAGTGTCAGCTTCCGCAACTGGTCAGCAGGGGCTGAGGAAGAGAGATAAAAAGATCTCTCTCCTGCCCCTGGAGCCCCTATAGGCTTACAGTAGTTTACACCATCTGAAGATGGTGTAAACTCAGGGTTGCCAACAATCTGGCTGCCTCTTTCGGGAGAAGGCAGCAAGATTGTCAGAGCAGGGGGGCGTGATATGAATTTGGGTGGGGGACGGGGGCGGGACTGTGCGATCACGTCATCGTCGCCAAGCCCCCGCTACAAAATGCAGACATTCCGGGCATTTTGCAGCCTGGGGCGGCGCCACGATGATGCGATTCAGTACAAATCGCATCATCTGTTCCCCCGGACGGCCAATCACAGGGCAGAGCAAACGGCGTGGGGGAGGGGGGGAAGCAAACGGCAAGGTGGTGCATGTGGGTGGCGCCGCCCGGGAGACTTGCCCACTCTTCCGGGGGGCCAGGATCGCCATCTGATTTTTGGGAGACTCTCGACCATCCCAGGAGAGTAGGCAAGATGTGTAAACTACCGGTGCTGACGCACACATGATATATTGGCCGATCAATTGATCGGCCAATATGTACCCAGCATAAAGAAACACGTACACCTGTTTATATTACTCCCAGCAAATTAGTATAACTTCCTTGCAGGGGTAAATGTAAAGACAATAGGAGAATGTCTACTTTACACTCTGTAGTGCCCTGTAAGTACTGGTCAGAAAGAGCCGCAGTGAAATGATGGTCTGCAATCACAAAAGTGTCGGTTAAGCCCATACACATGTGCTCTATAAGGAATATTGCTAAATAGTTTTAGAAAAAATATTTCTTGATTTCTTCTTGTTTGTTAAAACTAGGGGTGTGCACCCTCCACTTTTCGTGTTTTGGTTATGGATCTGGATCTTTCTTCGTGTTTTGGATCTGGATTGGTTTTGCCAAAACCACCCTTCCGTGTTTTGGGTTCTGGGTTTTGTGTTTTGGATCTGTATTTTTCTGGAAAAAAGCATAAAAACAGCTAAAATCAAAGAATTTGTGGGTTTTTCTGCTCCTATGCTATTATTAACCTCAATAACCTTAATTTCCACTCATTTCCAGTCTATTCTGAACACCTCACACCTCACAATAGTGTTTTTATGACCAAAAGGTTGCACCGAGGTAGCTGGATGACTATGCTAAGCGATACGAGTGGGCGGGACAAACACGTGGCCCATCTAGGAGTGACACTGCAGTGGCAGACAGGGGCCTCCCACCCACCCTTATGTTGTATAAACAGGACATGCAGACTTTAACAAACCAATCATTTCAGCGCCAGTGTCTGCCACACGACTGGGGCTGAAATGATTGGTTCGTTTGCGCCCCCACAAAACAAGCTGGCAATTAATCTGTCCCTGAACAAACTGGCTCTACGGAGGCAAGATGTCGTCCTCATCCACCGATTCCACTGATATCGAGGCAAAACGTCATCATCCCGCCTTCCGGATCTCGCGGGTTTTGGATTCTATAAAAGGTACCCGCGTCTGCGCCATTTCTCACTCTGGCTGTGGACAGTGAAGAGGGAGGGTGGGAGCTAGGGCTGGCTGGGCTGTGTTGTGCTGCTGTTGTCCATAGGGGCTGTGTCCACTCAGTCCATAGGGGCTCACTGGGCTGTGTAGTGCTGCTGTCCATAGGGGCTGGCTGGGCTGTGTAGTGCTGCTGTCATAGGGGCTGGCTGGCTGGGCTGTGTTGTGCAGTCAGTTGTCCATAGGGGCTGTGGGCCTGATTCAGAGCCGGACGCTCTGACAGAGCGCTCGCTCTGAATCAGGACCAGCTTTCTGTGTTTTTAGAGCGGCCTCTTGGCCACCCACAGCTATAGCGAGCGGCCAGGAAGATGGTCGCGATGGTCTAGACCATCACGACCATCGGGCTTGTGACGAGACCAGAGCCGAAAGCCGGCCCCAGACGGTAGGCGTTCCCATGGTAACGCTTCCATCGGCAGCCACACCCCCGGCCTGCCCACCAAAGGGGGCGTGCTGTCACTCAACATCGACAGCACGCCCCCTTTGGTACGAGACCTGGAGCGACGGTTTGCCCGTCGCTATCTGGGTCTCGCGCATGCGCATGATGGAGCCGGATCCATCGTGTGCATGCGCACTGGTGCTCGTGAGAGGGTCTGAATCAGGCCCTGTGTCCACTCCAAAGTCTATAGGGGCTGGCTGGACTGTGTTGTGCAGTGTCCCATAAAGGCTGTAGTCCTAAAGGGGTGCTGTAGTGTTGTCCAGGGGGTGATCTGTTCATCAGGGCTGCTCCCCCGAAGTGCACTCCAAAAAAAATTAAAATTTTTATTTCTGTGTTTGTGAATTTTTTGCGCAGTACCCGCACGTGCATCAACAAAGTAGTGCCAAGCGTGCGCCTGTTTCATAAATCAAGGGCTGGCTGGCTTGTCTGTTAAAGAGTGCTGTAACCCCAAAAGTGCACTCCCCCCCCCCCCCAATTTTTTTTTCTGTGTTTGTGAATTGTGTGCGCTGTAGCTGCACGTGTATCAACAAAGTAGCGCCAAGCGTGCACCTGTGTCATAAGTAAAGGGCCGGCTGGCTTGACCATTAAAGGGTGCTGTAACCCCCAAAGCGCACTCCAAACAAAATAAAAATTTTTTTTTGTGTTTGTGAATTGTGGGCCTAATTCAGGCCGCTCGCGAGCATAGGACGCTTGCAAGCGGGTCGATGGTGCCCTAATGTGCATGTGCACGACGGAGGGAGCTCCGTCGTGCGCATGCGCGAGACCCGCATAGCGACAGCCAAGCTGTCGTTATGGGTCTCGCACCAAAGGGGGCATGCTGTCGATGGTGACTGACAGCACGCCCCCTTTGGTGGGCGTGCCGAGGGCGTGCTGTCAGTCACCATCGACACCACTGCCAGACGGAGGCGTTCCAATGGGAACGCCTTCCATCTGGGTCCGGCCCCACTGACATCACTAGTGTCCGGCTCTGAATCAGGCCCTGTGTGCACTGTGGCTGCACATGCATCAACAAAGGAGCAGCGCCAAGCGTGCGCCTGTGTCATAAGTAGAGTCAGTTAAAGGGTGCTGTAACCCCCAAACTGCACTCACAAAAAAGAAAAAAAATACATTTTTGTGTTTGTGAATTGTGTGCGCAGTAGCCCCACGTGCATCAACAAAGCAGCGCCAAGCGTGCGCCTGTGTCATAAGTAAAGGGCCGGCTGGCTTGACCGTTAAAGGGTGCTGTAACCACCAAAGTGCAATTTTCTGTGTTTGTGAATTGTGGGGGTCATTCAGACCCGTTCGCGAGCAAGAGACGCTCGCAGACGGGTCGATGTTGCCCCACTGCGCATGCGCACGATGGAGGGAGCTCCGTCGTGCGCATGCGTGAGACCTGGAGAGCGACGGGCTCTCCGTTGCTCCGGGTCTCACACCAAAGGGGGCGTGCTGTCGATGTTGATTGACAGCACGCCCCCTTTGGTGGGTGTGCCGGGGGCGTGGCTGCCAGACGGAGGCGTTCCCATGGGAACGCCTACCGTCTGAAGCCGACCCCACTGACATCACTAGTGATGTCAGTGGGAGTGATTTTGGCTCTGATAGAGCCAAAATCACTCCAGGGCTTGCGGCAGCGAGACCCTACCGCAGGGTCTCCGTCGCAAGCCCGATGGTATCGCGACCATCATCATGGACACTCGCATAAGCTGTGGGTGGTAACCCACAGCTATGGCGGCGTCCATGAGGACGCTCCTAAAACAGGTAGGAGGGCCCTGATTCAGAGCGAGCGCTCTGGTCAGAGCGTTCAGCTCTGAATCAGGCCCTGTGTGTACTGTGGCTGCACGTGTATCAACAAAGGAGCAGTGCCAAGCGTGCGCCTGTGTCCCATAAGTAAATGCCAGCTGGCTCATCACTTAAAGGGTGGTGTAACCCCCAAAGTGCACTCCAACAAAAAAAAAAATTTTTTTAAATTTTTTTGTGAATTGTGTGCACTGTGGCTGCACGTGCATCAACAAAGGAGCAGCGCCAAGCGTGCGCCTGTGTCATAAGTAGAGGGCCGGCTGGCTTGTCAGTTAAATGGTGCTGTAACCCCCAAAGTGCACTCACAAAAAAATATATATATTTTTTTGTGTTTGTGAATTGTGTGCGCAGTAGCTGCACGTGCATCAACAAAGTAGCGCCAAGCGTGCGCCTGTGTCATAAGTAAAGGGGCCAGCTGGCTTATCTGTTAAAGGGTGGTGTAACCCCCAAAGTGCACTCCAACAAAAAAAAAATATTTTCTGTGTTTGTGAATTGTGAGCACTGTGGTTGCACGTGCATCAACAAAGGAGCAGCGTCAAGCATGCGACTGTGTCCCATAAGTAAAGGGCCAGCTGGCTCATCTCTTAAAGGGTGGTGTAAGCCCCCAAAGTGCACTCCAACAAAAATAAAAAATTATTTTCTGTGTTTGTGGATTGTGTGCACTGTGGCTGCACGTGCATCAACAAAGTAGCGCCAAGCGTGTGCCTGTGTCTTAAATCAAGGGCCGCCTGGCTTGTCCATTAAAGAGTGCTGTAACCCCCAAAGTGCACTCCAAAAAAATAAAAAAATTATTTTCTGTGTTTGTGAATTGTGTGCGCAGTAGCCGCACGTGCATAAACAAAGTATCGCCAAGCGTGCGCCTGTGTCATAAGTAAAGGGCTGGCTGGCTTGACTGTTAAAGGGTGCTGTAACCCCCAAAGTGCACTCCAAACAAAATAAAAAATTATTTTCTGTGTTTGTGAATTGTGTGCACTGTGGCTGCACGTGCATCAACAAAGGAGCAGCGCCAAGCGTGCGCCTGTGTCCCATAAGTAAAGGGCCGGCTGGCTCATCTCTTAAAGGGTGGTGTAACCCTCAAAGTGCACTCCAACAAATATAAAAAAATATTTTCTGTGTTTGTGAATTGTGGCACTGATTCAGAGCCGGACGCTCTGACAGAGCGCTCGCTCTGAATCAGGTCAGTCCCTCCTACCTTTTGGAGCGGCCTCCTGGCCACTCGCATAGCTATGGGTGACCACCCACAGCTATAGCGAGCGGCCAAAATGAAGGTCGCGATGGTCAAGACCATCGCAACCATCGGGTTTGCGATGAGACCCTTGCGGTAGGGTCTCGCTTCCGCAAGCATGGAGTGCTTTTGGCTCTATCAGAGCCAAAAGCACTCCCACTGACATCACTAGTGATGTCAGTGGGGCCGGCCCCAGATGGTAGGCGTTTCCATGTGAACGCCTCCTTCTGGGCAGCCACGCCCCCGGCACGCCCACCAAAGGAGGTGTGCTGTCAATCACCATCGACAGCACGCCCCCTTTGGTGCGAGACCCATAATGAAGGCTTGCCCATCGTTATTCGGGTCTCGAGCATGCACACTTGGGCGACATCGACCCGCTTCCGAGCGGGTCTGAATTAGGCCCTGTGTGCACTGTGGTTGCAGGTGCATCAACAAAGGAGCAGTGCCAAGCGTCCGACTGTGTCCCATAAGTAAAGGGCCGGCTGGCTCATCTCTTAAAGGGTGGTGTAAGCCCCCAAAGTGCACTCCAAACAAATAAAAAATAAATTTTTGTTTTGTGAATTGTGTGCGCTGTAGCCACACGTACATCAACAAAGTAGTGCCAAGCGTGCGCCTGTGTCATAAGTAAAGGGCCGGCTGGCTTGACCGTTAAAGGGTGCTGTAACCATCAAAGTGCAATTTTCTGTGTTTGTGAATTGTGTGTACTGTGGCTGCACGTGCATCAACAAAAGAGCAGCGCCAAGCGTGCACCTGTGTCCCATAAGTAAAGGGCCGGCTGGCTCATCTCCTAAAGGGTGGTGTAACCCCCAAAGTCCACACCAACAAAAAAAAATTATTTTCTGTGTTTGTGAATTGTGTGCACTGTGGTTGCACGTGCATCAACAAAGGAGCAGCGCCAAGCATGCGCCTGTGTCCCATAAGTAAAGGGCCAGCTGGCTCATCTCTTAAAGGGTGGTGTAACCCCCAAAGTGTACTCCAAAAAAATATATATATATTTTCTGTGTTTGTGAATTGTGTGCACTGTGGCTGCATGTGCATCAACAAAGGAGCAGCGCCAAGCGGGCACCTGTGTCATAAGTAGAGGGCCAGCTGGCTTGACCATTAAAGGGTGCTGTAACCCCCAAAGTGCACTCCAAACAAAATAAGAAAATTATTTTCTGTTTGTGAATTGTGTGTGCAGTAGCCGCACGTGCATCAACAAAGTAGCGCCAAGCGTGTGCCTGTGTCATAGATCAAGGGCCGGCTGGCTTGTCCGTTAAAGGGTGCTGTAACCCCCAAAGTGCACTCCAAAAAAATTTAATTTTTTTTTTCTCTGATTGTGAATTATGTGCGCAGTCGCCGCACGTGCATCAACAAAGTATCGGCAAGCGTGCGCCTGTGTCATAAGTAAAGGGCTGGCTGGCTTAACCATTAAAGGGTGATGTAACCCCCAAAGTACACTCCAAACAAAATAAAAAATTATTTTCTGTGTTTATGAATTGTGTGCACTGTGGTTGCACGTGCATCAACAAAGGAGCAGCGCCAAGCGTCCGACTGTGTCCCATAAGTAAAGGGCCAGCTGGTTCACCTCTTAAAGGGTGGTGTAAGCCCCCAAAGTGCACTCCAACAAATATAAAAACTTATTTTTTGTGTTTGTGAATTGTGTGCACTGTGCCTGCACGTGCATAAACAAGGTAGCGCCAAGTGTGTGCCTGTGTCATAAATCAAGGGCCGGCTGGCTTGACCGTTAAAGGGTGCTGTAACCCCCAAAGTGCACTCCAAAAAAATTTTTTAATTCTTCTTTTCTGTGTTTGTGTGCGCCTTAGCCGCTCGTATATATCAATCAATATAACATAAATGGAGGACCAAACTTTGGCCCTGTTTCAGAGCCGGTCCCTCTGACAGAGAGCTCGCTCTGAATCAGGGTCAGTCTTTTTTTTTCTAGAACAGCTTCCTGGCTGCTCACATAGCTGTGGGTGATCACCCTCAGCTATAGCGAGCAGCCAGGAAGATGGTCGCGATGGTCAAGACCATCATGACCATCGGGCTTGCGACGAGACCCTTGTGGTAGGGTCTTGTTGCTGCAAGCCCCAGAGAGCTTTCGGCTCAAACAGAGCCGAAAGCTCTCCCATTGACATCACTTGTGATGTCAGTGGGGCCGCCCCCAGGCGGTAGGCGTTCTCATGGGAACGCTTCCGTCTGGCAGCCACCCCCCCGGCCCTCCCACCAAAGGGGACGTGCTGTCACTCAACATCGACAGCACGCCCCCTTTGGTACGAGACCCGGAGCGACGGATTGTCCGTCGCTATCCGGGTCTTGCGCATGACCACGACGGAGCCGGCTTTGTCGTGCGCATGCGCTCTGGGCCACCATGGACCCGGTTGCGACCGCTCAGCGCTTGCGACCAGGTCTGAATCAGGCCCTTTGTCCCCTAAAAATAAAATGGGGAAAGATCAAGAACCACTTCCTCCTAGTGCTGAAGCTGCTGCCACTAGTCATGACATAGACGATAAAATGCCATCAACGTCATCTGCCAAGGTCGATGCCCAATGTCATAGTAGAGGGCATATAAAATCCCAAATGACAAAGTTTAGGAAAATGACCTTAAAAAAAAATATTTAAATCATCTGAGGAGAAATGTAAACTTGCCAATATGCCATTTACGACATGGAGTGGCATGGAACAGCTAAGGTCTTTCCCTATGTTCATGACTAGTGGTTCAGCTTCACATGACGATGGAAGCCCTCCACCCGCTACAAAAATCAAACGAGTTAAGCTGGCAAAAGCACAGCAAAGAACTGTGTGTTCTATGCGTTCTAAGTAGATATCACAAATCCCCAAGGAGAGTCCAAGTGTGGTGACGGTTGCGATGCCTGACCTTCCCAGCACTGGACAGGAAGAGGTGCCTCTTTCCACCATTTGCACGCCCTCTGCAAGTGATGAAAGGAGCACCCACAGTCCACTTGCTGATATGCAGATTGAAGATGTCACTGTTGAAGTACAACAGGATGATGATACTGGTGTAGCTGGCGCTGAGGAGGAAGTTGATGAGGAGTATTCTAATGGTAATGTGGTTTGTTTAAATCAGGCTCCGGGGGAGACAGTTGTTGTCCGTGGGATGAAAAAGCCCATCACGGTCATGCCTGGGCAGAAGACCAAACATTCCACCTCTTTGGTCTGGCAATATTTCTATCCAAATCCGGACAACAACTGTCTTGCCATATGTACCATATGTAAAGGTGAAATAAGTAGGGGTAGGGACGTTAACCACCTAGGAACATCTTCCCTTATACGTCACCTGCAGCGCATTTATAAAAAGTTACTGTCAAGTTCAGAAACTTTGGCTAAGACTGTAAGCAGTCCAGGGACACCTAAATTCCTTTGTCCTGTTGTATCCAAGCGCCTGCAAACCACACAGTCAACTCCCTCCTCGTCAATTTCCTCCTTAGTCAGGATCGGAAGTAGTCCTGCAGGCCATGTCACTGGCATGACTGACTCTCCTATCCGGGATTCCTCCAGAGGATCCTGCATTGCTACGCCTACTGCTGCCACTGCTGCTGTTGCTGCTGGGAGTCGTTCATCATCCCAGAGAGGAAGTAGGAACACCACTACTTTTACTAAACAATTGACCCTCCAACAGTTCTTAGCGAGGAGGATGAAGTACGACAGCAGTCAGCCTGAAGCAAAACATATAACTGAGGCCTTGACTGCTATGTTAGTGTTAGACGTGCGTCCAGTATCCGCCATTAGTGCAGTGGGATTTAGACATGCAGTGGGATTTAGACAATTGATGGATGTAGTGTGTCCCTGGTTCCAAATCCCGTGTAGATTCCACTTCACTAGGCAGGCGATACCGAGACTGTACAGAAACGTCAGAAAAAGTGTCCTTAGTGTCCTGAAAAATGCGGTTGTACCCATTGTCCACTTAACCACGGACATGTGGACAAGTGGAAAAGGGCAGACTAAGGACTATATAACTGTGACAGCCCACTGGGTAGATGTATCACCTTATGCAGCAACAACAGCAGTGTCACCAGTAGAAGCATCTCAGAAAAGCCAGCTCGTTCAAAGGCAGGTGTATCACCGGTTTCAGTAAGAGGCACACCACCGACAACCTCTTAGAGAAACTGAGGGAAATCATCACTCAGTGGCTTACCCCACTTAGACTCTCCTGGGGATTTGTGATATCTGACAACGCCACCAATATTGTGTGAGCATTACATCTAGGCAAATTCCAGCACATCCCATGTTTTGCTCACACAATAAATTTGGTGGTGCAGAATTTTCTGAAAAGCGACAGGGGCGTGCAGGAGACGCTTTGAGTGGGCCGAAAAATTTCAGGCCACTTTCGCCATTTAGCGACTGCGTGCCGAAGACTGGAGTGCCAGCAAAGACTCTTGAACCTGCCCCGCCATCACCTGTAGCAAGAGGTTGTGACGTGGTGGAACTCAACCCTCTATATGCTTAAGAGGATAGAGGAGCAGCAAAAGGCCATTCAAGCCTATACATCCACCTATGACATAGGCAAAGGAGGGGGTGTGCACCTGACTCAAGCACAGTGGAGAATGATTTCTGTGTTGTGCGAGATTCTCTAGCCCTTCGAACTTGCCACACGTGAAGTCAGTTCAGACACTGCCAGCTTAAGTCAGGTCATTCCCCTCATCAGGCTTTTGCAGAAGCAGCTGGAGAAAGTGAAGGAGGAGCTAAGACGGAGCGATTCCGCTCGGCATGTGAGACTTGTGGATGAAGCCCTTCATTCGCTTTGCCAGGATTCCAGGGTGGTCAATCTGTTGAAATCAGACCACTACATTTTGGGCACCGTGCTCGATCCTAGGTGTCTCTCTTTCCGGCCGACACAAGCCTACAGAGGTGCATAGACCTGCTGGTGAAAACACTGTCAGCTGAAGCGGAACGTGACACATCAACAGCTCCTTCATTTTCTCCTGCAACTGGGGCTGCCAGGTAACAACTTAGGTATCCTAAGCAACCCGCTGGTGGTGATGCAGGGCAGGCAGGACCAAGTTTGGACATATGGTCCGGACTGAAGGACCTGTCAACAATTTCTGACATGTATACTGTCACTGCATATGATACTGTCACCATTGACAGAATGGAGGATTACATCGGTGACAGCATCCAAGTAGGCATGTCAGACAGTCCATACCTGTACTGGCAAGAAAAAACGGCAATTTGGAGGCCCTTGTACAAACTGGCTCTATTTTACCTGAGTTACCCCCCCTCCAGTGTGTACTCCGAAAGAGTGTTTAGTGCAGCCGGTAACCTTGTCAGCGAAAGGCGTAGGAGGTTGCTTCCACAAAATGTGGAGAAGATGATGTTCATAAAAATGAATTATCAACTCTTCCAAGGAGACCAGCCTCCAGAACGTACAGAGGGACCTGTGATGGTGGATTCCATCGGGGACGAATTAATACTCTGTGAGGATGAGGATGTACACAACACTGAAGAGGGTGAGGAATCGGTGGATGAGGAGGATGAGGACGACATCTTGCCTCCGTAGAGCCAGTTTGTGCAGGGACAGATTAATTTGCCAGCTTGTTTTGTGGGGGCCCAAACGAACCAATCATTTCAGCCACAGTCGTGTGGCAAACCCTGGTGCTGAAATGATTGGTTTGTTAAAGTGTGCATGTCCTGTTTATATAACCTAAGCGTGGGTGGGAGGGCCCAAGGACAATTCCATCTTGCACCTCTTTTTTTCTTTGCATTATGTACTGTTTGGGACCTAGTCAAACTGCCATCCTGTCTGCCACTGCAGTGTCACTCCTAGATGGGCCACGTGTTTGTGCCGCCCACTCGTGTCGCTTAGCATAGCCATCCAGCTACCTCGGTGCAACCTTTTGGACATAAAAACACTATTGTGAGGTGTGAGGTGTTCAGAATAGACTGGAAATGAGTGGAAATTAAGGTTATTGAGATTAATAATAGCATAGGAGCAGAAAAACCCACAAATTCTGTGATTTTAGCTGTTTTTATGCTTTTTTTCAAAAAAATACAGATCCAAAACACAAACCCAGAACCCAAAACACGGAAGGGTGGTTTTGGCAAAACCAAGCCAGATCCAAAACACGAAGAAAGATCCAGATCCAAAACCAAAACACGAAAAGTGGCCGGTGCACACCCCTAATGCCGATGCGCAACCCCGAACTCTTCTAGTTGGATCATAGATCTTACTGCAAAACAGTAAGATCTATGATCTGGAGTACAATTTTTATACACTTCTATGCATAGTATTGGAAGATTGTAACGATCAATCGTACAGCATTTGACCATGAAGAATGAAGAATTTCAAGGGAAGAACTTCAAGGGAAATCGTACTACACATCTTACCAACTTATCATCGCACCGTGTATGGAGCCCTTTAGGGGTATATTTACTAAAGTGTGGGTTTTTAGAAGTGGAGTAGTTGCCCATATCAACAGTCAGATTCTACTTAACCTTTATCTAGCTCAGTGGTTCTCAAACTCGGTCCTCAGGACCCCACACAGTTCACTTTTTGCAGATCACCCAGCAGGTGCACAGGTGTATTCATTAGTCACTGACACGTTTTAAAATATCCACAGGTGCAGCTAAGAGGTTCACTAGTAATTATGTGAAGAGATCTGCAAAACGTGCACTGTTTGGGGTCCTGAGGACCGAGTTTGAGAACCTGTGATCTAGCTGAAAAGGGTGGGCAATAAGCGGCCCCCCAGCTGTAGTGGAACTTCACATCCCAGTATGCCTGCCACAGGTTTGCTACTTGACCCTGCTAAAACTGTTGGAAGGCATGCTGGGATTTGTAGTTCAACAACAGCTGGAGGGCTGCTTATTGCCCAGAAAATAGCTAGAATCTGATTGGTTGTTATGGGCAAAATCTCCACTTCTATAAACCTGCACTTTAGTAAATATATCCTTACTCATTATGAGGAAATCATTGACATGAATGTCTATGTAAAGATCAACATACTGTATGCCTATTTGTTTAAAAAATGTCTGTAGATTTCAGTGAAAACACAATTCTGCCTATAATAGTGCTTGTCTACCATTAACATACAGTACATAGGCATCATTCCTATGTTGACATACTGAATGCGTATATAACATACAGCAGTATGTCAGTATGTTTTGTAATACTAGTTACAAATAGAGCACCAATCCTGCACCAGCCATCTAGTTTGTCAGTAATAGTTTACAGTTTCGTTTGTCCTCTCTCCAATTAGCTGTTAATCAATTCATCTGTATCGACAGAATAAACATAAAGCTTGCTGAGGTGCTACCCACTACTTAAACATTATAGAAATCAAATATACAAAGAAGAAAAGTAAGTAGCTTTAATGGGTGCACTGGGACCCATGTTGGTAATTTAAAATGTAATATTTTTAATAGGTATGCATTAAAATCTTATGTATGCATTAAAATCGTACTATATTAAATTTGCTAAGATGGTGAAATATAAAAAGATAGAATTGTGCAAAAGAGATTAAAATTAACGTGTACAATAAAATATGCAAAACAAAACCGTTGTTAATTTCTTTCAATATGATCAGTGTTTAGTAGCACAGTGGTTCAATACTTATTATAGTTTATTCTGTTATTTATGTTGCAAATAATTCTTAAGGCTAAGGACCTCATTCAGAGCCGCTCACTGTTTGCGGTCGTTCGTTTAAAAAAAAGGGGTGGCTATTCAAATGAACCATTTGCACTTTGCAGTCTGTTCACGTCACTAAGTCTGAACGAGCGAGCAAAACTTGCGGTCAAAATTTTGAAAAATACGCCCCCTGGCCGCTCGCATCATACGTCATGTCCGCTATTTATTAGATTAATCGAGTACATCGAACAGCGTATGAACTGCTCGCTATTCTTGTAGTTGGTTTTTTCAACCGCTATTTTGCGAGTAGTTCTGACTAAAAAAAAACCAAGTGACGTGGTCGCTGACGCTGCTGTATTAATTATGCACACCCATAAAACACCCGTTTTGACCTTTAAGCACGCCTGCGTTCTGAATTCCCCTCCCCGTTTTCAAGCACCTTCCCCTGTTACCACCCACATACGCCTCCTCCTGTCACTCAAAATAGCAGACATTCGCTATTTTGCGAACAAATGAGTTTCGGCCGCACTGACTGGTTCACGAATGCATATTACAATCCGTACGCATGTGCAGTTGTGCGAACATCGCTCAGTGCGAACGATCGGCCGCTTACGAGCGGCTCTGAATCAGGCCCTAAATGCCTTCATCAGCTCCTAGAAGGAAGTAGAAAATTGTATCAAACAATGCAGTGACTAATATTGTGTGTAGTCAGTTTTCCGAACTGATACAATGTCTTCTCTTCCTATACTTACATATAACCTTGGTTGTCAGAGTATGTTGGGACATGTAGTTTCACTACAGATACCACTTATCTCTGAATGGTATTTATGTAATAATTTTGTAAAGTCCCATTTCCAACATGCATGCGCAGTAGGGGCTGGGGTGCATGCCCAAACAGCTCCCACTACTAAAGAGACCTATTTACTAAAGTGAGAGTTTTTAGAAATGGAGATGTTGCCCATAGCAACCAATAATATTCTACTTAACATTTAACTTGCACCTCCTAGAAGATAATAGCTAGAATCTGATTGGTTGCTATGGGCAACATCTCCAAGTCTAAAAATTCTGACTTTAGTAAATATACCTCCTAGGCTAGAAGGAGGACTTGACTGCTGGATGGGAACAGCGTAAGTATGGAGTGGGACAGAAGGATTGGCGTGGTGGTGTGGGTGCATATGTTGGGTTTGCAGCGAATAGAGAGGGTGCTGGGCAGAGCTAGTGGCATACTAAATTGAGCTGAGTCCCTTTTACCAATATTATTATACAAGTAAAACCAACTATTATATACAACACACATGAACTGTATCATTACATATCATCATCCCTCTTTTATGTGCCTCTCACTGGCAAGGCATGCTGGGACTTATAGCTCTTTTACATTTTGATAGTCTAATAAAGTCCACTGATTTAAAATAGACATGCAATCAGCTTCTAGCTATCATTTATCTAGCTCAACCTATAAAATGTCAGAAATTGGTTGCTATGGACAATTTTTCCTCTTTATCTCTCTCGAAGGTTTGATACAACTCTCCGAAGGATGCACCCATTATCATATATTGTAGTCTAGCTTTTGTATATTTGAAGTTGAAAACTGTATCACTGTCACAGACCCTCTAACATGACCCATTCCATTAGGTACAAAATGCTCTGTTCCTGGACTTCCCACGTAATTTATGATTGCAGACACCTGTGCTGAAACACCTATCTGATCAATTACCTAGTTCAACACAGGTGACTGCAATCACACATTAGGTAGGAAGTCCAGGATCGTACATTAGGTGGGAAGTCCAGGAGCAGAGCGTTTTGTACCTAATGGAACGGGTCATGTTGGAGGGTAGGCTGTCATGATGCATTTTCTAAGCAAGTTTTTATTATTACCTATGAGAAAAAAAATTGCGGCCCTCTGTTTAAAGTATTTTCTTTTAACCACTTGCCTGGCATGGTCGTATCAGATACAACCATACCAGCAGTGGTATAACTAGGGTATTTCGAGCCCAGGGCAAATTTGAAAAGGGAGCCCCCCCCCATGTGCGCGTGTCTTTGGCGCGCACGGCAAAAAAATGGGCGTGGTCACTTAAAAATGGGGCGTGTCAACATGACACACCCCTTTATTTTCAAACTGAACATTCCTATCCATATGCACCTTAACCCCAGTAGTACCCCTTATACAGTACCCCCAGTATGCAGTTGTGGTCCCTCTCATGCAGGCCCATAGTAGTGCCCCTTATACAGTATCCCCAGTAGTGGTCCCTCTTATACAGCCCCCAATTAGTTCCCCTTACTCAGTACCCCCAGTAGTGGCCCCACCAAATGCAGTGCCCCACGTAGTGTTCCCCCTTATGCAGTGCCCCCAGTAGCAGTCCCCACAATGCAGTGCGCCCAGTAGCGCTATGCACTTATGCAGTGCCCTTTATATGGTGCCCCCAGTAGTAGTCCCCCCCTATGCAGTGCCCTTTTATATAGTGCCCCCAGCAGTAGTCCCCCCCATGCACTTTTCCCAGTAGTGGTCCCCTTATGCAGGCACCCTGTAGTGATCCCCCCTATCTAGTGCCCCCTGTAGTGGTCCCCGCAGTGCCCCTAGCAGTAAGCTCCTTATATAGTGCCCCCAGCAGTAGTGTCCCCCCCTCCCATGCAGTGCCCCCAGTAGTGGTCCCCCTGATGCAGGCTCCCAGTAGTGACCCCCCCCTATCCAGTGGTCCCTGTAGTGGCCCTTCCTATTATTGCCCCCAGTAGTGGTCCCCCGAGTGCAGTGCCTCTAGTAATAGGCCCCTTTTAGAATGCCCCCAGTGTTAGTCGTCCCCCCAAGTAGTAGTCCCCAGTAGAGTAGCCGCCCCAGTAGAGGTCCTCCCAATGGCACCCCCAGTAGTAGCCACACCTCCCCCAGTAGAGGTCCCCCCAGTAGTAGCCAACCCCTCCCCCGTTGTGCAGATAGGTTAAAAAATAAATAAATATATATAAAAATATACTTACCTGATTCCACGCTGCTCCTGTCCGCGATGCCGCTCCCGCCCGCCAGTCCGCCCGGGCTGGCGCGCTCAGCATTATGGGACTGACGTCATGACGTCAGTCCCATTACCCACTGCAGGAGCCGGACGGAAGTCCGGCTCTTGCAGTGGGTGCTGCAGCAGTCAATGAGAGTCTATCTGACTCTGATTGGCTGCTGTTTAACACACGCATCGCCGCCAGCGCTGGCGGCGATGCGTGTGTTATGCACAGCCTGAGCCCGCCTCCTAGCGCTATTGGGCAAGCGCTCAGGGGGAGGGAACGGGCTCAGGCGTGCAGCACAGGACCGGCGCTGGAAGCCTAGCGCCGGTCCTGTGCAAATGTGTAGCGCTGACCGCACTCATTGCGGTCCGCGCTACACTGGCTATCTAGGGCAGGGGGGCCAGTACCGTGGCCGGCGCCGCCCCCCCGCGTCGCCGGTCCAACGGCGCCCAGGGCATGAACCCC